>CM073575.1:144094600-144755742 GCA_037074715.1 Magnolia kwangsiensis | reverse complement strand
CCACATCAAGGTGGGCCCCACAAATGGAGGTTTGCTGATGATGAATGGCTCACGTCCAAGGTGGACCCTGCATGATGGATGATCGACATTGAAAGTGGGGCCCATATGATGGACGATCCACATCAAAGGTTAATACTCAATAATCAAGACGGAGTCTTATATATGCAAGTCCTTAATACTCTGTATCGATTCCCTAATGGGGTGGCTAATAGTGAAGTGTGAACTGACAGTGGGATGTACTAACAAGTTAACCAAAAAGTCCTTGATACTCTGTAAAGTCGCGAGGAGATGCACTCAACTTTGATTTTTGGTGGGGCCATCATGATTTTTATGTAACATCTATTCTGATCATTAGATGGCCAATTCTATTTTAGGCTCAGGTAAAAAAAACAAAGGTTAGGATGACTTGTGACTTAGATGGGCCACAACAAAGAAAACAATTGAGAGAGATATATACCCTTGATTTTTTACAAGGGCCATGATGATAATTATATGAAATTCACTCCAACCACTAAATGCCACACAAATATTTAGGCTTGAGGCCTAAAAATAAGGCCCTTCGGTAATTCAGGTGGGCCATACTAAGGGAAATAGTTTGAAAGGCGATAATTGCTCTGTACATTATTTCCATGACGTGGCTCATCTGAATTACAGATGAGAGTTATTTTAGGTCCTTAGCCTAACATGAGCTGAAACACTTGGTGGTGAGGATGGATTTTACATCAACATCACGGTGAGACCTACCCAAGCAACCAGCCCATTTGCTCCCGCAGACACCCAACCGGCCGGCAGATGTTGTGAATGTAGTAGGAAGATAACAATAGCGATTATTGAGGTAGCTGTTTGAAAACTTTTATAAAAGGTATCAAATTATAAATTACATATTAATGATATAGTTTTTTGTAAATTTTCCTTTATTATTACATAAGATGAAAGGTAAACACAAATATCATTTTGATCTAAGATGGCATCCAATCACCATTCTTTCTTATGAAGTGGCCCACTTAAGGGCATGACCATTTTATGTGTTATATCCACTCCTTACTCTGTTTTGCCAACTCATTTTAAGGGCATGGCCACAAAAATAGGGCAGATCCAATCTCAGGTGGACCACACGGTAGGTATTGTACTTCTTATGGTCATAAGTTTTGTATGAAGCTACTATTTGTGTTTTCTCTTCTCACATGTCTCTGTCACCTGACTACAACTGCTCATGCTCTTCCCTCTAGTACAACTGTTCATGCTCCTCTCTACAAATACTATTCGAACTAAAAGATTCTATATTCTATTTCTTCCCGTACTCTTCTAACTACAAAATTATTCTATTTCTTCCCTAACCCTATCAACTCCAAGATTTTAAGAATCATTCCTTTCATTTGCTTCTACATCCGGTTTCTCATTCCCAGTAACTACATTTTCTTTGATCAGATCAAATGGAGTATTACGGGTGCAATAAATGCGGCACTTTCATCGCCTCGTCTGATCAGTTCTTTAATGAAGTATTTCCTCAAACGTTTTCATTTATTTTTAAATTTTACATTTCTTGAGTCTTTATTATTAGATTGAATTTTTATTATTTTTGAATCTTTACATAAAATCATTAAATTGATTATGAAACTGTGAATAGTGAATTAAAAGCTATGGACCTGTTTGAACGATGCATAAAAATGAGTTCATCTCACTAAAATGAGATGAACCCATTCGGCTGAACGAAATCTTTTACCGCTCGACTATTTAAATCCGCTATTCGAGGCTTCTTCTTTTTCTTCTTCTTAAAATTTTTCTTTTTTCACATTTTGCAGACCCCAGGTTCAATAACGCGCACTGCCCATTCTGCGTAAGAATTCTTCTGTAAGCATCTTTTGATTTATCCCGTGTTGGTCCAAAAAGAGTCGTTAGTTCATTAGCTTGATAGTCTTTCATCTGAACTAAAGGAGTTAATAGTCTTCTCTTTTTCTTTCTTTCTTTCTTTCTTCTTTTTTCAACTGCCCCTTTATGTATAAATGTGGGACCCACAGTGTTGATGGGTCCAAAACTAGGCTGGTCAACTCAGCAGGTGACCCGCACATGAGCAGACCAACAGAGTTCAGGAAAACTTGATGAGTTGACCTATCAGATTAGTTGATTGCCCAATTTTTGGGCCAGCTCACATCCATAGTGGGCTCTACCTAATACATGCTTAGTTGAATTTAGAGTAAGCAAACCTCTCTATTATTAAGCTAGCAATCAAAGAAAAAAGCCGATGGTTAAAACAAAATATTGTCAATGGTTGAAAAATGAAAAATTTCAGCAGACAAATGTCCGATTACTCAGATAATAAACCCGGATGTTACTACCCAACTGTTGCCATGGTTCAATATCAGCTTACTGTAGGAACTGCATTGTTCACTATCTTATTTAAAAAAAATAAATAAAATCTTTCTAATAGATGTTTCAGATTTTAGATGATTGTCATTCAAAAGTTACCTACGGTTGTTAATAATTGATCCAGTAAAGTCTGATTATCTAATGGTAGAACACAAAGTGGTCCCAGGTCAGTTGACAATAAGATCATCAGATTGCAAATTGAACCCAAATCAGGCCCATCCAAGGGTCCTGCTTGACATCCAACCATCCAGATTGTATTTCTGGACCATGCCGAGTGTCCAGATAGGCAGCCAAGATCAGACCAACAATCCAATTGGAATAGGGGACCACAAGCGTAATTAGTTTATTGTTTTACTAGTTATTAGAGTCAAAGATATCAAGGCTTGTTAAATAAGTTTTCCTTTATATGGTAGGATTAAGAAGTATATGGATGACTGCGAGTACATTAGAGGAGCTTCTTTTGCTCCGAGGAAAAGCATATAAACATTTAAAGTTATTTTAGTTTGAGTTGCTTCAATTTTCAACATGTTGCTTATATTTCCCTCGAGTAAGTGTTGTATGTGTTGCTTTACTTCCTTTCTAGTTGCTTAAGGATAGAAGTATGATTTAGAGAATTAGCCAATGCATGTTTCAGGGATGAAACAAAGTCCCTAAAATCAGTCCTCAGAAAAGAAACAATACATTTGAAACCATCACACATTTTTTGTTTTTAGTTTTTTTTTTAGTTTTTTTTTTTTTAGTTTTTGGGGAAGGGTAATGCAGTTAATTTTATTAAGAAGCTACTTGACATCTGACAAGACAGCAAAGAATACAACAAACACAAAAAAGAACAAAATTACAGTCTATTAGAGAATAGGGAACATGAATATCCATGACACAGGGCCCCCCACTTGTTACGGAAGCACCACGCACTGCAGTCCCCCATATATTCCATAGAATGCAAGCATACTCAAGCGC
The DNA here is from genome assembly GCA_037074715.1 of Magnolia kwangsiensis. NCBI lineage: Eukaryota > Viridiplantae > Streptophyta > Magnoliopsida > Magnoliales > Magnoliaceae > Magnolia > Magnolia kwangsiensis. The sequence continues at coordinate 144,752,418 of CM073575.1, read as the reverse complement.
CGAAGGACACGACTATTCATGCCAAGCTGGCCACCTTGCCACATCTGGAACAAATGGTCAACTGAAATAGGCATCACCGAATCTATGTTGAAAATCTTAAGAATATGCAACCACACTTAGAATATAATCAAAATAAACTGTCCAAACTATGGGTGCCAGCCTAGATGTATAATGAAGCAAAAACTACTTTTTTTTTATCATTTAATTATTAGATTGTTGGACATTTATTGGACAGTGAAAAATGGTCTTCTTTCAACCAAAAAATAAAAAATAAAATTGCCACAAATCAGAGATTAGGATTGTCCAAACAATATGATTTTCAGAATCTAACTTTGCGACAGTGGGTTCCACTTAGTTGAGTTAATATATTCCACGGTGAACCATTTCAAGAGCTTACGTATCAAGCGCCATACGCACTAGAGTATCATATAACTCCTTTCTCTAGGCCTGACCCTCCCTCTTCCCAAGTTCTCTCCTCCATCCTTTCTCCATGTGCATTGCACATGCCACACCTCCCTGTACTTTTAATGTTGGTATGAATTTTAGACATTGTATGCCTCATAATGAAGAAAATGCCAATTAAAAATGCAATAGGAAGTTTGAAATTTAAACTTGCCTTGGAGTCAATCTAGTAAAAACTTTGTTCATGTCGATTTCTTTATGCAAGTATGAAGATTCTAATATTGCACAGTACAGTTTGTAAGTTCTGCCGTTTTTCATTTTTACATCATATACGCCACATATATCTGTATCAGATCACAATACCTTTTGTGCACATGTAGAAGACATGTAGAAGACCCCGACCACTCATCTAGCCAGTCAAAACAAAAGATATGAACCATGGCACAAAAATCAGGATAGTGGAGCGAGTCCCAGTTTCTCAATCAAACAGGACCGAGGATGGGTGACGCCAAGGTTTTCCTCAAATTAAGATCTTGGGATTGTCCACTTGGCCTGAGTTTTTGAGCACGTCCCATATAGATCTTGTACAATGCCACCATTTGTCTCAGGGGATCTCTATTGCAAAAATGTGTGCGCTTAGCAATCATGCTGTATATAGACTTATGGGTGCATGGATCCAATGATGTATGTACATTGAACTGATAACAATTGCTTGTCCATGCACTATCCAGAGAGAACGTGACCATAAAAACCACCAGCCGGCCGACTGCTAAAGTTTTCTGCAAGAAACCCCAATGCAAAAATATGTTGGGCTATAAGCTCGTAAGACTTATTTTCCTCTCCAAATTATCTAAATTCAATTGCTGTTACTAGAGAGGTTTATATCTCATTTCAGTTCTTACCGTTTCAGGTGAAATCAGTGGACAAAAATGAAGCTGACGCTGATCTTGTTGGAAAATTCATTTTCACGAGGTAAGTATTATCTTACAAGATGTTTGGTTTGCGTAGGGAGGTATTATGCAATGCTCTAGGTGAGAGTTTGTACACTAAGATTGGGTCTTCAATTTGTACAAGTGGTCTTGTGGTTTAGTGATCCAAACCGTTGAGATTATAAGCTCCACCATGGAAGGCATATGCACCAAAAAAATTTCAATGCATATGATCTTCCAATCCGTGGGATTCTTTGGCATTGTGTACTAGCTCATGTGGGACTAATATTTACTTACCCGCTGCTTATTATCTTCTTCTTTTTTTTCTTCGTGATTTATTTGTGAGCAGTGACAAGCTGGTGAGGATTGATCCACCAGTTCAACCTAGTGGAGTTGCCGGTGCCACATCAAGCAATGTCAACAGGTGATGTATATTAACAGTTCAATAATGTGGATTCCCTAGAGATGGTTTTCTCTGTGCATTTTTCTTTTAGGAAATGGCAACTCTACGCGAATTCCATTTTTTTGATGTGGGATGTGTTAAATAGTAAACAGATGCTAAGGGAAATATATTAATAAAATGAATCAAATGATATGGAACTCCACAGCTGTTATGTAGATCAAGAAGACAGCAATAGCGCAGATGATGTTCGAGATTCATCGCTAGGTCAAGGCACGTACTATGTCACTTTCATTAAGATAGTTCCCTCCCCTCAGTGTGATGAACTGGTGCAGACGACATAACACCAGCAATCGGATTCACAATGTGCACACACTACAGAAATCCCAACACCACCACCCATAGGAAACAACCACGTGCTTCGTGTGCCTAAGGAAAGAGGAAAAAAAAAGTTTCATGAATTGAGAGAGAGAGAAGATGAATCTAAAGGAGGGAGTTTCTGCATATCTTTAAAGAAAAACTATAGTGAAGAAACTCTTTTATAAAACATGATTAAGAATAAAAATTGCGGGCAAAAAGAAAGATTGTGTTATAGATAAATGAGTTTACTGAGTAACTGAGTTTACTCGGTACAATAAAAGTATACCGTGGGGCCCACCTTGATAATGTGTTATAGATCCACTCTGTACATCCGTTTCTCCAATTCATTGATAATGTGTTATAGGACATGGTCTCAAAAATTAAGTAGATCCAAATCTCATGTGGACAGCAAACAGTTGTGAGTAATTAATGGAGTCATTGGCTTTGTTGCCTGTTTTTAATGGTGTGGTCCACCTGAGATTTGGCTCTGATCACGTTTTGGGATTTCATCCTAAAATTAGGATGAAAGATAGATGGTCAGCCTGGATATAAAAAATATTCATATGGTCAACCAAAGGAATTAATGGTTAGAGAGGATGATTCCTAAGTAACAAATTTTAAATTCACGTTTTATTTTAAAAAAAGGCATTGCTATTGTACTTTGATTATTATATTTGCTATTGATAGTTTTAAGTTTATTTTTAATGTTTAAATTGAGTTATTACTTCATATTATATATATATATATATTTTAAATTCATGGGCATACTTTTATGGTAGACATGATAATCAGTTTAGCCTAATAATTAGCTCAAATATTCATCTTAATAGACTTAATAAAATGGCATATTTGATTCTATTCATTCTTATATGATCATAACATTTTAGAACAATTTCCTAATCCAAACTCTGCTCATTGCGAATATACAACTTTTCACCTGTAAGTAACATACAGGTCACCCAAACAGAAAAATTACCTTACCTGCAAGTAACTTACAACTTATATCCAAACATGTTAGTTGTGACTTACGGGCATCCAAACAAGCCCTAAGAAATTGGATACCTCCTCTAACTTCAAGCCGTTGAGATGATAGGAAAGGAATGTGTTGCCCATAATAAGGAAGACAATTAGGATGAAAAGCAACAAAACTGAGGTCATATCAATAATATCTTTTGAAGAGTCAGCTAAGATCTGATCATCATTGAGGTTCTTCATATGCAAACAAAATGGCAGTGGCTGCCCTTAGGTTGTAGGCCAAAGTACTTCACAAGGGTTTCTGCAATAGCGCTGGCAATTGGAATGTGCTTTTAGGGGAGTAGTGGTTAAATTTACCTTTGATAAGGTTTTTAGGACTTGGTGGACAACTGATAAAGCTGTTGTGACAAGGAAATTTGCTTTCATTTTTTGCCAAAATCCTTGAATTCTTGTTAAAAGGTGCAATGCTTTTTTTATTTTTTAAAAAAATTAAAATCTTTGACATCTAGGGAAGGCATGGGCATGGCAATCCCTCTGTAGGTGAAGAAAGGATGCTGCACCCTTTCCTGTATTGCACCCCAAATCAGATTACATCCTTTTCCCATCCCAACACCATTTCACAAGGAAGCTGCTCTAGAGTTGGGTAGATTATTTATCTGTAAACTCATAACTTATGAGTTGCATTAATAACAGCGGTCATATAAGAATCCCTGGAATGAGAACCTATAGCTGTTGGACGTTTTATGCAGGCCAATCACTCCGCACATGTTATAACCAATTAGACTGTAAACCTATAATTGGTATTGGGATCCTTTTATCTTCTATACTTCATCTATTTCAACATGATATGCTAATTTTCAGTTCCAATCAGTAGTAGTTTCATGGTATTTTTGAGCTGAAAATCAAATTTAAATGATGCTTCTCTTTGACGTGCAGGGGATGATGCTTCTCTTTGACGTGCTGGGAAGACAAGGCCCAAGGACCCAAACAACTGAAAATCAAATCAAATTTAAATGATGCTTTTAGAAACTAAGAATAGAAAAACTACTTTCCCTTTTTTCTTTGTTAGTTGATACGATTATGGGATATGAATCTTGAAATTGGATTATCTTGAAATTGGATTATGGGATTTGAATCTTGAAATTGGATGATGGGATTTGAATATTGAAATTGGATTTGTAATCAACAGTGCTGATTCAATTGGTTTGCTAATATGGTTTAGATTTTACAGGTCGCTCTGGTTTTTGAGCCACACCCAGTTTGCAATGGGCACACCTTTTGGAGGGTTTGGATTGAGCTACCGTTGTACCAGGTGTGGTGCATGGTATTGGAACCATGGGACGGCCTGTGGCACTTGGTTCAAAATAGTCAATGGATCAGATGATCCCAGCCATCCAACCATTGGTGTGTGAATGGGTTTGGTCTTTAAAACATGTCCCATCTATGCAGGGGCCCACTTGGATGGGCAAGGGTTGGATCTTTTAAATAGAAAAAGGCCCAGAAAAAGTTTTTGATTTGATGATCCTAACCACTCAATTGGTGGCAATCAAGTTGTGGGCCCAGTTGGGTACAATCAGTTGTGCCCAATGAGTCTGATGCATTAGCAGGTGGGCCTTTGTTGAAGGTTTTTATTCTATTAGCTCAGTACTTGTCTAACCCATCTAGAAATCATGATTGTAAATGTATGGTCTAATTTACACTGGTCTTTTCAGATTCTTGTCTGGTGGAGATTGGGTTTTTCATCTAATCTAGAGGAGATGATAGTGTCATAATGCTATGATACACTAATTTGGCCCACTATCATTCAATCAGGATTGTTCATCTAGTAGGACCCAATACAGATGGATATTGATTCAAGATATGAATTCATTGGGTGATTCTAGCCATCTAAGCAGTGGCCTTAAAATAGAAGGTGGGAAAAAAAACAGCTAATGATCAACATTAAGCAGTCCAAAGTAAAGATAAGTGAAGGCTATGGCCTTCTGATAAGTAAGAATTTTGAAACATGGCAATGGCCCCTGCCCTGTAGTGCAGGGCATGGGCCCCCAAACTCAGCCCGAGGGCTGGGCTTAGGCCACGGGCAATGATGAATGGCTGACTCGGATAGTTAATCCGGTCCAGTAATCTATTCCATCTGTGATTAATGATTCAGGTGGACTACATGATTAGAAACAGTGTGCAGGGCAATGCTTACCCTCTAGTGTTTCACTTTATATGGACCACTTGAATCACGGATGGACCTTTTTTTAGGCCAAGGCTTAAATTTAGGTGTTGAATTTAGTGATTTGAGCATATTTCATATAATTAATTATTATGGTGGGCCCTGTAAAAATCAATGGAGGACATCTGTCTCCCAACTGTTTTCTTTAGTGTAGTCTACCATAATCACAGGTCAGACTAATTTTTTCAAAAGCCTTATATAGCACTAAATATCTAATGGTTGAAGTGAATCTTATATAAGTATCATCATCAGCCCTATCAAAATCAACATGTAATTCTTTTTGTTCCAAATCAAGACATTTTTAATTCCAAATCAAGACGTTTTTAAGGCCACAGAAATCGAAAAACGGATCTCCATTCTCTATTAAAGGAGCCATTATTGGAGACGATCTCTAGAGATGGATATGAAAGACTGACAATGGCTAATCAAAACAAGAAGAAGAAAAAAAATAATAAGAGTATTCTCACAAGCAATATTACGAAGCTATCTGTTTATAGGATTAAGCACACGGCCAACTTCCCTAGTATGTTCGCGTCACCAAGTTTTACCAATAGAGTCATTGTCCCACTCTTTTTTTTATTGTGTGGCCCACTTTAACTTTAGATCTGCCTCATTTTATGGTTCGTGCCCTGAAACAATCTCTCGAAATACATGGAGAGTGTGGATATCACACATACAAGTGTGGATATGACACATACATCATGGTGAATATGACACATACACCATAGATTACTTTAGCTAATTTTTTTAGCTTTTCTACTTTTCGTAAGTTATTAAAGAGAGAATCAAGAGAAATGAAAGAGAGAAGTTGATAAGTATGTTGTCTACCAAACATACTTATCTACAAAATAAGTAGAAACTAAGATAAACTACTTATGCCTACAAAATAAGTAGAAACTAAGGCCTTGTTTGTTAACACCTAATTTTTGCACTTAATGCGGTGTGTTTAGTGGTGTTTGCTAATGCGTTGTTAACGTGGAAGACGGAAAGTGCTAAATGGTTTTTCCATGAATTCTTTCCGTGATTTTTCATTAAACAAAAAATTTTGCTTCCAAAAGTACTCTTTTTCAAGTTACTTCGCCAATTGTTCGCCAATTGTTTTCTCTTAAATTGTTTGCAAAATACAAAATCAACCTTTGACTTATAAAACTTCCATGATTTATGTGTTTGATCCACACCGTCCATCAACTTTTTCAGATCATTCTAGAGCATGAACCCAAAAATAAGGTACATGTAAAACTCAAGTGGGCTACACTATAAAAACCAATGGAAATTGAATAAAACTTAAGTAGACCATAAAAACCTTGTTGGGCCATAAAAGTTTTGGATCAAGATGATCTTTGTTTTTTCCCTTCATCAGGCTTGTATGACCTAATCAACAGATTGAATGTCAAATAAACAGTACAGTGGGCCTTAAGAGAATTTTAATGATGGATATCCAATCACTATTGTTTTCTTGTGGTGTGGTCCACCTGAGATTTATATGCCTCTCAATTTTTGTGTAAAGCCCTAAAATGCTCCGTAAAAATGGATAAACGAAATGGATGAAACACATACATCATGATGGGCCCACAAAGTATGACCCTAGGTGGTAGGGAGAGTAGATACGTGTCGTGGGATGACGATCGCCTACGCTCCTTGACCTCTGAGTTGTGTGAACAGTTCAAACGAGATCAAAGTTACATGGGTCCACAATGATGTATTTATTATATCCACACCGTTCATCCATTTTTCGAGATCATTTTAGAGCATTAGCCAAAAAATGAATCATATCCAAAGCTCAAATCGACCGCACCAAAAATAGCAGTAGGGATAATGATTTTCATCGTTAAAAAATTCATAGGGCCCACCATAATGCTTATTTTCCATCCAATATGTTCATAAGGTCAAAAATATTTGGATGAAGAGGAAAACAAATTTCATATTGATTCGAAACTTTCATGACCCCCAAAAGGATTTCAATGGTAGACGTTCAATCCCCCACTGCTTTTTGCAGCGTGGTACACTTGATCTTTAGATCTGCCCTAATTTTCTACTCAAGCCTTAAGACGAGCTCTAAAAATGGATGGACGGTTTGGATATAATACATACTTCATTATGTGACCTACAGAACTTGCTGACATCAATACACCAGTTACATAGGTGTGTGGTACACTAGCCAATCCGCTTCTGTCCATATCGGACGGAGGAGGATTTCCTGTGAAACCCTTTCGTAGGAAGTCCTGCGCTAGGAACTTAGATGGGGTCCACTGTGATGTTTTTTAGAAATCCACTCCATTCATCCATTTTGTGAGCTCATTTTAGGAGTTGAACCAAAATTAAGCAGGATAGAAGACTCAAGTGGGCCGTACTAAAGGAGAAGGTGCTTAGGGAAATTTCTACCATTGAAACCTCCCTAGGTTCTAAGTTTGACAGTATATTTAAATGCCATCCATACCATTAATAACGTCATTTGTAATGGGATGAACTAAAAACACAAATAATACCACGATTCAAAACTTTTTTGGCCCCACGAATATTTTAACTGTAGACATTCATATATCACTTTTTTAGCCTACTAGAGCATTGGATACGGTTCATTTTTGGTCTTATATCTTAAAATGAACTCAACAAACGAATGGATAGAGAGGATTTCTAAAAAATGTGACAGTGGGCCCCACCTGGGTTACCAGCGCAGGAACTTCCTGCGAAAGGCTTTCACGGGGACAGATTTCTGGAAACGGATCGGTTACTCCCCTAACACCAGCCCGGGCTGGTGGTCGGTGCTCTGTGGGCCCCACCATGATCTATGTTTTTCATCCATTTCGTTCATCCATTTTTAAATATCATTTTAGGGCTTGATCCCAAAAATGAGAGGAATATAAATCTCAGGTGGACCACACCACATGAAAATAATGGTGATTGATATCCACCATTAAAATCCTCCTAAGGCCCACTGTACTGTTTATTTGACATCCAATCTGTTGATTAGGTCATACAGGACCAGACCAAGGGAAAAAACAAAAATCAGCTTGATCCAAAACTTTTATACCCCCAAAATATTTTTAATAGTCGGCTCTCATTCAACACTGATTCCTGTAATATGGTCCAATTGAGATTGGGATATACCTCATTTTTGGTCTCATATGGTAAAATGATATGCAAAAATAGATGGACAGAATGAATGAAATGCATACATCATAGTGGCCCCACAGTGCACCGATCACGAGGGAGTAGCCAATCCATTTCTCGGATTTCCTGCGAAAGACCCGGATTAGCTACACAATTTGATTAGCGAGAATGGCTATTGAAGTGACGTCACCAAGTTATGTGGGACCCAAAATAATGTATATGTTGTATCCACACCGTCCATCCATTTGGTGATATAAATTTAGGGTATGAGCCAAATAATGAGTTAGATCCAAAGCTCCAATGGACCCCACAATAAAAAATAGTAGAGAAAGTGCCCACCACCATTAAAAATTTCTAAGGGCACAAAAGTTTTATATCAAGCTGAAATTTGTTCTTTTACCTTCTTTAATGTATGTCTTAACAACACGTTAGATCTCAAATAAACATCATAGTAGACCTTAGGAAGGCTTCAATGGTGGGCGTCACTCTTCCCACTCTTTTATGTGGTGGGGTCCACTCCAGATTTGGATCTAACTCATTCTTTATCTAATGCTTTTAAACGATATCTCCAAATGGATGAATGGTGTGGATACAACACATACATCATGGTGGGTCCCACATAACTTGGTGACGTCACTTCCGCAGGAGTCTCCTACTCAACCCGTTAGTATCTAATCAGCCTCCTCCCATGAAAGCCTTCCGCAGCATCTTCCTGGGAAAGATTCTGTGTGGGGCTTATTATGAAGTTTATGAGAAAATAATCCATCCATCCATTTTTGGAGCTTACTTTAGGACATGCAATCAAAAATAAAATGTATTCAAAACTTAAATGGGCCACACGATAGGAAATAATGGAGATTTTGTGACCACCATTGAAACATTTATATGGCCACAAAAGTTTTGTATCGGTTTAAGTTCATGATGTTTTCACTTCATCTCAGTCAAATGACCTTATAAACAGTGTGGATGGAATATAAACATCAAGGTAGAGTCTAGCAAGGTTTTAAGGTAGGCATTTCTTTCTCGCTGTTACATCTTATATGGCCGACTTGAGTATTGGATACTCCTCATTTTGGTCTAATGTCCTAAACTGAGTTTTGGATACTCCTCATAAGGAATTTACCTGTATTTTTATGAATAATGATATTTTAATTTTCTCTTAATTACTATAGTTTATTTGAATTAAATAGAATAATTTTATGTTCATTTAATAAAAAACTTCTTTATAATGTAAAACATTTCCAAATAGGAGACAAGGGCAAATGCGTCAAATTAACATATTTCAGACATTTCAGATGTTTGCTAACAAATATGTTATCTCAAATTTGGTACTTAATTTTCAGACTTCCGCCATAATTACCAAACAAGTTTTTTGACTACAGATATCGGATTCCACTTTCAGATTTCATATTTAGGCTTTAGATTTCAGATTCAAGCTTTAGACTTCAGATTTAACAATCAGGGCCTAAGATAAACTACTTGAGGCATAAGTTACTTAAGTAAGCATAAGATCCAAACGCCCCATGAACGATCCACCACCTAATCACTAGCTCACCCAACATATGAGTTAACACTACGTGAAAAATGAAAAGAAATGACGGATTTAAAGACGGTTTTGGACCGTCTCTAAAATTGCTTGGTTTAAAGACGCTATATAGACGGCCGTAAACCGTCTCTAAAATTTTAGACGGCTCCTGACTGTCCTTAATATTGTCTTAAAAATTTGAACGTCCCCAAATCATTTAAGACGGTCGTTGATCGTCTTATATGGGTCATCTAAGACAGTCATTGGCCGTCTGCATTAGAGACGGTCCTTGACCGTCTTATATGCCATCATTACAGACGGTCATTGGCCGTCTGCTTTAGAGACGGTCATTAGCCGTCTTTTACTTGCAATTTGATATTGTCAAAGGCCGTCTCTATTAAAGACGGTCCTAAGCCGTCTTATAGCCCTGTCAAAGACCGTCTCTATTATAGACGGTCAAGGACAGTCTCTAATAGGGACGGTCCTAGACCATCTCTATTAGAGACTGTCAACGACCGTCTCTATTAGAGACAGTCCTAAACCGTCTTATAACCCTGTCAATGACCATCTTTGTTAGAGACTATCAATGACCGTCTCTAATGCTCAATTCAAAAATAAAAAAAATCAAAAAAATTATGAATTTCGAAAATAAAAAAAAAAGTTGAGAAGCTTTGAAAAATAATTAACAATGTTTAAGAAAAATTTAAATTTTGAAAAAAAAATTTAAGAACTTTAAATAATGTTGATAATTTTGAAAAAAAAAATTCGATAAAAAAATGATATTTTGAAAAGGAAAATTTAAAAAATTAAACAAGATTGTGAAAAAATTGATAAAATGTAAAAAAAATATATTTTAAAAAAAAGAAAACTAGACTTTTTATTTTAACAACAAAAATCGAAAAGCTATATATAACAAAAGTGAGATTAAAAAAATGATATTTTGAAAAAGAAAATTTAAGAAATTAAACAAAATTGTGAAAAAATTGATAAAATGTAAAAAAAAGTATATTTTTAAAAAAAGAAAACTAGATTTTGTATTTTGACAACAAAAATTGAAAAGTTATATAACAAAAGTGAGATTAAAAAAATAATATTTTGAAAAAGAAAATTTAAGAAATTAAACAAAATTGTGAAAAAATTGATAAATTGTAAAAATATATATTTTAAAAAAAAGAAAACTAGATTTTGCATTTTGATAAGAAAAATTGAAAAGTTAGATAACAAAAGTGAGATTTTGATGATGTGTTGTATATACTTGTCACCCCTACGTTTCTCCAACCCATTTTTGGGCTGGGTATAAAAAATTGTGTAGATTTAAATCTTAAGTGGATCACATCATTGGAAAGAATGATAATATAGTACCTCGCAATTAAAAATTATAAAGAGCCCATTGTAAGGTTTTAGTAATGTTTATTTGCAATCCAACTTGTTGATAATGTAAAGAAAATCCAAAGATCAAATTGATCTTTGGATCAATTGATCCAAAACTTTTGTGGCCTTCAAAAGGTTTTTAATAGTTATTTATCATTATTTTGATTCGTATGACCCACGTGAGATTATTGAGTTCTTATGATTTGAAATCACATCCTAATATATGATGGAAAAATATATGGATGGTGTCGATCGATATACATAAAATATATCAAGGTGGGCCCTACACGGTTAGAGTAACACCCGTGAGGGACCCTTTTTGGCCGGGCGGATTGGAAGGGATTGGATGGTATTGGAAGGGATTGAAAGTTAAATCCCAGGATTGGCCGGGCGTGCCAAACAAGCTGGGTGACCTGATCGCGGGATATAGCAATCTCATGGATCTTAAGACAATCCACCGACAACACCATCATTACCTTTAAATCCCATCCAAGCCACCCTAATCCGTTCAAATTTGCCTATGACGTGTTTGGTTAGAGGGATTGGAAGGGATGGGAAGGTTTAATCCAGGGATTGGCCGAGCATGCCAAACAGACTCGATATAGCAATCCCGGGATATAGCAATCCAAGACAATCTACTAACAACACCATCATTATTCATTACCTTGAAATCCATGCTATCCACCCTAATACCATTCAATCCCTTCCAATCCACTCGCCCAAATGGGCCCTGAAGGAGTTACCTAAATAGTGAAATGGTACTATAAGGTCACCTCATGGGAACTTCCCATGAAGTTAATCTGTGTGCGGCCACCATGATGTATGCAGAACATCAACACCATGCATTTGATGTGTACCTTTTAAGTCCAAAAATCAGTCGTATACGAAACTCAAATTGGCCATAGCATCTAAAACTATGTGCAGACATCCCTAAAATATATAAAAATATTTAATTGGTGGGGCCCACATGAGTTTTGGATGTGTATGAAACTTGGGCTGACTCCTCATCCAAGTGGGACACACATAATGAATGGGCTGGATCTATGAACCACATCTAGGTGGGCCCAATAAATTATTATGAATGTTTTAAGATATTTGTGTTTTAATGAATGGGCTGGATCTATGAACCACTTCTCATGGATTGACTTTATTTTTAAGCTCTTGGCCCACCCAAGTCATGGATTGACATTCTTCATACCATTTAATGCTTTTCTTGAATCATTTTAAGATATTAACTAAAAAATGGGGCGGGTCCAAGGATTAAGTGGACTACAGAGTGGGGATTGAACATCTACCATTAAAAATAACATTCATAGAAGTTTTGGATCAAGCCGATGTTTGTGTTTTCCCTTCATTCATATCTTTTTGATATTATGAACATGTTAGATGACAATTAAACATTACTGTGGGCCCAAGGAAGGTATCAATGATGGAAATCATTATTCCACACTGTTTTGTGTGGCATGGTCTACTTGAGTTTTGGATTTACCAAAAATTTGGGATCAACCCACACTGTTCATTCATTTTTTGAGATCATTTAATAGAATTATCCAAAAAATGAATCATATCCAAAGATTAAATGGACCACACCACGAATAAGGGGAACGAATTGACTACTTCGCCTACACCATCCAATGGTTGGTGGTTGGTGCTATGTGGGCCCCACCATGATGTATGTGTTTAATCCATGCCGTCCATCTAATTTTAAAGATCATCTTATGGCATGAGACCAAAAATGAGGCATATCCCAATTTGAAATGGACCACATTACAGGAAATAGTATTGAATGAGCGTTAACCATTTAAAACATTATAGGGGCCATAAAAGTTTTGGATCCAAATGATTTTTGTTTTTCCCCTTCATCTAGTCTTGTATGACCTAATAAAAAGATTGGATGCTAAATAAACAGTATAGTAGGCCTTACGAGGATTTTAATGATGGATATCCTATCACTATTGTTTTCATGTGGTATGGTCCACCTTATAACTATATACCTCTCATTTTTTAGCCCTACCATGATGTATGTTTTATATCCACAACTTCCATCCATTTGGAGAGACTATTTTAAGGCAATATCCAAAGATAAATCCAGAGCTCGAGTGGACCCCAACACAAAAAACAGTGAGGACAGTGACACCCACCATTAAAGGCCACCAAAGTTTTAGATCAAGCTGATATTTATGTTTTACCTTATTTCATGTCTTTTTTAAACTTTTGAACATGTTGGATTTCAAATAAAAATTATGGTGAGCCTTAGGATAGTTTCAATGGTGGGAATCACTCTCCCCATTGTTTTCTGTGGTGAGGTCCACTACATCTTTTTATCTACCTCATTCTTTGACACATGCCCTAAAATAATATCTCAAAATGGATGGACGGTGTGGATACAACACATATATCATAGTGGTACCCACATAACTTGGTGTATGTGTTCATGTATACTTGCGTTTACTTAAAAAATAGGAGCTCACCGAGTAACTCAATACCCAAGTACGATTTGAGTTTGGCCAGTGACGCTGCCATCTACGAGGTGGCTAGTGGTTGGTGCCATGTAGACCCCACCATGATGTATTTATCTTATCCAGGCTGTCCATCCATTTTGAAAGATAATTTTAGAGTTCGATCCCATAAATGAGATAGATTTAAATCTTAGTGGACCACACCATGTGAAAACAATTGTGATTGAATTTCCACCATTAAAAACCTCCTAGGCACACTGTAATTGTTATTTGACATCTAACCTATTTAGTAGGTCATACAGACTTGGATGAAGGGAAAAAATATATATCACCTTGATTCAAAACTTTTGTGGCCCCAAAAAGTTTTTAACGGTAGAAGATTAATCAACACTGTGCGGTCCACTTGAGATTTGGATCAACCTCATTTTTGGGTTCATACCATAAAATTATCTGGAAGAATGGGTGAACGACATGGATGAGACACACACATCATGGTGGGCCCCACAGAGCACCGACCAGTAGCCATTCGCTAGTGGCAGGGTGAGTAGCCGATCCATTTCCCCCAATCTGTGAAAAAACAGGGGGCAATTTTATTTTTTTTATTCTCGCACGCGTTGTCTCCCTCTCTCCCCCTAAATCTTCAGCTCTCGATCATCATCAGCCCGCCCCTGCAATCTTCCTCATTAGTGGCAGCCCCGACCAATGGACCCCATTTTCTCCACAACATAAAACCCTAAACCTCTTGCAAACCCCATCTTCCCCACGACATCGAACCCTAAACCTCTTGCAAACCCCTATCTTCTCCAACTGCAGCTCCTAAATCCCAAACCCATCTTCTTTCTTCTCTTTTCTTTTTAGATTTTTTCATGAAATGAGAACAAAACAGGTCTGATTTTTTTTCTTCCATAATAAATGCAATTGTGCATGTTTAGACTTGGTTCTTTCTTACCATGCGTTGTTGCTTTTTTACTTTTTATTTGGGTTTAGATCTGTGTTGTTTGGATCTTTGTACATCATCATTGTTATCTGAGTTGTTCTGTATATACTTTTTTTTTTGAAAAATGTGACTTTTTTGTGTTTCATTAGTAATCACATACCCGATTGGTCAAAAGCTTCTCAATCACCATCTGTCAGCAATGCCTGCAATATTCATATTCTTAGCAATAAGCTAAAAGTGTCCATTTTGTAGATTGGCAATGCTTTTAAATGATGCTTGTAACCTTTTTGAAGAAATAAAGCTTTTGAAGATGTGGTTTGTGGAAATGATATGGTATCTTGAGTTCGAGATGTTATTTGAGTGTGGAATTTCCCTGACACATTTTTTTTTTTTAATTTAAATTTTGTATTGTTGATTTCTACCATTTTCTCTTTTTCACTGGAGGTAAGTTCACAAGAGTTTGCTTGTATCTTTAATTTTCAGGTTGCATTTTTTAATGTATGCTAGTTACATAAAATGGTGTTTGATCATTGCTCACAATTGATAGCTTAGACATGGCAATTTTTGAGTGGGTCATTAGTTTGTATTTAGATTTGATAAAAATCATCTAAACAATGGAAAGGATCCTCTTGAGCTTATTTTTTAAATAGAAGCCTCTCCATATAAAATGGACAATCAAGATCATTTAAATAGAAGCCTTTCCATCTCCATGAAGTTCAGTGACCTTCAGTTCTCGTTTTGGTTACATTCATTTCTATTCTGATGAAGGTTGTCTTTGATATTCGAAGTGAGAATGGGCTGGTAATGGCAAGTCACATCAGAAGTTACTCTACCTTGTTGAACTCCTCATGTTATCATGGAGCTTTGTTTCTTGATCATTGCTCAAGAACCTTGCAGAAACGCTATTGACACACATGAATTTCTCTTTTTACCTAGTTGCTGTATTCATGTTATTCACAGTAGCTACCTGTTAAAAAAAAGTTATTTACAGTTGCATGATTTAATTACTTGCAGCCTACTGTCTTCGGAGAGATTCAGTCACCCATGGGTGTTGCTTCTGTTGAATTTATTGATCCAAGGGAGCCCGTGACGGTTAGTGTCTAATAGTAGTCTTCTTTTTTTAATTATCTGTAGCATGCATATTCCAATTCCACACAAAATGGTGGAACGCCTGCCGCCTGTTTGCTTTCCAGGAGACTGATTGAATTGGATAGGATAATGTGTCCATTTTGGTTCAGATCACATGTCCATTTCGTTTCAAGTGGGAGATAGAAAAAGACAGACCAGAGGAAGTGACCTTTTGTAATCCATGACGTTTTCTACTTGTGCCCGGGACATTCTGGATTGCCCCAACTGCCAACTTTTTGGATTCAAATCCTTCTGGATAAAGAATCTGAAAAAGTCAGGATTCAACCCCTGTCCAAATAGGCCATTGGAATGCTACAGTAGGTCATGCAGCAGAGTAATAAATTGGAGTACCAATCACAGAGGGGGAAAGTCACATTTTAGATTTTTTGTTTTCTGGAATTTTTTTTTTCTCTTAAAAGTGCATTTAAGATCACATGGCATACACTGATTGGTAATGTATTTTATTACATTGCAGCATGAGCTGCCATATCATTTCCTGTGTGCATGAGCTAAAATACTTAAATCCATGCAGCAGATTTGCGGGTTGCTTTCATTTTATTGATGGGATTATGAGATTTTTCCTTGCTTGAGAAGATTGAAGAATGGACTTTTTTACAAGTGGAGTTTTGTCACTCATATGGCGGTGTAAATCTCCTTAGATGGCTACAACTGATAGATAGTGGTTTTAGTTTGCAGATTGTCCCCATCCTGAGAGCTGGTCTTGCTTTGGTAGAGCATGCGCCATCAATCTTGCCAGCAACTAAAACTTATCATCACGGTAAGGAAGGAAAAGCTCATAATATTGTTGATTTTTTAACATGACTTGGGTTATCTTTGTAAAATCTATTGCTTGCATATACCGTTTGACATGTTTGAATGAAAGTTGCTTGGGGCATGTTTGGGTACGGCATCTTGCGCGCCGATTATGGCTGGCTCCACACCCTCCACGTAGAATTTGGCACACTAAACCAGTGTCTTCCTCTGCATAAACACAATTAAGCAGCGTTTATGGTTTTTGCAGAGGAAAGTACTGCTTTATTGCAGTGAATCCTATGTGGAGGGCATGGGGCACACTCAAAATTGGGATTAGACTTAATCCCGATTATGCAGGATCCCCTACCTGAGCGGACCCTGAATTATATCTATGATTTTCCCCCCTCATTTAAGCTAATGATCTTATAGCGTTTAATTTGTAGACAAGGTTTTCTTATGCAACAGTGTGCTGTTTATCAGTATACTGTAAATATAGTACTGCAGAGATCTGATTCAGTCATGTATTCACATTCATCAATTCTTCTTTTCCTTCTACAAGCGCAGGGATAAGCAGAAATGAGGAGATGCTTCAACCATTTATATATTTGAACAAGTAAGAGTATGTTTCTCTTTCTTCCTTGGATCTTTTCCTGTGGAGAAATTATATGATCCCTGAGCCGAGGATATGCAGTATTGTCGAGCCTCAAAAGTTTGGACAGGCGGGTCTACGACTCAGCTGTCCAGAATTCCAGACCATTGATCTGATGGGACCCTGACATGGATAAATAGCGTCTGAAAGATCTCCAAGCATGTTTACAGCTAATCTTTGTTTATTTTATTTTTATTTCTTTTACCCCTAAGTATTCTCTTCCTAACCTTCTATTTACTAGTTGGAGTAATGAGGGGCCCATCAGATCATCAGCCTGGATCACTGAGCCATGAGCCTGAAGTTAAGGCCTGAAGATACTGGATGTCTGTGTGGGAATGTTATTAGCATTCCATGTTTTTCAAAGCACAAAGAACAGTCATTTCATATAGTTTTAACTATTGTTTGAAAACTGGACCGGTAGGAAATCCATTTTTGTTGGCAGTTGAGTTCATCTAACTGTTGCAACTGGATGAACTCATTCCCACCCAGGACAACTGCTTAAAGTAAAATAACTACAATCAAAATGGAAAGTGTAAACTTCCACAATGCCACCAGCACAATGGATTAAACCCTTCGTATTTTAAGGTAATTGGTAACCACCACTTGACCAGGTTTTTAGGTGAAGACAGTTTGTGTCTCATTCCTGTCTAACCCGGTACAACTTTATGGTCTAGTTTGGTCCAGCCCAGTTTCTAAAACATTAGTTGCGCGGGAATGGTGTTGCTAGCACATTGCTTTTGTTATAATGATGCCATTTTGATAGCAAGCAGATGCTTTAAATGCAATTTGAAGGGCCCCTTCACATTCAGATTCTTCTCTTGTGCAGGTTACCTGATAATCTTCCTGAGGGATCTCGTGTATTTGTTGTTGATCCTATGCTGGCAACAGGTACACATTATTTCTAATGCAAAATGGTTTGATTCCATTGCGGTGTGATCGTTATAATCAGACTTGCAACAACAACAATTTATTGTAAAATTTCAATGATTTTCTGGCAATTCTTTTCAACATGAACATATTTTTTAATTCAAGAGGAGGAGCAAAGATGCAAGTAGCTATGAAGCTGCAAAACAGGGGTTAAAGTATCATCTGAAACTGATATTTATCGACTGAAAAGTGTTATTTCAGTGTCCATTGATACTAATCAGTCACACCAAGAACCTTTGGGTTCTTCTATTAGAAGCCCATATTTAAGGGAGATTAATCATTTAGAAAAGTTTAGTGGCATGTTTTAATGCAGTTGGTGGGATTTGGGGGCTCTTTCTTCCCCCCCTCACCTCTTTTTTATTTTCCTTACTGAAGCTTGGGTATATTTTCTGACATGTATTGGCTTTGGTCATTTGATGATATGATACTCGGTGTGCTGGTTTTAACCTTTGCTGCGAAGTTGAATATTATTGCAATTTTTAATATAGTTTCAAAACCTAATTTCAGGTGGCACAATAGTTGCAGCAATTGACTTATTGAAGGAACGTGGAGTTGACAAGAAACAAATAAAAGTGGTAAGCTACCTGATTTAATGAGAACTCTTTTAGAACTCATCCCACGTGTTGCATTTATCCAATCCAGGCCACACAAACCCTTCATCTGGCTTGGATGAATGGTCATGCTAAAAATAAGGTTGTTTTGCAACTCAGGTGGACCTTGGTAAAAATCATGGGTGTGCAATAAAGCTCATTTACACATCACACATGCTACAATGGCACATAGGTGCAAGATCCAATCCATCCATCAGGTTGGTCTGACCTTGGAAAATAAATCTGGTCGACTTTGTAGGCTCCAATATTGCCTCATTTCCTCGTTTAGTTCGTAATGTTTATCCATTTAATTCAGTTTGTGCTTATTTATCAATGAAGACATGGTAACGTCAAACTAAGGGAAAATATCACAAAAAGTGAAAAGGAAAGACAACTCAAAATTTTCTTTCTTTCTCTACACCACACCCCCCCCCACCCTCCCCCCCCCCCCCCCCCCTTCTTTCCTCTTTTGGTTAATTGTGTTGATTTATTTAGTTTGGTTTTCCATGATCATTAATAAAATTTGTGGTGGCATCAAACTAAGGAAAATATCATGAAAAGTGAAAAGGAAAGCCAATGTTTAAGAAACTCAATTTGCGGTAGGATAGGCCAACAGAGCTTTTTTTTTTTTTTTTTTGCAAAAGATGGTCCGATACACCATTGAATACATGTCAAGAACACAAATAAAGGATATGTTCTTGTGTTTCATAGCCTTTTCTTTGCCTAATGTTTTTCTATTTTTTTTTTGGCCAAAACAAAAGTGCGGATATGACCCTCATTGCATTTGATAAGACCTGAATAACACCTTTTTGTTGCTTACTGATCTACATTCTAATACGATAGCGGCACAGTGCAAGATGAATTTGAATGTCAGTCCCGAGTTTCACTGAGGCTATCTTTGAATGCCATTTTCTGCTGAAACTATTTATAGCTAAGGAGTAGGAGGCTATGGTTTGCCTTGGGTAAAGCTATGAATGCTTGTTATCTTTGGCTTTTCTATTTAACTTCCAATATTCCCTTTTCAATTATCATTATTTTGCCACCGAATGTATCCTTAACTATTATGTTTTTAATTTTTATATTTTAAAATTACTTACAGCATGCCCATTATTGCTGTATGATTTTAGCAAGGCTTTAGAATGTTGCTGCATCGGGAATGGTTACTTGAAAACCCAAAACATAAACTTACACCTAATCCTAATATCAACTCCCTAACCTAAACCTAAACCTAAACTTGAAAACCCAAAACTAAACCCGAACCCGATATCCTAAACCTAAACTTATAACTTTAACCTAAACTTATAACCTTAACCTAAACCTATTCTCAAATCTCAAAACCTATAACCTAAACCTAAACCTTAACCTATAACCTAAACCTTAACCAATTCACAATATAACATTTACAATTTGCAAATGGTATTTCTGAGGTAGCTTATTTTACTATTTAGGTTTGGCTACTTGTTCTTCATCTGTTTGGTACCCTGATAGTTTCATGGTGTGGTTTTCTATACAAAGGCTTGGATACTAAGGAATGCAATGAAGTTTTTGCAGATGCTATGTTAGATGATATAAAGTGTTGTGTCATACATTGGTCCTTTTATTGTGGAGGGTGATTGTTGTAATGCTACTCAGTGGGGTAGTGTTTCTCCATGTGGCTGCTAAAGCTTGACTGTTTCATGGCTATTTTTTAGGCATCTTTTGCTGGAGCTATCACATGATTGCTGCTTTTTACCTCCCTAGTACCAAAGTCCATATTATCGTGAATGATTTGTGCATAGGCTATGCAACTTAGCTTTGTTGCTACTAGCATGATTTGATATGCCTTTCATGATTTGAGCCGATAATATCTCTAGGCTGAGGTCAGTAAGGAGTCATGCTGGCCTCATGTTTTGTACTGGGGATGCATTTAAATCAAGTTGTCAAATGTGCGAGAAGTTTACTGTGCAAATGCACAGTTGTGCTTGCATTTTGTCGCCACTGGGAACCTTCAATGTCTCCATACTGTCTGGTGTTGCAGTAAATACAATGCAAAAACAATGAGGTTTTTTTTTTTTTTTTTTTCCTTACATGCATGGCCCACATGACATTGTAGAGATGCAGATGGATCTCAGAAGGTAGTTGCATTGGCACTGAGTGCATGCAAGATATTCACTTTTTTGTTTACTGAACGCACATCTCATTGTTATTTGTGATTGTTTTTTAATATTTCATTCTTCATATTTTCTCATTGACTTTTTATCATGTCCAGGTGTTGAAGTTAAAGCAGGTGAACCTGTTAAGTGCCAGCCTGGAGAGAATAAATATATACATCTCTCACAGGTCATTTTCTAGTCTAGGGCAACTGTTTCATTTTATAGATATACATATCTCATCTCTTTCTGTCTCCATGTTGTTGTTGTTTTATGGGTAATTAAATGCTCTCATTGCTCCATGCAGGTGGCACTTGGTGAGGTGAAAAAGGACAAAGGCAATGACTCAATCCCAATCTTTGTGAGTGTCAGTGATAAGAAGCTGGTCCGTGGAACTCTTTCTGCAGAAAAGAGTGCTCATATTTCTTTTGATTTAATTTTTGAGAGAGAATTCGAACTATCTCACAACTGGAAGCATGGGAGTCTACTTTTGTGGTTACAAGAGCACGGTTCCAGAAGAATATCCTTTGCAGCCTTTTGCTTGCATGTTGTTGGTGGCTGAAAGAATTACGTGTTACTTTGATGGATATTCTTTTTTATCTTTTATTTTCTTGACTGTGTGTTTGTCTGATTATCACATCTGACGAGTTCACTGGTAAGTAAGTCTTGAAATCTGCATGCCTTGTAAATTCCCAGTTATTATCTTTTAGTTGTCTTTTTTGAGATGTTTTCTTGCCTCACACCTCTGCATGTCCATACATGTTCCAATCTAGTTGGTTTTGTAGGACATCTGAGCCATGAATTAGATGGACCACTGTGTAGATTATCTGGCAAAATATTCAGGCTGTTCAAATATTAGATTGGTCTCCAATCAAAGTGCAAAAATAATGAGCTTTTTGTTGTGGCCTACCTGATAGTTAAGCAGCCTGAGTTATTGGCCCAATGATTTACATGGCCACCTACATGACTCAAATTTCTACATGTTCCAGGCTGGCACTTGTGACTGTGTCTGGATGGCAAACATCTTGTTGGGACATGCTCCATTCTTCTAGTAAATTTTTATGATTTTGAATTTTTCAGATTCAAATTCTGATTCTGAAGAGGAGATTCCTGTTCTCGCAAGGGAAAATGGTATGATATTTCTGATTTCACATGGCAATTCATGAATATTTGCAATTGTTCTTTTCATATTTAACGTATCAGGTCTTTCTCATTGACTTCTTAGGAAAGCCTGTGGTCAAGGATGAGCAGGCTATGCCTGTTACTGAGAAGGTTAAGGCTGTTGCTAAACCTGAATCCTTGACTGCTAAGCCCAAGGCTCAAATAGCGGAACCTAGTAAGGGTAAGGAAGAATATGAAGATGATGATGATTCTGACAATGATGAAGATGAATCATCAGAAGATGAATCTGATGACGATGAGGTACTTTTTATTCTCTCAAGGAGTATTATCATTTTTGGCTAGGAAAATAAAAATTTCTCACCCCTCGTTGTGTTAATTAAATTTTCTTCCTTTTCCTTGTAGTTGAAGGCAGTATCAAATTATCAGTTTAATGCTAATTTGAAAGTCTTTATTTATTTATTTTTGTGAACTGATACAGGCGCCTTGATTAAATCCAGATGGGCCCTTTGCAAGTTTATCTTGGATATTTCCCACAATGTTTTTATTAATGCTCTATGCAGCAAGGTTCATCTTTTATAGGAATTGTGAGGATACTGCATATGAGAGATGTTTTGTGTCATCCTTTAAAAACAAAAAAGAAGAAGATTTGCATCTCTATTTAGCTGATTGTTTTGCAATTGGTTCTGCTACATACACAGGACATGGTTGAAGGTGGGGACGAAAGTGATGAGGATGATGATGATGAGGAAATCTCCGTTGATGAAGATGGAGCTACTCCTAAGAAGGTATTTTTCAATGCATCTTCCCTAGTTGAATTACTAAGCAATTTTTTGGAGGTCATGAAATATGTTTACTTCTGCTTATAGCTGATTAATGCCACTCTTATTAATTTCCTCTGTGAAGGCTAAGAAGGGTAAGAAGAGACAGAATCTGCAACCAAGACACTAACTCCAGAAAAGAAGGCCAAGCTTGTTACACCTGTTGGTCAAAAGACAGGTATTCTTTTAATCCTTTTTTAGTATTCATATTATGCATTTGGGAAAGAATCCTTTTTTTAGTATTCATGTTATGCATATGGGAAAGAATCCTTTTTTAGTATTCATGTTATGCATCTGGGAAAGACATTGGACTTGCTAAACCCTTTCCTATAAGAATCAATCCTATACATAGTGGCCTTTTTTTGGGGGGGTCAAATGTTAAATTCCTACCACCAGGGGTCCAGGGCCCTTTTTTTTTTCCCTTTGTATTGGTGGAATAGATGTTTGGTACAATTTTCTGAATTATTCTCTTATTTATTATCTGTTTCAGTTTGCCAGGATTCATGAGAAAAAGTTTTGGCCGATGATGATGATGATTTGTTTCGGTTTGAAATTTGGATGTACATGTTAACAACTAAACAAATGAATTCAGGTGGTGCTGGTGGAAAGAAGGGTGGTGGGCATACAACAACTCCTTACCCTTCAAAACAGGCTGGAAAGACACCTGCTAACAGCAACAAGTCAAAGCAACAGACTCCTAAATCTGGTGGTCAAGTCAGTTGCAAGACATGTAGCAAGTATGCTCTCTCTCTCTCTCTCTCTCTCTCTCTCTCTCTCTCTCCTTTCGCCAGTTAACTAATGTTTAGTTTTCTTTTGGTTATCAACAGGAAATTTGTAAAATTTGATTTTAATGTGTTGTTTCCTGGTGGCCTGTAATGTCGATAGGCCACATGCCAAATAAATCAATGTTAGCGGATCGTCCTACAAAAAATGGATAGAACAACAGTCCATATTGAACCATTAGAACTCACAAGCGGATGGATGATCATGTTAGTTTTACTGCTGCCTTATCCATCCACATGAGGATGGATGATCATGTTAGTTTTACTGCTGCCCTATCCATCCACATGAACTTTCTGCAATTTTTTATGATTATGAATTATGATTATTTATTGGTTGAATATTTTTTTATTAGATGAAAGACAGAAAATTGTTGCTGATTTCCTTTTTTTATTTATGATGTTAATGTATTTATGCGTGGATGAATGTAATGTGGAAGATTGTGTTTGGATGAATGTAGTTTATATTTGGATGGATGTAGTTTATGTTTGGATGAATGTAGTTTATATTTAGATGGATGTGAATGTGAATATGATGAAATATATTATATAATAGGTGTATATCAGGAAGAATACGATGTTGTAACAGGTGTATATCAGGAAGAATATGATATGAACAGGTGTATATGCAAGTACAAGACGGTTGAAGACCGTCCTTTTCAGGCTCATATCTTTTTCAGTTTTATACGAGATAGTTTATATCCTTTTTATTGACGGTCTAGGACTGTCTTTTTTATGGATGGTTTAGGACCGTCCTTTTTATTGACGGTCCATGACTATCCTTATGCTTCATATATGTCCTCTCATACCTACCATTATAGACAGTCTATGACCGTCCTTCTTTAGAGACGGTTTATGGCCGTCCTTTAAAAAATATGACGTTAAAATTTGACGGCCGTTGCGACGGTCCAGGACCGTCATTTTTAGCCTTTTGAGACGGTTTTCAACCCTCCTTTTTTCACTGTTTTGGTGTAGTGTAACTAGGTTTAGGCCTTGGTAGATAATGAGTATGGCAGTAAGAAAATGTGCAAGTGGGCTCAAAGAGCTAAAATTAGTACTTACGTGGTATTAGAAAGCTGCATATGTTCTCAATCCATGAATTTGATTCATAAATCTGGATTAATGAATTTAAAGGCTCTACATTCTGAAGTTAAAACTCCAAGGCTCCTGAAACCTCAATCTATTACTCAAGCGCAGTTTTCCAAGGAAAGGAAGGCTGCCTTGGGTAACAATAACAAAGACATTGGACAATCACTTAAAACTCTTCCTTTATACTCTCTTTTGTATATATGTCATGCATATCAAGTAATCTAGATCACTTGATTATTTGGCCACCATGTGAATGGATAGATGAACAAAGGTAATTCTGACTAGAACGTCCTAGTAACCCATTGACAAATTTCACAAGTTGAAATTGCATTTTAGTTCTCCACACAAACATTTTAGCTGTCCTTTAGAAGACCCTAAATCAAGCAGTATGATAATTTCATAGCCTTGCTTGTTAGGATTTGGATCATCTATACGATGGTGGCCCAAAATTAAAAATCTCAATAACATTGGACATACGAATAGGCGTATGCTAGATAAATAAAGACTTGTTAACAAACCTCTTCATCAAGAATGCCATAACAAGGTGAGAAGGGGTAGGCATTCCCGAAGTAGTCAGGCTTTGAAACCCATACCTTCAAGTCCATGTTGTTGAAATGACAGGAAAGAATCATGGCACCCGTCTGAAGTAAGATGACCTCAAAATCAGGATGAAAAGCCACTAGACTGAAATAGACCTGATAATAAGGTACGCCGACATTCATGTTTTCATTGGATGAGGTTTCCTTCAAATAGCGGCTCTTCGAATACATCCAGAATGGCAAGTGGTCACTCTTAGGCATTTCCACAAGGTTGTTCCCTATAAAGAAATCACTAAAGTCATCATATGAAGATGAAGAACAAATAGCTTGAGGATGTTTCTTTACTATGGAATCGAGGGTAGTTTTGTGCTTCAAGACCCATTTTAGCTCATCATAATCCTGAAGCATCCAGATTTGCAATTGGAAACCGTCATGGTTCGCATAATAGAGGTAGCCTCCAGACACACCTATTATGCCTCTTAAATTGTTCCATATCTTAACCCCAGGTAATGGAATTGAACGGAAACACTCTCCATCAACATTGAATCCGACGATGAAGTGATGATCAGATAGCATGTGCGGGTATGGTTAAGGAAAACGGCGAACAGTCGCGTAAATTGTTGAATGACTAGTTCTTGTGGCAACTTAAATTGTACCCACATGCCCTTTTTCGATGAGAAAATATCAATCTCAGGAAAGTTGGAACTAGTACAAATGAGAGTGTAGTGAGGGGAAGCATGGGGATCGAAAGTTAGCAAGTGCTTCGCATGGAGACGTTCCTTGTCTGGAATAGGCACCGTTGCCCATTTCTTTGTAGCCGGGTTTATTACATAGTAAATTAATGTACTGTTAATACCTTGGGTAGCTAGGCCTAGCATCAACTCGTTGCAACAATCGACGATGGAGATTTCATCATGGGGCAGAAAGAAACTGAGATCACTGAAGTCCACTACCGCATCGTTGCAGTTTGGTCGACGTCCATCAGCGAGGACGAATGTGTATCGAGATAGAGATATTTGGAATACATCCGACGTGTAATAGCATAAAAAGAAACCGGACATGGGTTTGGGTAGAATTTCTTGGAGAGAAGGGTCCGAGATGAAAGACTGCCATTCTTTGGACACAAATTTGAATCGTATGAGAGATTTTATGGGCAATTTAGAAAGGATGTTGATCAACACATCGTTTATGATAAGCCGCTCAGGAATCACTTCCTCCAGTTTGGATGGAAAAAGGTGTTAAAATTTAGTGGTTTTAAAAAATAATAAATTAAAAAAAATGATAAAAATGAAAATTCAAAATTTTTCAAAATTTTGGGATTTCTTGACAAAATACTTTTTGAATTTTTTAAATTAAAAAGTGCGGTGTGTATGCTTTGTCCCACATCGGAAATGCAAAAGATAGTTTTGAAATTTATATGAGATGTTGAATAGGGTATTCTTACTTGGAGCTTTTTGGAGGAGATGAAACTCGGGTTGCGTGTTCCAGTGCTACACACGCGCGCACGCGCTCGGGCTTGGGCACGGGCGTGGGCGAGGGCGTGGGCAGTGAGGCAGTGTGGTTGTAGTGGCGCTAGATGGCGCACTTCACACGTGCGTATCGTGTCACAGAGTGGTCACTCCTTCGCGAACTAGCGCGAGATGGTGCGACCTCGATGCAATGGGTTTGGTCAGTGCCTTAGGGCGGTGTGGATCTGAAATGAGCTTGGGTTTTATAGGTGACTGAGAACGGTCGGATCTTAAATCCGAAACGTTCAGCCGTTTCAGAAAACGGTTCTATACCTTGAAAGCCAAACGGTCCGAAAACGGACGGGCCATGATGATCTAACGATTAGATCCTTTGATCCGACGATCAGAAAGGTTTATGACTAATGTAAAACGGCTAAAAACATTTTTCAAATGTTCTGGACCATTGATAGCATCTGGCAACGGTCCACTACAGGATGCCTATATAAACTGGACCATTCTAGTCTGATTTCATCATCTCAACACAACCATGTCCCCCATCATCAGATACGATCCATAACTCCAACATAAAATACTTAGAACATTTCCATCGTCAGTGTCTGCCAGAAGAAATCCACTGCGTTGAAATTGTTCCACAGTAGACCTATCGTGATTGCTGCACGTTGGATCAAGAAGACTTATCCTAGAAGCAATTCGTTTGTAACCCATCAGCAGTAGATAAGGAGGCGAATCACGCTTTAAGGACAGCGTATTTGATACGTGATTCAGCCTAGTGAAATATTTGATTTTAGAATTAAATTTTTTTTTCCAGTGTATCCAAACTTATATTTCCAACAATCTTAAAGCGTGATTCGATGGACCCTGAAAGTGTTGCATCAATCAAATTGATGAACCAAGATTTGATCCGATTGGACCGATTCGATGGTTTAAATTTCACTAGATGGCAGGACAAGCTAAAATTCCTACTGACTGCTTTGAAGATCTTCTATATCCTGGACCCAACTCTCTAGCGTCTGCCTGAAGCAAAAGACACTAATATTCCTGAACAAGTTGGTAGGATCAAGCGACAAGAAGATGAACTGCTATGTCGTGGCCACATCCTTAGTGCGCTGTCTGATCGGTTGTAGGATTTGTACACGGGGACCACATCAGCTAAAGAAATTTAGAGCGTGCTAGAATACAAATACAAGATTGAAGAGGAAGGTACACAGAAATTTCTAATTGCCAGGTGTTCACTCCCTAAGTGCAGGGTTGTGATGTAGTAATAAACTCGGTAAGACCAAGGTCGAATCCCAAGGGACTGAAACTTGTACGTTATCTAAAACTAACTAGAACTAGAATTAGAATGAGATGAAATCTAAATCAAAGAGAATTTTAAAAAATAATTGTGAAATTATTATCTAAAACTTAGGAAAAATCAGAGATAGGATACTAGGGATTCAGAGGATCCACTAGTAGAGATCAGGGAGATCTTATGCTTATTTCAAAAATCATGGAAATTAACTGAACTCTCATTGATCTAGTTTTCAAGAGATGAAAGGCATGTGAATTAGAATGGATTCCATCACCAAACCATGCCCAGGAGACTATGGAAAACAACAGAATTAAACTAATTACCAACCAATCAACATGCTATGAAAGTTAGGAAGGGTACCGTCATCCGACCATGCCCAGGAGACGATGGTGAACAACAGGGCTTCCTGACGTCATAAACATCAAAAGGGAAGGAACATGCTCAAAGCCATTGCAGACCAATTGTAATTTCAGTCACAACAGACCATTAAAAACTAAAAACATTCCCTTCATTAACCAAATTCAACATCAGTTCAATCTAAACAAAATGTAAGCAAAGAGTTCCCATCACGCTACAAGCTTCACCTCTTAGCCCTAGCTAAGAGGTTCAGCCCACCATGATGAAGCTGTACATCTTAAACAAGTAAAATAAAAAGAAAAGAAACAATTACTCTCTACTCTCTCTCCTGCCAATCCACGTCCAAGCCAAGATGAAGATGCTACCCCTTCTCTCTTCTTCTCTCTCTTTATAGGCAGCGGGGTAGTAGATGGCTCGGTCGGTGGAGAAAATCTCAGCAAAATCGGAAAGCTGGAGTCGGTGGAAGGCACAACAGCGTGTGCAGGCTGTTTACGCAGTCAAGATAACAGTATGTAAAACACCGTTCTTCGTTGTTTTCTTTCCAAAAATGACAACGTCCCCTGGGACTGTTTTTTACAGCCTACATGATGGACGGCTTGGATCAGCGATCTGATCAACATTCTGATCGTGCAATCGCCCAGAAATTTTGGTTTTCCTGGAACTGCGTAACAGAGGGTGCGTAGCTGTTACGCTGATGATGATGGTGGGCCCACTTCGATGCTCTTTTGATAAATCCACTCCGTCTATTAGATTCACATCGAAGTTTTGGTCGGAGAGGAACTGTTTTGAACAATTTCTGATGTGGCCCACCTAATCTTTCATTCTGCCGTCCATTTCTGCGTTTAACGGCATAAAAGCGAATATCCGGTCCCCTATGAAATTCCGCCAACTAGGAAATGTTTATGGCTACCTCAGAGAGCGAATGGATGACCTAGATTGTCCATTGGGACAACATATGGGCCCCACATCAGCCACTGATCGTTCGAGTGCGCGGACGCTGGAAACGAATATTGCCGTTTTTGAATTGAGTTGGTCAAACCGACTTGACCAAGAGCATTAGTCCAGTGCTCCTCTTATGCACGTGGCTATGCACACTTTCATCACATAAAGTGGGTCCCACCTCGATGTTTCAAGGAATCCACTCCGTTCATATGCTTTTTCAGCTCATTTAACCCGTCAAGACCAAAGTTGCAGCACATCTAGATATCAGGTGGGCCCCAATTCACTGTTTTATGGGCTGATCTGACTGTTGGACCACTTCCACAAGGATCCAATGGCTGAAATTCAGTATGTATGGTTAATTTAGTGTCTTCAGCTCATGTATGAAGTCTTGTGACAATCGGATAGCGAGAACCCTGTGATCTTGCATTTTGGACTCTTTTTGGGCCACTTGAGCTTCAGTTTTTTAATGTTCGCGAATCTATGGCATGTAAATTCGTTAATCTTGGTTCTCAGGTATCCATCCCTTGCTCTTGGTGTCATCAAATCGTTAAATTCATACCTTTAGCGTCCTATTTCAATCCACACTTGAAAATACGCCCTGTACACAAACACAAGTAAATCGGGCTGTTAAACAGTATCCTGTTCGTAAATCTGGGCAATATCTAGGGTCTAATATGTAATATTTGACCCTCAATACAATCCCCAACTAGCATCTTGCTAGTCCCAAGCAAGGTATGCGAAAAATAAGTTGAGAACTACAGGGTAATTTTTATGAACTTGAGTGAATTATGAAAATTAATTCAGATCATATAATTCTAAGATTCATGAATGTTGGGTTATTACTTTCTCCTGGACTCAAGCGTATGGTAAACTACATAATTAAGTTCAGAGTATTAATTCATCAATTAGAACAATTCTAAACATTGAGATCCACGTGTGTATAGTGTAATCTTGGCTTATCAACATTAGGATTCATTTTGTTATTTCATGATATCCTTGGTAACTAACAAGAGCATTCATGATAACTAAAACTTGCCTCACAGATCAGTTTTTCATACTTCCAGCTTTTGATTCTTCTTCTGAACAGTAACGCCACTGAGGGGAATCAAATCCTCACTTATAGGGAGCAAACCTATGGTGAAGACTGTATACTCATTCCCCTTTCCATAGGGAATCAAATCATCACCTATAGGGAGCAAACCTATGGTGAAAATTATTCGCCCAACTCGTTCCAAAGGTCTCTGTTTTTTTTTTTTTTAAATTATTTTTCATGATAGGAAAATTTTCAAGTTGGTTTCTTACATGCTTAGTGATTACCATGTTAACCCTTCAATATCAAACTGAATCCTTAATGTGAAAGCGGGATGTGACATGTGAAATCATGACTCAATCAATGTTTAAAATTTCTAATCATGGATTAACAATTTAAATTTAACTGTGAAATCTAACTGATAATTGTATCCAAGCGTCATAAATCCAACATCACGTATCTTGAAATTCTAAATTAAGGATGTCTGTTAAAATCACTTCGAATTCAAAAGAATTCTCAGAAAATTTTATGCTCTCAAGGCTAAGAAAACACTGATTAGGTTAACTAATCTCCCACCCCCAACCAAAAATCTACATTGTCCTCAATGTAAAAGATATATGAGCATGCAATGCACATGGGACAACGAAAGTAAAGTGATGGGAAGATAGTACCTGGATAATGAATCGAGAGAAAGATTTTTCAAGATATCGCGGCATGGAAGCTGGTCAGCACGAGAGAGAAAACAAAACAAAAATAATAAAAATAAAATCCTACCTAAACCACTTTCGTAGGTGCTCTCGATTGCATTTAGCATATGTAACAAGCCTTTAAACCCCTAGGTTGCCCCTAGAGGACGAGTTGTAGTCTCGTGAGGGTTTGTAGTAATGTTACCCACGAACATTGAATTAGAAAAATGAAATGGAATGAAGAGATGAGTTGCCTCCCAGGAGCGCTAAGTTTACCGTCTTTAGCCAGACAAATAAAGCAAACTACCCTAGTCCTATGAAAGCGATAAACCTACCTATACCTCCATCAGACTAGAAGATCAATCTTGATAAACAGGAGCAGTCAGAGGCATGGACATGTCCTCTGAATCAAATTTCTTGACAAATGATTTTAATCGATGTCCATTTACTTTAAATTCTTGCCATTATCGGGATCTTTTATCTCGACGGCCCCATGAGGATAAGCAGTGACAACAATGTAAGGGCCAGTCTAACGAGATTGAAGCTTACCCGGAAAGAAATGTAATCGAGAATCGTACAAAAGGACTTTCTGACCTGGCGTGAATGATTTTCGTAGCATATGTTGATATGAAATGCCTTCATCCTGTCCTTGTAAATTCTTGAGTTCTCGTACGCATCATTTCGGATTTCTTCAAGTTCATTCAACTGAAGTTTGCGTAGCGAGCTAGCGTTGTCCAGATTAAAATTTAGATTTTTGATCGCACAGTATGCTTTATGTTCCAACTCCACAGGCAAATGGCAAGCCTTCTCATAGACAAGTCTAAAGGGAGATATTCCAATAGGGGTTTTAAAAGCAGTATGGTATGCCCATAAGGCATCGGTCAATCGGATTGACCAATCCTTACGATCAGGGTTAACCGTTTTCTCTAGGATATGTTTGATCTCCCTATTGAAAATCTTAGCTTACCCACTTGTCTGTGGATGGTATGCGGTGCTCACCTTATGAGAGATACCGTATTTCTTCATTAAGCTCTCGAATGGTCTATTACAAAAGTGTGAGCCCCCGTCACTAATGATGGCTCGAGGCGTTCCGAACTGTGACAGGATGTTTTCTTTCAAAAAATTAACGGCCGTGCGATGGTTATTGTTGTGGCACAGAATTGCTTCGACCTATTTAGTGACATAATCTACAGTGAACAAATTATATAAATTTTCAAAGGATTGGGGGAATGGTCCCATGAAATCAATGCCCCAACAATCAAATGCTTCTATAATAAGGATGAGATTCAAGGACATCATATTTCGACGGGACAATGCTCCTAATTTCTGACAACGCTCACAAGCCTTACAAAACTCATGAGTGTCCTTGAACATAGTGGGCCAGTAAAAGTCACATTGTAGAATCTTGGCCGTGGTCTTTTTAGCTGAAAAGTGACCACCACAGGCCTGTGAGTGACAGAAGGAGATGACACACTGATGCTCATCGTTTGACACACATCTCCTTAAGATTTGGTTTGGGCAATATTTAAACAAATATGGATCGTCCCAGAAAAAGTTACGCACCTTGGTAAAGAATTTCTTCTTATCTTGTGACGTCCAGTGTATCGGTATGGAACCTGTAGCAAGATAATTAACAATATCAGCGAACCAAGGTGAATGGGAGACTCTGAACAATTGTTCATCAGGGAACATGTCGTTGATATGGGTCGCCTCAAGGGAATCAGAGGTATTAAGGCAAGCAAGGTGATCGGCCACTACGTTCTCTACTCCCTTTTTATCTTTAATTTTTAAATCAAATTCTTGGAGTAGAAGGATCCATCGTATCAGGCGGGGCTTAGAATCATTTTTAGAAAGAAGATACTTAAGTGCTGCGTGATCTGTGTAGATGATGATCTTAGATCCGATCAGGTAGGACCTAAATTTGTCCAAAGTAAACACTACGGCTAAAAGTTCCTTTTTCGTAGTTGAGTAGTTCACTTGGACAGGATTTAGAGTCCTACTTGCGTAATGAATGACGTAAGGCCGCTTATCTTTTCTCTGGCCTAGAACCGCTCCAAGAACATAATCAGAGGCATCACACATAAGTTCAAAAGGAAGACTCCAATCGAGTGGCTGCATGATAGGTGCAGTGGTTAACATGCCCTTAAGTTTAGTGAAAGCTTCTTGGCATTGCTCAGTCCACTCGTATGGTGCATCCTTTTGAAGAAGATTACATAAAGGACGAGAGAGGAGACTAAAGTCCTTTATGAATCGTCTATAAAATCCTGCCTGTCCTAAAAAGGATCGCACGTCTCTGATGTTCTTGGGTGGAGGTAGGTTAGAGATAAGATCTATTTTTGCCTTATCTACCTCGATTCCTTTGGACGAGATAATATGCCAAAGGACAATTCTCCCTTTTGAACCATGAAATGACACTTCTCTCAATTAAGTATCAGATTCTTTTCTTCACATCTTCTCAGCACACATTTAAGACTCTCTAGGCATTCGCTGAAAGATGAACTGAAAACAGAGAAATCGTCCATGAAGACCTTTAAATATTTCTCCACCATGTCAGAAAAGATACTCATCATGCATTGCTGAAAGGTGGCAGGGGCATTACATAACCCAAATGGCATCCTTCTGTAAGCAAATGTACCATAAGGACATGTAAATGTGGTCTTTTTCTGGTCCTCAGGGGCGATTTCAATCTGATTATAACTAAAATACCCGTCAAGGAAACAATAATAGGAATGACCAGCTAGCCTTTCTAAGATTTGATCAATGAAGGGCAAAGGAACATGGTCTTTCCTCGTGACGGTATTCAGCTTTCTGTAGTCAATGCACATTCTCCAACCAGTAGTAACTCTGGTCGGCACGAGTTCATTATTGGCATCGGCTACGATGGTGATCCCGGACTTCTTGGGAATCACCTGAGTTGGACTCACCCATTGAGTATCGGATATGGGGTATATGATGTCCACATCCATTAGTTTAAGAACCTTGGCCTTAACCACTTCCTTCATGTTTGGATTTAGTCTATGTTGTGATTATCGAGCGGCCTTTGCATTATCCTCAAGATATATGCGGTGAGTACAAATCGATGAGTCTATTCCCTTGAGGTTCTCAATCGTCCATCCAAGGGCTCCCTTATGCTCAAGGAGAGTAGATATAAGTATACTCTCCTTTTCTTTCTCAAGGTGGGAAAAAATCACCACCGACTATGTCTCATCTTGACCTAAATAGACATATTTTAAATCAGAGGGCAAAGATTTTAGGTCAAACTTCAGTGGCTTGAGGTTAGACGGTAGAGGCACTACATCAGTTTAGGATAACTCTTCAATTTGTGGCCTCCACCGGCTAACTTCAAGTACCGGTATAGTATCAAGCATGACACACGTCTCTCTAATTATATCATCATCAAGATCATGAGAGTGGACCAGGCACGTCTCTAGAGGATCAGAGGATAAGGTGAGAGACTTTCTATCTACCACAAAAGAATCAATCATGTTAATATTGTGAAAATCGTTATCATCCTCTGAGTTGCTGCGGTTATTAAAAAAATATTCGATTTCAATGTCAAATTTTTAAAAGACATATTCATGACACCATTCCTGCAATTGATAATTGCATTTGAAGTAGACAGGAATGACCGACCAAGAATGACGGGAATCTGAGTGCTCGTATCATTGATGAGTTTAGTGTCCAAGATGATAAAATCTACAGGGTAGTAAATCTATCAACCTGGACCAACACATCCTCGATTATCCCTCTTGGTACACAAACAGAGCGGTCAGCAAGTTGTAGAATGGTCCGGGTGGGTTTTAATTCACCCAAACCTAACTATTGGTATACCGAGTAGGGAATCAGATTGACGCTCGCTCCTAAGTCAAGAAGTGCGTGATCAATTTGATAGTTCCCGATTACACATGATATGGTTGGGCAACCGGGGTCTTTGAATTTTTACGGTACATCTTGTTTTAGGATGACACTCACTTTCTCAGTTAAGAAAATCTTCTTTTGAATACCTTGCCGTCGTTTGGTCTTGCATAAGTCCTTTAGGAATTTAGCATATAAAGGTATTTGTTTTACGACATCAAGTAGAGGAATGTTGACTTTCACTTATTTCAACACCTCTAAGATATCCTGAGAGTGAGAGAGATGTTTTGGTGTAACCAACCGTTGGGGGAACGAAGCAACTGGCTTTTCTAGAGGTTCCGGTTCAAATTTTTGTGGGGCATCACTAGATCCATCGTTGTTGTCCTCTTCTGATTCTTGAGGCTTTTTGGGCCTAACCTGAAAGGTTTTATCAATAACCTTCCCACTCCTAAGAGTGGTAATGGATTTAGCATGCCCCATTTGATTTGATGAGCTGAGATCACCTATCTTGTATTGCGGTTTAGGATTGGGGATTGGTTGTGTAGGAAGCATCCCCTTTTCTATAGTCGTCATACGTAAATCTATCTTTTGTATAAAATCTCACATTATCTGTGTCAGCTCTTGCACAAAATTTTGAACCGGTTCTTCTTGAGGTCTCCCCTGATTTGGATTTTGATTGAAGAAACCTTGAGGGGTAGCAGTTTGTCCGTTCCTCCAACTAAAATTAGGATGATTTTTCCAGCTAGGATTGTACGTATTAGAGGTTGGTCCATTGAAAGGTCTTTGATAGTTATTTACGGCATTAGATTGTTTATTCAACACTTCTCGAAAGGCAGGTATTGTAGGACAATTTTCAGTTGTGTGAATGTTGCAATCACAGATGCCGCAAACAATTTCATTAACCTTATCCTTTTTTAATTCTATGGCTTCGACTTTTCTGGTGAGATTAGCCACCTTAGCGTTAAGATCATCATCCTCTTTCAGGAGATATATTCCGCCCTTTTCCTTTAAATGAGTCAGCCTAGATGTAGTGTTTGTCTTTGGGTAATAGTCCCATGATTGTGTTTTTTTAGACGAGACTATCGAGGTAATCCCATATCTCGTCGACATTTTTATTAATGAATTCTCCGTTACACATTGTCTCGACCATTTGGCGCATGAAAGATGTTAGCCCATCATAGAAAAAATTCGTAATGCGCCATATTTCAAAGCCGTGTTCTGGGCATGAATTGACCAGATCCTTGAAACTTTCCCAACATTGGAAGAATGTTTCATCTTTCTTTTGGACGAAGTTCATGATTGCTCTTCTGAGGGTAATCATTTTATGGTGTGGGAAAAATTTCATTATGAATTTCCTCTGCATATCATTCCATGTGCCAATGGATCTAGGACGCAATGAATGTAACCACGTCTTGGCTTTTTCTTTCAAGGAAAATGGAAAGAGTTTTAACCTAATTGCATCCTCAAATAAATTAGGAAAGTATAAGGTGCCTACGATCTCGTTGAACTCTTTCAGATGTAGATACGGTTCTTCAGACTCAAGGCCATGGTACTTTGGAAGGAGTTGGATAACCCCTGGCTTGATGTCCATATATCCTGTATTCTCAGGAAAAATCATGCATGAGGGCGTACTCACCCCCGCCGGTTATAAATAATCTCGTAAAGTACAAGGAGAGGGTGCCTGATGCACCTTATTCTCAGCTTGTACTTCCTCTACCCTAGGTTGGGGTAGTGCTTGAAGTTGATTTTCAGCCATAACCTCAACTAACTCAGGGGAATTCAAGTGGTGTCTAGTCCTGCGATGGACAGTCAACCCCTCAACTAATCCTCCTTCAGTCACGAGACGTCGAGTGTTGTTGCGTGCCTACTTGGGCATAAAACACACTCAACCCTCAATTTAAATTCTAAACCTAGACCTAAGAGAAAGAAAGAAGTAGAAATCTAGAAAATAAAAGGGAAAGATGGAAAGAAGTTACCAAATTTGAAGTCCTAGGTTAAGAACCTGCAGAACAAACAAAACGAGTTAGTTTCTAAGAATAGAAAGTCTAAAATTATAAAATTCTTAATTTAAAAGTAAACTAATTTCTAAAGAAAAGAAGAAATTCCAAAGAAAGTATAAAATTTCTAAAACGAATTAGGAAAGTTTTACCTAGAAAGTAATAAAAGAGATGTGAAAAATAGAAAGCAAGAATTAGAAAGATCTTACCGAATTAGAAGTTCCTAACTTAAAGCCTACAAAAGAAAGGTTAGTTCTAAAAATAGAAAAAAAAACTTGAAACTAAAATTAGCAAAATCTTAATTTTAAACTAATTCTAAAACTAATTAATTTCAGAAAAACGTAGCCGTCAGTCCCCGGCAACGGTGCCAAAAACTTGTTCACTCCCCAAGTGCAGGGTTGTGATGTAGTAATAAACTCGGTAAGACTGAGGTCGAATCCCAAGGGACTGAAACTTGTACGTTATCTAAAACTAACTAGAACTAGAATTAGAATGAGATGAAATCTAATCAAAGAGAATTTTAAAGAATAATTGTGAAATTATTATCTAAAACTTAGGAAAAATCAGAGATAGGATACTAAGGATTCAGAGGATCCACTTGTAGAGATCAGGGAGATCTTATGCTTATTTCAAAAATCATGAAAATTAAATGAACTCTCATTGATCTAGTTTTCAAGAGATGAAAGGTATATGAATTAGAATGGATTCCATCACCAAACCATGCACAAGAGACTATGACAAACAACAAAATTAAACTAATTACCAACCAATCAACATGCTATGAAAGTTAGGAAGGGTACCGTCATCCGACCATGCCCAGGAGACGATGGTGAACAACAGGGCTTCCTGACGTCATAAACATCAAAAGGGAAGGAACATGCTCAAAGCTATTGCAGACCAATTGTAATTTCAGTCACAACAGACCATTAAAAACTAAAAACATTCCCTTCATTAACCAAATTCAACATCAGTTCAATCTAAACAAAATGTAAGCAAAGAGTTCCCATCACACTACAAGCTTCACCTCTTAGCCCTAGCTAAGAGGTTCAGCCCACCATGATGAAGCTGTACATCTTAAACAAGTAAAATAAAAAGAAAAGAAACAATTACTCTCTACTCATGGTGAGCCAACAGCGTGTGTAGGCTGTTCAAGATAACAGTATGTAAAACACCGTTCTCCGTTGTTTTCTTTCCAAAAACGACGACGTC
This sequence comes from Magnolia kwangsiensis, assembly GCA_037074715.1. Classification (NCBI taxonomy): domain Eukaryota; kingdom Viridiplantae; phylum Streptophyta; class Magnoliopsida; order Magnoliales; family Magnoliaceae; genus Magnolia; species Magnolia kwangsiensis. Next base: position 144,714,369 of record CM073575.1, on the reverse strand, counting down.
CCCTGGGACTATTTTTGAAGGCCTACATGATGGACGGCTTGGATCAGCGATCTGATCAACATTCTGATCGTGCAACCGCCCAAAAATTTTAATTTTCCTGGAACTGCGTAACAGAGGGTGCGTAGCTGTTATGCCGATGATGATGGTGGGCCCACTTCGATGATCTTTTGATAAATCCACTCCGTCTATTAGATTCACATCGAAGTTTTGGTCGGAGAGGAACTGTTTTGAACAATTTCTGATGTGGCCCACCCAATCTTTCATTCCACTGTCCATTTATACGTTTAACGGCACAAAAGCGAATATCCGGTCCCCTTTGAAATTCCGCCAACTAGGAAATGTTTATGGCTACCTCAGAGAGCGAATGGACGGCCTAGATTGTCCATTGGGACAACATATGGGCCCCACATCAGCCACCGATCGTTCACGTGCGCGGACGCTAGAAACGGATATTGCCGTTTTAGAATTGAGTCGGTCAAACTGACTTGACCAAGAGCATTAGTCCAGTGCTCCTCTTATGCACGTGGCTATGCACACTTTCATCACATAAAGTAGGTCCCACCTCGATGTTTCAAGAATCCACTCCGTCCATATGCTTTTCCAGCTCATTTAACCCGTCAAGACCAAAGTTGCAGCACATCTAGACATCAGGTGGGCCCCAATTCACAGTTTTATGGGCTGATCTGACTGTTGGATCACTTCCACAAGGATCCAATGACTGAAATTCAATATGTATGGTTAATTTAGTGTCTTCAGCTCATGTATGAAGTCTTGTGACAATCGGATGGTGGGAACCCTGTGATCTTGCATTTTGGACTCTTTTTAGGCCACTTGAGCTTCAGTTTCTTAATGTTCGCGAATCTATGGCATGTAAATTCGTTAATCTTGGTTCTCAGGTATCCATCCCTTGCTCTTGGTGTCATCAGATCGTTAAATTCATACCTTTAGCGTCCTATTTCAATCCATACTTGAAAATACACCCTGTACACAAACACAAGTAAATCGGGCTGTTAAACAGTATCCTGTTCGTAAATCCGGATAATATCTATGGTCTAATATGCAATATTTGACCCTCAACACCAGGTATTTCGACTTTACAATGATAGACAATCTACCGCTGCTTGCCCAAATCTAAGAATTACAGCTTATTATAAATAAAATAAAAGCTATAAAAATTGATCTTCCTGAAACCTTTCAAGTCGGAGATATAATCACAAAATTGCGTCCGAGCTGGAAAGATTATAGAAAGAAACTACTACATAAATTCGAAGAGTTCACCCTAGAACAAATCCAAAAGCATCTTCGTATTGAAGAAGACCGAGACAAAAAGGATGACGCTAACGGTACATCCTCATCCAAGGTGAACACAGTAGAACGACCATCCTAAAATAATGAGAAAGCCGATTCCCTTAAATCTAACAAAGATCAAGGAAAATTCAAGAAAATTCTAAAGAAGAAAAACGGCAAACCTAAGGGAGCTTGCTATGTTTGTGGCAAGACCGGGCATTTCGCTCGAGTCTGTAGGGACCGAAAAAAGCCTAAGAAAGAAGCTAATGCAGTAGACGATGAAATCGTAACCATGGTCACAGAAGCGAACCTAGTTCAAGAGAAAATTCCTGGTTGGTGGTATGATACAGGTGCCACAGTCTATGTATGCAATGATCAATCTGCCTTCAAAAACAATGAAGATGAGACCAATGGTTAGGAGGTTCAAATGAGAAATGAAGGATGATCGAAAGTTGTAGGCAAAGGAACCGTGGAATTACTCTTTACCTCTGGAAAGAAGGTAATTCTGACCAACGTACTGCATGTCCCAGACATAAGGAGGAATCTTGTTTCAGGGAATCTCTTAAGCAAGCCTGGGATTAGGGTTATGTTTGAATCAGACAAGTTGATCTTGTCTAAGAATGAGAACTTTGTGTGTAAGGGATATGCTTGTAATGGGATGATTAAATTATCTTTAAATGAAAAGAATTCTTTTGCTTACACGATTGAGTCTGTAACGCTATGACATAGTAGACTAGCCCATATTGGGTACAATACCATAAAACTCATGGCTAAGAATGGCCTAATATCATACAATGATAGTGACAAAGATAAATGTGAAGTATGCATACAGTCTAAAATAATCAAGAAATCATTCCCTAGTGTTGAGAGATCATTTCAAATATTAGACCTAGTGTATACTGACATATGTGAACTACATGGCGTTCTTACCCGTGGAGGTAAAAGGTACTTTATAACGTTTATAGATGATTGTTCAAGATATGTATATATATTTGTTAAAATCGAAAGATGAAGCTTATAATGCATTCAAGAACTATAAATCTGAAGTAGAAAATCAGTTAGACAAAAATATTAAAATCCTTCGTAGTGACCAAGGAGGAGAATATTTTTCTAATAACTTTTCTAATTATTGTGAAAAACACGGCATAATACATCGGTGTACAGTACCTTATACACCATAATAAAATGGTGTAGCAAAGAGAAAAAACTGGACATTAGTATAAATGGTCGACTCAATGCTAATACAAGCACAGTTTCCATTAGACCTATAGGAAGAAGCATTGTTAGCTGCATGTCATGTTTTAAACCGAATTCCATCTAAAAAAACTAAGACCTTTCTATACGAAATATGGAAAGGAAGAAAACCAAACATAGGGTATCTTAGAGTTTGGGGGTGTCTTGAATACTACAAAACACCAGATATTAAAAGAACTAAATTAGAACCAAGAGCTATCAAGTGCGTTCTTGTAGGATATGCATAACATAGTAAGGCCTATAGACTTCTAGACTTAGAAACTAATGTAATAATAGAGTCTAGAGATGTAGAGTTCTTTAAGAATTCTGTATATACGGAGAAAAAGAATACTGAGATTCAATCTCCTAATGAAACTATAAAAGAAACACATATAGAAGAGAATATACCAAGTGAACCTCATAAAAGTCAAAGAACAAGTAGAAAAGAGTCTTGATCCTGATTAAATAGACTATCAACAACTCTCTTTTCATCTAGTTGAAGGTGATAGAGAGAAAGTGATTAGTAAAATACCTATAGTTTTAACTATAGAAGATGAATCTAAAACATTTAGTGAAGCTATGTCTTCAAGAGACTCCGCTTTTTGGAAAGAAGCGTTTAATGATGAAATGGATTTCATAATGTCTAACCAAACATAAGAATTAGTAGATCTACCTCCAGGTTCTAAATCAATAGGATGTAAGTGGGTATTTAAGAAAAAATATTACACAGATGGTACAATTCAAACCTTTAAGGCAAGATTAGTTGTTAAGCATTTCCGACAGAAGGAAGGAATCGATTATTTTGACACTTACTTACCAGTAGCTCGAATAACATCGATTAGGATCTTATTCGCTCTGACATCCATGCATCATCTTCATATCCATCAAATGGACGTGAAGACAGTATTCCTGAATGGTGATCTCGATGAAGAGGTCTACATGGAACAACCAGAAGGGTTTGTTTTACCAGAAAATGAAAATAAATGGTGTAGACTTGTTAAGTCTTTGTATAGATTAAAATAAGCATCAAAACAGTAGCATGATAAATTTGATTCTAAAGTTCTGTCTTATGATTTTGAACATAATATTGCTGATAAATGCATATATTCAAAAGTATGTAATGATTATACTGTAATCATATACTTGTATGCAGATGATATGTTAATAATCAGTAATAAAATGAAAAGTGTAACTGAGACAAAAAAGTTTCTCTCTTTAGTTTTCAAAATGAAGGATCTTAGACAAGTGGATACCATATTAGGTATCAAAGTTAAAAAATATAGTGAGAGTTTTGCATTATGCAAGTCTTATTATATTGAGAAAATAATAAACAAGTTTAATCACTTGAAAATTAAAGAGGCAAAAACCCCATTTGATCCAAGTATCAAGTCAAAAGAAAACAATGGAAAAGCAGTTGCACAACTAGAGTATGCTAGTGCTATAGGCAGTCTTATGTATGCAATGCAATGCACGAGACTGGATATAACATACGCTGTGAGTAAACTAAGCAGGTTTACGAGTAATCCAAGTGTTGAACTCTGAAAAGCAATAAGTAAAGTTCTACGTTATCTTAAAGAAACCAAAGAACTAGGGTTATTTTACTCAGAATTTTCGGCAATGTTGGAAGTATATACCGATGCAAGTTGGATATCGAGTTTAGGGGACAACAAGTCCACTACAGGGTGGATATTCACCCTAGGAGGTGCAGCTATATCTTGGGAATCTATGAAACAAACTTGCATAATGCACTCGACTATGGAATCTGAGTTCATAGCTCTAGCTGCTACAGATAAAGAGGCTGAGTGGTTAAGGGATCCTCTATTAGAAATCTTATTCTATGCGAAGCCTATACCGACTGTTTCACTTTATTGTGATGGTGAAGCCACTCTAACGAGAGCTTATAGCGATACCTCTAATGGGAAGTCCAGACACATAAGTTTGATACATGACTATATAAGACAATTGATTCAAGATAGAATCATTGCGATCTCATATGTAAAGTCGAGTAATAACTTGACTGATCTTTTTACTAAACCTCTGACGAGAGCGGTAATAAGGACAATATCTAGAGAGATGAGGTTGAAACTCTTTACTCAAAGTTTCACCAGTGAAAGAAACTCAATCCAAAATTAGAAAATCTCTAAATATTAGGTTTAATGGGTAACAACAATTCACTGATAAGTGAAAAGTTTCAGCACTAAATAAATCAATAACCTCATCCAGGATGACAGTGCTGGCCGTTATAAAAGAGGGATGAGTATTAAACTCTTAATGAAATCTAGTCAAACAGGACAAGTGTTTTAACGGAAACACTGGAAGGATTTCACCTATGTGAACGTAGAAGTGGTGTCGCTTCTCATGAGAGCTAGAGTTATCTCGGGATCGTTCATGAAATAGGATAAGCACATAGCCATTAAAAGTGCTAAGTGAGATTATGAAGGAACACCTAACGCAAGAGCTATTATGTGTGTAGTATTTTCGGTTATATCATGTAGGAATAACTGGTTCAATGCTGCGGCAACCAGAAATTTTGAAATAACTTTAAAATACTTACACTAAGAAAATATTCAAATCGTAAGATATCTTTCTGTATGTATAATAACTATTATTATTTTGGCAGAATTTTTCATTATTTTAAAAACTAGTGGGGGATTGTTAAAATTTAGTGGTTTTAAAAAATAATAAATAAAAAAAATGATAAAAATGAAAATTCAAAATTTTTCAAAATTTTGAGATTTTCCCGCCAAAATACTTTTTGAATTTTTTGAATTAAAAAGTGCAGTGTGTGTGCTTTGTCCCACATCTGAAATGCAAAAGATAGTTTTGTGATTTATATGAGATGTTGAGAAGGGTATTCTTACTTGGAGCTTTTTGGAGGAGATGAAACTCGGATTGCGTGTTCCAGTATGTATATAAGCTGGACCATTCCAGTCCGATTTCATCATCTCAATACAACCATCTCTCCTATCATCAGATACGATCCATAGCTCCAACATGAAATACTCAGAATATCTCCACTGTCAGTGTTTGCCAGAAGAAATCCACTGCGTTAAAATTGTTCTACAATGGACCTATCGTGATTGGTGCACGCTGGATTCAGAAGGCTTGTCTTATCTTGGAAGCAATTCACCTGTAACCCATCAGCAGTAGATAAGGGGGCGAATCATGCTAATCATGCTTTAAGGACAACGTATTTGATACGTGATTAAGCCTAGTGAAATATTTGATTTTAGAATTAATTTATTTTTATTTTCAATGTATCCAAACTTATATTTCAAACAAAAGGAAATCGAAAAAGGGATCTCCATTCCCCATTAAAAGAGCCATTATTGGAGAAGATCCCCAAGGATGGATATGAAAGTGACAGTGGCTAATCAAAACAAGAAGAAGATAAATAATATTAAGAGTATTCTCACAAGCAATATTACGAAGCTATCTATCTGTTTATAGGATTTCTTGGAAGCGACTTGCGTGGTGGGAAACGCACTGCTGACTTCCCTAGTATGTTCACGTCACCCAGTTTCACCAATAGAGTCAATGTCTCACACTCTTTTTTTAAAAAATAATTTGTGTGGCCCACTTTAACCTTGGATCTGCCTCATTTTCGGGTTCGTGCCCTAAAATGATCTCTCGAATATGACATATACATAATGTGGGTCACACATAACTTGGTGACGTCAACACCACGAAGGTCGGTCGTGTGTGGCACATCACGCGGATTTGTGGAAAATCCGTCGTCTCTGCGTACGGAAGTCTATGCTGTATTGTAAACTACGCAGTCCGAATTACTGGAGGAAGCCAATTGCGTACTGAGTTACCCAATTCGGAAAACGGATTCGCTACTCCCCTGCCACCACACCAATGGCTGTGGGTGGTGCTCTGTGGGACCACCATGATGTATGTGTTTCATCCATGCCTTCCATCTATTTTTCCATATTATTTTATGATACGAGACCAAAAATGAGGTCTATACCAATCTCAAATGGACCACATTACAGGAAACAATGTTGAACGGGTAAACTATGTGGGGCCCACCGTCATTTATGTATTTATCCACTCTGTCCGTACATTTTACCAGATAATTTTAGATCATTAGCCAAAAATGAAGCATATAAAAAACTAAAGTGGACCACACTACAAGAAATAGAGAGAATTGACGTCTAAATGTTGAAAAAAATTCTTGGGGCCACAAAAGTTTTGGATGAATCTGATATTTGTTTTTTACTTTCATTTGTGTCTTTGCAATCTTATGAACAAGAACAAACATTATTGTAGGCCCTAGGAATGTTTCATCAGCGGAAATCATTAATTTTCACTTTTTCTTGTGGTATGGTCTACCTGAGCTTTGGATATGATTCAATTTTCATATCAACCCTAAAATGATTAGGAAAAACGGATGGACGGCACGGATAAATTATATATAATCACAGGGGCCCAACAGAGTTTACTCAGTGAAATAAGAGCCTACTGAGTAACTCAGTACGCAATCCAGATTTCCTTAATGGAATCGTATATAACATCTGTTTTATGCAACGTCGTAAACCACCTGACATTTACTGGACCACGATGTTGCACACATAAAATCTAGTCCGTCCATTGAATGAGAATCTTTAATTGGAATGTACATAAGGCAAAACAAAACCCTTTAAAATCTAATAGGGCGACTAATGGAAACTAATCCAAAACCTCTGGGTCACATGGTGTGGCCCACTTGAGTTTTGTATCAAGCCGATTTCTGTATATCTTCATTTGGGTGAGTTACACCTGATTAATGGGTTTCAAGGTGGCCCATTAACAAACGTAAAATACACAACACAACTGTGGCCCCACACAAACGGACGCTGATTTCCTGCCAAAGCCTTTTGCAGGAAGTGAACCCAGGGGGGGCTCACTGTCATATTTGTGAGAAATCCTCTCCGTCCATCCGTTTTTTGACTTCATTTTAGGATATAAGGCCAAAAATGAACCGTCCTCCGTGTGTGGTCCTTCTACGAAGTCAACGATCAGACGTACAGTGTCGAGGTGAGTGATGGATTGATTTTTTTTTTTTGGGAAGGAGTTTTGGTTTTTCCAATTCGGATATTTCCACCCCTGAAGAATTGATAGTTACACCCTTACAAGGGTAGTTTGGTCACTATGTCCGACCGAATTATCGGATTTTGGGAGTGGAAATACCATTTTCAAATGGGGAATGCCGTCACAACAAACCTTATTAGACAAGGAAATGTTGAACTAGTGTTCACCTCTGGGAAGACCATTACGCTCGCTAATGTTCTTCATGTGGCTGGTCTGAGTTAGGTTATTGAGTCTGACCAAATTATAATAACAAAAAATAACTCATTTGTTTGTAAAGGCCATGCTGATCATGGTCATGGTATGTTCAAACTAAATGTTGAATCCAATAAAGATACTACTTCTGCTTACATGTGTACCATTTGATTATGGCATGTTACAGTGGGTTATGTGAATGCTAATTAAGTTTATTAGAAATATGTCTACTAGTAGTATAATACATCATTTAGAAAGTAGTAAATTTGAAAAATGCTAATTATGTTCTCAGTTGAAGATAACAAGGAAACTATTCCCCGGTGTTGAAAGAAATTCAGAGTTATTAGGGGAGTAGTTGTTAAATTTACCTTTGAGAAGGTTTTTAGGACTTAGTGGACAATTGATAAAGCTGCTGTAACAAGGAAATTTGCTTTCATTTTTTGCCAAAATCCATGAATTCTTGTTCAAAAGGTGCAATGCTTTTTTTTTTTTTTTATAAAAAAAAATTAAAAAAATCTTTGACATCCAGAGAAGGCATGGGCATGGCCATCCCTCAATAGGTGAAGAAAGGATGCTGCACCCTTTCGTGGACTGCACCCCAAGTCAGATTACATCCTTTTCCCATCCCAGCACCATTTCACAAGGAAGCTGCTCTAGAGTTGGGTCGATTATTTATCTGAAAACTCATAACTTATGAGTTGCACATGATATAACCAATTAGACTGTAAACCTGTAATTGGCGACTATCTCTCATCTAATCAATATTTCGACTTGATATGCTAATTTTCAGTTCTAATCAGTAGTGGTTTCATGGTATTCTTGTGCTGAAAATCAAATTTAAATGATGCTTCCCTTTGACATACAGGTAAGACAAGCCTAAGGACCCAAAAGAGCTGAAAATCAAATTTAAATGATGCTTCTCTTTGCACACAGATATGTTTCACATTCATACATGTGTGGCCTGATGAGTGGAACATAATTCCCTATTATTTTACTACTGTACCATAAATGATGGCATTGCATATCACACAGTTATAAACACTAATAGACATATGCAGCTGACCAGTGCTAATAGACATATATTAGCATATGAGTTGTGTCTAGATGATAGGATTAAGTCCATCAGTATGTGGATGTGATCAGTTACTTAAAAGTTGTTCTAGATGAACATGCAATGTCGGAGCCGTCCATCAAGTTGCCGCATGCATATTTACGACTAGAACGATTGTCAGGATGTTGCACTCACTGGGCAGGTCCGCACTGTACATTGAATGGCAGCCATTGGCAGTCCTTAAGGGCCCATTTGGATACCACCAAGTAAGTTGCTTTTTCTACTTACAGAAGAAGATAACTTATTTCAGATTTTCAGATAAGCAAGTTTGGTTTATGATTAGCATCAGTAACTTTTTTACTTCAAGTTAATTAATACTTTAGCTAATTTTTTTAGCCTTTCTACTTTTCATAAGTTATTAAAGAGAGAATCAAGAGACATGAAAGAAAGAAGAAGTTGATAAGTATGTTGTTTACAAAACATACTTATCTACAAAATAAGTAGAAACTAAGATAACTACTTGGCATAAGTTACTTAAGTAAGCATAAGATCCAAACGCCCCCTAAACGATCCACGACCTAATCACTAGCTCACCCAACAGATGAGTTAACTAGTTTAGGCCTTGGTAGATATGAGTATTGTAATGCCCGTATTTTTTTAAAATATTTTTTTTTTTAAATTTTAAATTTTAAGTTTTAAAGTTTAAGTGAGAAAGAGATCCACTCGGCATCCTTCCTCTTATTTCGTTCTTCATATCTCGTATTTCCCCAACTAACCTTCCTGCTTAAAAAAAAAGAAAAAGAAAGAGAGTAAAGAGTTATATTAAAACTGAAATAAACTAATGAAAAACTCGTAGAAAAAGAATACAGAAGGAAAAGTAGGAAGGAGGAATTTCTTTGGAATTCACTTATTCGGGTGAGTCATTTAATATTATTTTTTCTTTATTTTAATTATGTAATATGTAAATTGGCATGATCTACAAATTGGATGGATTGGATTAATCAAATATCTATTTTGTAGGTTTAATTAATTCATGTAAAAAGGTATGCGCATGACTTGCTAAAGTATAGAACGTAAGATTTAAGGTATGCAGTATGATCCGTACTGTTCATGGGTGTTATAATGATTAATTATATAGTATTTTTTAAGAATCAGATCGATTCGACACCTTAATGGACCGTACTGGTCATATATCTATCAATCTTCTTCCTTGAGGAAAAAAAATAAAAAAATAATTATCTGCGTAAGATGCAATTTGGCACAGAGAATTATATGACATAATTTGAAATGTGTGATTAAATCATCACTATTCATTAGTTCATTAAGATTAAAATAAACTAAAATCTTAAATTCTAGATAGATCAGACCATTGGATGGGCAATATTAATCTGAATAAATAATAAATCATATGTTTTATTCATTATGAGTAGCCATAAGATTTAAAGAAATTTTTTATTTATATGATTTTAGGAAGTCCTATGTAACGCCCCGAAAAATTGGGGGTCATGCATACGCTTGACTCTCGAGTTCCCGAGTGTCACTTATTATCGATTTTATGATTTTATGATTAATCAAGTTTAAATGCACAGCCTGGGATTAATTGGAGCATGAAAAACAATCACATAGGTTTATTTAAATGAAAGAGGTTATATATATATATATATATACAGGTCCAAAAGAAGATAAAGAGGTCGCCCAAGGCGTTGCCTAACAAGAATCACATACTACGCCAAAATTGCTGTTTTGCGACGGACCAAATTCGTCGTAAAACCAAATAAACGACGGACTTCATTCGTCGCTTGGTCCGTCGCTGTTTACTAGGTCGTTTTTGGTTTTACGAAGGATTTTATCCGTCGTTTAATCTGCAACGGATAAGATCCGTCACATCATAGCGACGGATAAAATCCATCGTAAACAGTAAAAAAATCCGTTGGCAATATTCAAAAAAATAGTCCACTTAAAACATTAGCGACGGATAAGATCCGTCGCTAATATGAGTAAGCGACGGACCTCAAATCTGTCGTTGATTTTCAATGTTTAGAACTTAGCGACGGATTTGGTCCGTTGCTAAAATATCTATAAATAAAAAAAAATACCAATAATTTATTATTATTATGTTTTCAATCTTGCACCTGATAGCCATTCAAAAAATAATTCACACTATTGTTTGATAAGAATCCTATTCACAAGTGGTAACAAATTGAGGCTAAAAATGTTTATTTTTTTAAACCCTTATTTAAACTACTAATCCATTCATTCAATCCACTTATGAAACAATCAATCATGAAAGCCATAATACTAAAAAAACAATTAATAACAGCCTATTTAAAGTTTAACTCAATCAAACTATTACACAACATTAGGTTCCACAAATAATACAAAGTCGTGCGTTAAGTCGGTGCACTTCTCTATCACAAATACATGATGCTTCGAATGGGCTTTGGGGAAAGGTGGCGTAGATGGATCAATTCATGTGTTAAAGTCGGTGCACTTCTCTATCACAAATCCGACAACTTTTCTGTTAAATCTCTATACTCGTTGGATCTCGCCTGTTTGCTTAAACAAATTATTGTTCTTGATTCAATGTCTTCCACGTTGTAAAAATGGTGCCTCATTCAATGTCATAAGCTGCACCAAGAAACAAAGGTAAAAATGGTGCCTCATTCAATGTCAGTCTAAAGTTGAAGAAAATTTCCTCAACAACATAGATAAGATAATATCATCTGATAGAAGAATGGGGTGCCTGTATGCTAATCCAGACTGTCAAAAATCAGATGTGTGATGCATGCATAACTAGAAAACAAAAAAATTAAAATAAGTGACAGAAAAGCAGAAAAAAATAATCCAAATAACTACAAAATAATCAAAGTCCAAGCACAAATTATATTCATCCATGTCCTAAAAAATCCAAATTGAACACCATCACTTTACATTGTATAAAAACTTCTAAAATCTTCCCAATAATGAAGAAAACGTATGCAGATCTAAAAGTGAAGAATTATTTGATTTTCTTACCGGTAGTAAGACCACTGGCATAAAGTGAGAGAATAGCCTGGATAGCAGCATACATAGCAGGAGTGTTGAAGGTTTCAAAAATTATTTGAGTCATCTTCTCAAGGTTAACCTTAGGATTGAGAGAACAACCTGGATAGCAACATACATAGAATGAGTGTTGAAGGTTTCAAACATTATTTGAGTCATCTTCTCAAGGTTTCAAACATTAATTATTTCAAATAGTTGCCTACAATATCCATTAGATCTGGGTGAGTGATTATCAACTAATGGGTACATCAGAGGAATGCATGTCAATCAGCACCGGATTTCACAATCCGGATTCTAATTGAGAAAAACTTCATAATGTTCACACTCCTAAACTTCCATTTGACTCAAACTGAGAGCAAAAGAGAAAAGATAGCAACTCTATAACCATGATGTAACACATGATGAATGTTTCAGCAAAATTATTTTAACAATGGAACTGATATGATTCAATTGATTCATAAACATGGACACAAAGTGAAAAGAGATAGGCACTCAAAAATTGTACATGTCTTACATTAACTCAAGTTAAACTAACTAAATCGAGGAATCTACTGTCGCTAAGTCACAGTCCCAAAATCAAATTGGTTGAGCAATCCTAACCTCTGATTCATGGAGAGCATTATATAGGAAACTGTTGGAAAATAGTACTCACAAACCTTTTGAATACTAAGAGCAGGCAATGACTAATTCTCTAGTCACTCCATCTTTATGAAGAGTTTTGGCTTTCATATGCCTCCTGGAAAATCAAATCCTCAAATTTCACATTAAATGAGGTGATTAAAATAAGTAAATCATTAGACTAAAATTTGAAAAAGTTCAAATTGAAATAAGACAGACTTGTGTTATGTGAGCACAAAACAAAGCAATAAACTGTACTTGCCGGATTGGCTCTAGTACACAGTATTTACAACACATTTTAATAACCTTGACAGATGCATCGAGAGATATGCGATGTCCAATCGATATGAATATTGGTTTTGAAGAACCTTGAGTACATCGCATTGCCTGCACAAAATTTTGTAATTCAAAACAAAACCATATGATGTAGAGGTAACTAGACTGAGTTGAATTCTCTTACGACTCCCCATATGCGCCCAGAGTTCCCAATCAAAGTGATCAGATCCTTGGAACGATTTTCTCACTTTACACATATTTCTATCAATATTGGATGATGACAACCAATTACTAACTTTAAATTACCCTAGAAAGTTTATTTTTTTTTTTTTAAGAAAGGACATTTCTACTTTTTTTTTTCTTTTTTCTGAAAAATGAGTATGGTTCAATTTTCACAGGAAATACATCAACTGAAAATACAAAGAAATTGAAAAGACCCTAAATGTGTCTAGTGAGTACCAAATGATAAAGAAATAAATGAAAATCCTTTATAGATTGAAGCATTTTATTTTTAACAAGGCACTTTCATCAAGTGAGATGTAGCCATTTAAGTTTTGTACACCAACAAAAAGATTTTAAGTAAAAAGAACCTTCATTTACGACATGTTTGTGTAAAAGAAGTCAAAAATTCTTTTTGATTCTGACATGAATAGGTGGCAGACATGCCAACACATCAGATTTTCAGTCCATGCCAAAAGGATCAACAAAAAAAGATACAACCATAGCAAACAGTGAGCTGATCAAATCTGAAGTCTGAATCTGAATCTGAAATCTGAAATCTGAAATCTGAATCTAAGTTTGAAATCTGAAATCTGAAATCTGAAATCTGAATCTGAATCTGAAATCTGGAATCTGAATCTGAATCTGAAATCTGAAATCTGAATCTGAATCTGAAATATGAAATCTGAATCTGAAATCTGAAATCTAAATCTAAATCTAAATCTAAATCTGAAATCTGAAATCTGAAATCTGAATCTGAAATTTGAGGATTCTAATGGTGGATATCCATTCACTATTGTTTTCATGTGGTGTGGTCAACTTGAGATTTATTAACAATCCAAACCACTGATACTCTGACATATCATGCCTCTTGATATGCAATCACTTGGGATTTTTACACGTGGAACTCGTTAACTTAAAATAAACCGACTAAATTTTAAAATCCATTGTATATAAATCACAATCCTAAAATCATATTGGTTTAACAATCCAAACCACTGATTCATTGAGGACTTGTTTAATGAAATAGGGCCATTGGCTATTTTTCATTTTAACCCTCCAAAAAATGCCCATTAAAATAAGAGTAATATTTTACCATGATACATCTAAACTGAAGACCCATAGTTTGTAAAGTGTAGTTTGAGTTACTTGTAAGCTTATAGAACTCTGATGCCACATTTTAGTGATTTACCAATAATACATTTCAGAGACCTACATTTCCTGGCTTAAAAATAATTTAAAAAAAAAAAAAAACAGGTGGATTTTATTTCCCCAAGGGCCGGTTAAATGCCCAAAACACCACTGGATCAAATATCCACAGTGAAACAGGCAAATGTTCAGGCACCAATTCCGAGCGGGCATCTTTCTAGAAATTGTATCTTATAAGCAATATTGTCAAAGCAATGTGATTAGCAATATGAATCATTCATTTTATATCATATTGCACACCACACTATATGAATCGTAGGTTCAAATTGCATATCCCAAAAAACTGTATGAATCACATTGAATCATATGATTATTTACATTGAGTTGTCAGCTAAATGTGGACTGCATAAATGGACCCAAACATATATATATATATATATATATATATATATATATATATATATATATATATATATATATATATATATATATATATTTCATTTTCTTTTTTACATGTTGTTCTTATTTTTATCCGTTTTCTTTAAAACATGTAAAAAACCCTTTCCTATTAAAAATCCTTATGTTTATCTTTGGAGAGAGGGGGAGGTGGAGATTTTGATATTTAGAAACCCAAAACAATCAGAATATCTTTTTCTTTGGTCAAAAGAATCAAAATGCCACTTAAGGACTCTTGCACATTTTTAAGGTAAAGTCCTTGAACACAAAACATAGAGGCAAGAATCCTTTAACATTATTACGATCTTTATGCATCATAAAAGTTCTCAATTGCTTATATGATGGCATGTATTACTTTTCTTGGTGCACACTGATGATTATTTATATTTTTCAGATATATATATATATATATTCTAAGAAAATCAGAAAAAAAATCTTACAATTTACTATTCAATTTGCAATTCGATACAAGAGAGCTATTACAATTTGCAATATGATAATGATTTTGACAACATGGCCCGTGAGGCATATTTATGCCCCATGCATCCTCTCATCTGCCACTCTATTTGCCACAAAGCAGAGACAGTTGTATGCAAAAGCACGCGTACATGCGCATGCATGCATGCATGTGGACTCCTATGTGTTTTTTAGGATCCACATCCAGCTGACACCGGGCATGGTAAGGGGTTGAATTTGAAGAGGATCAAAATTTTAGGTGGACCACATCATAGGAAATAATGGTAATTGAATGCCTACCATTAAAAACTTTTGGGGGTAAGAAAAGTTTTGGATGAAGATGATATTTGTGATTTCCCTTAATCAATGTCTATGTGTCCTTATCAACAGGTTGGATGGAAGATAAACATTACGGTGGGCCCTAGGAAATTTTTAATTGTGGGCATTCAATCACCACTATTTCCTATTTCCTATGGTTTAGCCCACTTGAGATCTTGATCTAGTTCATTTTTGGATTTACACTTTGAGATGAGCTGCCAAAATGGATGGACAGCGTGGATATACAACAAATAAATCAAGGTGGACCCCACGATCACGGCCTCGCCTAGGTGTTTCCTGACCTCATCGAATCCGCGTTCCTTGGAACGGCCCAAAAGATCCGAGTTTCTTTCGATGAGGTTAGTGCAATGCTAGGAGATTTTGCAAATATGATTGTAAGGGGTCTTCGAGGCACACGTGCGAAGTATTTCATCCATCGACCATGTTGGGCTCACCTGAATATGCCTAGAGCTGAAATAACCGGGTGCGGGTTGGATAGTGACAAGGTCATGCAAGACGTGGATGAAGTGAAAACACAAATATCAGCTTGATCTAAAACTTCTCCATCTCTTAAGAAGTTTTTAACGTTGGACGTTCAATCCCCACCTTGTGGTCGAATTAATCATTGGACATGCTTCTTTTATTGGCTCACATCTTAAATTATTTGAAAAAGTTGATGGACGGTGTGGATCAAACACATAAATCATGGTGGGGGCGTAAAGAAGTTTCACAGGTTAAAGGTTGATTTTGTATTGCACAAACAATTTAAAAGAAAAAATTGAAAAGGGGTACTTTTGGAAGTAGAAAACAGTTTTTTCTTTAGTTAAAAATAAAAATAAAAATCCAGGAGAATGAAAAAAATGAAAAAGAAAATTTGGAATTTTAGTTGAGGAAAATGAAAGGTTATTGATATTGGCACCCACCGCAATGATAAATACATCTTTTCATTTCCAATTTTTGGTAAGAAATGGTATAACTTACACCTATGGGCTTCTGTATCACTGAAAGTCAAAAGGGTGATTGTGAATGGTGGCTCCTAACTAAAACTCGATACATGCATATTAGAATTGTTTTCCTTAGTAAATTAAAGAATGCAACCCCTTGAAGGCAAGAAATGAACTAGACCAAAGTCCAATGTCACTCATCCAAGTCCAAAGTGACTTGGACGCATGGTATTAAAAAATGGTTATGTTATGGCCATTATGTAACAGTGTTGTTGGAATGGTTTTTAATGTATCTCTTGGGTTCCAAAACTTGTAATCAGAAACTAACAATCCAAAGACTAAGATGTTCTCGGTCTTCCAAGTTCTTTTACTCGATCTTTCACTCAAAACAAAATGTTTACTATTGATCCTAGTATTATCTACTACATACTACTAACATACAACCAATATTGGGGCACCATACTATAATACAAAATTTCATGTCCCCCTAAACAAGTCATCCTCCATTGATAACATATATATATATATATATATATATATATATATATATATATATATATATATATATATATATATATATATATATATATATATATATATATATATATATATATATATATATCATAAGTTTTTTATTTTCATTTACATTCACAAATACATTCATCATCCATCCAACTATTAACAACATTTACAAAAAATAAAATATATCCAACCAACTCTTAATAATAATTTGCAACTTAACTTGCTAGGAACCGTCATGCACCGTAATGTCTTACGACAGAGCGGGTTCTAGGGAGTTACAAGTTGACCCTGACGACAACATATAAATGAAGCAATAAAGATATAAATGATTCAAGATTAATTAAAGGTTTCGAGAACTTATATCCACCTCACTCTTATTGCCAAGTAGTCCTGACGAAAATGCATCCACACTGCGAGAAGGGGAAAAAATAAATAAATTTGTGGTTGCACCGATACGGTCTAGTATGAACGGCTGCCTACGTACCCAATGTTGGAAGGTTGGGATCAAGCCACTACGTAGTTCTTAATATTTAAATCAGAACATGTTACGCATAAGCAAAGAAAAAAATCAAAACAAATCATAATAGAAATATGTGTACCTTTTGTCACGCATAAGAAGATGAAAACCTGAAACAAATCACTAGATTAGTCAAGCAAAACTACTAAATAATTCAAGATAAAGATTTAGTCAAATAATATCCAAAATAACCTTAAACACAATCCACATGTCCTGACCAAATTACAAAAATATGTTCTTGACTTAAGAAAAGTTTTAAGTAAACTCCTTTAATATCTATGTTTTCGTCAGCACTCTAGTATTAGAAAATTTCTTCTACTGAACTTTGGTATGTGTACATGCTAGCATGTTGTCCATATAGATGTGCACTGGAGACTCTTCCTACTCCCTTTTTTTCTTCACCTCACACTTCTACAATGGCCCATATTTGTTTAGGGATTTGCTTGAGAAAAGTCTTCTCAAGATAGTGAAGCTCTAGTGGGATGAATGAAAGCTGACCAATATGCTAGTGGGACTTGAAATGTTACGCGTGTGTGTGTATATATATGGGTATGGTACTATGAGGTCGACCTCATGGGAACTTCCCAAGAGATCGAGCTATGTGGGCCCCACCAAGTGCTTTTATCTGTTTTAGGCATGTCGTCTCATGGTTTTAGATGGTAAGGCCCACCTGATTTCTGTATACGATTGATTCTTGGGATATCCCATAACACACATTATGGTGGGGCCCACACAGCTTGACCTCATGAGAAGTTACCATGAGGTGTGTGTGTGTGTGTGTGTGTCGATGTCTATGTGTGTGTATCGGTCTCTATGTGTGTGTGTGTGTGTGTGTGTGTGTGTGTGTGTGTGTGTGTGTGTGTGTGTGTGCGCGTGTGTATGCCTGTATCCATCCTTATCACCTATGTATATAGTATTTACAAGTTGTACATGTACAATTGCAGATGCATATCCTCTACTCTTAAGATGCTCTAAGAAAGCAGGATGATCCCCTAAAAGAACTAAATGAGGGCAAGGATTGGATGAAATTGTTCCTCTGTAATCAGCGGCTTGCATGCCTAAATATGTTACCACCATCAAATGCTGACTTTTTTTCGGATACATTTGTATCCTCAGTTAAAATGGAATGCAATTACATAGCCATGGACAGTAACACCCAAATTGACATGACAAAAGCACCTCATTTCTATGTGATAAAGACTCAGAAAACAAACTAAACCAGATTGAACAGAGCCCCCTATTTCCAAATAAATTATTAAGCATTAAAGCTCGAGTTGATTGTGCAATTTGCCGTTATGTCTTTGCAGCATAAGAGTCAGCTGATTGAAATAAATACAGGGTCTACTCATGTTGGCTTTATACGAGCTGCATGATCTATTAGTGATTCCAATAGGGGACCATTGATGCAAACATAGTTCTAAAACTCAACAAGTTAACTAGAAACTTGCTTAGTGGTTTACTCAGTTGGGTCTTGACAAGACTTTTTTAATTGGCCCGAAAACACATACATACAGGCAACCTCATCTATGGAAGAGACTAGGTGCTACTACTGCACTATGTTGCACAATTGTTTATTATTTGGGTATTTTAGTTTTTTTTTAATGGTTTTTGGATGTTTAAAATGCATTAAATAATAAAAGTAATAGAATTATTCTCCGCTGTTCAATCAGTGCATCTTTGATCGAAGAGTATCAAGAAAACCATTATGAACAAGACAATGGGCAATCACACACACAAACACACACAGAATTGAAAATTGAGAACTTGTGAGACATGGTCTGCAATGGTCGTCCCAAATGGTAGCTCCTATCTGCATTAACTCTTTGCGGTGAATATACATAAAAAAGAGAAATGGTTCAGTGCTCTTAGAACACTATAAGTAATGCTTCTCCTGGTCCAATCTACTGATATATAGTGTTCTTTAGGTCTAATTTATATTTAGAACACTGATCTAACAAATTTAACCATTTGAAAAATGGACAGCCAAGATTATTTATATAAGAAAAAATATGTCCAATCAACAATTTGATTCATTTATTTTATGGGGACAATCATCATGGATTGCTTATGATACTAAAGTACCATTTATTGTCAAGCCATCCCACCTTATATCCACGTGGGTCCATCACAGATATGTTTGCTATTTCTTTTACCAGGCTCATATTATTGTTTGTTTGTCATTCAACTTATTCATAAGCTCATACATACATAAATAAAGGGAAAACACAAATATCAGCTTGATCCAAAACTTTTGAAGGCCCAAGAAGGTTTTAAAGACAAGCATTGAATTTCAACTATTTCTAACTGTGTAATCCACTTGAGCTTTGGATCTATCTCATGTTGGACTCATGCCATAGAATCATATGGCATAATGGATGGATACCATTTGTACATTCCGGTGGGCTCTATATTTATTTTGCACCCCTCCATTCAAAAAGCTAGTTGTCAAAGGTATGCATGGGAATTTCCATGGTAATTACATAGGTAAATAATTATTACCTATTTTAAAAGTATTTACAAAGGAAATAAAAATCATACATTTATTTGTAAAATCTTTCAAAATCAATGAAACATGGTTAACTACATAGATATAATAGAGCTTTTCGATAGTTTTCCAACAATATCTTACATACATAGTTTAATAAATGGCTGCAAGGTCATCATCATTGAAGCAATTTAAAGTAGGCATTAGGCAGTTTTTATCCCTAAGCCCATAATTATTTCTTTCGATCCAGGCATTCCATAAGGTTGCCATTGCCCTATCCTACACTATCTTTGCTATAATAGCCACTAGTGTTATGACCAGACCATATCCAATTCTATTATATTAATTCTTTTTCTAGTAAGTACAATGGTAGGAGGATAAATTTTTTTATTCTAAAAATCCTTTCACCTGTATGGACTGTTTGTTAGGTCCACTATTTCACCTGTTCTTTTGCTGTAATGTTTCAACTGTTGTGAAAGAACAATGAACTGACTTAATGGAAGGTACATATACATACAGGTGATGTAAATAGCAACAAAACCCAAGATCAACATTCCACAAATACTAAGATCTCTGACAAAACCAACAAAACCCATCACCCAAACACATGATCCAGAGGTACCCAAACATGAGTTTTTTTATTTGCACCGACTATTTTGATATACACATACACAAAGTGCATGCCTACATTGCAATGCCAATGAGTCTCCAAAGGGGGTGTATCTTTAAACCAAAGGGTGTAAATATCAATTTCCAAACAAAGAACAAAAAACCCACATCTGACAAAAAGTGAATGACAACATTGCAATGACAAAGAGTCCACACAGAGGGTTTATCTATCAAAACAAGGGGGTGTAAATATCATTTCCAAAACCAAGTACACAAACCCACAGTGCATGGCAACATTACAATGACAATGAGTTCAAAAAGGGGATGTATCTATCAAAACCAAGGGGCTGAAAATATCAATTCCCATAACAATTACACATAAACCCAAGACCCAAAAAAATAGGGGGTTTCCAATCATGGGGGTTCCGAATCTAGGGGTTTTCCAATCATGGCGCTGGGAGAGAGAGATTAAGAGATCAATGAAAAGGAAAAAAAACAAAAGAAAAAGGAGATGAATGAACGTTCCAGCATTTTGATGGAAATGCATGCAAGAGATTTGGTAAGGATAGTTAGGAGAAGAAAAGGAAGAGATGGATTAGAGAAATCTGTTGTAATGCAATTCGAGGGATGGATGAAATAGGAAAGTAGAATATACCTCAGTGGAGGTGAAATGGAACGCAGGGCCTTCCGTTTAAAGGTGATGGTCGATGGCGCAAGGAGGATTTCTCCATGGAAGAAGAGGGAATGGAAGACGGAGAAGAGGAGCGGGCGTGGGATGGTTTTCCTGTTGTAAATAAGAGAAAATTTTCAAATCCATATTTTGTGAGTTTACCACATTTTATAACACAAGCTCTACTAATGGTCGCACATGCGTGGGACCATTTTCTGCATGGTTAAGATTTTCTTACATAATAAAATTATAAATATTTACTATTTGCACCTGGACTGATTATTTGGATGGTCTGGATAACTTCGTATCTCAGCCACTATTGTTATGGACGAGTCACCACTATTTTACATAAAATAAAAGACTCACATTGGAAAACTTGGATTCAAAATGGTAAGTTGACATTTGTACCTGCCACCGCTCTATGGGCCCTACCATGATAGATTTGTTTCATCCACGCCATCCATCCATTTCACGACATCATTTTGTATAAGATCCTCAAAAACTATATTGAAATAAGTCTTGAGTGGACCACACAATTAGAAAATATTATTGGTTGGACGTACATGGGTCCATTGGAGCTTTGGATTTAAGTCTTGGGTGGACCACACAATCTTTAAATTTAACTCGTTCTTTGGATATTGCCTTAAAATGATCTCTCCAAATGGATGAAAGTATGGATGCAAAATGTACATCATGGTGGGGCTTGCCTATGGAGTTTACTAAGGTCAACTCAATGGGAACGGATTGGCTACTCCCCCTGACACCAGCCATTGGCTGGTGGTCGGTGCTCTGTGGGCCCCAACATGATGTATTTTTATCATCCATGCTGTCCATCTATTTTTATATATCGTTTTATGATATTCTAAAAAAAATGAAATATATATAAATCTCAAGTGGATCACATTACAGGAAACAGTGTTGAATGAATTTTGACCATTAAAAACGTTTTGGACGCCATAAAAGTTTTGGATCAAGCTAATATTTATTTTTCCCCTTAATCTGGGTCTTTATGACCAAATCAACAGATTGGATGTCAAATAAACAGTACAGTGGGCCTTAAGAGGATTTTAATTGTGAATATCCATTCATTATTTTTGTGGATTTTAATTGTGAATATCCATTCATTATTTTTGTCCTGTGGTGTGGCCCACCTAAGATTCATATCCCTATATTTTTTTATATGAAGCCCTAAAATGATCTGTAAAAATGGATGAACGTAATGGATGAAACAAGTACATCATGGTGGGGCCCACAGAGCACCGACCACCAGCCAAAGTGGTGTCAGGGGGAGTAGCCAATTCGTTCCCAATTCAATAGCCATTTTCTGACCATCTTTCCTGCGCAAGCCTTTCGCAGAAACTTTCTGCGCAAGAATGCTGGGTGGGGCCCACCTAGATATTTTGGAGAAATACACTCCATTCATCCATTTTAGGAGATCATTTTAGGACACGTGACCAAAAATTAGGTGTATCCAAAACTCAAGTGAGCCACAAGAGAGGAAACAATGGGGATTCGGTGAGCACCGTTGAAACATTCTTTTGGACATGAAAGTTTTGTATCAGGATATTTTTTCAGTTCTTTCACTTTATCCTATTGAGAGTGGCCTTATAAATGGTTTGGATAGCCCATAGATATCAGAATAGAGCCCAGGAAGGTTTCAACGGTACAAATTTCTTTCCCCAATTTTCCCTCTTATGTGACTCAATTGATTTATGGATCTAAATCATTTTTTATTAGATGTCCTATAATGAGTTATAAAAATGTGGATTCATCAAAAACATCGTGGTGGGCCTCAACCAACATCCTTGCGCAGGAACTGATGCTAAAGGCTTTTGCAGGAAATTCGCATCCCTAGCCTAGCCAGCCCCTTGGCTGGTGGTCGGTGCTCTGTGGGCCCCACCATAATGTATGAATTTCATCCATTGCATTTATCCATTTTTAAATACCATTTTAGGAATTAATTCCAAAAATGAGAGGTATATAAATCTCAAGTGGACCACAGCACATGAAAACAATAGTGATTGGATATCCATCATTAAAATCCTCCTAAGGCCCACTATACTGTTTATTTGACATCCAATCTGTTTATTAGGTCATATAGGCCTAGATGAAGGGGAAAAACAAAAATCATCTGGATCCAAAACTCTTATGGCCCCCGAAACATTTTTAATGGTTGACGCTCATTCAACACTGTTTCCTATAATATGGTCCATTTCAAATTGGGATATATCTCATTTTTGGTCTCATGCAGTAAGATGATCTTTAAAAATGGATGGATGACATGGATGAAACACATACATCATGGTGGGGCCCATAGAACACCGACCACCAGGCATTGGCGGGTGCCAAGGGGAGTAGTCAATTCGTTCTCCTTATTTGTAGCGTGGTCCGTTTAATTTTTGGATATGATTCATTTTTTGGATAATTCTCTAAAATGATCTCGAAAAATGGATGAACAATGTGGATTGATTCCAAATTTTCAGTAAATCCAAAACTCAAGTGGACCATGCCACATGGAACAATGTGGAATAATGATTTCCACGTTGATACCTTCCTTAGGCCCACAGTAATGTTTATTTGCCATCCAACCTGTTCATAATATCAAAAATATATGAATGAAGATAAAACACAAACATCAGCTTGATCCAAAACTTTTATGGCCTCCAAGAATTTTTCAATGGTAGAGGTTCAATCACACTATTTCCTGTGGTTTGGTCCACTTGAGCTTTGGATATGCTTCCTTTTTGTTCTTTAGACCTCAAATTATTAGTTAACATAGATGAACGGAGTGGATAAAATAAATAAATAACAGAGGACCCCACAGAGTTTAGTCTGGTAAGGGTAATGAGTAGCTCACCTAAATATAGTAAAGAGAGATTTCCTTGAAACATTCATAATCAGATATTGGGCTTGCCTAAATGTGATTCACATATCCAACCCACTCATTATGTGTGTCCCACTTGGATAAGGGGTCAAACCAGGTTTCAGCCACATCCAAAACTCATGTGGGCCCCACCAAGCGCTTTTATATTTTTTAGGATGTCTTCACATGGTTTTAGATGGTATGGCCCACCTGAGTTTCGTATACGGATGATTTTTGACATATCTCATAACCTAAAGGGAACACATCAAATGCATGGTGTTGATGTTCGACACACATCATGATGGGGCCCACAAAACTTACTAACATCAATTTTTAAGTTCTCACGATATTACTAAGTTGGGTCATAATTTTGACTGGAATATTTGGCCTATTTTACATGTTTGGTCCATTCACTCTACTCTACTGATCAATACCCACAATTTGACTAGTTACTCGCCTCGATCAAGCTACATATGAGGAAGATATTGGGCATACAAGATTGATCAACAATTTGAGTGAAATTTAATTTTAATGCTTAAAGGTTCAATTAGTGGATGTACCTAATAATTTATTAACAAATATTTTTTATTTCGCAGATAAATTTCAATTTCTATTTAAAAATAACATTATTTTTTTCAAAATGTATATTTTTTTACTCTTAATTTTTCTTTCAAAACTTTTAACAAAATATCATTTTTATTATAAAATATTTCAAAAAAATTTAAAATATAAATTATGAATTTTTATTTTCAAAATCTCAAAAAATTTCCCAATTTTTTTTTCCCAAAAATTTCAAAATGCCGATTTTTTTTCTTTAAAAGCATCATTTTGTTTTCAACTTTGCAATTTTCTTTCTTAAAATGATATACTTTTTTTTTTTTTTTTTCAAAATCTCATTGCTTTTATAAAATATTATGGTGGGGCCCACATTGTGAAAATTTTCACATTTAAAAATTTTTTTTACTTTCTTTTTAAGGATATTATTTTTTTCTCAAAATCAAATACTTTTTTTTTTTTTTACAAAATTATCAACTTTATTCAAAATTCTTTTTTCCCACAAAACAGATTTTTATTAAATCACTATTTTTATTTTTTCAAAATCTAATTTTTTTCTCAAACATTTTTAAATTTTTTAAACTTCTCAATATTCTTTTTCATATGATATTACAAATCATTAAAATATTAATTTTAAATTAAAAAATAAAAATAAAAATTTCACTCATTTGATATAAAAACAAAATATTCTTTTTGCATTTAATCAATTGCTAAAATATAATCTTAGATAGAAATATGTACAATTAAACCATTGAAATTCTATTAAAAAAATTATTAGACAACAAAAAAACCTAATTTTCCACCATATTCTAATAAAAATTTTAAAAATTAATGTCAAGGCAGAAGTCATTTTACGACGCACATGATCCGTCGCAAAAGTCCATTTACGACGGACCATGATCCGTCGCAGAAGCGACTGAAAAGCGCGCCATTCGGCGTTTTGGGCGGCAATGAACGACGGTCATAAAAGCAAACCTTGCGACAGATTTCGTTCGTTGCCGACTAACGACGGACCAAAATCCGTCGTTAATACGTCATAAATCAGATTTCAGCGACGGATTTTGGTCCGTCGCTAAATTCAGTGACGTCGACAAACTTGGGTTTAGCGACGGACTTTTTCGATTAGCGACGGATTAAATCCATCATTAAACCAAGAGATTTTAGCGACGGATTAAGTCCGTCGCAACAATACGTCGCAAATTGCCACTTTTGACGTAGTGAGAAAATATCATGTCCAAAAGAATAGAGCTGAGTTTGCTACTTAGCGATCCAAATCCCATCTACTGGGCCGACGGGGAACCACACTTCGGCTGAACGTAGGACAGATCATTCTCCTTATCGATGCTTGCGCCGCATAGCTCGATGAACTCAGGACTACCTACAGCTACTGAAGAGTCTGGGTGGTGTTTTAAAACACCGTCCTAGAGTGAGAGTGAGTGATTAACTCAGTGGGTGCTATTAATCTTAAGTTATAACAGGCATCAATTATAATACGAACTTAATGAAAGACAGGCAATCATCAACACCTAACAACTCTTATTAAAATGCATGCATGCGTAATGATATGATGCATGCCCTCGCCATAACGTTCCCTCGAGCGACTTCATCTAACGATCGCGTATGACTACACTCCCTCAGAGCGACCTCGACTTCTGAGTCGCCACCATAACTAATGCGATGCAATGCGATCGTGTTAGCAGAGTTATTAATTAAGTTCATTCATTCAGTAGGTTAAGAAATTTGATGCACCCCACGTATCAATGCCCTAAGATGGTTGCTAGGCCAAGACCCCCCAATGCGTGAGGCCGAGACCCTGCGGCCTGTGATCTCGTCGAGTTCCTCATCCCTGACTTCAAGCACATAAAGAGTGCCAAGAGAAAGGGATCGCTCGCGGTCACTACAAGGAGGCGCGACACCCTAGCATAGGCCGACAGCTCAGCACTGTGTCCCATTCCACCATGCCTGGCTCACGAGACTGTGAACCATTTTACAAGTGGGTTATTGATGGGCTACAATGCTTGTAGGGTGGTTCAGGTTCCATGCATATGTGAGAAAACAGGGTTAACGAATAAGGTTGGTCGGACGACAGGCTAGACCGTACAAATCCAGGCAAGTACGTGACGAAATGGCATCTAGTGCAAGCAACCCATGTAGTCTAACTACTGCCGCCCATACGCCCTCACTCAATCCATGGGTCTAGCTCTGAGATGGTCATACCAACAGAACCACCTTCGCTCTCCTCATGTTCCTGACCAACCCAAGGGTACGAATGGTGCTTCATAGCATGCCGACTATTCATGTTATCAACTTACATAACAATATCATGTTCTCATGCATCTCAACTATACAAAACGGATACTCCTACTAAGCAGGCGAGCATTATCAAGAACAAGTGCATATGAGTGTGTGTGGGTGTGAGGAAGTTAAGCACTTCCTCCATCCTACGAAATCATATGCATAAGAGTAATGAAATCATACATACTATGAAGCAATAATACATGGAAAAAAAAATCAACAAGGCATGAGCATGTAATCATCCAAACACGAAATTATGTAAGAAGCATGACAACATCATGAGAGAAAGACTAACATACAAATCCATACCATTCCTACCAACATACAAGGCCTAGGGTTGCTCTAGAACTTCGAATATAACATCCAAGCAATCAAAATCATTAAGCTAGTACTAAAATTGGTGCTAGGCCACCTAAGATTAATAGTTCGCACCTTAAGAGGAGATTTTCATCCTTTGAGATCTTAGGGTTTGGGGATTTGAGTAAAACCTCCATTTCCTAAATCAAAAACAAGAAAGACAACATTAATGCTTAAAAATCTATACTATGTTGCTCTATTGAAGAGAGAATATACTTTTCTTACCTCCGCTTCTTGGCATGTGTGGGTTTGGTGGAGGTTTTCTTAAAGAAGAGGTAGGGACTTGCGAGATTGAATTCTCTTGGGCCCCACTTTAGCTATGACCCACTTCCTTTCCCTTCCTCACTCTTCCTTCCTCTCTTCTTCCTTTCTTCTTTTTCTTTCTCTTCTCCCATTCTCCCTTTCTCTCTTCTCATTTTCCCTTCTAAGGTAAATTCGTATGGGGAGAGGGGTGCCTCAAATGAGGCTCTTTTATAAATCCAGATTTGGTAGAAATGGCCCCAAGTGTTGGGTTTTTATTATATTAGACCTATGGGAGGGTCTTTCTAAGCTCTAAGGCCCACTATGTGGTGTACATATTTATATACACCGTAGGATAGCTAACCCTAATGATGATCTACGTATGGACATGATCGGCCCGCCATTTGGATGCGCCAATCGAGAGATATGATTAGAAGTCTGTTCAACGGTCATTAACGGTCGATCAGGGTTGCGACTATACGGATATGAGTAGAGAAATATCCTTACTCCACATGTGAAGTTTGGTCACAAACTGACGGTTCGAAATTCTCAACTTTGCATAAGAGTGGACGACTCAATTCACTTAAGTTCCAGCTCCTTGTTTTAGGGTATTTGCGCTTCTCATGCACTCGTTCTTGGCTCAAGTTAAGCGGTCCTGGGTAGCACTTAGGTCCGACTCCCGCGATGGACGTCAAGCCCAGTGAGACGGACATTCTTCTATAGTTTTGGAACTAGTGCCAGCCAACGAGTGGTCTAAAGCTTGTTCAGAAAATCGGGGCAGTTTTGGTGGCCCCTTAGCTGTGAAACTTATAGGATAGGTGGTCCATGGCCCGATGAAGGGCCATGCCAAATTTAAAAACGATCGGATATGGGGTTTGGTTGTACGGGTCCGATTTGCGATCAACGGTTACCGTGACACGATCGGGTCCCAAAATTTGTGGACGGGCGTAGGACACTACATTAGACCTTCACCATAAATTTATAAGAAATTCAATGGCTGAAAAGCCCAAAGTCTCAATTTCATTATTTAGTGCCAGATTTCAACTCTGGCCTTGGGTGAGTTGACCAGTGCTGTAGGAACGGCTCGTATAATTAACTTCTGAGTGCCCAATGAGTCCGTGGTCCGCGATGAACTACAAGCCCAGTGAGATCTATGCTTTTCCAAATTTTTAGATTTTTCTGACCTTCCTCGGCTGCTGCACGACCTGCACAAGCTGTTACCCAGTACAAACCGATCATCAGACTCGATGGCCTGCACACGGTCTGATCATGACCAGACTGGACCACTCGTGTATAAGCTAACGTTGAGTGATAATGGTTAGTAAGTGATAATATAAGTTAATTAAAAAAAATTACAAAGATTTTTAGAAATCCAAAACAGTGAAAATTCAGGATGTTACATCCTAATTAAATTCAAACCGTTGGTTCACGGAATCATCTCCACCACATCAAGGTGAGTGATCCCGACGTGTTTCTCATCCATCAAGTTAAAATAAATGGATTGTTTGATGTATTGTATTATTATTCTGATTTAATTGTTATGATTTAATTGCCATGATTTAATTGTCATGTATTCTTAGTTAATTTAAAGGACTATGATTTCTGTATTAATAATGATATGATTTGATTAATGTATTAAACTATGTTGATTTAAATGTGATAATTAAAATAACCTATATAATACATGATTCATGATTTCCTAGTGCATCTATTGATTATATACACAACACGTGATGGATTCCTAGGGGACCTCCCTAGATGGTATATCCTGATAGAATCGTTATTAGAAGCCCATTATACTAGTGGAAGCCTACTTAAGGAGTAGATGCGGGCCTTGCTTATGCCTGCCAGATGGTAGATGTTGAGGGTCAAATATTGCATATTAGACCCCAGTTATTGCCTGGATTTACGAACATTGTACTGTCTAATAGCCCGATTTAATCGTGTTTGTGATGCAGGGTGTCTTTATGAGCTTGAACTGAAAATGGGTGTTAAAAATATAGTTTTAGCGCTCAAGATGTACCAAGGCAAGTTACGGGACTCCAGGGGGCAAAAATCGACGGAATCACATGTCAGGGATCGAAGAAAACTGAGAAATTGAAGCTCAAATGGCCCGAAAATTGGTCTAGAATGCAAGATCACAGGGTTCCCGTTATCTGATTGACTTGAAACTTCATACACGTGATGGGGGACATAAATTAACCTTACACGTCAAATTTCAGCCATTGGATCCATGTGAAAGTGGCCCAACAGAGAGATCAAAGGGTGTTAGCCATTAAAGCATATCTTGGCAATCCATAAGCGATCAAGGCTCAAAATTTGGTGTTAGAAAGAGCGTGAAAAATAACAAGCCCTGGTGAAATTTTGTTTCATTTGAATAGTGCAATCAAGAGATACGGACGACAGAAGTTATAACAAAAGAGAAGGGCAAATCTGTAAATATATGTACATGCATGGCATCCACATGAAGCGGATTTTAATTTTAAGGATGAATGTTGTCCACATATCGGTTGAGCATGTGGCCCACCCTGAAGTTAGATCGACGTCAAACTGGAGGCCATGGGCTAACATTACGTACAGGAGCTGATGAAGGGAGTGGATTTCTAAGACGGACATTGCAGTGGACCCACCTATTTTTTTGCAAACAATCCAAATATAACCTGCGAAACGTCCAGTGACGGACGTGATAACCATTGGGTTTTGACAGTGGGCCCCACCCATTGTCCATATGTACAATCCAAACCGTCCATTCACATTCCAAGGCCCCTCTGATCATGGACTAGGTGTCGAAATTTTGAGAAAGAACCACTGGAATGATCTCCAACCATCTGATAGAGAATAGACGACTGAATGGAAAATCCTATGAGCTGCACCTAACTCGATCCAAAACCAGCCATCTCTACATGTTTTTTTCTTGTGATTCCGGTGGACGGCATGGATTTCACAAAGGAAAGATGAAGTAGACTCCACCAAGAAATTTGCGTAGCCTTGACCTGTCCTAACGCTGTCCGTGCGTAGCCTTGACCCATCCTAACGCTGTCCGTTCGCTGTGAGTTGAGGTGGCCCATCACGATCACCAAATGGATGATCTGAGACGTCCATCATGTCCAGGGGAGGGTTTCGACCAAAACCCAGACAGTTTCATGCACCCATGCAGTCATTCAAACACGCAGAGTAAGGAACTAGCTGCCACGTTGAATAATAGTGTGGTCCATTCAGAACTCGAATCTACTTCTATCTTGGAAGAATGGCCTAAATCGATACTACGAACCTAGTGGACAGAACTGATTCTTCAATAACCATAGAAGATGGGCCCCACCAAGCATCAAAACAAGTTGTTTGCGTTCTCTTCCACTGCCTACGAATCAAGTGCGCAAATTCTATCCACTGACTCAACCAGCAACCGACCTCCATACAGCTGGCTATAAGTGGAGAAAAAAAGAGAGAGAAACTATCTTCCAGGGCTTGGACGTGGAGCAGGGAGATAGAGAGACAGTAGAGTTTTTTTCTTTCTTTTTCTTTTTCTTTTCTTTTGTTTTGTTTAATGGATTCAACCCATTCATGTTGGGCTGAACCTCTTAGCCCTGTGAAGCTTGTAGTGTGATGGGGGTCTTGTTGCTTGTTCCTTTTGTTTAAGACTGAACTGATGGTTGATTTTAGTTTTATGGAATGTTTTTAGTCTTTAATGATCTGTTGTGATTGAAATTACAATGGGTCTGCAATGACTTTGGGCATGTTCATTTTCTTTTATGTTTATGACGTCAGGGAGCCCTGTTGTTCACCATCGTCTCCTGGGCATGGTCGGATGACAGTACCCTTCCTGACCTTCATAGCATGTTGATTGGTTGGTAATTAGTTTAATTCTGTTGTTTGCCATAGTCTCCTTGGCATGGTTTGGTGATGGAATCCATTCTAATTCATATACCTTTCATCTCTTTGAAATTATATCAACGGAAGTTCAGTAAATTTCATGATTTTTGAAGCAGGCATAAGATCTCCCTGATCCCTACAAGTGGATCCTCTGAATCCCTAGTTTCCTATTTTTGATTTTTCTTAAGTTTTAGATAATAATCTCACAGTTATTCATTAAATTCTAGTTGATTTAGATTTCATCTCATTCTAGTTATAGTTATAGTTAGTTTTAGATAACGTACAGTTTTAGTCCCTTGGGATTCGACCTCAGTCTTACCGAGTTTATTACTACATCACAACCCTGCACTTGGGGAGTGAACAAGTTTTTGGCGCCGTTGCCGGGGACAGACAGTTGCGTTTCTAAAATTAATTAGTTTTAGAATTAGATTAAGATGGATTGTACTAACTTTAGGTCTAGATTTTTCTGATTTTTAGGAATTAACCTAACTTTCCTGTTTTGTAGGATCCTTAGATAGAAACTTCTAATTCGGTGATATCTTTCTAATTTCTTTATTCTTTCTATTTTTAGAACTAGTATTTTTAAAAATTTTCTAATCTTAGACTAACTGTTTTAGAAACTAACTTGTTTTGTTTTCTTTTGCAGGATCTTAACATAGGAACTTCTTATTTGGTAACACCTTTCTAACTTCTTCTCTTACTTTTCATATTACTGTAGGACTTTTCTTTTATTCTAGGATTAGACTTAGAGTCATATTTCTACCATGGAATCGTGGGTACGTGCATACGCTGAGATGGATATGAGATATTGGGGAATGCCTATACCTCAAGATTTTTCTCCATCACAAACAGACATTGAGAACCGAGTAGAACGTTATCTTCCATCGGTTAATAGGGCTGTATACGATCGTAATTATGGGAATGAGGATTATTATCAGCCATCATATTCTCCCATGTATGATCAGTATGACTATAACCAGTGGAAATATCAAAGCCGTGAAGATGAACCAACAACATGTTATAAGGATTATCCTCTTGGATACCCTAACATTGAGATCCAGCAAGAAACGATCCAAGAGGATTCATTTCAGCATCACTTGGCCCGTGTTGGAGAAAGTATAAAAACTTTGGAAGCACTTATTTCAAGTGATTATTCTCTTAGACCCTCTACCTTTGAGATTCAACCAGAAACGATCCAGGAAAATTCAATTCAGCATAACATGGAGTGGTTTGCGGAATTCAGAAAAGTAATGGAAGGACTCAATTCGCGCCTCGATAGGATAGAGGAGGCTCGGTCATCCTAGCCATGATTCATTCCAGAAATACAATGCGAGGAAAGTGATCCTAACTCGCTTTTGAAGAACTCTGGAATGTGGAATGAGGAGTTGGATTTCATTAACGAGCATACGGTTCAATTTACCGAAGAGTCGATCTCGATGACTGTTCAACAGAATGGGGAAGAGACATGGCTATCTTTCAAATATAATGATGATGACACACTTCAATCACATGACACACTAGATTCCAATGATGAAGAAGATGTTAATTTATGCGAACCTCAACCCATTTTAGGTGAAGAATATGAGGATAGCGATTCCATCCCAAGTGTGCACTGTACTGAACCAAAATATGATGAGTATTGGGATGATGATCATGAATGTACAGCCACAGTTCCCCTAGAATTCATTCCAAGTTTGGTCCATGTCAATGATCAAGGAGTACACGAAGAGAACGGTCTTAATGAGCTACTTCACTCACCGGACATGTCTGATCTAAAAGTGGATGAGTTCCTTACAACCGACCCTTCTAACTCTTGTGAGATATGTTTGGACCATTCTCCTAAATTGAATGATGATATGATTTGGGAGATAGACAAGTTACTTGATATGACTCTGGATTTTGAAACCACCCAGTTGAGGGCATCATTTGAACTGTTGAATGTTGAAGATTCAATGCCTCTTCTGAGTAGTATCAATGAACAGAGTCTGTATATCAATGCTTCGTATACTGACCCTCAATCTGTTTGTGTAGGGCTAGAGCAAGAGAGTATACATCCGTCCACTTTCAAGGATGATGGATTCCTTGGGCAGATTCTCACGAGCTCCAAGGTGAAAAATAAGTCACTCTCAGCTGAATGTCCCAACTCTTTTGATGATTGCTTGACACACTTTGCAGGTTCAAATGATCCCATGATAAGAGACATAGTGAATGCCTTGCAAGACAACATCTCAGCAGTCAACACTGACCGAGAGAACCCTTACTCTGAAGCCCCTTCTTCCACGGATCCTGAATGTTTACCATTAGGGGAGGAGGAGCTGGAAATTGAACCAAAGTCTGATACTTCGGAATGGGTTGAGACTACACCGCTTCCTAAAATTTTTTCTCAATTTGATCTATCTGTAGTCTCTGATTCACCAGGGGATACTAACTTTGAAACTTTTTCTGACACAGGTGAATCATATATACTTTGGATACCTCAGGTAAATCAACGACAAATTTTTTATGAAGTACATAAGTCTCTCTGGAAAGTCATGCTCCAGGGCACCCAAGCCTATTGCAAAAAAGGCTTTTGGATGATCCTGTTGAGGAACTTACTGAGAAACTTATCAAGATATTGGCCGGAAGGGGAACTTTGCGGCATGATCAATTCAATGTTTGTGGGTAACATTATTGCAAACCCTCACGAGACTATAACTCGTCCACTAGGGATAACTTAGGAGTTTAAAGGCTTGTTGCATACACTAAATGCAATCGAGAGCGCCTGCTAAAGTGGTATGGGTAGGATTTTATTTTTATTAATTTTGTTTTGTTTTCTCTCTCGTGCTGACCAGCTTCCATCCGAGCGATCTCTTGAAAAATCTCTCTCGATTCGTTATCAAGGTACTATCCTCCCATCACTTCTCATTTACTTTCATTGTCCCATATGCATTGCATGCTCATTTCTTTTACATTGAGGACAATATAGACTTTTGGTTGGGGGTGGGAGATTAGATTAGATTACCTAATCAGCGTTTTCCTGGTCTTGAGCAAAAATTGGGAAAATTTTTAAAATTTTTCTGGAAATTCCTGTGAATTCAAAGTGATTTTGATAGATATCTCTAATTTAGATTTTCAAGATACGTGATGCTGGTAATATATGACTCTTAATTTCAGCTATCTGCTAGATTTCACAGTTATGTTCGAATTATTAATCCATGATTAGAAGTTGTAAACATTGATTGAGTCATGATTTCACATATCACATCTTGTTTACACATTAAGGTTTCAGTTCAATATTGAAAGATTAACTTGATAATCTCTAAGTGAAAAATTTTCCCATCAGCTTATGAAAAAGAATTGAAAGGGTTGGTTGAATAATCTTCACCATAGGTTTGCTCCCTATAGGTGTAGATTTAATTCCCCATGAATGGTATGTGAAAAAGGTGGGTGTACAGTCTTCACCATAGGTTTTCTCCCTATAGGTGATGATTTGATTCCCCTTCTTGGCATTATGGTTAATGGAAAAAAAAAATTTAATTAAAAGTTGAAAGACTGATCTGTGAGGTAAATTTGGTTATTATGAATTCTCTTGTTGGTTACCAATGATATCCTGAAATGGAGAATTGAATCTTAATGTTGATAAGCAGAGATCTCACAATACATCCATGGAATTTAATGTTTAGAATTGTTCTAATTGATAGATTAATATTCGAACTTGATTGTAAAGTTTACCATGCGCTCGAGTCCAGGAGAAAGTAATGCCCAACATCCATGAATCTTAGAATTCTAATGCTTGGATTATTTTTCAAATATCACTCGGGTTACAGAATTTCCTATATCAATCTCAACTTAATTTTCGTATACCCTGCTCAGGACTAGCAAGATGCTGGTTGGGGGTTGTGTTGAGGGTCAAATATTGCATATTAGACCCCAGTTATTGCCTGGATTTACAAACATTGTACTGTCTAATAGCCCGATTTAATCGTGTTTGTGATGCGGGGTGTCTTTATGAGAACTGAAAATGGGTATTAAAAACATAGTTTTAGCGCTCAAGATGCACCAAGGCAAGTTACGGGACTCCAGGGGGCCAAAATCGACGGAATCACATGTCAGGGATCGAAGAAAACCGAGAAACTGAAGCTCAAATGGCCCGAAAATTGGTCTAGAATGCAAGATCACAGGGTTCCCGCTCTCTGATTGACTTGAAACTTCATACACGTGATTGGGGCCATAAATTAACCGTACACGTCAAATTTTAGCCATTGGATCCATGTGAAAGTGGCCCAACAGAGATATCAGAGGGTGTTAGCCATTAAAGCATATCTTGGCAATCCATAAGCGATCAAGGCTCAAAATTAGGCGTCAGAAAGAGCGTGAAAAATAACAAGCCCTGGTAAAATTTTGTTTCATTTGAACGGTGCAATCAAGAGATACGGACGACAGAAGTTATAACAAAAGAGAAGGGCAAATCTGTAAATATATGTACATGCATGGCATTCATGTGAAGTCCACATATCGGTTGAGCATGTGGCCCACCCTGAAGTCGGATCGACGTCAAACTGGAGGCCATGGGCTAACATACGTACAGGAGCTGATGAAGGGAGTGGATTTCTAAGACGGGCATTGCAGTGGACCCCACCTATTTTTTTGCAAACAATCCAAATATAACCTACGAAATGTCCAGTGACGGACGTGATAACCATTGGGTTTTGACAGTGGGCCCACCCATTGTCCATATATACAATCCAAACCGTCCATTCGCATTCCAAGGCCCCTCTGATTATGGACTAGGTGTCGAAATTTTGAGAAAGAACCACTGGAATGATCTCCAACCATCTGATAAAGAATAGACGGCTGAATGGAAAATCCTATGGGCTGCACTTAACTCGATCCAAAACCAGCCATCTCTACATGTTTTTTTCTTGTGATTCTGGTGGACGGCATGGATTTCACAAAGGACAGATGAAGTAGACTCCACCAAGAAATTTGCGTAGCCTTAACCCGTCCTAACGTTGTCCATGCATAGCCTTGACCCGTCCTAATGCTGTCCGTCCACTGTGAGTTGAGGTGGCCCATCACGATCACCAAATGGATGATCTGAGACGTCCATCATGTCCAGGGGAGGGTTTCGACCAAAACCCAGTCAGTTTCATGCACCCATGCAGTCATTCAAACACGCAGAGTAAGGAATAAGTTTCCACGTTGAATAATAGTGTGGTCCATTCAGAACTCGAATCTACTTCAATCTTGGAAGAATGGCCTAAATCGATACTACGAACCTAGTGGACAGAACTGATTCTTCAATAACCATAGAAGATGGGCCCCACCAAGCATCAAAACAAGTTATTTGCATTCTCTTCCGCTGCCTACGAAGCAAGTGCGTGAATTCTATCCACCGACTCAACCAGCTAGGGCTGCAAGTCGGGTGGGTTGGGTTGGGTTGGTGCTCAACCCTAACCCAACCCAAGGTTCCTATACCTCAACCCTAACCCAACCCAACCCAATCTTGGGTTGGGAATTCTCAACCCAAGCCCAACCCAAGCGGGCTCGGTCGGGTTGATCGGGTTGGTCAGGTATATACGTGCTAATATTTTCATTATTACATTAGTTTATTATATTTCAATATAGGGCTTATTTTTTGTACCTATAAATTTATTAATTATATATGTGATTATTCATTATAAAGAACTTCATTTTTTTCTTAAAAAAACAAGCTAAAATATAAGACTACTTTAAAAGTCATGTAGCATAACACAAAGTCTATTCGAGAGAGAAATCTGGCATATCTTGTTAGCTTGAGTCCTTGGAAATAACGTGGACAAATGAGACTCGATATCACTAGTGTGCCTTCGACACAAACGATCAACACTCAATTATAATTTATAAGTAACTTATATATCATGATCGGGTTCGGGTTGGGTCGGGCAACCCGAGACCTCAACCCGAGCCCAACCCAAGTTTTGCCGGGTTGGGGTTTGTATAGCCCAAGCTTAAGATCGGGCTCGATATATCCTGCTCGAGCCCAACCCAATGTCGGGTCAGTCATGGGTCGGTCGGGTTGAACTCGCCCAACTTTCAGCCCTAACCAGCAACCGACCTCCATACAGCTGGCTATAAGTGGAGAAAAAAAGAGAGAGAAACTATCTTCCAGGGTTGGACATGGAGCAGGGAGATAGAGAGACAGTAGAGTTTTTTTTCTTTCTTTTTCTTTTTCTTTTGTTTTGTTTTGTTTAAGGGATTCAACCCATTCATGTTGGGCTAAACCTCTTAGCTAGGGCTAAGAGGTGAAGCTTGTAGTGTGATGGGGGTCTTGTTGCTTATTCCTTTTGTTTAAGACTGAACTGATGGTTGATTTTAGTTTTATGGAATGTTTTTAGTCTTTAATGGTCTGTTGTGATTGAAATTACAATGGGTCTACAATGACTTTGGGCATGTTCGTTTTCTTTTATGTTTATGACGTGAGGGAGCCCTGTTGTTCACCATCATCTCCTGGGCATGGTCGGATGGCAGTACCCTTCCTGACCTTCATAGCATGTTGATTGGTTGGTAATTAGTTTAATTCTGTTGTTTGCCATAGTCTCCTTGGCATGGTTTGGTGATGGAATCCATTCTAATTCATATACCTTTCATCTCTTTGAAATTATATCAACGGCAGTTCAGTAAATTCCATGATTCTTGAAGTAGGCATAAGATCTCCCTGATCCCTACAAGTGGATCCTCTGAATCCCTAGTTTCCTATTTCTGATTTTTCTTAAGTTTTACATAATAATCTCACAATTATTCATTAAATTCTAATTGATTTAGATTTCATCTCATTCTAGTTATAGTTATAGTTAGTTTTAGATAACGTACAGTTTTAGTCCCTTGGAATTCGACCTCGGTCTTACCAAGTTTATTACTACATCACAACCCTGCACTTAGGGAGTGAACAGTAGAAGCCTGCCAAGGGGCAAATGTGGGTTGACGGGTTTCCAACTCAAGCAAGTGGACGGATTCTCACTTGATGCATTATTGCATTACATTTGTATTTTTTCTTAAATTTATAATGTGTATGTTTATTGGGCATTCTATTATAATTTGATGTAAAGAACCATGCCGGGAATTCTCACTAGGCCTGGCTAGCTTACCTTTTTATTGATGAAAAAATCATATAGATGTGATGAGGGTGAGCAGGTGGCTCAAGAACAGGAATACGTGGTCGAGCCTGTAACATCTCGAAAATCGATGGTCGGGTAGAAACCCAACTCCTGAGTTCTAGAATGTCACTTATGCAACATAGATAATGATAAATGCATGTTGTCTGTAGAATGATATTAAACAAGATTGAGACTAAGCCAAAACAGCATATCATACTCCAGAGACAGTTAAATTAGCAAGCGAAAGACTGTGATAAATACATAAAATGTATAATTGATTGTAAGTCTCCAGAGTGTGAACATGTTACCAGGTTAATTAAATACATGTATACTCCAAAAATGGAAAGAAAGAATATACATTAGTGCTCCAAAAATATAAAATAATAAGTGTCAAGGCATCTAATCAACCTCTCTGTAATCCCGTTGATCAAAACACGGAGGAGAAGTCCTCCTCATCATCATACAAGTCCAACTCCGCTTCACAAGAAGCGCCATCATCTGCAACTAAAATAGGGACTGGTGGGTGTCTAGAACACCATCCCGTAACGTGGGAGTGAGTAGCTAACTCAGTGAAATAATAGAGCAAAGATTAACATGTTATCAAATCAATCACGCGTTAATAGTAAAGCAAACAATCAAACATTCCTAAATACTGTTGTTAATGTATGCATGAAATGACATGATAAATGCCCTCACCGACATACTTCCTCATCCCGCAGCATCTGCGTCCGCGGCATGCTTTCTTCCCGTAGTGCTCCATATCTTCCAGGCATA
Source organism: Magnolia kwangsiensis (assembly GCA_037074715.1). NCBI lineage: Eukaryota > Viridiplantae > Streptophyta > Magnoliopsida > Magnoliales > Magnoliaceae > Magnolia > Magnolia kwangsiensis. Next base: position 144,675,180 of record CM073575.1, on the reverse strand, counting down.
CGAAATGCGATATGGATAATGATTACCAAGTTATTATTAGTCCTTTTCATAGAGCAGGATTGGAAAACTAAGGTACCTTATATCAATCTCAACATAGATCCTGTCTAGGGTCGTCACTCCTAGAAATCTCATACGATGTTATATTTTTAGGTCACTGCAAGGACTGTCAGGGCTGTTGCATGCACTCGTTGCTCCTCTCCCCCATCACCTTATCAATAAAGGCCTAATTATATCCTTAAGACTACATCAGGACTCGTCACCCCCATGCGGCGTCAGGATAAACTCAAGGTCACTACAAAGGGCTCGTCACCTGATCAGTGTAGGCCGACAGCAAGAATATAGTGTCCTATACCACCACAATCTACTCAGAGTAGGGTGCTCACTGGTCACTACGGGGAGGTTTGTGGTCCCAGCGTAGGCTGACAGCACGACCACGGTGTCCCATACCACCATGCCCGGCTCATGAGTCTTTATGGATCAAGGTACCATGGTTAACAGGGTTTCCAATGGTAAGTTCAGTACCCTAGGTTCAAGCAGTTATGACTCATACATGGTGAACATACAATGGCCAGTCGGGTTACTTGACGGGCTCGACTAGTATGAGCACATCTCAAGCTGAACGACATGAAGTGCATAAAACACTTCGTGTGGCCTAACCACTACCACCAACCCAAAACACGACTCGCGTTCATCGACGCGTCCTTCGTGGCAAATAGAAGCCAACCACGAATTCAATCCATTACCGACTGCCTGGACTAACGTATAGCCCCAAGCATTTATAAACAACATCAATGATCATGTGAGTGTGACATAATTGAAATACAAACAACCAAAGCATATTCACAACATGTGATAGCATACAACGTAAGAAAATCATCCAACACCTGCATTTCATATATATAGTGAAATCAATACGTATAGCCAACATGTAGGAAATCATATACAACATCATATGGATTGAGAATTCATTCTCAAAACTAATCTACAATACCATTTACTCAATACATACTAATACAAACATTTATACAAACACTTAGTCTACACACCTTAGTCTACATAGCGTATGTCGACCCAAAGTGCGCAATAGGGTGAATCTCTTCACCAAACAGATCATGCACGCATACTTAATATCATAAGACGATGAATTTACATGTCAAGCATTTCAGCAAAATACGGACGTATGCGGTATTTCCTACAAATGCCTAAAATACCCTAAATCTCATATTTACCGTACGTTTACGAAACAAAAAATGGACAGCATGTTGTACATGTCAAACGGCGTTGCTGTCGATAATCTACTATTAAACGACATTGAAAGCTTTGAAATCAGTCAATCAAAGCGTCTAAAATCCTCACCTTTTGCCGTAGACGTGTATCGATTTGAATAGAACGTCAATGCTTCGTCAACGGCGTTCTGGCGTCCTAATGCACAAGATACATAAGCTACTTCACTATTTGAATCGAAAGGATCCTTAAAACAGTTATAGGTTAGAGTTTTCTTACCTAGAACGGAGTTGGAATCACCAGAAGAGCGATGCAGGCAGGTGGATGTGGCACATGGAGCAGCAGGGAAGACTCCCAGGAGAGAGCTCCAAACCTCCCTCCCTTTCTCTCTCTTTTCTCTCCTCTCCCCAAATTCGTATGGAATGAAAGAGCAAGGGTTTAAGCCCTTTTTTATAAGCCCAAACATGACCAAAATAGACTTGGGGCCAAGGTATACTTATTTTGTAACCAAAGAGGGCTTGTTCTGATCCAACGAAGCATTTCTGGAGGTCCTGTGACTAAATGCGGTCGGACTTAAGCTCCCTGACATTGGATCTAGGTCAGGCAGAGTTTTCAGTCTGAACAGATATCCAGATCGACCGTGGTGGACCAGTTTCAGTTCAACGGTTATGGGAACTCGATCGGAGCTACACGTACTATGACATGTAAGGAAAATTTTTCCTGATCCGAGGGTGAAATTTGATTGAATTCTGACGGTCAGAACGCTTAGAAAAAGCGCACAAGTGAACGTGCCAGATTTCATAAATTATATTTATTTCTCACACTCTTCACTCTGGACTCAAGGAAATCATCGTAAGACATCATCTGGACTTGATTTTCAACGTGATTGTCAAGTCCAATTAGGCGGTCATATTCGTCTAAGTCTAGGGTAATCGGACTTCCGACGCGAGGTCCAGAGCCGATACAAAGTTTCAAGGTGCTCCCGAGGGCAATCGGGAATAGAGTTTGATCCTAGGTTTTACGGTATTATAGCGTCACCTATCCTATACGTTTTGACTCTAGCAGATCATATTGAAAGTGATTGGTGAGAATTTCATAGGCCATCTAGTACAGCGCTAGTCGATTCTCGTTAGATTTCTAAAGGAAGTATCCTTTATTAGTTTTTGTTTGAGATGAGATTTGGAAGGTGGAGCAAGGGTATTTGAAAACGGAAGAAGGAAGAGTTTGGAGGGGTGATTTTTGCCAAAAATCAGGCATTTTGGTGAGAAAGGAGAGCTTGGAGGGTCACTTTATGAAGGAAGTACCTAATCGGGGAGGTTTTAACGGATGACCCACATACCTGGGGGCTACCCTAGCCCCCAAACACCTCCAGCCCGAAGTCCGGACCCAATTGAGGAATTTGACCGGCAATGCATCGCGGAATCGGCGATGCCATCGCCGATGAAAATCATCTCCGGCGAGGCCGGCCATATGGGCTAGGTTCCCCCTCCCCCCTAAGTCCCAAAAATATGTGGGGCCCATGTTGGATCATTGTGGATTAGCGTGGGTGGGCCCACGACTCCATTCGAGGCATTTCGGGGCCAGTTTGCAAATCGAAATGAATTTCTATGGCGTATAGCATATGATTTTGGGGTAGGAGACGCTAATCTATCCAACTAACTTATCTATCTTATTAGATTCCAAAAGGTTAAGGGTCGAAAACCATTTTACCCATTTATTTACTATTCACGGTAATTTTTAGCTTCGGTATTGTTCTTCATCATTAATACTCTAGGGTTGGTGTTCTTTACTATTTAAACTTGAGGAGTCGTGTTTAATATGAAAGTACTTAGAGAAATTTGAAGAATGAGGTGGTGAAAGGTGAGTTTTGAAGGAAATGGGTTGAAAAGCCATTTCTTTTGCTTTAGGATTGAGCTCTGAAAGTGTTATGGTTGACCCATTGCCTAAGGACGTGTAACTCTAGGTTGGCAAAAATCTGGAGTATTACAGAGCCAGAGGAGGATTTAAGGGACACGTGACCCTACTTGAAAGAGGAAGAAATTACTGGCTTAGAGTAGCCATGATTTTTTTTAATTATATTTAATTTTCTTAAATTGTTAATTAATTTTTTTTCAAGTTGTTGAATATGTTTATTTTATTTCATAAGACCCCGAATGAGAAGATTCTCAAATATATTTATAATTGGTTATTTGAAATAAATTATTATTTCTTATTTATGAGATGCTTCTTAGAATGAAAGAAATATAGATATACAGTAAAGTTACTGGATAAATGAGATTTTTTTGTAAACAATTTATCAATTTAAGTATACTTAGTGTACAGGTCATGACGTAGATATCGGGTCCAAAGTATACACTAGGTACCCGAAATTTGGGTCGTGACAAGTATGGCAGCAAGAAAATGTGCAAGCGGGCTCAGAGAGCTAATATTACTACTTATTTGGTATCAAAAAGCTGTGTATGTTCTCAATCCATGATTTTGATTCATAAATCTGGATTAATGCACTTTCAGGCTCTGGAGTTAAAACTCCAAGGCCCCTGAAACCTCAATCTATTACTCAAGCAGTTTTCCAAGGAAAGGAAGGTTGCCTTGGGTAATAATAACATAGACATTGGAAAATCACTTAAACTCTTCCTCTATACTTTCTCTTTTGTATATATGTCATGCATATCAAGTAATCTAGATCACTTGGATTATTTGGCCACCATGTGAATGGACAGATGAACAAAGGTAATTCTGAATAGACCGTCCTATTAACCCATTGGACAAATTTCACAAGTTGAAATTGCATTTTAGTTCTCCACACAAACATTTTAGCTGTCCTTCAGAAGACCCTAAATCAAGCAGTAGGATAATTTCATAGCCTTGCTTGTTAGGATTTGGATCATCTAAACGATGGTGGCCCAAGATTAAAAATCCCAATCACATTGGACATACGAACAGGCATATGCTAGATAAATAAAGACTTGTTAACAAACCTCTTAATCAAGAATGCCATAACATTGAGTTCAACCGCTCCTCATTTCCATGATCACATCATGGACTAAAAATAAAACAGACTTAAAAGCAAACACAATAAAGTTAGAAAATTCCTAGCGCCATTCACAGCCGTAGAAATCCAGCAAACAAGGTGAGAAAGGGTAGGCATTCCCGAAGTAGTCAGGCTTTGAAACCCATACCTTCAAGTCCATGTTGTTGAAATGATAGGAAAGAATCACGGCACCCGTTTGAAGGAAGATGAGCTCAAAATCAGGATGAAAAGCCACCAGACTGAAATGGGCATCATAATAAGGTACGCCAACATTCATGTTTTCATTGGATGAGGTTCCCTTCAAATAGCGGCTCTTCGAATACATCCAGAATGGCAAGTGTTCACTCTCAGGCATTTCCACAAGGTTCTCCCCTATAAAGAAATCACTAAAATTATCATATGAAGATGAAGAACAAATAGCTTGAGGACGTTTCTTTACTATGGAATCTGAGGGTAGTTTTGTGCTTCAAGACCCATTTTAGCTCATCATAATCCTCAAGCATCCAGATTTGCAATTGGAAACTGTCATGGTTTGTATAATAGAGGTAGCCTCCAGACACACCTATTATGTGATGTAGAGCGGGTCGCGGACAATTTCATGGCCAAGATGGATCAGAAAAGGCATGGTCGACGACAGAAGTGATCCAAACCATCAGACATTAGATCAGGCGTATCTCGCAATCTGGAATGAGTTATCTGACGTAAAATATATGATTTTGGGGTAGAATGAGCTACTTTAGCCAACCAACCCTGCTATGCCGGGTTGCGCAGCCCGGATTTGCGAGAAACCCCCTGATCGACGGTCGTTTCCCCCTTTTTTTTTCGTTTTTACTATAAATAGTAAGTTTTAGTTTGAGTATAACTCTTCATCCGTTGGGCTTTAGGAGTTGTGTCTAACATGAAAAGTGCTTAGGATAATTAGTAAAACAATTTGGTAAAGCCAAATAGGACACTTACTATTTTTGGCCAAAAACCTTGTGCACTAGTAGACATCACGACCGTCTATAAATAGTAAGTTTACTATTTATAGTAAGTCGTGGATTCTAGGAGTTTTAGTAGTAGTTTGAGTCTGATTTCTTTCCTATTGCTTGGTTCCCTTATTTAAAGGGATGTGAACTTGTTTTATTTGATTAATTAATCAATTTCGAATTTATTAGAAATTCTTTTCTATTTTCTGCTTTCTTTCCTCGTGGATTCGAGGAGTCTCTGTGAGGAGTCCAGAGAAGTTCCGTGGATTCAGAGTATTTATCATCTTGAGGAAGACGGTGCTCGACCTCACGTCCTTCCCTGCGTCATTATGCCTCTGAATTTGTTCCATATCCTAACCCCAGGTAATGGAATTGAACCGAAACACTCTCCATCAACATCGAATCCGAGGATGAAGTGATGATCAGATAGCATGTGCAGGGTACGGTTAAGGAAAACGGCGGACAGTCGCGTAAATTGTCTGATGACTAGTTCTTGTGGCAACTTAAATTGTACCCACACTCCCTTTTTATGAGAAAATATCAATCTCAGGAAAGTTGGAACTGGCACAAATGAGAGTGTAGTGAGGGGAAGCATGGGGATCGAAAGCTAGCAAGTGCTTCGCATGGAGACGTTCCTTGTTGGGAATGGGCACCGCTGCCCATTTCTTTGTAGCCAGGTTTATTACATAGTAAATTAATGTACTGTTAATACCTTGGGTAGCTAGGCCTAGCACCAACCCGTTGCAACAATCTACGATGGAGATTTCATCATGGTGGTTTGGCCGACGTCCATCAGCGAGGACGAATGTGTATCGAGATAGAGATATTTGGAATACATCTGACGTGTAATAGCGTAAAAAGAAACCGGACATGGGTTTGGGTAGAATTTCTTGGAGAGAAGGGTCCGAGATGAAAGACTGCCATTCTTTGGAGACACATTTGAATCATGCGAGAGATTTTATGGGCAATTTAGAAAGGATGTTGATCAACACATCGTTTATGATAAGCCGTTTGGATGGAAAAAGGAAATCGAAAAACGGATCTACATTCCCCATTAAAAGAGCCATTATTGGAGACGATCCCCAGGGATGGATATGAAAGACTGACAATGGCAAATCAAAACAAGAAGAATATAAATAATAATAAGAGTATTCTCACAAGCAATATTACGAAGCTATCTATCTGTTTATAGGATTTCTTGGAAGCGACTTGCGTGGTGTGAAACGCAGCCGACTTGCCGAGTATGTTCACGTCACCAAGTTTCACCAATAGAGTCATTGTCTCCCTCTTTTTTTAAAAAAAATAAAAATAAAAATTGTGTGGCCCACTTTAACCTTGGATCTACCTCATTTTATGGTTTGTGCCCTAAAATGATCCCTCGAAATAGATGGACGGTATAGATATGACATATACATCATGGTGGGTCCCACAGAACTTGGTAATGTCAGCACACACGAAAGTCGGTCACGTAGGGCACATCACGCGGATTTGGATTGAGGCACCCGGTACTGCATATACGTGGAAAATCCCAGGCGTCTCTTCCATAATGTATTTGTTTCATCAAAGCCGTCCATCTATTTTTATGTATCATTTTAGAGAGTAACATAAAAAAATTAGTAAAATCCAAAGCTTAAATAGACCACACCATTATATGAAGTGGGGATTGAAGCAGCGTTCCATTGAAAACTTCTTGGGATAAAGATGATGTTTTTTTTTTCCTTTAATCCTGATCTTTGTGACCATATGAACAAGTTGGATGTAAAATAAACATCATGTGGGCATAGGAAGGCTTCAATGTTGGGCGGGTCATCAGCTACAAAGCTTTGTGGTCCATGAGCTTTGGATCCTATTCATTTTCGGTTTAAGATACTAAAATAATGTGGCAAGATGAATAAACGGTGTAGATAAAACAATTATTTCATGATGAGTACATGGATCTTTTCCAAGTATACATGGTACGGAAGTCTATGCTGTATTCTACAGTACGCGGTCCGAGTCCCATTCGTTCTAATTGCGCGGACGCGGATTTCCTGCAAAACCCAGGAATTTCCGGATCTGGGAACCAAAGTGGGGCCCACTGTGATGTTTGTGAAATATCATCCCCGTCCGTCCCTTTTGTGAATTCATTTTAGGATATGTTGCCAAAAATGAACTGTATCCAAACCTTAAGTGAGCCAAAAAATTAATAATTAAATATCTACAATTGAAATATCCGTGGAGTTTCAACACCTGGTCAAGGGTTCAAGTACCTGTGGTGGTGAAATCCCACAGTGTGCGTGTGTGGGGTGTGTGCGTGTGGCGTGAGTGTGTGGGGGTGTGTGTGTAAGAAAAAAAAAATTAAAATATTCATAAGGTCACAAAAATTTTTATTCATGCTAATATTTTTTTAACAGCCCATTCCAATAAGAATGATCGTTATTAACAACATGAATGACATCTAAACATCAATGTTGAACCTAGGAAGGTTTCAATGGTAGAAATTTTCCTAATTACATTTTCCTCTAGGACGGCTCACTTAGCTTTGGATATAGTTAAATTTTGATAAAATGTCCTAAAATGAACTAAAAAAATGGATGAATGAGAATTTCTCACAAACATCAAAGTGAACCCCACCTAAGTTCCGGTAAGCCCCACTCAGCGGCCTTGGAATTTTCAATTTCTCATTAAAGGTTTCTTGCAGGAAATCCGCGTTCGCTGGAAAATATCGCGGACGTAGGGGATTCTATACATAAAACCTCGTGGTCCCATAAAGGTCAGGCGGTTCACGCGCTGTTTTGTTTTTTACTTTTTTTTTTTCACGCGCTGTTTTGTCATATACGATTCTAGTACATTTGTTATATACGATTTCAGTGGGGAAATTGGATCGGGTAGGTAGTCTAGGCTTTTATCATAATGAGTAAACTCTGTCGGCCACACCTCCGTTATATATAATTTATTCGGGCCGTTCATCCGTTTTTCTTCATTTTAGGGGTTGATCCCAAAAGTGAATCATATTCAAAGCTCATACCGCATATAAAAAAAATGAAAAATAATAATTTCCCCATTGAAACATTTATAGGGCCCACGGTGATATTTTTTTGTCATCCAACTTGTTCGTAAGATCACAAGGATATGAATGAAATGAAAAAACAAATTTCAGATTGATCAAGCCGTCAGGATTTTTTCAAAAATAGACATTCAATTCACACTATTTCATGTAGTGTGGTGCATTTGAGTTTTTTATATACTTCATTTCAATCTGGTTATGTAAAATTATCTGGTAAAATGTATGGATGGAGTGAATAAATACATAAATGAGGGTGACCCACATAGTTTACTCATTCAACACTATTTCCTATAATGTGGTATACTTGAGATTGGGATATATCTCGTTTTTTGTTACGTACATAAAATGATCTAGAAAAATAGATGGGCAGTATGGATGAAACACATACTTTATAGTGGGGCCCACATAGCACCGACCACAGCCATTGGTGGCAGGGGAGTAGCTAATGCGTTTTCGGACTGGATTAGCTATTGACAGGTTGAATAGCGAGATTGGCTGCCAAGTGACGTCACAAAAAACAGTGGAGGACTGATGCTTACCGTTGAAGCCTTTATAATGCTCACGGTGATTTTTATTTGAAATCCATCCCGTTCACAAGTTAACTCAGCATGAAAGAAGGGGAAAAATAAATATCAGGTTGATCAAAAATTTTTGTAGCCTATTTAAGTTTTTAATGGTGGATGTCACTCTCCCCACTATTTTTTGTGGTGAGGTCCATTGGAGCTTTGGATTTAACTCATTCCTTAGATCTTTACATAAAATTGTATTTCCAAATAGATGGACAGTGTGGATACAAAACATACATCGGTACATATAACTTGGTGATGTCACTTCAAATGCGAAGTCTAACAAACCTCTCGGTATCTAATCTGCGTACGCAGAAACAGATGTCTTTTATCCAACATGATGTATGTGTGGGCCCTACTATAATGTATATGTTTCATCCATGCCATCCATCTATGTTTCTAAATCATTTTATAATATGATACTAAAAATGAGATATATTCCAATCTCAAGTGAACCACATTACAGGAAAACAGTGTTTAATGAACGTCGCCCATTAAAAACATTTTGGGGCCATAAAAGTTTTGGATCAAGTTGATATTTATTTTTTCCATTCATCTGGGACTATATGACCTAATGAACAGAGTGGATGTCAAATAAAAAGTACATAAGGTCTTAGGAGAATTTTAATAGTGTATATCCAATCACTATTGTTTTCCTTGTGGTGTGGTCAATCTTAGATTTATATTCCTCTTGTTTTTTATATTAAGCCCTAAAACAATCTTTAAAAATGGATGAATGGAATGGATGAAACACATACATCATGGTGGGCTTAGAGAAGTGCCTCTTGTTAAAAGTCAGGATAATTTTGGATTAAAAAATAATAATCGAGTTTCTTCTCCATTCCTCGTTAAGCTAGACTCACATCAGGGTTAATTTTCAATCACGGTAAAATTTCAACAAAAAATTATGAGCGCTTTCCTTCTCATGCGTTAAGAAACACCACTAGCTAAATATGTAATATTTTTAGAAATCCTGATAGAGTACAAAAGATTCAGTGTCAAATAAATATATATCATTGAAATCAATCAGGGCTCCACTTTGATGTTTATATGCCATCTAAACCGTTTATAAGGTCATTACCACGGGGATGAAGTGAAAATACCAAAAAGGTAGCCTGAGAGAAAGGTTTTATGGCTGTAAAAATATTTCAATGGTTCTCATTGAATCCCCACTGTTTAAACATCTCGTGTGACACACTTACGTTTTGGATCCACCTCAATTTTAGTCAAATAGCCTAAACTGAGATAGCAAAATGGATGAACGGGGTAGATGTCTCACAACCATGACGGTGGGCCCCACTGAGCATCCTTGTGCAAGAACTTCCTGGTAAAGGTTTTGGCAAGAAATCCGCGTCCATTTCCAACTCATTTTTAGGGTACCAGCGAAGTTTTAAGGTGGACTACCCCAAGTAATGATTTACCATTAAAAATTTCTCGTAAGCCCACTTCATCCATCCAGGTCTGTGTGACTTAATCCACGGGTTGGGTACCAAACACGCAATACAGCGGGTCTTACAAAGTTTTAATGGTTAAGTGTTTAATGAACATTATTTTCTATTGTGTGGTCAAATTAAGGTTTGGATCTACTTCATTTTTAGGACAATGGCCTAAAATGATGTGAAAAAGCTGGTGGACGGCATGGATATACAACACATCCATCAAAGTTCAATTAACGTAGTTTACTATCCAGTGGTTCAATTGAGATTTGGATGTGCTTCATTTTTTGGATCATGTCCTAAAATAATCTAAAAAATCTGATGGAAGGCATGAATATACAGCACATACATCTAGGTGGGCCCCACTGTCAGAGAAACACCCACTAAAGTGTTATTAGGTAACACCAAATCTGCTCCCGTGCATGTCGTGCACACGTTATGGTAGGGCCCACACAAAGAATGCTGCATTACTCTGTTGGAGTTCCCTTTTAGCTGTTGATTTATGGGCCAATGATCAAAAGTTTCTCCCAGATTTTAAAAGGATCCACCTTCATGCATGTATCTCATCTGATCAACAGTCTTGATAGCCAAATATGACCTCATATCCAATGACTGTAACAAGGCTGAAAGTTGGGCGGGTTCAACCTGACCAACTAGTGACCGATCCGACATTGGTTTGGGCATGGGCTGGATACATCGGGTTTGGTCTTGAGTTTGGGTAATATAAACACTAGCCCAATAAAACTTCGATCACGCTCGGGTTGAGGTCTTGGTTGCCCGACCCGACCTGAACCCAATCAATATGTGTGTGTGTGTGTGTGTGTGTGTGTGTGTGTATATATATATATATATATATAAGTTACTTATAAATTATAATTGAGTTTATAACTCAGTACACTCTTATTGTACTGCGTAAACTTAGCCCAAGGTGAATGTATGTAGTTTATCCATGTTGTCCATCCCTTTTCTGAGCTCATTTAATGGGTTGAGACTAAAATTGGAGCATATCCAAAGCTGAAGTCGACCATATAATAAGAAACAATGGGAATAATGATTTTCACCGTTGAAACATTTCTAAGCCCAAGACAATGTTTTATTTGTAATCTAACTTTTTCATATGATCACAAAAACATGGATGAAGGGAAAACATAAATATAAGCTTGATCCAAAACTTTCATAGCTCTCAAGAAATTTCAATGATAGATGTTCAATTCACATCGTTTTCAATGGTGTGGTCCATTTGATATTTTTATATGCTTTATTTTTTGGCTCAAGCCCTAAAATTATCTTTTAAAATGGATAGGAGTGGATAACATATATAAATCACGGTGGACCCCATAGAGTTTACTCACTATGCATAGTGTATCGAGTTACTCACCACGCAATCCGCTTCCCTAGGCTCCACCTTTGATAGGCCATCTATGGTCCTGTTTCTCAGCAAAAAGTGATCCTCACCATTCGAAAGAGGAATTGACTATAAACATTAGTTGTCTTCTATTCACAAATTGGATGGATAGATCACTTTGTAGCTACTCCTTTAATTGTGGCCCATTCATGGTGAATATGTTGTACTGTATTTCTGACCATTATTTGAAAAATCAAATGAAAAATACCTGTGAAAAATATTGCAGGCTAAAGATCTTCAAGAAGGTTTAGAATGCTTTCTATAGAATTACAATGGACACGATAATAAGGTATGAAGTAGTTGAGATGAATTTAAAAGCAAATTAAGTAGTGATAGTCATCAAGGATAAGTTAAGAGCAAACCAAGAGATGATAGCCATCGAGAAATAGTTAAGAGGAATTCAAAAACAAACCAAAAGACCAAAAGAGCTCTACATTCTCTGCTGTTCGCAGGTAGAGTCCATAGTAGACTAGGGAGAGATGGGCAATGATGCATTGCCGAGTTTGGAGACGGTGCATTACTAGACCTACGTGTTTGAAGAAGCTATTCTGTGGGAAAATGCGACAATATACACACACACATATAATATTAATATAATTTATTTAAATATAAATATTTACAAAATATTTATATTAAGTGAACCCTATCCAAGTCGAATCGATTTGAACCAAGTCAAGTTCGAATCAAGTTCTGAGTAGAGCTCGGTCTAACTAGGACTCGGGCTCGAAAATTTTTTAAGCTAAAAATATCAGCTCGCCTTAGTTTGTAGAATCGAGCTTTTCCGAGTCAAGTTGAGCTAGGTAGCAGAGCTAATTCAGTTTGTGTATAGCTCTATGTTTAACCATAGCTTAAAAACCCAAAAACTTAGCTCATTTTAGGTGTATAGCTGGATCTTGTTGACTGGAAGACTCAATCCGACACGATTTTTAATTATTATAAATTGAAAATATGGCAAGCGACTCAGGTCTGACCAGTTTCTCCAAGTCCAGTTGGAGTCACGCCCAACACTGAGTTTCCCAGTGACTTGGCTTGAAATCTCGCTGAGTTGAGTTGACTCGGCTGAGTTTCTAGTCGAGTTAGCAAGCTTTAAAACTATGGTATTAACTTCTTTTTTCGTTAATAATATAAATAAAAGATTCACTGTGTATTTGACTTAGAAGGCTGTTTTAATGGTAGCTTTGTTTTGAGTTTGGTAATTCTTTTGTGATAAGGTACTGAATCTTGATGCATTATGGGTGTGGCCCATGCTTTGGTGATCCGAACCGTTCATATTTGCACTCGGAAGATTGGAACATGACCCAGAAAAAAGAAAAAGTAAAAAAATAAAATAGATTTGATGATTGTATCCATCCAAATTTTGGCAGTTATTTCAGACTGTTTATGCAGGGAAGATTTGTGGGCCACTGATTCATGGTTTAGAGTATCCTTTGCTGATTGCCCATCCAGCATTGGTTGCTTCAGATCAACGGTTTGGGATCTTCAAGCTATAGCCACTACATGTACAAACTGATGCATCAGATCACTCAGAGTTTATATGTATCAGGACCCTATTTGTCACTTTTTCTGTCGTGACAAAATAACACGGGACTTACCATGACTAGCCCCCACTGTTAAAAAATCACACTGTTGGATGATCATAGCCTTCTATCTTTAATTTTTTGATGTAGAATGTGTCACGGATCCGTTCCTAGCATGGTTGGGCTAAAAGAAGGTGGGCCGCAAATTGGCCGTAACTTTTGATCCGGGTATTGTTACGGGGCACACAACCTATCAATCTTTACTGAAATGGGCCATCTGAGGTGAATCGACCCACTATGTGGGTTACATCTGTCTGTTTCGTCAGAAAATGTGAGCTTTCAGCTCAAAAATGAATTTTTAAGAAAATTTTACTATTTTTAGTAATTTTAATTTTTTAAATATTTTTTAGAGTTTTAGATTTTCTTTCCTTTTAGAAATAACTTTTAGTCATACCAGGACTCTTCTAGAGAAAGTTTATTTGCAAATTTTATTTTTAGAAATTAGGCCTTATAAGAGTTTTATTAGAATTAGAATTTTTATTAGAGTTAGAATTTTGCTATTTTTGATAATTACGAATTTTAGTTTATTTTTTTCTATATTAATAGTGTAAGGAGACACATTAGACAATTATCAATTATTCATAAATTAATTTCAAAATTTATTAGAATTTATTTCTATTTTCCTGCTTTCTTTCCTCGTGGATTCGAGAAGTCTCTGTGAGGAGTCCAGAGAAGCTCCGTGGATTCAGAGTAGTTATCCTTGAGGAAGATGGCGATCGACCTCATCACGTTCATCCCTGCGTCAATTTGGTGTCAGAGATAGGTTTTCCCTTGGGCCGATGGCAAACAACGAAGGTATGAATCAAAATCTTATGGACGGTGATACAGGGATTCGTTATCTTTTGGAAAGAACGGAAGCTTTTCACCGGGAGAGTCAATTGACCATGCAAGGGCTGCAAGCAACTCTCAACCGTATTGCAGATGTGCTAATTTCGCCTAGAGCTCAAAGTGATGCTCAACTTCTTATGGCCGCTGTACGACACAACCCTAATTTCTACAAAGCACCATCAGATGATGGTAAATCACGGGTCACCACTTTGATTATGAGGAAGCCGTTATACATGCCAAAGGTAGAAATAGAATTAAAGCAAGACAACATCTTTCGAACAAGGCGCACTGCATACAAAAAAGTCTATAATGTGATCATCGATGTCAGGAGCGATAAGAATTTCGTGTCGAAAATAATGGTGGAAAAGCTACAACTGAAAACAGAAAGACACCCATCTCCATACACGATTGGATGGATCAAGGAGGTCAACAAAACAGAAGTAACTGAACGATGTCGTATATCTTTTTCCCTTAGTAAATATTATAAGGATGAATTAATGTGTGACGTAGTTGACATGGAAGCTTACCACATGTTACTTGATCAACCCTGGTAAAATAATATTAATGTTACACATCGGGATCTATATATTTTTATTAAAGATGGTAAAAAGATTATCCTCGCCCCTATGGGAAGGGAGAACCAACCCAAGACTTCTAAAGTTGAAGAACAGTCTTTCACAACTGAACAGACTTTTGTTAGACAATCTGAGAAAACAAGAGATATATATCCATTAGTTAAAAAGAAAGAATATATGGAGCCTGTGAATATCCTAAAAGATTTGAAGCCAATGTTACAGGAGTTCAAGGAGATTGTGCTCGATGAACCCCCCCAATAAATTGCCTCCCATACGAGATGATCCCGTCTCAAGGGTAAGTCCACCTAATTTCCCACATTATCAAGAAAAATATGAGATCTTGAAGGCTGATGTGAAGGAATTAATCGATATTAGTCAAGTCAAGGAAAGCATGAGTACATGTATTGTGTCAGATCAAGAGCTTAATGCCAAGTACAAAAAAGGGCTAATAAACAATGGCATTAGAAATTATTTCAAAAGTTATCTCAAACTCATGTGTCAAGTCTTTTATATAACTCGAGGATAAGTTTTTTTCAAGTGGAGGGGTCTGATATAGAACGTGTCACAGATCTGTTCCTAGCATGGTTGGACCAAAAGAAGGTGGGTCATAAATTGGTCGTAACTTTTGATTCGGGAATTATTACGGGGTGCACAACCTATCAATCTTTACTGAAATGGGCCAGCCGAGGTGAATCTACCCACTATGTGGGTCGCATTTGCCCGTTTCATCAGAAAATGCGCGCTTTCAATTCAAAAACGAATTTTTAGGAAAATTTTACTATTTTTAGTAATTCCGATTTTTTAAATATTTTTTAGAGTTTTAGATTTTCTTTCCTTTTAGAAATAACTTTTAGTTATACTAGAACTCTTCTAGAGAAAGTTTATTTACAATTTTTATTTTTAGAAATTAGGCCTTAAAAGAGTTTTATTAGAATTAGGATTTTTATTAGAGTTAGAATTTTACTATTTTTAGTAATTGCGAATTTTAATTTATTTTTTTTCTATATTAATGGTGTAAGGAGACACATTAGACAATTATCAATTATTCATCAATTAATTTCAAATTTTATTAGAATTTATTTCTATTTTTCTGCTTTCTTTCCTCGTTGATTCGAGAAGTCTCTATGAGGAGTCCAGAGAAGCTCTGTAGATTCAAAGTAGTTATCCTTGAGGAAGACGGTGATCGACCTCATCACGTTCATCTCTACATCATTTTTCTTCTTGAATTTCAACCATTGATCGTTCCATTTTCCAACCATCCATTTTGAGGCCACAAATGACCTAACTAGGATTGAATAGATACCGTGATATGGCACCTGGTCCATACAGGGTCCCAATCAATTATCTAGAAGCCACGTGTACGGATGGAGGAAGAGTTCTATGATTATACAATTGAGATGTGAAGAGCATGGAATACATATCATTTTGAAAAGATGGCCATAACCATTCCATCAGTGGCTTGGCAAGATCAATGAGTTTTCGGTGGCTCATGAGAAGTGGGCCTACCTGATGGGCCGTTCATATCTATAATTTCCATCATCAACATATTTAGAAACGCCATGGCACAATTATATCTTTTTGTCGTCAAACATACCTAAGGAATGATCAAATACATGGGTCATGTGTTTTAGAAATTGAAGTAATGCAAGGACATTTTTATACCGGGCTTGAGTGGGTAGCCCATGAGATGCGGAGACATACTTGGAGTGGGTGACCGATGTGATTTGTGGCCCACAGGAGAAGTATCGTGTTTGAGACTCTTCACCGAGGGTGATTATTGCGCATTTCACACCGGGCTCGAGTGTGGTAGCCTGTAGGAAGCGGGGACACACTCGGGGTGGGCGGCCCATGTGAGGCCCATGAGGAGGTTCAGTCAATGTCCTAACTCATGAGATGTGGGGCTTGAACTTTGAGATAAATGGATTAATTTATCATATTCTAATAGTTCGAGCTTTTAGAGCAATGCATCACGAAGCCATGTAGAGGATGGGCCCCACCATGAAGATCACCTTAAACAAGTTAGGCTAGTTCACTCATAGGGCTGGGCCTAATAAGCTTTTCTGGCCGCCCATTTTGGGCTGGGCTTAGGCTCCCCAATAAAGCTCCCGTTTCTGAAGATTTAGCATACGAATCAGTCTAGAAGCTCACAATCAAGGGCTGAACGCAACCCCGGCAAAAGCCCGTTTCCATTGATACATGGTGGTGTACAAGGCACGATAAGAGAGTCGTGGTTTGCACTTAGCAAGGCGTGGGACAGAGCCAAATTTCTACCTTTTGAACTTTGAAATTATACATATGGTGCACGTGTGTGTGCGTGTCCACGTGTGTATGAGAAATGGTACCGTGAGACATCCACACCGTGGATTTGGTATGTCCCTAAAAAATCAGCCTTATTCGGAACTCAGGTGAGTCACACCATTTGAAATCATGGCTAAAATATCTAAAAACACTTGGTGGGGCCCACCAATTGTCCAATTGAGTTTTAGAATGGCCTAAAATTTGGTGTGATCCTTCATCCAAGTGAGAAACAAACAATGGTTGGGCTGGATGTCTAAACCACATCTCATTGGGCTTTATATACAATCATGAAGGTTTCAATAGGTGAGCTTCCAGTCTAAACCGTTGACAATGGTGTGGCCCACCTAAGTAATTGATTAGTCTGATTTTTGGGCCTGTGTTTCACCATGGAAGGATGTATCTCATCAATGGGATGGATGTCCGTAACACATCACAGTTGGCCCCACCATGATCTACATTCCACATCCCTCCATCAATGAGACCCACCTTCCATGGTGGGCCACGAGCGTAAAAACCAGACCAATCAATGACTGAGGTGGGCCATGCCATAGACATATGCCAATGTAATTTTGGGACAGTTTAATTTAACCTGTGTGCCGTGAATGCAATTTCTAAGTGCCTAGCTACGTATCATATATCACGGCCAGAGTATCAATGTTTCTCTTTTTAACCGTCTTTTCCCACAGAAGCCGTCCACTTTATGAGTGGACAGGAGGATCCTAAGCGCAGTCTGTGTGGCACACATTTTTTTTTAGTCATCCTTCACACAAGCACAACACGCGTCAGATCTAATTCGCCCATCGTTGGGTCCCATTTTGCAGATACCCCGCCAAAAAATCAGGCTGATTTGATAATTGGGTGGGCCACATGGTGGTGGGCATTGGTCAATATATCTAAACCATCTATCATTTTATTTTGAGACCCACCTGATATGTGGATTGGATCATGAAGAGCGTGCCCGCCACCCTGGGGTGTAGTACTGCACTGGCCATGCATCGATTTGGTGTGGCGACCTGGCTTGTGGGCCAGGTTAGCTCCAAGCACCACTTGGATGAATCCCCCCACACGTGCCAGCGTATCCTGCGTATGAAGGTACGTTTGGAGCTACCAAACATCGTTCGTGTGCACTTGTACATAAATCAAGTTAAAACGTCCAAATAGTAAGCCCCACTTCAGATGGATCCTAAATCACTAGTTACATTCCATCGATGGACGGTCAAAAAAAAAAAAAAAAACCAAACCAACGGTTACCAAACAGATGTCCCTAATCTTACAACTGTACAGTCAGGATTGTTTAGGTATGACGATCAACACTCTTTAAGTGGGTCCCACGATGTGGACGTTTTCATTTGAGTTACATCTCATGTGTACAGTATCAAATAGGCACGACGTCATCTGCTATACCTGTTGTACAAAGAGAGTGCAAAAATAGAGCTATATGGACCTGCTGTGATGTGTGCGTAAAATCCACTCCGTCCATCAGTTGAGAAACATCATTTTAAAATGGAATCCTCAAATCAGGCCGACCAAAATTCAAGCAGGCCACACTGTACAGTGTTTATGGGGCACTCACTGTGGAATGGGTAATCGTGTTGTTTATATGCCATCAGACCAGTTCATCAGGTGGGCCGCATCGGGATGAAAAGAAATACCAGATACAAAACTTGTGTGGACCACACTGAGTGACTTTACAGTGATCCAATGGTTTGGTTCTCCTGAGTTTTGGATCAAGCTGATTGTGGATGTGTACGGCGAATATTAGTGGCTCGGGAGATTTACAGAGTAGGTGTCAGACACACATCACGGTGGCCCCACAGGACTTGGGGAAACGGATTGATTACTCACCCTGACGCTAGCCAATGGCTAGTGGTCGGTGCTCTATGGGCTCCACCATGATATGTGTGTTTTATCCATTCCGTCTACTCATTCTTCCATGTCATTTTATGGTATGATCCCAAAAATGAGGTTGATCCAAATCTCAAGTGGGCCGCATGGTGTTGATAAAACGCCCACCATTAAAAATTTCTTAGGGGCCACGAAAGTTTTGGATCAAGATGATATTTTATTTTTCCTTCATCTTAGTCTATATGACCTAATCAACAGGTAAGATTTCAAATAACCATTACATTGGGCCTTAGGAATTTTTTAATGGCATACATTCAATCAGTACTGTTTTCCCATGTTGTGGTCCACCTTAAATTTAGATCTACTTCATTTTTTGAGATCAAGCCATAAACTTATCTTTCAAAATGGATGAACGGTGTGGATAAAACAAGTACATCATAGTGGGTCTACATACATGATACAGCGGCCACTAGCCACCTGGCTGGTGGGGCTCCAACCGTGGGAGTGTCATTAGCCAAACCGCACCCACGACTTGGGACGCGAATAAGTTCCTGCGCAGGAAACCTAGGTGAGGCACATCATGAAGTCTGTGAGAAAAGCACCCCGTCCATCAGTTTTTTGAGCTCATTTTAATACAACGGGCCACAAGTGAGCCAGATCCAATACCCAAGTGGGCTGAAAATGTGAGGATTAAACTTTCACAGTTAAAATATTAGTTGGGCCATATAAGTTTTCAATCAGGGTAATATTTTTTTTTCAGTTCATCCGAACGGTATGGATTGTATTTAGACATAACTGTTGACCCCAGGGAGGTTGACGGTAGGAATTTCCCTACCCACATTTTCCTTTAGTGAGGCCCATTTGAATCTTGGATACTTCTCAATTTTGGTCTCAAGTCTTGAAATGATCTCACAAAACTGATTGACGGGGTGGATTTCTCACAGACTTCATGATGGGCCCCACCTAGGTTTCCTGCGCAGGAACTTCCTGCGAAAGCCTTTCGCAGGAAATCCGCGTCCCACGACTTGGGTGTTGAACTTCCTGCAGCCAGCGTTAGACTCGGATTGCCTGTGCCCAAACAAGAAGCTCTGTGAGACTCACAGAGATGCCTATGAGAAAATCCACACCGTCCATCAGTTTGGCAAGCTTATAATAGAACAGAAACCAAAAAATTAGGATGATACAAGATTCAAGAGGATCAGACCACAGCAAGAAGTGAAGCTTCATCGACCACCATTGAAACCTTCTCAGGGACGCAAAAGTTTTAGATCAGGCTAATATTTGTATTTTCAGTTCATTCCAGTGGTAGTAATCTCGTGAAGACTTTGGATGACACAGACATCTCGAAGGAAGTGCTCCGGGAAGGATTCAAGCATTTCCATTTTCACCGTTTCCTGTCTTGTGGCACACATGAGTTTTGAATATATCTTATTTTAGAGATCCAATACTACCGTGAGTTTGGAAATATGATGGACAGAGCAGATTTCTCATCAACATTGTGATGACCCCCACATAGCTTCCGTTACAGTAATTCATGTTGGTGGGGCTCGAGTATAATCGTCGGAAACGGATTGGCTACTCCCCCGGACACCAGCCCTGGGGTTGGTGGTCAGTGCTCTGTGCTCTGTGGGACCCACCATGGTGTATTTGTTTCATCCATTTCGTTCGTCCATTTTTAAAGATCATTTTAGTGCTTGATCCAAAAAATTAGAGGTATGTAAATCTCAGGTGGACCACACCACATGAAAACAATAGTGATTAGATATCCATCATTAAAATCCTTCTAAGGCCCATTGTACTGTTGATTTGACATACAATCTTTTGATTGGGTCATACAGATGAAGGAAAAAAAGAAAAAGCAGCTTGAACAAAAACTTTTATGGCCTCTAAAAGGTTTTTAATAGCCGATGCTCATTCAACACTATTTCCTATCATGTGGTCCAATTGAGATTTGAATATAACTAATTTTTGGTCTCATATTATAAAATGATCTCTAAAAATAGATGGACGGCATGGATGAAATACATACATCATGGTGGGGTCCACGGAGCACCGACCACCAGCCATTGGCTGGTGTCAGGGGGAGTAGCCAATTCGTTTCCATAATCGTCGGCTTCGCGACACATCTATGATCTATCTTATCACAATCTCAGGGGAATATCGTCGGTACTAAGAACATGCGCAGATACTCAGGCTTTCATTCTATGAAAGTGGGCACATTTTTTAGTCATCTACCCCGTTGATCTATTGGATTCTATTTTTTAGGCTCTATTTTATTAAAAATCACTTTAAAAGATGATCCCAATCTTTCAATCATTGGATCATACGTGTACGGTTAAAAAAATGGCCCATATTTAATCATCTAGTATCTTCTGAACTATGAGAAATTTGACCCATAGTCTATCTCCAGTTTGGAACAATAGATAAATGGCCTGGATCAGTGATCCAGAGGTCCCACTCGCTTGACTTGAAAGCCGAGTATGTAGTGTGTACCCTCGAGTCATGGATGATGTATTTGCTCCTTATCGAGATTGGATAGCGATAGTGATGGCTTTCTTTTTAAGTTTTCAGAAATGATTAGATCAAGTGGGACCCAATTCTGGCATGGTAAGATCTTCAATGGATGCGTTATGATTCACCGTGAGTTAAATTAACCCAAGAGTGACATTTCAATCGCAACCATTCGGCCAGTGCCACTAACTAACAAAGGGGTGCGGATTAGGTATTACCCGAGTAACAGCTTAGTGGGTAGGGGTGTACACAAACCGAGTTAGCTCGGTTAGCTCGCTTGAATCGGCTAAAAAAAAGCTTGATTCGGCTCAGTTCAAAGCTGAGTTCGAACCAGGTTGATCTGATTTTTTGAGCTCGGAAATGAGTCTGAGCAAGCCCCAGCTCAACTTGACTTAGATTGAATCCAGCTCGAATCGAACTTGTATTGAACTAGTTCAACTGGGACGTTAAAGGCTTGCTAGTTTGGGCGAGTTATTTTTCCTATGGTTGATATTCCAAATAGCTGCTACCTCAACTTGTACGGTTGCACCTTTGAAGTGTGCAAAATCAACTTACATGATACTTGAACACATAAGAAGTTTGCCGCATTGGCATGTGTGCTACATGTGGAGAGGTGCGTAGGGCTAGAAAACCTATAATATGAGGGGATTTGAAGAGTTTTCATCCAATTTATGGAGATGATTGATGAGTTAATCTTTATTCTTCCAAAACATTTCACATATAGAGGAATTTTGAAGGTGCAATCAAGGTGTTTGTGGAAATGTTTTAATGGCGAATTCTGCTCGATCTTGGCTCGAACTTGGCCCGAGCTAGCCTGAGCTATTGACCGAACCAAGCCGAGCTGGCCAGTCAAGCTAGAGGACCGAGTCGAGCCAAGTTCGAGCTGAGGTTAGCCAGTGGCTGAGCCGAGTCAAGCTAAGGTCAGTTGTAACACCCTGAAAATCGGCCCCGAGTACAAAGACCTCGATCCCAAGTTCCCTAGAGTTAACCAAATGAGAATATGCATGTGACCTCATTCAGATTCACATTCATTCCGCACGCGGATAATCAGAATTCTCATTAAACACTGTGTGGGCAATGTGAAAATCATGATTTGATGGCAATTTTATAATGTGAAGTTTTTTTTTTTTTTTTTTTAGTTATTTATTTCGTATCCATTCCTTCCATGCCACTAGTCGATCTCACCAAGAATGATGCTCCCGAAGTAGCACTTCATTGAGTCATTGCATCGAATACTTGGCGAGAAATATGAATATCAAAATAGCTGAGTGAACTTGACTCAAATTTTTTTTGAGCTCAAAAAATCAGCTCGACTCAGTTCAAACTTAGTTTGAAACCGAGTCGAATTGAGCGAGTTAACCCAGCTAACTTGGTTCGCATATGGCTTTAGACTGAACCAAATCTAATTGATTACTTTCACTTCTGTTTGGCCTTCTTTTAGTCCAACTATGCTTGGAATATATTTGTGTCATGTTCTACATCAGAATTCCATCTTTAAATTAGTTTAATATTAGCTATAAGATAATCATCAAGCGTTGCTAATATTCCACTTGCCTTGTGAAATATTAATTAATCAAATAAACATTTAGACCTTCCTGTTTTTATATTAGATATTACTTATCCTAGGTATAAGTATAGGTTAAGCGTGGACTTCATTTGGGGTTGTGTCAAACCCATTTTCAAATTGGTTGTGCTGCTCGAGTTAATTTTGTGTAATTTGAAATGAGATTTTGTGCTCACACCTATTCTCTAAGATCAATTTTTCAACATATACCCACTTTTCATTGGGTCAGTTTGAATGGCGCATAGTATGTTGCGTCCCATTTTCACCCCTACTATTAAAAGGTAATGTATAATCCCCAAAAACCTACATTAATCGAATCGGCTTCCATTCTTAAAGATGAGAATGACAAGCAAAAACGACAACTATATAAGACATATTCTCTTACAACATCCCTAATACCTGAAATCCTAGTTTGATCAAAGAAATCCATTGAAGGGAATCCGATTCCTTACATCTAAGATGCAATCAGCTCATTGCTTAAAGGCTTATTTGGAAGGAGTTGTTTGGATGCATGGAAAGCCATCCTAATGAAACAAAATTCATAATTATATCTATAAATATTTAAAAACCGTTCTGGTTGACGTGGTTTTACTTTCTTGTTTTAAAATTAATTTATTTATTTACTTTTCTTCTTGGGAAATGAGTTCACACATGAAGATTGATCACCTACAAGTGTGCGTACAACTATTTGCAGTACATAGTATATTTTAGTCATGAGATGCAAAAATTTAAAAAAAAAAAGAAAAGAGAAAAAATAATTATCTTTTGTATCTTGTGACTGAAAACGACTTTTACCACTAATTGCAATACAAGCGCCTTTAGATGATTGGTGTACTCTTCAATACCGCGGGTTGGGCTAATTGGGTTCAGTTACAACTAGACTAATGGGCAGAGGCTTGTACCAGTGAGTCTTTTAATTGCAGAATGGATTCTCCCCTACCGGTCATAATTTTGAAACCCTCCCTCTTGGATAGAGTTGGGCATGAGTCTAGTTGGACTAAGTAAGGGGTGACTTGACTCGATCAAGTTTTGAAATAGGCCTGACCCAAACTCGACCTGACTGAGTCCAGCATGTTTGAGTCCGAGTTTGGGTTTAGCATGGACTAATCCAGACTGAGTCTGATTTGATCACAAGTACCTAGTCAGGTCAAATGCAGTGGGTATCCATAGGCTGAAATCATAACTCAAAGAACTGAAAATCAAATCAAATTTAAATGATGCTTATCATGTTTTTAGCTCTTCTTTGTTGAAAACAGGAATGGAAAGATTAGAAACTAGGAACAGAAAAAACTACTTTCCCTTTTTTCTTTGTTAGTTGATACGAATATGGGATTTGAATTCATTGAGTGATTCTAGCCATCTAAGCAATGGTCTTCAAATCGGATACGTAAGAATTTTGAAACATAGCAATGGCCCCTACCCTGTAGTGCAGGGTATGGGCCCCCAAACTCAGCCCGAGGGCTGGGCTTGGGCCAAAGCCGAGTATGAATGGCTGGCTCGGATGGTTAATCCGGTCCAGTAATCTATTCCATCTGTTATTAATAATTCAGGTGGACCAGATGATTAGAAACAGTGTAAGGGGCAGTGCTTGCCCTCCAGTGTTCCACTTTATATGGACCACTTGAATCACGGAAGGGCCTATATTTAGGCCCAGGCTTAAATTTAGGTGTTGAATTTAGTGATTTGAGTATATTTCATATAATTAATTATTATGGTGGGCCCTGTAAAAATCAACGGTGGACATCTGTCTCCCAACTGTTTTCTTTAGTGTAGTCTACCAGGATCACAAGTCAGACTAATTTTTTTATAAGCCTTATATAGTACTAAATATCTAATGGTTGAAGTGAATCTTATATAAGTATCATCATCGGCCCTATCAAATCAATATGTAATTCTTTTTGTTCCATATCAAGATGTTTTTAAGGCTACAGAAATCAAAAAACGGATCTCCATTCTCTATTAAAGGAGCCATTATTGGAGACGATCTCCAGAGATGGATATGAAAGACTGACAATGGCTAATCAAAACAACAAGAAGAAAATAATAATAAGAGTATTCTCACAAACAATATTACAAAGTTATCTGTTTATATATAGGATTTATTGCAAACCACTTGCGTGGTGTTATCACACGGCCAACTTCCCTGGTATGTTCAATCTATCAACCTGTACCGCATGAAGTTACTGCACAAGGATGCTGTGTGGGGCCCACCGCTATGTTGGTGTGAAATCTACTCTGTTCATCTGCTTGGAGAGCTCATTTTAGAAAAAGCGAGAAAAAATGAGGTGGATCCAAAACTCAAGTTGGCTACATGAGAGGGAAAGTTAGGGAAAGAAATACCTACCATTGAAATCTTAGCTGGACACGAAGCTTTTATGGCCACAAAAATGCTTCAACGGTTCTCACTAAATCCCCACTGTTTCCTCTCGTGTGGTCCAATTAAGATTTGAATTTACTTCATTTTTGGGACCATGGCCTAAAATGATATGAAAAAGATGATGGACAGCATGGATATACAACACACACATCAAGGTTCAATGAGCCCATCTTTATTTATACAACCATCATGTGCCCATCTCTATTTATACATACACATTGATACACCTGAAATATATAGAAATATACATTGATACACCATCTCTTTTTATCCATTTACATTGATACACCATCATATGAGTCAAAAAATTCAAATAATAACATGCAAAAGTCATCCATGGTGTGGTCCATATGAGCGTTGGATCTTACTAGTTTTTAGGCTCATGCCTCAAAATAATCTAAGAAAAGGGATGAATAATGGCATGGATAAACAAATGCATCATGGTGGGCCCCCACAGATATGCTGGTTTCTAGTCAAGTAGGACGCAATCCGCTTCCCTACTAACTTGTGCATGTCATGCCTCTGTGTATAATTAAGCCACACCAAAGTGAAGAAGATCATGTAAGTTGACACCCAATCCTCATTGAATATAATTTCACATAGTTATTTATATGCCATCCAACCTATCATATAACTCCTTTCTCTAGGCCTGACCCTCCCTCTTCCCAAGTTCTCTCCTCCATCCTTTCTCCATATGCATTGCACATGCCACACCTCCCTGTACTTTTAATGTTGGTATGAATTTTAGACATTGTATGCCTCATAATGAAGAAAATGCCAATTAAAAATGCAATAAGTAGTTTGAAATTTTAAACTTGTCTTGGAGTCAATCTAGTAAAAACTGTGTTCATGTCGATTTCGTTAAGTTCTGCCGTTTTTCATTTTTATATCATATACGCCAAATATATCTGTATCAGAGAACACAAATTGCACTGCACATGTAGAAGACATGTAGAAGACCCCGACCACTCATCCAGCCAGTCAAAACAAAAGATATGAACCATGGCACAAAAATCAGGATAGTGGAACGAGTTGCAGTTTCTCAATCAAACAGTACCGAGGATGGGCAACACCAAGGTTTTCCTCAAATTAAGATCTTGGGATTGTCCTCTTGGCCAGATTTTTTGGGCATGGCCCATATGTGAATGGTCTAGATCTTGTACAATGCCACCATTTGTCTCAGGGGATCTCAATTGCAAAAATGTGTGCGCTTTCTAATCCTGCTGTATATAGATTTTTTGAAAGGTTACAATTCGTGATCATATCATTTTTTTTTTTTTGAAAGGTTACAATTCAGTGATCACATCATTAACTCAGAAAATAAAACAAACTTAAAAGCAAATACAACAAGAGTAAGGAATTCCTACTACCATTCACCGTCATAGAAATCAGACAGACAGGGTGAGAAAGGGTAGACATTCTCCCAGTGTGTTCTAATGCGCATCAGGTTTAAACCGGACATCTCCTCTAGCTTCATGCTGTTGAGATGATAAGAAAGCAATGTGTCGCCCATGTAAGGACGACAACCTCAAAATCAGGATGAAAAGCAACAAAACTGAAGTCGTATCAATAATATCTGTTGGAGAGTCAGTTAGCTAAGATCTGATAATCGTTGAGGTGCTTAATATGCAAACCGAACGGCAAGTGGTTGCCCTTAGGTTGTAGGCCAAAGTGCTTCACGAGGGTTTCTGCAATACCGCTGGCCATTGGAATGTGTCTATAGGGAAGTAGTGGTTAAATTTACCTTTGAGAAGGCTTTTAGGACTTACTGGACAACTGATAAAGCTGCTGTGACAAGGAAATTTGCTTTCATTTTTTGCCAAAATCCATGAATTCTTGTTAAAAGGTGCAATGCTTTTTTTTCTTTTTTTCTTTTTAATTTTTAAATTTAAAAAATCTTTGACATCTAGAGAAGGTTTTTTCTTCTTCTTTTTTTTTTTTCTTTTTTTTTTTAATTTATAAAATTTAAAAAATCTTTGACATCTAGAGAAGGCATGGGCATGGCAATCCCTCAATAGGTGAAGAAAGGATGCTGCACCCTTTCCTGTATTGCACCCTAAATCAGATTACATCCTTTTCCCATCCCAGCACCATTTCACAAGGAAGCTGCAATAAGAGTTGGGTCGATTATTTATCTGAAAACTCATAACTTATGAGTTGCATTAATAACAGCTGTCATATACGAATCCCTGGAATGAGAACCTTTTATGCTGGACAATCACTCCGCACATGATATAACCAATTAGACTGTAAACCTGTAATTGGCGACTATCTCTCATCTAATCAATATTTCAACATGATATGCTAATTTTCAGTTCTAATCAGTAGTGGTTTCATGGTATTCTTGAGCCGAAAATCAAATTTAAATGATGCTTCCCTTTGACATACAGGGAAGACAAGGCCAAGGACCCAAAAGAGCTGAAAATCAAATTTAAATGATGCTTCTCTTTGCACACAGATATGTTTCACATTCATACATGTGTGGCCTGATGAGTGGAACATAATCCCCTATTATTTTACTACTGTACCATAAATGATGGCATTGCATATCACACAGTTATAAACACTAATAGACACATTGAGCTGACCAGTGCTAATAGACATATATTAGCATATGAGTTGTGTCTAGATGATAGGATTAAGTCCATCAGTATGTGGATGTGATCAGTTGCTTAAAAGTTGTTCTAGATGAACATGGAACGTCGGAATTGTCCACCAAGTTGCAGCATGCATATTTATGACTGGAACGATTGTCAGGATGTAGCACTCATTGGGCAGGTCCGCACTCTACATTGAATGGCAGCCATTGGCAGTCCTTAAGGGCCCGTTTGGATACCACCAAGTAAGTTACTTTTTCTACTTACAGAAGAAGATAACTTATTTCAGATTTTCAGATAAGCAAGTTTGGTTTATGATTAGCATCAGTAACTATTTTACTTCAAGTTACTTAATACTTTAGCTAAATTTTTTAGCTTTTCTACTTTTCATAAGTTATTAAAGAGAGAATCAAGAGACATGAAAGAAAGAAGAAGTTGATAAGTATATTGTTTACCAAACATACTTATCTACAAAATAAGTAGAAACTAAGATAAACTACTTGGCATAAGTTACTTATCTTAAGCAAGCATAAGATCCAAACGCCCCCTAAACGATCCACCACCTAATCACTAGCTCACCTAACAGATGAGTTAACTAGTTTAGGCCTTGGTAGATATGAGTATGGCAGCAAGAAGATGTGCAAGTGGGCTCAGAGAGCTAAATTTACTACTTATGTGGTGTCAGAAAGCTGCATATGTTCTCAATCCATGATTTTGATTCATAAATCTGGATTAATGCGTTTTCAGGCTCTACATTCTGAAGTTAAAACTCCAAGGCCCCTGAAACCTCAATCTATTACTCAAGCAGTTTTCCAAGGAAAGGAAGGCTGCCTTGGGTAACAATAACATAAACATTGGAAAATCACTTAAACTCTTCCTTTATACTCTCTTTTGTATATATGCCATGCATATCAAGTAATCTAGACCACTTCATTATTTGGCCACCATGTGAATGGACAGATGAACAAAGGTAATTCTGACTAGATCGTCCTAGTAACCCATTGGACGAATTTCACAATTTGAAATTGCATTTTAGTTCTCCACGCAAACATTTTAGCTATCCTTTAGAAGACCCTAAATCAAGCAGTAGGATAATTTCATAGCCTTGCTTGTTAGGATTTGGATCATCTACACGATGGTGGCCCAAAATTAAAAATCCCAATCACATTGGACATATGAACAGGCATATGCTAGATAAATAAAGACTTGTTAACAAACCTCTTAATTGAGAATGCCATAACATTGAGTTCAACCTCACCTCATTTCCATGATCACTTCATGGACTAAAAATAAAACAAACTTAAAAGCAAACACAATAAAGTTAGAAAATTCCTAGCGACATTCACAGCCGTAGAAATCTGCCAAACAAGGTGAGAAAGGGTAGACATTCCCGAAGTAGTCAGGCTTTGAAACCCATACCTTCAAGTCCATGTTGTTGAAATGATAGGAAAGAGTCACCCCACCCGTCTGAAGTAAGATGACCTCAAAATCAGGATGAAGAGCCTCTAGAATGAAATAGACCTGATAATAAGGTACGCCAACATTCATGTTTTCATTCATGTTTTCATTGGATGAGGTTTCCTTCAAATAGCGGCTCTTCGAATACATCCAGAATGGCAAGTGGTCACTCTCAGGCATTTCCACAAGGTTGTTCCCTATAAAGAAATCGCTAAAGTAATCATATGAAGATGAAGAACAAATAGCTTGAGGATGTTTCTTTACTATGGAATCGAGGGTAGTTTTGTGCTTCAAGACCCATTTTAGCTCATCATAATCCTCAAGCATCCAGATTTGCAATTGGAAACCGTCATGGTTCGCATAATAGAGGTAGCCTCCAGACACACCTATTATGCCTCTTAAATTGTTCCATATCTTAGCCCCAGGTAATGGAATTGAACGAAAACACTCTCCATCAACATCGAATCCGACGATGAAGTGATGATCAGATAGCATGTGCAGGGTACGGTTAAGGAAAACGGCGGACAGTCGAGTAAATTGTCCAATGACTAGTTCTTGTGGCAACTTAAATTGTGCCCACACGCCCTTTTTCGATGTAAAAATATCAATCTCAGGAAAGTTGTAACTGGCACAAATGAGAGTGTAGTGAGGGGAAGCACGGGGATCGAAAGCTAGCAAGTGCTTGGCATGGAGACGTTCCTTGTTGGGAACAGGCACCGCTGACCATTTCTTTGTAGCCGGGTTTATTACATAGTAAATTAATGTACTGTTAATACCTTGGGTAGCTAGGCCTAGCACCAACCCGTTGCAACAATCGACGATGGAGATTTCATCATGGCGCGGAAAGAAACTGAGATCACTGAAGTCCACTACCGCATCGTTGCAGTTTGGTCGACGTCCATCAGCGAGGACGAATGTGTATCGAGATGGAGATATATGGAATACATTCGACGTTAAAAAGAAACCGGACATGGGTTTGGGTAGAATTTCTTGGAGAGAAGGGTCCGAGATGAAAGACTGCCATTCTTTGGACACACATTTGAATCGTACGAGAGATTTTATGGGCAATTTAGAAAGGATGTTGATCAACACATCGTTTATGATAAGCTGCCCAGGAATCTCTTCCTCCAATTTGGATGGAAAAAGGAAATCGAAAAACGGATCTCCATTACCCGTTAAAAGAGCCATTATTGGAGACGATCTCCGAGATGGATATGAAAGACTGACAATGGCTAATCAAAACAAGAAGAAGATAAATAATAATAAGAGTATTCTCACAAGCAATATTACGAAGCTATCCGTCTGTTTATAGGATTTCTTGGAAGCGACTTGCGTGGTGTGAAACGCACTGCCGACTTCCCTGGTATGTTTACGTCACCCAGTTTCAGCAATCGAGTCATTGTCTCTCTCTTTTCTTTTCTTTTTTTTTTTAAAATTGTGTGGTCCACTTTAACCTTGGATCTGCCTCATTTTATGGTTCGTGCCCTAAAATTATCCCTTGAAATAGATGGACGGTATGGATATGACATATACATCATGGTGGGTCCCACAGAACTTGGTGACGTCAGCACACACGAAAGTCGGTCATGTAGGGCACATCAGGCGGACTTGGATTGCGGCACTCGGTACTGCATATACGTGGAAAATCTCAGTCGTCTCTGCCATGATGTATTTGTTTCATCAAAGCCGTCCATCTATTTTTCTGTATCATTTTAGAGTGTAAGATTAAAAAACTAGTAAAATCCAAAGCTCAAATAGACCACACCATTGTAAGAAGTGGGGATTGTAGCAGCGTTCCATTGAAAGCTTCTTGGTATAAAGATGATGTTTTTTCCCTTCATCTAGATCTTTGCGACCGTATGAGCAAGTTGGATGTAAAATAAACATCGTGTGGGCCATAAGAAGGCTTCAATATTTGAGCTTTTGGATCCTCTTCATTTTCAGTCTAAGGTACTAAAATAATGTGGCAAAATGAATAAACGGTGTAGATAAAACAATTATATCATGATGAGTCCATGGATCTTTTCCAAGTATACATGGTACGGAAGTCTATGCCGTATTCTACGCTACGCAGTCCGAGTCACATGCGTTCTAGTTGCGGGGACGCGGATTTCCTGCAAAACCCAGGAATTTCCAGATGTGGGAACCAAGGTGGGTCCCACTGTGATTTTTGTGAAATATCATCCCTGTCCATCCCTTTTGTGAATTTATTTTAGGATATGTCGCCAAAAATGAACCGTATCTAAACCTCAAGTGAGCTGAAATTTTGATATTAAACGTCCACGGTTGTAATATCCGTGGCGTCACATAAATTTTTATTCATGCTAATATTCGTAGGAATGGCGTTATTAACAGTAATGGGTGGCATCTACACATCCATGTTGAACCTAGGAAGGTTTCAACGGTAGAAATTTCTCTAATCACATTTTCCTTTAGCTTTGAATATGGTTCATTTTTTGTAAAATGTCTTAAAATGAACTAAAAAAATGGATGGATGAAAAGGATTTCTCACAAACATCAAAGTGAGCCCCACCACTCAGCGTCCTTTAAATTACCAATTTCCTATTAAAGGCTTTTGCTGTAAATCCGCGTTCGTTGATAAAACTGTGGAACAACTAAACGGCCCAGGTGTCCGGAGCAAAATAGATGCATAGACTTACGAGGTTAATTCAAACGGTTCAAAGAAGGGATTACCAATTCAATTCAATTAGGACGGCCCCACTATGATGTATGCATTTCATCCATGCCGTCCATCTATGTTTCTAGATTATTTTATAATTAATACCAAAAATGAGGTATATACCAATCTCAAGTGGACCACATTACAGGATAATAATGTTGAATGAACGTCGGTCATTACAAACTTTTTGAGGGCCATAAAAGTTTTGTATCAAGCTGATATTTGTTTTTTCCATTCATTTGGGTATATATGACCTAATCAACAAAGTGGATGTCAAATAAAAAGTACATTGGGCCTTAGAAGAATTTTATTAGTGGAAATTCAATCACTATTGTTTTCCTGTGGTGTGGTCCATCCGAGACTTATATTTCTCTCGTTTTTTATTATAAGCCTTAAAATGATCTTTAAAAATAGATGAATGGAATAGATGAAACACATACATCATGTTGGGCTTAAAATAGTGCCTCGTGTTAAAAGTTGAAAAGTGTATAACGCAAGGGAGAAAATCTCCCTCGCATATGATAATTTTGGACTAAAAAATAATAGTCACAGTGCTTCTCCATTCCTCATTTTGCTAGACTCCCATCACGGTTAATTTTCAATCACGGGAAAATTTTAACAAAAAATCGTGGAGCTTTCCTTCTTAGGCGTTGACAAACACTGCCGAGCATGGAATATTTTTGAAATTCAAAAAATCTTAAATAAATATATATCATTGAAATCTATCAGTGCTTCACTTTGATGTTTATATAACATCTAAACCTTTTATATGGTCATTACAGGGGGATGAAGTGAAAATACCAAAAAGGTTGTCTGATAGAAGGACGCGGATTGCGTGAGTAAACTCTGTGAGGTACATCATGATTTGCATATGTTATCCACTCCGTCCATCCATTTTAAAAGATAATTTGAGAGCTTTAGCCCAAAAAAGAAGTATATCCAAATCTCAAGTGGACCTCACCACGGGAAACAGTGTGAATTAAAATTCTACCGTCAAAAATTTCTTAGGGGCCATAGAAGTTTTGGATCAATCTATTATTTGTTTTTTCCCTTCATCCATGTCTGTGTGATCTTATGAACAGGTTGGATGACAAATAAACATCATTGTGGGCCCTACCAAGATTTCAATGGTGGAAGTCATTATTCCCACTGTTTACTGTGGTGTGGCACACTTGATCATTAGGAATAAGCAATCTAAATTCCTGAGAGGAAGCTTTTATAGTCATAAAATTATTTTAACGATTCGCATTGAATCCCCACTGTTTCATCTCGTGTGACACGCTTAAGTTTTGGATCCACCTCAATTTTAGTCGAATAGCTAGCCTAAACTGAGATAGCAAAATGGATGAATGAGGTAGATGTCTCACAACCATGACGGTGGGCCCCACCTAGCAACCTTGTGCGGGAACTTACTACTGAAGGTTTTGGCAGAAAATCTGCGTCCTTTTCCAACTCATTTTTAGGCTATGAGGGAAGTTTAAGGTGGAATACCCCAAGTAATGATTTACCATTAAAAATTTCTGGTGAGCCACTTCATCCATCCAGGTCTGTGTTGGATACCAAACAAGGTCTGTGTTGGATACCAAATAAGCAATACAGTGGGTCTTAAAAAGTTTTAATGGTAAGTGTTTAATGAACATTATTTCTTATCGTGTGGTTGAATTAAGCTTTGGATCTACTTCATTTTTGGGACAATGGCCTAAAATGGTGTGAAAAAGTTGGTGGACGGCATAGATATATAACACATACATTAAAGTTCGATTAGCACTGTTTACTATCCAGTGGTTCAATTGAGATTTGAATGTGCTTCATTTTTTGGACCATGTCCTAAAACGATCTAAAAAATCTGATGGATGGCATGAATATACGGCACATACATCTAGGTGGGCCCCATTGTTAGAGAAACACCCACTAAAGTGCTATTGAGTAACACCTAATCTACTCCCGTGGATGTCGTGCACAAGTTATCCACGGGAGCAGATCACCTTGTAACCACTCTTTTAATTATAACTCATTCATGCTGAATATGTTGTACTGTATTTCTGACCATTATTTAAAAAATCAAATACAAAATACATGTGAAAAATATTACAGGCTAAAGATCCTCAAAAATGTTTGGAATGCTTTCAATAGAATTAGAACGGACACACCATAATAAGGTAAGAATGTTTGAAATGTTTTTTATAGAATTACAACGGACACACGATAATAAGATATGAAGTAGTTGATATGAATTTAAAAGCAAATTAAGCAGTGATAGTCATCAAGGATAAGGTAAGAGCAAACCAAGCGATGATAGTCATTGAGAAAGAGGAATTCAAAAGCAACCAAAAGAGCTTTACATTCTCTGTTGTTCACAGATGGAGTGTTGTGAAATTTATACAGATTAATGTAGTTTCTGTATAATATGGAAACCAAAAATAATATGGACAGGCTGAAGCACGTCTGAAAACGCTGTCCTTAAAGCGTTATTTGCCCCAACTCAAGTAAATTGAGTATGCTGATAGGTTACAGGCAAATTGCTTCTAGGATACGACGAGCCTGGTGTGGGTCTGCGTTCAGCAAACACGAAGGCCCACCAAATGGAACTCAATTTCACTATTTCTGGCAGTATTACAATATAAAGGAAAATTTCAAAAATAAGAAAAGAAGAAAATAGAAAAGTGGTTTGCTCGATTAAGTTCTAATCTTCAGCCTGCTGGTTCGGTTGAACCGTCCTAGACCACACCGCTGGTCTGTTCTTCAAGCTAAGGTTGACACCTTGCTGTATTGCTGGATAACACTTAGAATATATGAGTGGAGAGGCTATTTTCTGGAATTCGTATGGAGTGAGTTGAGATTGATTTGGAACCTATCCAGGCCCTCCTTTTATAGGCTATGGTGGCTGGGGGTTATGGTCCAGGGAAATAAATCCCATGACCGTTTTCTGGCTGTTGAGAAAACTAGCCGTTTTATGGCCGTTTTCTGACCGTTGTGCATGGGCCATTAAGCTGCTGCATGCTGACCGTTGTGAGACAGCAGCTAGCCGTTTTATAGCTGTTGGGGCTAGCCATGCAGCAGTTTCAGCTGGACCCTGCACTTATTGCACAGCTGTTACAGAATTTCTGCAACAGCTCTTTTTCAGCCCTCTATATATTCTAAGGGACTCTCATTCAGTCCTTTAGATTTTCGTCCAACCAACCATCTGCCTTAGCCACTAGTCGCACCGCGACTCGCACACGTCTCGCTGCGGTTCGCGAAGGGAGCGACCCTCTGCGACACGATGCGCACGTGCGAAGTGCAAAGTGCGCCACTAGCGCCTCTACAGCCACACTGCCTCACATGCCCACGCCCTCGCACCGAGCCCGAGACCGAGACCGTGACCGTGACCGAGACCGAGACCGAGCCCGAGCCCGAGCGCGAGCGCGAGCGCGTGCGCGTGCGCGTGCGCGTGCGCGGTGTTCCAGTGCTTCGCACTGGAACACACAAGTCCCATGGTCCACGGACTAGGTAGGCAAATATTATGGTACTCCACTATTATCATTTAAACCACTTTTCTTTCTCTTCTCTTTCCCATGTGGGACTATTCCCAAAGCCCCAAACGTTTTTCAAAAAATAACTTTTTTATTATTAAAATATTTTTATTAAAATCAATATTTTACAACAATCCCCCACTTGATTTTTTATAAAAATATTTTCTCGGTTAAACATACTGCCAGAATAATTAGCTTATATGCATAAAGAAAGATATCTTTCGATTTTAATCTTCCCTTAGTGTAAGTATCTCAAAACTCTATCGAAATGACTGGTAGCCGCAGCTTTGAACCAGTTATTTCTAGATAACAGAGTTGGAGAAACCACACACATATTCGCTATGTGTTGTTAGAGTTCCCACAATCTTGCTCAGCACAATTAATGGCCATGTGCTTATCCTAATTCGTGAACGATCCCGAGAGAAAACTCTTAACTCTCATGAGAGACGGCACCATCTCTACGTTCATATAGGTGAAATCCTTCCAGTGTCTCCGTTACTATAAGACACTTGTCCTAAAGACTTGAATTCATTAAGAGTTCTAAGACTCAACCCTCTTTCGTAACGCTCAGCACTTATCTATTATGGATGAGGTTATATAATTTAGTGCTGAAAACTTTCCACTTATCAGTGACTTGTTCTTACCCATTAAACCCAAGATTAGAGATTTTCTGATTTTAGGTTGGGTTACCATCACTGGTGGAACTTTGGTTGAAGAGTTTCAACCCCATCCCTCTAGATGTAGCCTTTACTACCTCTCTCGGTAGAGGTTTAGTGAAAGGATCTGCCAGGTTATTGCTTGATTTCACATATGAAATAGCAATGATTCCATCTTGAATCAATTGTCTGACATAATCATGTCGAAGACTAATATGTCTAGACTTACCATTATAAGTACCGCTATAGGCTCTAGCTAATGTGGCTTCACTATCACAATGTAGTGATACAGCCGATATAGGCTTTACACAAAAAGGAATTTCTAATAGAAGATCCCTTAGCCACTCAGCCTCTTTGCCTGTTGCAGCTAGGGCTATAAATTCAGACTCCATAGTCGAGTGCGTTATGCAAGTCTGTTTCTTGGATCCCCAAGATACAGCAGCACCTCCTAGGGTGAATACCCACCCTGTAGTAGACTTATTGTCCCCTGCACTCGATATCCAGCTCGCATCGGTATATCCTTCCAATACGGCAGGAAACTCTGAATAAAATAGTCCTAAGTCTTTGGTTGCTTTTAAGTAACCAAGGACTCTACTGATTGCATTCCAGTGTTCATTACTGGGGTTACTAGTAAACCTACTAAGTTTACTCACAGCATATGCGATATCAGGTCTAGTGCATTGCATAGCATACATAAGACTTCCTATAGCACTCGCATATTCTAATTGTGCAACTGTTCTTCCAGTATTTTCTTTTAGTTTGATACTTGGATCAAATGGGGTTTTTGCTTCCTTTATATTTAGATGGTTAAACTTGTTTAGTATCTTCTCAATATAATGAGATTGACACAAAGCATAACCCCCACAATGTTTTTTAACTTTGACACCTAAGATGGTATCAACTTGTCCAAGATCCTTCATTTTAAATACGGAAGAAAGAAACTTCTTTGTTTCAGTCACACCTTCCATTTTATTACTTATTATTAACATATCATCAACATATAAACAGATAATAATGATATGACTACCATCTTTTTTAGAATATATGCATTTATCAGCTACATTATGCATGAAACCATGAGATAGTATTTTGGAATCAAACTTCTCATGCCATTGTTTAGGTGCTTGTTTTAATCCATACAGCGATTTGACTAATCTACATACTTTGTTTTCATTTCCTGGTAGAACGAAACCTTCAGGTTGTTCCATGTATACCTCCTCATTGAGGTCACCGTTCAGGAAAGCAGTCTTTACATCCATTTGGTGGATGTGAAGATGATGTATGGAAGCTAGCGCAAATAATATCCTAATGGATGTTATCCTAGCTACAGGTGAGTATGTGTCAAAGTAGTCTATCCCTTCTTTTTGTCTAAAACCCTTAGCTACTAGTCGAGCTTTAAAGGTTTGGATAGTCCCATCAGTGTGATATTTCTTCCTAAATACCCATTTGCAACCTATGGGTCTAGAACCTGGAGGTAAGTTTACTAGTTCCCATGTTTGATTTGATAGTATAGATTCCATTTCATCATTTATAGCTTCTTTCCAAAAAGCTGAGTCTCTAGAGGATACAGCTTCCTTATATGTTTTAGGATCATCTTCTATAGTCATTACTATAGGTATTCGTCTTATAACATTTTCTCTATCTGCTTCTACCAGATGAAAAATGATGCGTTGTGAGTCTATATAGTCATCTCCAAAACTCTTCTCTATTCTAGTTCTTTGACTCCTACGAGGTTCAGTGGGAGCTTCCATTATATGTGGAGCTGTGCTATTTGGTTCTCTATTAGGAGTTTGAATTTCATTATCCTTTGACTCCAAGGATAGTGAGTTCTCAAAGAATTCAACGTCTCTTGATTCTATAATTGTATTAGACTCCATGTCTAGAAGTCTATAAGCTTTACTATTTTGTGCATACCCTACGAAGGCGCACTTAATAGCTCTTGGTCCTAACTTGGTTCTTTTTGGGTCAGGAGTTTTGCAGTATGCAAGACACCCCCACACTTTAAGATATCCTAGGTTAGGTTTTCTACCTCTCCATGTTTCATATGGAGATACTTTATATTTTTTAGACGGAAGTCTGTTTATTATATGGCATGCTGCAAGCAGTGCCTCACCCCACAGATTTAGTGGCAACTTTGCTTTTATTAGCATTGAGTTGACCATTTCTACTAATGTTCTATTCTTCCTTTCAGCTATTCCGTTTTGTTGAGGTGTGTATGGAGCTGTACATTGATGTACCAGTCCATGTTCTTCACAGAAGTAATCGAATTCATTCGAGAAGTATTCTCCTCCTCGATCGCTACGGAGAATTTTTATCTTCTTACTTAGTTGATTCTCTACTTCTGCTTTATATATCTTAAACATGTTCAATGCTTCATCTTTGCTCTTTAATAGATAAACATACACATATCTAGAGCAATCATCTATAAAGGTTATGAAGTACCGTTTACCTCCACGAGTAAGAATGCCGTTTAACTCACAGATATCACTGTGCACAAGATCCAAAATTTGAGACGATCTTTCAACACTTGGAAAAGGTTTTTTCGTCATTTTGGATTGTATGCACACTTCACATTTATTAGTTTCATTATCTGTGTATGAGATTAAACCATTCTTAGCCATGAACTTCAAAGTACTATACCCTATATGGGCTAGTCTATCATGCCACAGTCCAGCAGATTCAACCATATACGCAGAAGTGCTACTTTCATTCAGAGAAAACTTAACCATCCCGTTACAAGCATATCCCTTTCCAACAAAATTTCCATTCTTGGATAGAATCAGTTTTCCTGACTCGTATACCACCCTTATACCTGGTTTTCCCAGAAGATCCCCAGAAACTAAGTTTCGCCTCATGTCTGGGACGTGCAGTACATTAGTTAGAATCACTTTCTTTCCAGAAGTGAATATCAGTTCGACAGTTCCTTTGCCGACGACCTTCGATCGGACTTCATTACCCATTTGGACTTCTTGACCATCGGTCAATTCCTCATAGGTTTTGAAGGCTGATTTGTCGTAGCACACATGTACTGTAGCGGCAGTATCATACCACCAGCCTGGAACTTTGCCTTGGATGGTATTCACTTCAGTGATCATAGCCACGATATCGCCTTCTTCTACTGCACTTGCCTCTTTTTTAGATTTGCGATATCGGCATACTCGAGCATAGTGCCCGATTTTTCCACAGACATGGCATGGGCCTTTGAACTTTCCGTTCTTCTTTTGGGCGTTTTTCTTGAATTTCCCTTTATTGGGTTTTAGGGAATCATCTTTCTCGGGATTCTTGTTATTGGTGTTTTCTACTGCATGTACCTTGGACGAGGCATTCCCGTTATCATTCTTTTTATCGCGGTTACGGGATTCTTCCTCAATCCTTAGGTGTTTCTGGATTTGTTCCAGTGTGTAGTCCTCGGTTTTATGCAGCAACTTCTTTCTATAGTCTTTCCACATTGGTGGCAATTTAGCGATTATAGCCCCAACTTGGAATGATTCAGGAAGATCGATTTTGATCGCTTTGATTTTGTTTACTATTAGCTGCAGTTCTTGGATTTGGGGCAGCAGCGGTTTATTATCTACCATGCTGAAGTCAAAATACCTGGCGATGAGAAATTTGTTGGTCCCTTCTTCTTCAGCCTTGTACTTGAATTCCAGTGCGGCCCAGATCTCCTTTGCTGATGATGTCTGTTGGTACAGATCGTACAGGCGGTCGGAGAGTGCGTTCAGAATGTGTCCACGACACAATAGTTCGTCTTCGGCTCTTTTAGCACGGGCAGCCACTTGCTCAGGTGTGTCTTTGTCGGTTGCTTCAGGCAATGCTTGCAGATTTGGATCTAGTATGTAGTAGATCTTCAGCGCCGTCAGGAGAAATTTCAGCTTGTCTTGCCATCTTGTAAAATTGGTTCCATCGAACCGATCAAGACGTATCAAGTCCTGATTCATCAATTTAATAGATGAAACGCTATCGGCTTCCATTTTAGAAATAACGCTTTAAGAATGTTGTGAAATTTATACAGATTAATGTAGTTTCTGTATAATATGGAAACCGAAAATAATATGGACAGGCTGAAGCACGTCTGAAAACGCTGTCCTTAAAGCGTTATTTGCCCCAACTCAAGTAAATTGAGTATGCTGATAGGTTACAGGCAAATTGCTTCTAGGATACGACGAGCCTGGTGTGGGTCTGCGTTCAGCAAACACGAAGGCCCACCAAATGGAACTCAATTTCACTATTTCTGGCAGTATTACAATATAAAGGAAAATCCCAAAAATAAGAAAAGAAGAAAATAGAAAAGTGGTTTGCTCGATTAAGTTCTAATCTTCAGCCTGCTGGTTCGGTTGAACCGTCCTAGACCACACCGCTGGTCTGTTCTTCAAGCTAAGGTTGACACCTTGCTGTATTGCTGGATAACACTTAGAATATATGAGTGGAGAGGCTATTTTCTGGAATTCGTATGGAGTGAGTTGAGATTGATTTGGAACCTATCCAGGCCCTCCTTTTATAGGCTATGGTGGGTGGGGGTTATGGTCCAGGAAAATAAATCCCATGACCGTTTTCTGGCTGTTGAGAAAACTAGCCGTTTTATGGCCGTTTTCTGACCGTTGTGCATGGGCCATTAAGCTGCTGCATGCTGACCGTTGTGAGACAGCAGCTAGCCGTTTTATAGCTGTTGGGGCTAGCCATGCAGCAGTTTCAGCTGGACCCTGCACTTATTGCACAGCTGTTACAGAATTTCTGCAACAGCTCTTTTTCAGCCCTCTATATATTCTAAGGGACTCTCATTCAGTCCTTTAGATTTTCGTCCAACCAACCATCTGCCTTAGCCACTAGTCGCACCGCGACTCGCACACGTCTCGCTGCGGTTCGCGAAGGGAGCGACCCTCTGCGACACGATGCGCACGTGCGAAGTGCAAAGTGCGCCACTAGCGCCTCTACAGCCACACTGCCTCACATGCCCACGCCCTCGCACCGAGCCCGAGACCGAGACCGTGACCGTGACCGAGACCGAGACCGAGCCCGAGCCCGAGCGCGAGCGCGAGCGCGTGCGCGTGCGCGTGCGCGTGCGCGGTGTTCCAGTGCTTCGCACTGGAACACGCAAGTCCCATGGTCCACGGACTAGGTAGGCAAATATTATGGTACTCCACTATTATCATTTAAACCACTTTTCTTTCTCTTCTCTTTCCCATGTGGGACTATTCCCAAAGCCCCAAACGTTTTTCAAAAAATAACTTTTTTATTATTAAAATATTTTTATTAAAATCAATATTTTACAACAATCCCCCACTTGATTTTTTATAAAAATATTTTCTCGGTTAAACATACTGCCAGAATAATTAGCTTATATGCATAAAGAAAGATATCTTTCGATTTTAATCTTCCCTTAGTGTAAGTATCTCAAAACTCTATCGAAATGACTGGTAGCCGCAGCTTTGAACCAGTTATTTCTAGATAACAGAGTTGGAGAAACCACACACATATTCGCTATGTGTTGTTAGAGTTCCCACAATCTTGCTCAGCACAATTAATGGCCATGTGCTTATCCTAATTCGTGAACGATCCCGAGAGAAAACTCTTAACTCTCATGAGAGACGGCACCATCTCTACGTTCATATAGGTGAAATCCTTCCAGTGTCTCCGTTACTATAAGACACTTGTCCTAAAGACTGGAATTCATTAAGAGTTCTAAGACTCAACCCTCTTTCGTAACGCTCAACACTTATCTATTATGGATGAGGTTATATAATTTAGTGCTGAAAACTTTCCACTTATCAGTGACTTGTTCTTACCCATTAAACCCAAGATTAGAGATTTTCTGATTTTAGGTTGGGTTACCATCACTGGTGGAACTTTGGTTGAAGAGTTTCAACCCCATCCCTCTAGATGTAGCCTTTACTACCTCTCTCGGTAGAGGTTTAGTGAAAGGATCTGCCAGGTTATTTCTTGATTTCACATATGAAATAGCAATGATTCCATCTTGAATCAATTGTCTGACATAATCATGTCGAAGACTAATATGTCTAGACTTACCATTATAAGTACCGCTATAGGCTCTAGCTAATGTGGCTTCACTATCACAATGTAGTGATACAGCCGATATAGGCTTTACACAAAAAGGAATTTCTAATAGAAGATCCCTTAGCCACTCAGCCTCTTTGCCTGTTGCAGCTAGGGCTATAAATTCAGACTCCATAGTCGAGTGCGTTATGCAAGTCTGTTTCTTGGATCCCCAAGATACAGCAGCACCTCCTAGGGTGAATACCCACCCTGTAGTAGACTTATTGTCCCCTGCACTCGATATCCAGCTCGCATCGGTATATCCTTCCAATACGGCAGGAAACTCTGAATAAAATAGTCCTAAGTCTTTGGTTGCTTTTAAGTAACCAAGGACTCTACTGATTGCATTCCAGTGTTCATTACTGGGGTTACTAGTAAACCTACTAAGTTTACTCACAGCATATGCGATATCAGGTCTAGTGCATTGCATAGCATACATAAGACTTCCTATAGCACTCGCATATTCTAATTGTGCAACTGTTCTTCCAGTATTTTCTTTTAGTTTGATACTTGGATCAAATGGGGTTTTTGCTTCCTTTATATTTAGATGGTTAAACTTGTTTAGTATCTTCTCAATATAATGAGATTGACACAAAGCATAACCCCCACAATGTTTTTTAACTTTGACACCTAAGATGGTATCAACTTGTCCAAGATCCTTCATTTTAAATACGGAAGAAAGAAACTGCCTCACATGCCCACGCCCT
The DNA here is from genome assembly GCA_037074715.1 of Magnolia kwangsiensis. Taxonomy (NCBI): domain Eukaryota; kingdom Viridiplantae; phylum Streptophyta; class Magnoliopsida; order Magnoliales; family Magnoliaceae; genus Magnolia; species Magnolia kwangsiensis. Next base: position 144,632,268 of record CM073575.1, on the reverse strand, counting down.
CGCACCGAGCCCGAGCCCGAGACCGAGACCGAGACCGAGCGCGAGCGCGTGCGCGTGCGCGTGCGCGGTGTTCCAGTGCTTCGCACTGGAACACGCAAGTCCCATGGTCCACGGACTAGGTAGGCAAATATTATGGTACTCCACTATTATCATTTAAACCACTTTTCTTTCTCTTCTCTTTCCCATGTGGGACTATTCCCAAAGCCCCAAACGTTTTTCAAAAAATAACTTTTTTATTATTAAAATATTTTTATTAAAATCAATATTTTACAACATGGAGTCCATCATAGAGTAGGGAGAGATGGGCAATGATGCATTGCCGAGTTTGGAGATAGTGCATTACTAGACCTATGTGTTTGAAGAAGCTATTTCGTGGAAAAATGCGACAATACACACACACACATATAATATTAATATAATTTATTTAAATATAAATATTTACAAAATATTTATATTAAGTGAACCCTATCAAGTCGAATCGATTTGAACCAAGTCAAGTTCGAGTCAAGTTCTGAGTCGATCTCAATCTAACTAGGACTCAGGCTTGAACTTTTTTTGGGCTAAAAAAACCAGCTCGACTTGGCTCGTAGAATCGGGCTTTTCTGAGTCAAGTTAAGCGAGTAAACAGAGCCAATTCAGTTTGTGTACAGCTCTATGTTTTACCATAGCTTAAAAACCCAAAAACTCAGCTCGTTTTAGGTGTACAGCTGGATCTTGTTGACTCGAAGACTCAATCCAACTCGATTTTTAATTATTATAAATTGAAAATATGGCAAGCCACTCGGTTCTGACCAGTTTCTCCAAGTCCAGTTGGAGTCGCACCCAACACTGAGTTTCCTAGTGACTTGGCTTGAAATCTTGCTGAGTTGAGTTGACTCGCCTGAGTTTCGAGTCAAGTTAGCAATCTTTAAAACTATATATGGTATTAACTTCTTTTTCTTTAATAATCTAAATAAAACATTCACAGTGTATTTGACTTGGAAGGCAGGTTTAATGGTAGCTCTGTTTTGAGTTTGGTAATTCTTTTGAGATAAGGTACTGGATCTTGATGCATTATGGGTGTGGCCCATGGTTTGGTGATCCGAACTGTTCATATTTGCCCTCGGTAGATTGGAACATGACCCAGGAAAAAGAAAAAGAAAAAAATAAATTAGATTTGATGATTCTATCCATCCAAAATTTTGGCAGTTATTTCAGACCGTTTATGCAGGGAAGATTTGTGGCCCACTGATTCATGGTTTAGAATATCCTTTGCTGATTGCCCATCCGGCATTGGTTGCTTCGGATCAACGGTTTGGGATCCTCGAGCTATAGCCACTACATGTACAAACTGATGCATTAGATCACTCAGAGTTTATATGTATCGGGACCCTATTTCTCACTTACCCTGTCGTGACAAAATAACACCAGACTTACCATGACTAGGCCCCACTGTTAAAAAATCACACTGATGAGATGAACCTAGCTTTCTATCTTCAATTTTTCTTCCGGAATTTCAACCATTGATCGGTTCCATTTTCCAACCATCCATTTCGAGGCCACAAATGACATAACTAGGATTGAATAGACACCGTGATATGGCACCCGGTCCATATAGCATCCCAATCAATTATCTAGAAGCCACGTGTACGGATGGAAGAGGAGTTCTATGATTATACAATTGAGATGTGAAGAGCATGGAATACATATCATTTTGAAAAGATAATCACAACCATTCGATCAGTGGCTCAGCAAGATCAATGAGTTTTCAGTGGCTCATAAGAAGTGGGCCTACCTGATGGGCCGTTCATATCTATAATTACAATCATCAACATATTTAGAAATGCCATGGCACAATCGTATCTTTCTGCCTTCAATCATATCTGAGTAATGATCAAATACATGGGTCACATGTTTTAGAAATTGAAGTAATGTAAGGGCATTTTCACATCGGCCTCAAGTGGGTAGCCTGCAAGATGTGGGGACACACTCGGGGTGGGTGACCTATGTGATCTGGGGCCCACAGGAGAGTTCTTGTATTTGAGACTCCTCACCGAGAGTGATTAATGCGCATTTCACACCGGACTCAAGTGGATAGCCTGTGGGATGTGGGGACACACTCAGAACGAGCGGCCCATGAGGGGGTTCAGCCGAGGTCCTAACCCATGAGATGTGGGGCTTGAGCTATGAGATAAATGAATTAATTTGCTATACTCTAATAGTTTGAGCTTTTAGAACAACTAGTTTATTTTCCTGCATCACGAAGCCATGCAGAGGGTGGGCCACACCATGAAGATCACCTTAAATAAGTTAGGCTAGTTCACTCACAGGGCTGGAGCCCAATAAGCTTTTCGGGCCACCCATTTTGGGTTGGGCTTAAGCTCCCCGATAAAGCCCCCATTTCTGAAGATTAAGCCCGTATATGAATCAGTATGTGCTAGGGCTATGTCTAGAAGCTCACAATCACGGGCCGAACGCAACCCAGCAAAAGCCCGTTTCCATTGATACATGGTGGTGTGCAGGGCACGCATGGGAATCAGCCAAATCCCTACCTTTTGAACTTTGAAACTATACATATGGTGCCCGTGTGTGTGTGCGTGTCCAGGCGTGTATGAGAAATGGTACCGTGAGACATCCACGCTGTGGATTTGGTATGTCCCTAAAAATCAGCCTTATTCGAAACTCATGTGGGCCACACCAATTGAAATCATGGCTAAAACATCTAAAAACACTTGGTGGGGCCCACCAATTGTCCAATTGAGGTTTAGAATGGCCTAAAATTTGGTGTGATTCTTCATCCAAGTGGGACACACACAATGGATGGGTTGGTTGTCTAAACCACATCTAATTAGGCCCTACATACAATCATGAAGGTTTCAATGGTAAGCATCCACTCTAAACCGTTACCCATGATGTGGCCCACCTAAGTCATTGATTAGCCTGTTTTTTGGGCCTGTGTCTCACCATGGAAGGATGTATCTCATCAATGGGATGGATGTCCGTAACACATCACAGTCGGCCCCTCCATGATCTACATTCTACATCCACCCCATCAATGAGACCCATCTTCCATGGTGAGCCAAGGGCGTAAAAACCAGACCAATCAATAACTTAGGTGTGCCATGCCATAGACAACATTTATGAGTAAACTTTCATGATCATTTATAAGGCCCACCGCATCACGCCCATCAAATAGTTTTAAATGTTTTAGTCATGGCAACTTGAGTCCAACTACAGCAAAATTTTGACATATCTCACAAGAGAAAGGTCTGTTAAAAAAAAATATATATAAAAAAATAAAAAATAAAAAATAAAAATACTTCACTTCATTAGAAAAAACTAATTGCATAGGTAAAACATAAGATTTTTTTTTGGCTGTTGGTTTTTGAAATGCCTACGGGCCTGTTTGGCCAGGCAAAATGGATGGGATTCGATTGTTTTGGAAGGGATTGGAAAGAGCAATCCTGGTATTGGCCAGGCATGCCAAATAGGCACGTTGAACTTCTGCCTAGATTGAAACAATCCCATGGGATCGCCAACAATTCAGTGACATCACCATCATTACCTTGAAATCCACTCAATACCTCCTAATCCCATCTATTTTGCTCGGGACATATTTGGGTTGATGGATTGGAAGGGATTGGCTGGGCGTAATCCTGGGATTGGCCAGGCGGGCCAAACATGCTCTGCGGTAGTTTCCCTGAATATAGCAATCTCACGGGATTGCCAGCAATCCACTGACGCAGCCATCATTACCTGCCATCCACCCTACTACAATCTAATCCCATGGGATGGGCCCGTCCAAACATACCCTAAAACTATGAATTATTTCAGGATACGTGAAATGTTTTTAAAATTATTCTAATTAACCACGTTCTTCATTTATCTTGTATATAATACAAAATTTCTAGGCCATAAGTTTTTGAAATATGGGAAAGGTTTTTAAAATGAATATAACCACCTGCATCACGATGAAAAGTGTTGAAATTTTGCTGGCCCTTCAAGAAGCAGGAAGATGTTTTTTCCAGTTCCGTGTTTCAAGAAGGCGTGTGGGTACGACTTTAATCTCTGTTGCACCCATGTTATTATGATCTGATGTCTAAGGATAGAATTCTCAGAAGACGTGTTCTGAACTAATTTCATAAGAGAAGGAATCTCTACACGCATTCAAAGATGGTATGGATTTTATCAGCTCACCTTTAAATACCATATGCAATTTACTCTTAACATGTGTTTGTTTGATGTCACCTCATATCCAAATACTCAGCCTATTATAAATCTTACGTGGGCCCCATTACAAGTAATAATTTAAATTACACCTAATACTTATAAAGTTCCCGTGATTTTGGTATACGTAAGTTTTTAATCGGTTTCATCTTTTAGAATTCTCTTTATTAGGTTGAGTAGAATAAAAAAAGCTATTGTAAGGCGCCACACACAAACCTACAGTTGGCATCCCATTTCAAGCCCACTTGCGGATTGATCAGATACTTTCCCCAAACCTAATAATCAAGGGGTCACTTGATGGACGGAGTGGATTTCACATAAGTGGGCAGAATAAAACTCAGGCGTTGTACCCTTGTTTTTACTTACTTTCTCATTTCTCAATTTCTCATACATGGACCCGACTCACCTTCAGGCCCGATAGGTCGGAGTTACCCGGGCTAGTGAGCCCAGATCGTTGACAATCCTATCCACTCATCAGATGGGCCCCACATTGGTTGAAATGGACGGAGGCACGAGGATTTGATTTGCAATGCACATTATAATTATGACTAATTGCACCCAAGTGTGTTGTGGGTTAAGAAAGAGTGTTATTGACCGTCCATCTTCTCATACATGAGTGGAACGGCCAGATTTTTTGACCAGGGTATCTGCGTGGTGGGGCCCACTTGATCGAAGCATGCATGTGAGAGCGTGTCGCTAATGCGGGAAAGTGTAAAAGTTATCCATGTGACATGATCTACCCATACAAGTTTAATAGCCCCACACGCATGCACGTGCACCTTTACCTGGAGCCTGCATGTTGTATACATCTAAGATGGTGCGTAAGGTGGGTCCCACCATGATGGTGACCTACCACAGAAATCAGTTTGGGCGCATGGAAGGGGACGCGGATTGCGTCCTACCCCCGCCCGGACAGTAATCCGTCTGGGCAGGGCTGTGTGGATCCCACCGTGATGTAATTATTTTATCCATGCCGTTGGTAGTTTTTATCAAATCATTTTAATGTGCGAGCTAAAAAATGAGGCAGGTACATGGCTTAAGGGGACCACAAAGTAAGGATTGAACGTCAACCATTAAAAACTTCTTGGAAGCTGGAGAAATTTCACATCAAGTTGATATTTGTATTTTAAATTCATCCACGTCTACCCTGACCTTATTAATAGGTTGGATGGTAAAAAAACATCACGGTATCCCATAGAAAGGTTTCAATGGTTGGTATTATTATCACCGCAGCTTCCTTTACTGTGGTCCACTAAAGCTGTGGACCTACTTCATTTTCATGAGCATAACTTAAAATAATCTGATAAAATCACGGTGACGCAATCCGCGTCCCGTGGAAGGTAGATCGTGCAGCACGTTTTTTTCTTTTTTTTTTTTTTTTACAGGACATGATACGGTGGGGGAGTGGATTAGGTGTTACCTGAATAACACTTTAGTGGGTGTTACCCTTACCATGTTGGCTTATATTGATGAATGTTTGTATATCCACGCCGTCCATCTGTTTTTTAAGCTCATTTCAAGAGCTGATCCAAAATTTTAATTAGATCCAAATATTAGGTAGAACACACTAATGGAAACAGTGGTGAATGACAATTAATAATTTTTTGTGGGCTACAAAAGATTCGGTTCAAGCTGATGTTTGTATTTAACTTACATCAAGGTTTATTGACATTATTAACGATTTGGATGGTAAATAAACATTACAGTGGCCCTAGGATGTTTTTAATGGTGGGCGTTCAATCACTATTGTTTCCTATGGTGTGATACAGCTGAGATTTAATCTGCTTAATTTTTGACATCACTTCATGGCTGAAAAAACGGACAGACAGCGTGGATATATGAAAAATCATCAAGGTGGGCCCCATGGCAAGGGTAACACCCAGTAAGGTGTTTCCCGGGTAATACCTGGTACACTCTCGATACGGCAGAGCCAAAGGAACTGAGAGCACGGTAAAAGCTGATGTATCGATCGGGTCCGTCCATCTAAAGGGGCCCAGCATGGATGGCTTACTTTTCAAAAATAGAACCTATTAGAAAGAAACATCCATCACTTTTCTTAGGTTTACCCGCTAAATGTTGCACGGTTGGTTGTTTTGTTTCCCACGGTTTCTTCGGATAGGATCGTCCAATGGGCATCCGCCACACAGACCTGGAGGATAAATGGACCCGTTTGATACATCACTCTTCCATGTAAACGGTAGAGAGAAGGCTAATCGTGGGAATAAGTAGTAATTGATTCCTTTAGGTGAATGTATTAAATGTGAAATTCGATTCACATCTAATACACTGAAAACACAGTTCAGAAGTAAATTAAAATTCAATTCACAGCAAATATATCAAAAGCACCTTTTAAGAGTTAAATCAGTGATAATTAGTTAATTTTGGTGTGTTTTTTTTTTATATTTTAACACACACCCAATCTCACAAACACTCTCACATGAGCATTCGAACTTATAATCATAATGTTGAAGTACGGTGCATTTTTTAACATACACCCAATCACACAAATACTCTCGCATGAGCATTCAATTCACATATAAAATGTAAGGTCTTGCCTAGGTTTTCTTTATATTATCCAAATATATCACCCAAACATTCATAATTATTAGATTCATACTAAAATTAGTGTTAGTCCACTTAAGAATAATAGTCCGTACCTATAGATCATTGAGATATTGGAAAACGACCTAGAAGTATCGAACTCAGCGTTGATTGGCCGGAATCCTGAGGCAATGGATTTGCATGTTATGATTTCAAGCAAACCCTAACTCAACACAAGGAATTTCCAAAAAGAAAAGAAAAGAGTGATTACCTTCTCGACCGGTTGGAAGTTGTGGATGTAAGGAAAGGGGAGAAATTTGCTAAGGTTCCAAGTTTCCTTGGACTCCACCAACAACACCCTCCTTCACTCTCTTCTTCCTCTCTTCTTTCTCTTTTCTCTCTCCTTTGTTGTTGGAGTTGTGGATGTGAGGAAAAGGGAGAGATTTGCTAAAGTTCCAAGTTTTCTTGGACTCCTCCACCAACAACACCCTCCTTCACTCTCTTTTTTCTTTTTTCTTTCTCTTTTCTCTCTCCTTTGTTGTTGGAGTTGTGGTGGGAGTGTGTGAGAGAGAGCATTATTTCCTAGGTTTGGGCCAAATGGATTTAAGTTCTAACAATTTCCCTCAATGGCCCTTTAGGACCCCTTTTGGCTTTGAAGTAGCTCTGTCACCTCTCTGGCCACCAAATTTGGTGTGCAGATGTCTCATGACCCGATGAGGGGCTGTGCAAAATTTGAAGACAAACGGACACGGGATTTTATTGTAAGGTTCTGATATTTAAATGGCCCTATGGGTCCAATCTGGTCGTTGGGGCGGTTCTGATGGTCCCCTGGCTATGAAATTTATAGGATAAGTGCTTCATGGCCCGATGAAGGGCCGTGCAAAATTTGAAGGCAAACGGACACGGGGTTTTACCGTACGAGTCCGATTTGCGATCAACGGTCACCGTTTCATGATCGGGTTCCAGAATTTGTGGACGGGCATAGAAAAATACTTTATATCTTCACCATAAATGTAGAAGAGATCCGACGACTGTAAAGCCTAATATCTCAGTTTTATTTAAAAGTGCCAAATTTCAATTCTAGCCTTTGGGTCAACGTTGGGGTGAGTTGCGTTTGGCGAGTGTCGTTGGGACGGTGTGGATATTTAATTTCTAAGCTTCTACTGAGTCTGTTGTCCGTGATGGATCACAAGCCTAGTAAGATTTACGGTTTTCTCAATTTTTAGATTTTTCTGACCTTGCATGGCCGTTACACGGCCTACACAAGCTGTTGCTAAGTACAAATAGGCTATCTGCCTTGACGGCCCGCACTTGACTTTAACCCAATCAGACTGGTCCACCTTAATGGGATAATCCTGGGTTAAGTTGTTGGTGGTACCCCACACACGAGCTATTTACGTGAATGGTCCTACGGCAAAATCTTACGTGGATGCCTCAGGACACTGTTCTGATTGAATAGGGCGTTACACTTGGGGAAACGGATTGGCTACTCATGCCAGTAGCCAATGGCTAGTGGTCGGTGCTCTGTGGGCCCCACCATGATGTATGTGTTTCATTCATTCCGTCTACTCATTCTTCTGGATCATTTTATGGTATGATCCTGAAAATAAGGTTGATCCAAATGTCAAGTAAACTGCACAGTGTTGATTGAACGCCCACCATTAAAAACTTCTTGGGGGCCACGAAAGTTTTGGATCAAGCTGGTATTTTTTTTCCTTCATCCTAGTCTATATGACCTAATCAACAGTTAAGATGTCAAATAACCATGAAAGTGGGCCTTAGGAATTTTTTAATGGTGGACATTCAATCACTACTGTTTTCCCGTGGTGTGGTCCACCTGAGATTTGGATATACTTCGTTTTTAGTATCAAGACATAAAATTATCTTTCAAAATGGATGAACGACGTGGATAAAACAAAAACATCATGGTGGGTCCACATACACCAATCACTAGCCACCTGGCTGGTGGCGGTGTCACTAGCCAAACCGCGCCCGGGACTTGGGTGTTGAACGTACTTCCTGCAGCCAGTGTTAGACTCGGATTGCCTGTGCCCCGACAAGAAGCTCTGTGGGACCCACAGAGATGTCTATGACAAAATCCATTCCGTCCATCAGTTTGGCAAGCTTGTAATAGGAGAGAATAGAAAAAATTAGGATGATACAAGATTCAAGGGGATCAGACCACGTCAAGAAGTGAGGCTTCATGGCCCACCATTGAAACCTTCTTGGGGCCACAAAAGTTTTGGATCAGGCTAATATTTGTCTTTTCAGTTCATTCCAATGGTAGTAATCTCGTGAAGACTTTGGATGACACAGACATCATCAATGAAGTGCTCCGGAAAGGATTCGAGCATTTCTATTTCCACCGTTTCCTGTTCTGTGGCACCCATGAGTTTTGAATCTATCTTATTTTAGAGATCCAATACTCCTGTGAGTTTGGAAATATGATGGACGGAGAAGAATTCTCATCAACATCGCGATGGCCCCACATAGCTTCCGTTACAGTACTTCATGTTGGTGGGGTTGGAGTATACTCGCCGCGTGAGATTCGCTTTCGCGACACATCTATCATATCACGATCTCTTTGATGGAGAGGGGAGTATCGTCGGTACTAAGAACATGCGCAGATACTCGGGCTTTCATTCTATGAAAGTGGGCATATTTTTTAGTCATCTACACCGTTGATCTAGTGGATCCTATTTTTTATAAGCTCTATTTATTAAAAATCTCTTTCAAAAGATATCCCAATCTCTCAATGGGATCAAACATGTACGGTTAAAAAAGAGTCTCATCAATGGCCCATATTTAATCATCTATTATTTTCCACACTATTAGAAATTTGACCCATCGTCTGGTTTGGAACAATATATAAATGGTATGGATCAATGATCTATAGGTTCCACTCGCCTGAATTGAAAGCCCAGTATGTAGTGTGTATCCTCGGGTCATGGATGATGTGATTGCTCCTTGTCGGGATTGGATAGCCACGGTGATGGCGAGCGGAAACGGATTTGCTACTTCCCCTGCCACCAGCCAATGGCTGATGGTAGGTGATTGTGGGCTCCGCCATGATGTATTTGTTTCATCCATGCTGTCCATCTATTTTTACAGATCATTTTATAGTATGAGACCAAAAACGAGCTATATCCCAATCTTAAGTGGACCAAATTACAGGAAACAGTGTTGAATGAGCATAGATCATTAAAAGGCATTTTGGAGCCCTAAAAGTTTTGGATCAAGCTGATTTTTGTTTTTTCCCCTCATCTGGGCCTGTATGACCGAATCAACATATTGGATGTCAAATAAACAGTACAATGGGCCTTAGGAGGATTTTAATGATGGATACCCAATCACTATTGTTTTCATGTGGTGTGGTCCACTTGCGATATATATATATATAGTTCTAATTTTTAGGATCAAACCATAAAATGATCTTTAAAAATAGATGAATGGAATGGATGAAATACATATATCATAATGGGGCCCACAGAGCACTAACCACCAGCCACGGGGTGGCCGTAGCTGGTGTCAGGGGAAGTAGCCAATCAGTTTCTGCCAGTAAGGGGAAGTAGCCAATCCGTTTCCATGAGCAGAAACGGATTGGCTACTCCCCCGACACTAGCTAATGGATGATGGTCGGTGATCCGTGAGCCTCACCATGATGTATTTGTTTCACTCATGCAGTCCATTTATTTTTACATATCATTTTATAGAATGAGACCAAAAATGAGTTATATCCCAATCTTAAGTGGACCACATTACAGGAAACAGTGTTGAATGAGCGTCAACCATTAAAAGGCATTCTGGTACCATAAAAGTTTTGGATCAAGCTGATTTTCATTTTTTCCCTTCATCTGGGCCTGTATGACCTAATCAACATATTGGATGTCAAATAAACAGTACAGTGGGCCTTAGGAGGATTTTAATGATGGATATCCAATCACTATTGTTTTCATGTGGTGTGGTCCGCCCCCGATATATATACTTCTAATTTTTGGGATCAAACCATAAAACGATTTTTTAAAATGGATGAACGGAATGGATGAAACGAATATATCATGGTGGGGCCCACAGAGCATTGACCACTAGCCACTGGGCTGGTGTCAGGGAAGTAGCCAATCCGTTTATGCGGCGAGCAGGCTCTTCTTTTAAAATTTCCAGAAATGATTAGATCAGGTGGGACCCACTTCTGGCTCGGTAAGATCTTCAATGGACACGATAAAATTAACCCAGGAGTGACATTTCAATCACAACCGAGCGTCTAGTGCCACTAACTAACGAAGGGGCGTGGATTAGGTATTACCCGAGTAATAGCTTAGTGGGTGTTACCCTCATAGTGGGGTCTACCTTGATCATATGTTGTATATCCACTCTATCTATTTGTTTTTATGCCTCATTTTAGGACAACTTTCCCAAAAATTAATGATATCCAAATCTCAGGTGGACCACACCACAAGAAACAGTGATGATTGAATGCTCACCATTTAAAAATTCTCAAGGCTTACTGTAAGCAGATACATAATGTCTATTTGACATCCAATCTGTTGATAAGGTCATCCAGGATGAAGGGAAAATACACATATTAGCTCGATCCAAAATTTTTGTGGCCTGAAAAGTCTTTTAATGGTCATTTAACATTTTTTTCCCAATGGTGTGGTCCACCATATATTTTTATATGCTTAATTTTTGGAATAACATCCTTAAATGATGTGAAAAAACGGATGGACGGCATAGATATGAAAAATATTCATCAAGTTTTGCCCAACATGATGAGGGTAAGACCCAGTAAGCTGTCCACCCTGGTAACAGCTAATCCGCTCTCCGTGGAAAGCCTATGTTCATAAAACCACTCCTGTCGGACAATCCTGGCCATCTAATCGAAAGGGTAGTCAGTGTGGGCACTCTATGACATGGCCCACTTACACGACGTCAATTGTATGGGCGCGGATTAGCTACTTACAGGTTGAGTAGGGAGACTCGCTACTAAAGTGACTTCACCAACCTCCGCCCCACCATAATATATGTTTTGTATAAACACCTTCCATCCACTTGGAGAGATCTTTTCCGGGCAATATCCAATGAATTAGTTAAATTCAAAGCTTCGGGGACTCAGTACAGAAAACAGTGGGGACAGTGAGGCTCACCGTTCAAAACTTCTAAAGGGTACAAAAGTTTTATATCAAGTTGGTATTTATGTTTTCTCTTATTTCATGGCTTTTTAAACTTTTGAAGTGGTTGAATTTTAAATAAACATTATGGTGGGCTTTGGTTAGTTTCAATGGTAGGAATCACTCTCGCCACTGTTTTCTGTGGTGGGGTCCACTACAGATTTTTATCTGCCAAATTCTTTGGCTCATGACTTAAAATGATATCTCAAAATGAATGGGCAGTGTAGATATAACACATACATCATAGTGGGGCTCACAGAACTTGGTGATGTCACTTCAGTAGCCGACTCGCTGCTCAAACCTGTCAGTATATAATCCGCGTCCCTTGCGCCTGGGCGAGTCTGGATCCTCTGTTACCAGGTAAACAGAGATTTTCCGTTACCTTAATCGTCATTGGTCCATGTCACCACTCATTTAAAAAATAAAAAATATATAAGAAAGCTGTGGACGCCAAACCATTATAAAAAAAAAACGAAGGAAAAAAAAAAACCGGCAAAAGAAAACGGAAAGGGACGGAAAAGAAAAAGAAGAGAAGGGAGAGAGTCTCATCTCCTCTCTCTCATTTGTTGGATCGTTTTCCTTACTCGCAGAACATTACGAGGTTAGTATTTGAATTTTTATACGTGTGTCCGGGGCAATGTGGGGCCCACAGAGATGTCTGTGCCAAATCCACTCCGTCCATCCGTTTTTAAAGACCATACAAAACGAAACAGTAGGAACAGAAACGTCCACCGTTGATACCGTCCTGGAGCTGATCATGATGTTTATATGCCATCCAAACGGTTCCTGTCATTCCCAGGCGTTCAATCCCCACTGTTTCGTGTGGTACGGCCCATAAGAGATTTGAATGGGGCCGATTTTTAGAATTAAAAATCTTCCTGTTGTAGTCCTGCAAAACAGATGGACGGAGTGCTTAAATTGATTATGGATCTTGAGAAACCAAGAGAAGGTGAAAATTTTTCCCATTGTACTGTTTATTTGACATCTAATCTGTTGATTAGGTCATACAGGACCAGACGAAGGGAAAAAATAAAAATCAGCTTGATCCAAAACTTTTATAGCCCCCAAAATGTTTTTAATAGTCGGCTCTCATTCAACACTGTTTCCTATAATATGGTGCAATTTAGATTGGGATATACCTCATTTTTGATCTCATATGGTAAAATAATATGTAAAAATAGGTGGACATGATGAATGAAACGTATACATCATAGTGGTCCCACAGAGCACCAATCACGGGGGAGTAGCCAATCCGTTTCCCGGATTTCCTGCGAAGGACACAGATTAGCTACACAGTTTGATTAGCGAAAATGGCTATTGAAGTGATGCCACCAAGTTATGTGGGATCCAAAATAATGTATGTGTTGTATCCACACTGTCCATCCATTTGGTGATATATATTTAGGATATGAGCCAAATAACGAGTTAGATCCAAAGCTCCAATGGACCAGACAATAAAAAAACAGTAGAGAAAGTGCCCACCACCGTTAAAAATTTCTAATGGCCACAAAAGTTTTATATCAAGCTGAAATTTGTTCTTTTACCTTCTTTAATGTATGTCTTAACATATGAACACGTTAGATCTCAAATAAACATCATAGTAGACCTTAGGAAGGTTTCAACGGTGGGTGTCACTCTTCCCACTGTTTTATATGGTGGGGTCCACTCCAGATTTGGATCTAACTCATTCTTTATCTGATGCCTTAAATTGATATCTCCAAATGAGTGAATGGTGTGGATACAACACATACATCATGGTGGGTCCCACATAACTTGGTGACGTTGCTACTTTAGCGGGAGTCTCCTACTCAACCCGTTAGTATCTAATCAGCCTCCTCCCAGCCTCCTCCCGTCAAAGCCTTCCGCACGATCTTCCTAGGAAAGATTCTGTGTGGAGCTTACCGTGATGTTTATGAGGAAACAGTCCATTCATCTATTTTTGGAGCTTACTTTAAGACATGCAACCAAAAATAAGATGTATCTAAAACTTAAATGGGCCACATGATAGGAAATAATGGAGATTTTGTGACCACCATTGAAACATTTATATGGCCACAAAAGTTTTGTATCGGTTTAAGTTCATGATGTTTTCACTTCATCTTAATCAAATGACCTTATAAACAGTGTGGATGGAATATAAACATCAAGGTAGAGTCTAGCAAAGTTTTAACGGTAGGCATTTCTTTCTCGCTGTTTCATCTTATATGGCTTACTTGAGTATTGGATACTCCTCATTTTGGTCTAATGTCCTAAACTTAGCTTTGGATACTCCTCATAAGGAATTTACCTGTATTTTTATGAATAATGATATTTTAATTTTCTCTTAATTACTATAGTTTATTTGAATTAAATAAAATAATTTTATTTTCATTTAATAAAAAATAACTTCTTTATAATGTAAAACATTTCCAAATAGGAGATAAGGGCAAATGCGGACATTTCAGATGTTTGCTAACAAACATGTTATCTCAAATTCGGTACTTAATTTTCAGACTTCTGCCATAATTACCAAACAAGTTTTTTGATTTCAGATTTCGGATTCAGCTTTCAGATTTCATATTCAAGCTTCAGATTTCAGATTCAGGCTTTAGACTTCAAATTTAACAACCGGGGCCTAAGATAAACTACTTGAGGCATAATCTTAAGTACGCATAAGATCCAAACGCCCCATGAACGATCCACTACCTTATCACTAGCTCACCCAACATATGAGTTAACCAGGTTTAGGCCTTGGTGGATATGAGTATGGCAGTAAGAAGATGTGCAAGTGGGCTCAAAGAGCTAAAATTACTACTTATGTGGTATCAGAAAGCTGCATATGTTCTCAATCCATGATTTTGATTTATAAATCTGGATTAATGAATTTAAAGGCTCTACATTCTGAAGTTAAAACTCCAAGGCCCCTGAAACCTCAATCTATCACTCAAGCGCAGTTTTCCAAGGAAAGGAAGGCTGCCTTAGGTAACAATAACAAAGACATTGGACAATCACTTAAAACTCTTCCTTTATACTCTCTTTTGTATATATGGCATGCATATCAAGTAATCTAGATCACTTGATTATTTGGCCATCATGTGAATGGACAGATGAACAAAGGTAATTCTGACTAGATCGTCCTAGTAACCCATTGGACGAATTTCACAAGTTGAAATTGCATTTTAGTTCTTCACACAAACATTTTAGCTGTCCTTTAGAAGACCCTAAATCAAGCAGTAGGATAATTTCATAGCCTTGCTTGTTAGGATTTGGATCATCTATATGATGGTGGCCCAAAATTAAAAATCCCAATAACATTGGACATACGAACAGGCGTATGCTCGATAAATAAAGACTTGTTAACAAACCTCTTCATCAAGAATGCCATAACATTGAGTTCAACCTCTCCTCATTTCCATGATCACATCATGGACTAAAAATAAAACAGACTTAAAAGCAAACACAATAAAGTTAGAAAATTCCTAACGCCGTTCACTGCCGTAGAAATCCGCCAAACAAGGTGAGAAAGGGTAGGCATTCCCGAAGTAGTCAGGCTTTGAAACCCATACCTTCAAGTCCATGTTGTTGAAATGATAGGAAAGAATCACCCCACCCGTCTGAAGTAAGATGACCTCAAAATCAGGATGAAAAGCCACTAGACTGAAATAGACCTGATAATAAGGTACGCCGACATTCATGTTTTCATTGGATGAGGTTTCCTTCAAATAGCGGCTCTTCGAATACATCCAGAATGGCAAGTGGTCACTCTTAGGCATTTCCACAAGGTTGTTCCCTATAAAGAAATCACTAAAGTAATCATATGAAGATGAAGAACAAATAGCTTGAGGATGTTTCTTTACTATGGAATCGAGGGTAGTTTTGTGCTTCAAGACCCATTTTAGCTCATCATAATCCTCAAGCATCCAGATTTGCAATTGGAAACCGTCATGGTTCGCATAATAGAGGTAGCCTCCAGACACACCTATTATGCCTCTTAAATTGTTCCATATCTTAGCCCCAGGTAATGGAATTGAACGGAAACACTCTCCATCAACATCGAATCCGACGATGAAGTGATGATCAGATAGCATGTGCAGGGTACGGTTAAGGAAAACGGCGGACAGTCGAGTAAATTGTCCAATGACTAGTTCTTGTGGCAACTTAAATTGTGCCCACACACCCTTTTTCGATGAGAAAATATCAATCTCAGGAAAGTTGGAACTGGCACAAATGAGAGTGTAGTGAGGGGAAGCACGTGGATCGAAAGCTAGCAAGTGCTTCGCATGGAGACGTTCCTTGTTGGGAACAGGAACAGGCACCGCTGACCACTTCTTTGTAGCCGGGTTTATTACATAGTAAATTAATGTACTGTTAATAGCTTGGGTAGCTAGGCCTAGCACCAACCCGTTGCAACAATCGACGATGGAGATTTCATCATGGCGCGGAAAGAAACTGAGATCACCGAAGTCCACTACCGCATCGTTGCAGTTTGGCCGACGTCCATCAGCAAGGACGAATGTGTATCGAGATAGAGATATTTGGAATGCATCTGACGTGTAATAGCGTAAAAAGAAACCGGACATGGGTTTGGATAGAATTTCTTGGAGAGAAGGGTCCGAGATTAAAGACTGCCATTCTTTGGACACACATTTGAATCGTACGAGAGATTTTATGGGCAATTTAGAAAGGATGTTGATCAACACATCGTTTATGATGAGCGACCCAGGAATCTCTTCCTCTAATTTAGATGGAGAAAGGAAATCGAAAAACGGATCTCCATTCCTCGTTAAAAGAGCCATCATTGGAGACGATCTCCAGAGATGGATATGAAAGACTGACAATGGCTAATCAACACAAGAAGAAGATAAATAATAATAAGAGTATTCTCACAAGCAATATTACGAAGCTATCTATCTGTTTATAGGATTTCTTGGAAGCGACTTGCGTGGCGTGAAACGCACTGCCGACTTCCCTAATATGTTCACGTCACCAAGTTTCACCAATTGAGTCATTGTCTCACTCTTTTTTTTTTATTGTGTGGCCCACTTTAACCTTAGATCTACCTCATTTTATGTTTCCTGCCCTAAAATTATCCCTCTAAATAGATGGACGGTATGGATATGACATATACATCATGATGGGTCCCACAGATCTTGGTGACGTCAGCACACACGAAAGACGGTCATGTAGGGCACATCACGCGGATTTGGATCGCGGCACCCGGTACTGAATATACGTGGAAAATCTCAGTCGTCTCTGCCTTGATGTATTTGTTTCATCAAAGCCGTACATCTATTTCTATGTATCATTTTAGAGCGTAAAAATTTAAAACTAGTAAAATCCAAAGCTCAAATAGACCACACCATTATAAGAAGTGGGGATTGATGCAGCCTTCCATTGAAAACTTCTTGGGATAAAGATGATGTTTTTTCCCTTCATCCAGATCTCTGTGACCATATGAACAAGTTGGATGTAAAATAAACATCGTGTGGGCCATAGGAAGGCTTCAATGTTGGGCGTCATCAGCTGCACAGCTTTGTGGTCCAATTGAGCTTTGGATCCTCTTCATTTTCGGTCTAAGGTACTAAAATAATGTGGCAAGATGAATAAAGGGTGTAGATAAAACAATTATATCATGATGAGTCCATGGATCTTTTCCAAGTATACATGGTACGGAAGTCTATGCTGTATTCTCCACTACGCAGTCCGAGTCACATGCGTTCTAGTTGCGCGGACGCGGATTTCCTGCAAAACCCAGGAATTTCCAGATCTGGGAACCAAGGTGTGGCCCACTGTGATGTTTGTGAAATATCATCCCCGTCCATCCCTTTTGTGAATTCATTTTAAGACATGTTTCCAAAAATGAATCATATCCAAACTTCAAATGAGTCGAAAAATTGATAATTAAATGTCCACCGTCGTTGGGTCACAAATTTTTATTCATGCTAATATTTTTTAACAGTTCATCCCAATAGGAATGATGTTAAAAACGGTATGGATGGCATCTAAACATCAAAGTTGAACCTAGGAAGGTTTCAACGGTAGGAATTTTCAGGACGGCTCACTTGAGCTTTGGATACCGTTCATTTTTGGTAAAAAGTTATAAAATGAACTAAAAAAATGGATGGATGGAAAGGATTTCTCACAAACATCAAAGTGAGCCGTACCTAAGTTCCGGTGAGCCCCACTCAGCGTCCTTGGAATTTCCAATTTCCTATTAAAGGTTTTTGCGGGAAATCCGCGTTCGCCGGAAAAACTGAGGAACACCTAAACCGCCCAGGAGACTTACGAGGTTAATTCAATCGGGACGGTTCAAAGAAGGGGTCCACTTGAACTTTAGGTATTCTTAAATTTTGGGATCATACCCTAAAATGAGCCAACAGCATGGATGGATGTAGTGGATAAAACACATACATTACGGTGGGCCCAAGTAAGAGATTCTATATGTAAAACATCGTGGTCCCATGAAGGTTAAGCGGTTTATGCGCTGTTTTGTCATATACGATTCCAGTACGTTTGTTATATACGATTCCAGTATGGAAATTGGATAGCGTACGTACGCTCTTATCGTAATGAGTAGACTCTGTTGGGCAAACCTCGATTATACATAATTTATTGGGGCCATCCATCCGTTTTTTCACATTATTTTATGAGTTGATCTCAAATTTGAATCATATTCAGAGCTCAGGTGGTTCATTTTTTGACAAAAGTAAAAAAAAGAAAAATAGTGATTTCCACCGTTGAAACATTCATAGGGCCCACCGTGATATTTGTTTGTCATCCAACTTGTTTGTAAGATCACAAAGACATGAGTGAAATGAAAAAACAAATATCAGATTGATCAAGCCCTTATAATTTTTTCAAACATAGACATTCATTTCACACTATTTCATGTAGTGTGGTGCATTTGAGTTTTTTATATACTTCATTTTAACCTGATTATCTAAAATTATCTGGTAAAATGTATGGACGAAGTGGATAAATACGAAAAAGAGGGTGGCTCCACATAGTTTACTCATTCAACACTGTTTCATGTAATGTGGTCTACTTGAGATTGGGATATACCTCATTTTTGGTCTTGTGCCATAAAATGATTTAGAAAAATAGATGGACGGCATGGATGAAACACATACTTTATGGTGGGGCCCACAGAACACCAACCACAGCCATTGGTGGCAGGAGAGTAGCCAATCCGTTTTCAGACGCGGATTAGCTATTGACAGGGTTAATAGCAAGATTCGCTGTGAAGTGAATGTCGTGGGAAGAGTGATGCTTACCATTGAAACCTTCCTAATGCTCACGCTGAATTTTATTTGAAATTCAATCCGTTCACAAGTTAACACAGTTATGAAAGAAGAGAATAAACAAATATCAGCTTGATCGAAAACTTTTGTGACCTATTTAAGTTTTTAATGGTGGACATTACTCTTCCCACTATTTTATGTGGTGAGGTCTATTGGAGCTTTGGATTTGACTCATTCCTTGGATCTTTATCTAAAATTATATTTCCAAATGAATGGACAATGTGGATACAAAACATACACCGTGATGGCCAATATAATTTGGTGACATCACTTCAAATGTAGAGTCTCGCTGATGCGCCTGGGCAGCCTCTGCTATGGTCAGGCGCGTCATTCCTCTTCTGATATTGTGGGAACTCTGGTCGAGCAGAAATGGGGCCAGATTCAGTGGGATTCCTATGAAGGAGAACTCCGCAATTGCCCGCGTCAGGTGGTGGGCGTCTCACCTGCTTGAGGGTAACGCTGAAACCGAGCAGAGGTTTTTTGGTGCCAGCTCTGCTGTCATGCCCCCCACCCACCTCACATGTGCCTTTCAAGTCATAAAATGGAATAGACCAACTGCGGGTTGGGTGAAATTGAATGTTGATGGTTCGGCATGTAAGAACCCTGGTCGCTCTGAGCGAGGGGGTGTATGTAGAAATGAGGACGGAAAGATGCTGTTTGCATTCTCGGCAGCCTACGGGGTGGGTACAAACAACAAGACAGAAGTTAGAGCAATTTATGATGGTCTTGTTATCTGCTTGGAACGTCGTCTGAGACATATTGTTGTTGAATCTGATTCTAAGGTGACGGTTAGCCTCATCTCCTCCATGTCACCGGTCCCTTAGCAATGGCGTCCGTGGATTAAAAGAATTAAGAGCCTGGTGGAAAGAGGGTCCATTATGTTTGCTTTGATCCCCAGAGAGGGGGATGGTCCAGCCAATGGCATGGCTAGGGAGGGCAGTCAGAATCAGGTCAGTAGGGTGATTGTTGACATCAAGGATCTCACTCCTCAGGTGCGTGGCCTTCTTTTTCTTGATCGTGTTGGCCTTGGCTTTGTTAGGCATTTTCATTCCTAGTCTCAGTTGGCCGTTGCTGGGGGTGTGCGGCTGCTGTTGATGGTTCTAGAGCGTAGGGGGGGTCAGTGTGGGGAGCGGCTCACAGTCCAGCGCATGCTGGGCTGCTGGGTTCCTTTTGTTCTTAAGTTTACATGATAGGTGTGGCCTGCTGTTTTTCTTTCGGGCCATGCCTGGAAAATAAAATAAAATGTAGAGTCTCGCTAAGGGCCTATTTGGATACGCGTTTTCGGATGTATTGTATTGTAATAGATGGTATGATGTGACGTTTACCGTGTTTGGATTAAAGTGAATAAGAATTTAATCCCATGCGTGCAAATACAAACGCAAGCCAAAATTTTCAAGAGGCGGTAGAGTATTGTCAATGGGTTCACAGTCCGTCAGTACTACACTCTTCATTACATTGTATTCAGTAGCAAACAAGTTTTTCAAAACTCCAGAGGCTATTCTCCAATGGTAGAAGGAGATATCTCTACACCATCGCCCTTTCGTTTAACATCGATTTTCTGTATGTCGTTTTGTTATTGAATATCTTCTCTTCCGCACGCAGGTTACTTCGTTCAGTGGGCAGGATTCTCTGCTTGCGGCGTTGCGACTTGCCAATCGGGCAATCACAAACCTAATCATGGTTTCACATGACGATCCTACAGATATGAATCTCCCTCTTCCAAACAAGGGTGATACTGGCAGCAAAAGACCAGTGTGGGTTAGCAGTTTGCATCTGTATGGCCCTTGTATCACCCTCAGAGACATGTACATCCTGTTTCCTTTGCATCATGGTGTGTATACGGTCTGCTGTATATACCAGTAGATTTGTATCGAATCTACTCCCTATCCACCTATGGCTATACCTTTGCTGGGCTGAAAATGAATTTAAATCTTTGAGGGTAAGAATCCAACATTGGGATTTTACAAAATCGGGGTGGTGTGTGTGGAAAGCTGGAAATGACAGAAGCATGCGCCACAAAATCAAGTACACGATTCTGGTCGTGGCTTGTAGATTTTTCGGTGTTTGGAATGCATTGATTTATAAAAATCCATCATTCGTTTAATCTCTTCAAGGGATTTCTGTATTTCAAAAGATTTCCTATTCTCCATAAATATGCTTTGAGTTTTTCAGGGTGATCTGTTTGTAAGGTATTACTCTCCTAAAACACATGTTTATCTAAATTTCACTCTCTCTTTTTGCATGTTATCAATTGATTATGGCCCTTTTAAGATGAATCTCCTCCATCAAATGTTAAGAAATTTCGCTAGCATATTCCCTATAAACTATTGGGAAGATTGTTGTATGATATGCCTGAAATCATCGTGCATCTGCATATTTAGAATTATAGGGTTTCTTGGTTACATGTGGCTACTCTAAGATATTCAGCGGTAGCTGCATGCCTTTCCATCTTTGAATATGTTTGCAAGTGCTGATAGCTTCATGCTTTCAGTCCGTGTGTGGTAACACCGACATGTTTGAGAATGGTGACTGTTAATGTCAAAGGTCATATGAGCATATGTTTTCATCAAGTCATGTTTACCATGAAAGATTCGTATTAAACTTCCATCTCATTAATGTAATGTCTGTTTATGGCTGAATCAAAGCCTATCCCCGAAATCTAATCATGCGTCGATGTAGACATTAGAAGTCTCTCCATCTATCAATGCAATTTTGACAGTTTATTACAATCGCCTTTCTCAGCAAACAAGGTATGTCATTACTAATTCTCAGATTGTCATTTTTCTTCCGATTGTATGATGTTCACTGATAGCTATATAAACAGTTACATGTAAACAGAATATGAGAACAGTAAATCTATGATTGAATGTCCATTGTTGGTCTCATATGAAATTGTGTTTCCTGGTCAGACATATCTTTCTTCAGATCAATATCCATATTTGCAAAACTAACTGTCAACATATATTCACGTATGCTTAAAAAATCTATAAAGAGATGTTGATATGCTGAATGAAGTAAATGTGGTTATCATATGCAGCTTCGTTTGAAGTGAAAATAGGGTTTTAAAGGTTTGAGATAATAGAAACCAATATTATTATTTGGACAAAGAACTATAAGCAATTATCAAGGATATGCTTAAATTTCTCAAAATAAATATTCATGTGTAGGCCGATAACTGTAATCACATTTTTCATGCTTGCTTAATTTCATGTTTTCAGTTCTGCAGTAATGTGTACATAATTGAATATCAGATTGACACAACTGAGAAAAAATTGTTTGAAAACATGAATTTAAGATAAAAAAATCTGCTTGCATAACTGTGAATATTTCAATGTTTGAATAAACTATAGTCAAATGACATACATGCTTCTATCAAATTCATGCCTTATTCAATTGTAATTAAATATTTCTACTTCAATCATTTGAATTACAAATTGTAAACAACTCAATAAAGTTTTGCATAGCAAATCTTTCATGACATACTTACTTAGAATCTCTATAGTGACTCCTACATATCACTCCCTACATGATTAACAATCTTATTATTGCATTCCAATTCTCATTCAGATAAATTTCATCTATAATTTTCTTATGGCTTCTGATAGTGCTGAAAATAGTGATGAAAGGTCCTCTACTAGTGATTGGACTAGGAGTGAAGTAGTTGCTGCAATAATAGCCATTGCAGTCTCTGCATGTGTAATGGGTGCTGCTGAATATTATCGTTGTTACTGTATTAAGGCAAAGAATAAGGAATGTCGCATTGATAAGGATAGATTTGTTAATGGCATAATAAGAAAGAGTGAAGTGGACTGCCTTACACAACTGAGAATGGTTAGTGATACTTTCTTTGAATTATGTTCATTGTTGAGAGGTCAAAATTTATCTGATACCAGGAGATATACTATGGAAGAGCAGGTTGTAATGTTCTTACATACTATCAGACACAATGTACGCAATCGTATGATTGGTCATCGATTTACAAGATCTAGTGAGACTGTAAGTAAGCACTTTACTAGGGTCTTGGATGTTATCATCGGTCTATATCTAGAATACATGAAGTTTTCTAATATGTGCACACCCAAAGAAATATCCGACAATCTACTATGGAGTGCCTACTTTCAGGTAATATTATACAAGTATTGAATGTCATTGGTAGGATTTTTACTTCGTAATAGGAATGAAGTGTTCATGTGGCACACGTTTGATTGCAAGATTGTGTTGGGGCCCTAAATGACACCCATATCCTGATTTTTTTGTCCAAAGAAACGTGCACAACTTTCAGAAATAGGAAAGAATTTTTATCTCAAAATGTTCTTACTGCAAGTACTTTCGATATAAAATTTGTACACGTACTTGCTGGTTTGGATGACTCCGCATTAGATGCACATGTCTTACAAGATGCATTAACCTGTCGCCCAGATTGTTTTCTTATTCCTCATGGTAATCATATATATGGGGTATTATTTTATATTTTAGGAGTTTATGTTCATAACATAACTGAAACATATCTTCCAATGTGTATGAAAATATTATGTTGTTGATGCTAGCTATACACATTCGCCTGGGTTTATGACCCCCTATCGAGGTGTGCAATATCATTTGAATGAGTTCTGTACTTAAAGGAATCTTGCTAATAAAAAAACTATTCAATTATCGCCATGCACAATTGCATAATGTTATAGAGAGGTCATTTGGGCTTTTAAAGGGCCGCTTTCCTATTTTATGTACTCTTCAGTTCAAGTTTAAAACACAAGTTAAGATTATTATTGCTTGTTGTGTCTTTCATAATTTCATTTGTGTTAGTGGTGATGACGATCTGACTGAGGTAATAGAGGACAATGGAGACAGTACAGAGGATGTTGCACCATCCCCTGTAGAGATATCTACATTGGAGGTGAGCTCTATCTCAGGTGACGAACCGCAGTCGAGAAAAATGGTCGAGGAAGAGAGACGACATAGCCGAGAGAATGTCGAACAACAGTCTTCCACGCACCAGACAATGTATTTAATTTTTTTGTGGTATTGTACTTATCTGCTATGTTTATAGTAGGAATATTTTAACAAATATTTACCTTTCGTGTGGCTACCCAAACTAGATAACATTTTTAAACATTTTTATGTTTCGTATATGAATCATTACTTTATAAATGATACTTGTGATCCTGTCATATTGCTATTAATATCTTATGTTTATAGATAAAATAAATTTTCTACGAAGCAGTACAAAAGATCCAAGGAATAAAAACGTCGAAATTTCACCATCACATAGGGGTGGTCATCTAGCCCTAAGTCCAAGATCACCCACACAACCTCTTTCAACTCCGAAAAAAATCGCTACACCCTCAAGGAAAGGGCCATCACCAAAGGGAGTATTCACTCCAAGGTGTAAGATTGCCTCTACTAGTAAAACAAGTAGAGTACAATGGACCGACAAGATGGACAATTCATTGGTTGATGCGTTGGTTAAACAAGTTAATATGGGTGTAAAAAGTGATATCGAGTTTAAACCCGAGTCCTATAAGGCAACCATCAAAGAAATCAATGATACATGTGGCATTTTACTTGAAAATTGCCACATATCTAATCGCCTGAGGACTTTAAAGAGGTTGTATTAGGCTCTCAAGGATCTGCTAAATGCCTCTGGCTTTGGTTGGGATCAGGACACAAAGATGGTTGTCACAACCGACAATGTATGGCACGGGTATCTTACGGTAGGATTTTGATAATTTTCATAGTTCTGGTTTAGTACATATACATTCTATTCTCCTCATGTTTAACACATTGTCTATGTATGTACAGACACACCCCTATACCGATCAAGTCCGGAGCAAGCAAATTGACAGATGGGATGATTTGGCCTTTATTTTTGGGAATGAGTGTGCACATGGATCGTTTGTTAGCATGGCTTACTCTTCACCTATTTCAGAAAAATGGCGTCGTAATGAAATCTCTTCTGATGATGGCTCAGAGGAGGAGACTTCTGATACTGTAAGACTCTCATCTGATGATGAGGATGATCAGAAGCCTACTCCCCACACTCGAAGAGGCGATGGATCTGCAAATATTACTAAGAAGCATAACAAAAGCCCTATAGAGGCAAAGTCTGGATCTCACCACAGTCGCACATTTGTGAGTGACGTAAACCATCATAGGAAGGCTAAGCCGAGAGAGAAAATTGGGGACAGGATAGGGGAAGTCACGCATGCTGTAAAGACCATGACCATAACTATGGCGCAGGCCAAGACCATGACGCGTGCAGCAGTTGCTGGGGATACTTGAAGAGGTTGAAGGTCTCAGTAATGAGGATCAAATTCGGGCTACAAGGGTGCTGCAATCCGATTTAGTCAATGCGGGTTATTTTATGAAGATGGTACATGAAAGAATAAAGGAATGGATAGAAAAGGTTCTCCTTCCTCGGTGTGGCCTCGAGTGATGTCGGGTCATTTAAACTTTGAATGATTTGTTAATGATGGCATGGAGAACACCTTTTTTTTTACTGGGTAGTTATAGTTTCTATTTTAGTAGGCTTATCTTGGCTCGTTGGGGTGATGTAAGAATTAACTATAATATTGCGGGATGATTTTTATTACTGTTTCGATCAGCAATACTCAAGACAATATAGATCTGCATATACAATAGATTGATCTGAAATTCTGTTCATTACTGTAGATTTTTATGCAGGTGGATGGGTTCATGCCTGACTTGAACTGGTGGATAGTGTCCTCTAAGTTTCAAATAATGCAGGAAATGGATCATGCAAGGACGGGTGTGGATTTTAATGTTGGCCACTAAGATAGCCTTTTAACTATTTTAATGACCTCATTCCAATATTACAGGTTTCAGCCTCTTATTGCTACACTTCTGTCATGCTTCATCCTGACATGATAATATGGTGTATTCATATATGTTTCTATTTTAGATTGATGTAGTTAATATAATTGGGTATTCTTAACAGTTAATATTCACATGATGCACTAAGTTTCTGATTTTGAATATATGAATGATACACATTCACATGTTTGAATTTCATTTTCTATATACAGATAACCTTCACATATTTGGATTATATCCAACATGTTATTGTTGATATTACTCTTTCTAATTCCCAGCATTACTGATACATTCTTGTATGAATTTTTTTAAATAGGTCATATTGACATAAAATAACTGAAACAAAGGTAGTTGAATCTATTTATATAGTGATAAACTTTTGACCTTCATGATGTAACATACAAACTTTGACACAGCCAGCATAATCATTCTCATCAAAATTTCTTATAATTTCATCACTCATTAATATTCAGACTGAGAAACTGTATGTTTAATAATTGTAGGGAAAATGAAGAGGAGGTTTTACATAGTGTTTGAGGGAAGAAGACCTGATATATACGAGACGTGGAAAGAGTGCAAAGCTCAAGTTCATGGATTCAGTGGATGCAAACATAAGTTATTCACTGTTTATGAAAATGCCATGCTTGCATGGAATCAACACAAGGTTGGATGAAACTTTAACAACTATTCGTAGGTTATAAGAAATCAAATTTCTGTGATTGATTTACATATGTTACAATCATATTATTAACATATATTACGCATTATTTACTATACTATTCAGGCCACCGCCATCGGTAGAGCAGCGGACGAAACAGATGGAACTCGGTATGTTCGTACATCAACTACTACCTCAATGATGGATAGCAGGACATGCGTAGCTGCACCCATAGAACCAACTGTAATTGGTGACAATAGTCCGAAAGATGGTAATGAAAAAAGAGTGGGACCTGATGGTCTAGGAAACGACTCATATTTCGATCGCTCGCTTGTTGGTTTGTTGCTTGGTCTCTTCATATTGTTCGCGGGTGTTTACGTGAATGTCCGCAGCAGTGGATAATCTTCTGTATCTGTAACCATCAAAGAATTGTTTGGACTGTTTGAAAGTATGTAGTTAAGGATATCTCATTTGTAATATTCATTTTTGAGTTTTTATTCATTTTATTATTTTTTTTTCTCGAACTTTCAATATCATCTCCTTGTTTTATATTTTTTTCTTTTTAAAAAAAAATCTTTAAAGTATGTTGTGTAATTTTGTTACTGTTATTTTGTTTTCTTGGGCGTGGATGACATCAGACTCATTTGTAATATTCATCTCTAATTTATTTTTTAAAATTTATTTTTGTTATTTTGTTTGCTGGAACTTCTGGGGGCGTGGATGACGTCAGGATTACACATGGGGTCCACATATCACAGGTGGGTTGCTACCCAAACGTGAGTTGACCATTCGTACCGGTAGAGTATTGAAATTTGTATGATTGTATAGTACCCACACACAATACCTCCTATCTGAACATTGATCTGTATAAGGTATTGTATACTATGCCAAACAATACATCTAATCCAAACATTGATTAGTATCTGGTTGATTTGGATGTATTCTGAAAATAGTCCAATGTATACATGAACAGTACTCAAATACAATACAATATAATGCAATATGCGAATCCGAACAGGCCCTAATCAACCTCTCGGTATCCAATCCGTGTACGCAGAAACAGATGTCTTTTATCCAACATGATGTATCTGTGGGCCCCACTATGATGTATGTGTTTCATCCATGTTGTCCATCTATGTTTCTAGATCATTTATAGTATGATACCAAAAATGAGGTATATCCCAATCTCAAGTGGACCACATTATAGGAAAACAGTGTTGAATGAATGTCAGCTATTAAAAACTTTTTAGGGGCCATAAAAGTTTTGGATCAAGTTGATCTTTGTTTTTTCCATTCATCTAGGTCTATATGACCTAATCAACAGAGTGGATGTCAAATAAAAAGTACATTGGGCCATAGGAGAATTTTAATAATGGACATCCAATCACTATTGTTTTCCTGTGGTGTGGTCCATCTGAGATTTATATTCATCTCGTTTTTTATATTAAGCCCTAAAATGATCTTTAAAATTGGATGAATGGAATGCATGAAACACATACATCATGGTGGGCTCGGAGAAGTGCCTCGTGTTAAAAGGGATGTGTATAATGCAAGGGAGAAAATCTCTGTCGTAGAGGATAATTTTGGATTAAAAAAATAATAATCATAAGGCATTCTCCATTCCTCATTAATCTAGACTCCCATCACGATTAATTTTTAATCACGGAAAAATTTCAACAAAAAATCATGGAGCGCTTTCCTCCTCATGCATTAATAAACACCACTAAATATGAAATATTTTTGGAATATCGCATTAAGTACAAAAATTCAACGTTAAATAAATATCTATCATTGAAATCTATCAAGGCTCCACTTTGATGTTTATATGCCATCTAAACCGTTTATAGGGTCATTACCACGAGGATGAAGTGAAAATACAAAAAAGGTAGCCTGAGACAAAGCTTTTATGGCCATAAAAATATTTCAACGGTTCTCATTAAATCCCCACTGTTTCCTCTCATGTGGCACACTTAAGTTTTGGATCCACCTCAATTTTAGTCAAATAGTCTAAACTGAGATAGAAAAATGGATGAATGGGGTAGATGTCTCACAACCATAACGGTGGGCCCCACCAGCATACTTGTGCAGGAACTTCTTGCTAAAGGTTTTGATAGGAAATCCGCATCCTTTTCCAACTCATTTTTAGGGTACGAGTGAAGTTTAAGGTGGACTACCCCAAGTAATGATTTACCATTAAAAATTTCTCATGAGCCACTTCATCTATCCAAGTCTGTGTGACTTAATCCACGAGTTGGATACCAAACAAGCAATACAGTGGGTCTTTGAAAGTTTTAATGGTAAGTGTTTAATGAACATTATTTCCTATCGTGTGGTTGAATTAAGGTTTCGATCTGCTTCATTTTTGGGACAATGGCCTGAAATGATGTGAAAAAGCTGGTGGACAAATGGATATGCAACACATACATCAAAGTTCGATTAGCACGGTTTACCATCCAGTGGTTCCATTGAGATTTGGATGTGCATCATTTTTTGGACCATGTCCTAAAATAATCTTAAAAATCTGATGGATGGCATGAATATACAGCACATACATCTAGGTGGGCCCCACTGTTAAAGAAACACCCACTAAAGTGTTATTGGGTAACACCTAATCTACTCCCATAGATGTCGTGCACACGTTATGGTAGGGTCCACACAAAGAATGCTACATTACTTTGTTGGAGTTGCCTTTTAGCTATTAATTTATGGGCCAATGATCAAAAGTTTCTCTCAAATTTTAAAAGGATCCACCTTCATGCATGTATCTCGTCTGATCAATAGCCTGGATAGCCAAATATGACCCCATATCCAATTACTGTAATAGGGTTGAAAGTTGAGCGGGTTCAACCTAACCAACTAGTGACCAACTTGACATTGGGCATGGGCTGGATACATCGGGTTTGGTCTTAAGCTTGGGTAATATAAACACCAGCATAATAAAACTTGGGTCAGGCGAGGGTTGAGGTCTCGGTTGCCCGACCCGACCGGAGCCCAATCAATATATATATATATATATATATATATATATATATATATATATATATATATATATATATATATATATATATATATATATATATATATATATATATATATATATATATATATATATAAGTTACTTATAAATTATAATTGAGTTTAGAACTTGTTGTTGTGTTTGCTGAGGCTGCGCAGATCTTTGCGGATGTGGTTGCGATGGTGTCAGATTCAGTTGCATACCCTAAGAAGATAGTGAAGGTGACCTATACTAAATTAGCTACACAAACAATGGAGGTGTCGGTAATATTGGTGTGGAGGCCCTTGATTATGTGAATATGGTAAACGAGAGGGTCATCAGTAGAGGCGAGCAGGGTGACCTATGTATCCATAGTTATGACAATTTTCGGTGAAGAGCGATGAAGGTTTCGTAGTGTCGGGTCCAGTTGTCAGCATTGTCATTGTCTACGTCTCTTTGTTGTTCTCTTTGGGCCAGGCCCACCCCTGAAGGTAGGTGGACTCTGCCTCCTAAACTACACACGTGGAACTCTTCTCCCTTCATGTGCTACTGGCATAGGCTGAGCTTTCTCCTGGGTGTTGGATCTAAGTAATTGGGTATCTAAGAGGTTTGTGACTCCTTCCATTGCCGGGAGGAATCTCTCGATTATCACACTTCGAGTGGCTGTATCGGGTACTATAGTCTCCAATGCAGCTTCGAGGTTCATACTCTAATCCGTCATAGCTTTGTGGGACTTAATCTACATGCGGAATAGGCCCACGGATCTGTCTGTGCATGGGACATGGCGATCAGAGGTCGGATAGCTTACTTAGCTGAGATGCCGCCATGTAAGACGGATAAGAAAACTAGAATTCTTGTAGAGCTTAGGATCTTCATCTCCTTCAAACCCTTTCTGCAATACAATAGATGAGACTCGAATTTTTTCGTGGTGTAGGATTGGGGACCCAACTCTCTTTTATAGAGACTGTGGAGAGAGAGTTTGAAACCCATCAAAACTCTCCCTCCCACGCTCCATAGTGTAGTATCCCAGTTCAACTCAAACTGTTGTCTGCATAAGACAGCTATAGCATTCCAGCCCTAGTACGCAGAGCTGCGCAGATAGACTGCGTAGCGTATCACCTGAAGTGGGCCCACTGGTCTACTCAATCATCCAGTCCAACTGTATGACAATCCAGATCGTTGATCAATGAGGCCCACTAAATAGAGTTTTTACATTCTCCCACTTGGGCCTCATTGAGCAATGTCAATGATATTCATATAGAATTATTTTAAAAATAAGTTTTGATCTTTTAAGAAAATATCCAAATAGTTAACCAATAAAAACAGTTGGACCATATGAGTAATGTTATTCAATCTGGTCCATCAAGACAGTCAGTATCGAAACGCGGTAGTCATCACAACATTTAATTTAGGCGAAGTGAGTCTAAGCGCGATCACAAATACTTTTAATCTCAATGACATAGATCATGAACTAGGAAATGTGGTATAAGGATTATATACTTTAGTGTGATGATATGTGCCTATCCTTAAGAGGTCCCGAAGCTTTTACATGTCTCCAACAAGACACGACTGTAGTTCTACTTACTCAAAATTTATGCATATATATATATATAAGTAGGAATCTTTATATCAAAATCATCCAAACAAACTATATAAAACAAGATCTCTAAGTGTCTGTGAAAATCAAAATACGCTCAACTCCCATTAACTGAAAACATCTATGGGATCAATGACTCCTATGAATGTCACATACTCAAATGACATGATAGGGATCCCTTTAGTGAGCGGATCTGCAATCATCTGCTTAGTGCCGATGAATTCCACAGACACTTAATGATTCTGAACCCTTTCCTTTACAACAAGGTACTTGATGTCGATGTGCCTCGACCTTGACGAATGCTTGCTGTTACTAGAGAAGCAAATAGCAGCCAAATTATCGTAAAATATTCTCAATGATTTTGGGATATGCTCCAGTACCCACAAACTTGAGAAGAAACTCTTTAACCATAGTGCCTGATTAGATGCCTCATGGCAAACAATAAATTCAGATTCCATAGTGGATGAGGCTGTGGTAGACTGTTTCACGCTTTTTCATGACATAATTCCTCCCACCATCATGAAGGTATCTTAAAGTAGACTTCTTAGTGTCAACGCAGCCTGCGAATTCTGCGTCTAAATATCCGACCAACTCCAACTGATCAGATCTTCTATATGTGAGTCCGAAGTCTTTTGTTCTCTGAAGATACCATAACACTTTCTTTACAGCTATTCAATGTTACATTCCTGGATTAGATAGATATCTTCTCAACATTCCAGTGACAAAGACAATGTTCAGTCACGTACAGACTTGAGCATACATGATGCTCCCTACTGCTGATGCGTATGAAAATTCTTTCATTCAATTTTTTTCTAAATCATTCTTTGAACACTGAAATAAACTAAATTTGTTGCCCTTCACAATGGGTGAATTTCCTGAAGTACAATTTTGCATGCCATATCTTTCGAGTACCCTAGTAATATAGGCCCTCTGTGACAGGCTGAGCAGTCCAAGTGTTCTATCACGGCGAATCTCAATGCCGATGATGTAAGAAGCTTTACCAAGGTCTTTCATTTCAAACCTTTGAGATAAGAATTTCTTAGTGTCACTCAACATCCTGATATCACGGCTAGCCAACAGAATGTCATCAACATACAAAATCATCATAACAAAATTACTCCCACTGATTTTAATGTAGATGCATTCATCTGCAATATTTTCTATAAAGCCATATGAGGAAATTACTTCATGAAACTTAAGGTACCACTTTCATTTCAAACCTTTGAGATAAGAATTTCTTAGTGTCACTCAACATCCTGATATCACGGCTAGCCAACAGAATGTCATCAACATACAAAATCATCATAACAAAATTACTCCCACTGATTTTAATGTAGATGCATTCATCTGCAATATTTTCTATAAAGCCATATGAGAAAATTACTTCATGAAACTTAAGGTACCACTGTCGCGATGCCTGCTTCAACCCATACATGGACTTTTTAAGTTTGCAAACCAAATATTCTGAGCCGGTAGCTATAAAACCTTTGGGTTGCAATATGTATATATTCTCATTTAAATTTTTATTGAGAAATGTAGTCTTTACATCCATCTGATATAACTCTAAATCCATATGAGCTACAAGAGCCATTATGATCCTGAATAAGTCTTTCTTAGATACTGGAGAGAAAGTCTCCTTAAAGTCAATGCCCTCACGTTGGTTAAAATCCTTAGCAACAAGTCAGACTTTATATCTTTCGACATTACCCTTGGAGTCCTTTTTAGTTTTAAATATCTATTTAGAACCAATCGACCTTATTCCAGTAGGTAACTCTACAAGATCCCATACTTTGTTGTCCTGCATGGATTTCAACTCATCTTTCATGGCATCAAACCAACGAGAAGGATCAGCACTTTGTTTGACTTGTGTAAAGGATTCAGGATTCTTTTCTACCCCTATATCAAAGTCGTGCTCCTGTAGGTATATGATATAATCATCTCGATTTACAGGTCTTCTCTCTCTTTCAGATCTTCTCAATGGTTCAATTTGTTAGGTCTGATCTTGATTTTCCTCATCAATGGTTTGTATTTGAGGTTCTGCGTGGTGTTTTACAGTGACTGCAGAATCGACTATACCATTAATGTCCACATAATCTGGATTGACTATGACTGGAGTTACAGTTCTTTGTTCCTCAAATACAAAATTTCTTATGTTCGTGCTCCTACTGTTTTCAGTGTCCTCAATGAATCTGACATTCTCAGTCTCAACAATCCTGATAGAGTAGGAAGGATAGTAGAATTAATAACCTTTTGATCTTTCTGGGTATCCAATGAAGAAATAGCTTACGGTTCTAGGATCAAGCTTCTTTTCATGTGGGTTATAAACTTTGGCCTCAGCAGGACAACCCCAAACATGTAGTATCGAAGACTTGATTTTCTCCCATTCCACAACTCAAAAGGAGTTTTGCTTATTACTTTGCTGAGAACCCTATTTAGTATAGGAACTGCGATTTTGATCACATCACCCCACAGAGATTCTGACAATGTTGAATTGCTGACCATACTTCACACCATATCCATAAGGGTGCGATTACGTCTCTCAGCCACACGATTCTGCTTTGGAGTACCAGTCATAGTGTATTGAGCAACAATGCCACAATCTTGTAGGTATTTAATGAATGGCTCTGGATTACATCCTGATTCATCATATTTGCCATAGTATTCACCACCACGGTCAGATCTGACAACTTTAATTCTCTTATCGAGTTGATTTTCAACCTCGGCTTTATAGATTTTAAAAGCATCCAGGGCATCTGATTTCTCACTGATAAGGTATAGGTACCCGAAGCGAGAGTAGTCATCTATAAAGGTGTTGGAATATTTGTGACCACTCCATGAGGTTGTAGGGAATGATCCACAAATTTTTATATGTATAACCTCTAATAGACCTACACTCCTGATTGCACATTTCTTTCTCGTTCTAGTTTGTTTCCCTTTTATGCAATCAATGCATACTTTATAGTCAGAGAAGTCTAGAGAATGTAAAATTTCTTCTCGCAAAAGCTTGTCTAATCTCTCACAAGATATATAGCATAGACGCCTGTGCTACAACATGGAGGAATTCTCATAGTCTAGTCTTCGCTTGGATCCCATTACACTTTCTTGCAGGGAATTGATGTTATATACGTGAGAGGCAATCAAGTCTAATTGGTATAAGTTGTTTACTATAAAGTCAGTTCCAACTTTAATCAAATTAAAGTAAATACTAAAACTTTTATTTTCAAAGTGGAATGAATATCCCAACTTATCCAAACAGAAAATTGAAACTAAATTACGCCTTATGGACAACATACAAAATGTATCTACTAAACTCAAAAAATAACTAGACTTCAACTTAAGCCTATAAACTCCTATTGCCTCCATCTCAACCTTGATACGATTACCTACGTATACTAAGTGCTCCGCATCAGTTGGTGGCATGGCCTGTACTAATTCCAGCATAGAAGTGCATACGTGAATAGTAGTTCCTGAATCTATCCACCAGGAATCCGCTGACACATCAGTTAGATTATATTCAAAACAGACAAGAACAAAATGATTACCTTTCTTTATGAGCCAATTCTTAAAGCCTTCACAGTCTTTCTTGAAATGACCCACTTTATTGCAAAAGAAGCATGGTTTACCCTTAACCCATTTGCGTTTAGATCCATTTTCAGATTGATTCTCAGGTTTTCCAGATGGAGGACCAGAGAATCCATTATTATAACTTTGTTTCCTTTTCCTTTTACCTTTATTCCCTTGCTCTTGCCCATGACCTGAGGTCACCATATTAATATTTTGAACTTTAACCGTTTGCCTGATTCTGTCTTCTTCTTGGACACACTGAGTGATAAGTTCATCCAATGTCCACATGTCATTCAGAGTATTATAGTTCACCAGGAACGTACCGAATTGGGGAGGTAGGTTATTCATGATCAAATGAACCAGCTGATCATCAGTGAATACAAGCCCTAGAGCACGAATCTTAAAAACAACCTCGATTTTCTCTACAATGTATTCACAGATGTTTCCTTTTCCATCATAGGACGAGTGAGTCAACTTATTCAGAAGGATGCCCACCTCAGACTTATTAGATTTCTTGAATCTTTTTCCCATTTCAGTCAGAAAAACTTTGGCCTTATTTGTTTCAGGCATGTCGCCTTTCATAGATTTAGAAATCGAATACTTAATGACTTTCAGGCATGTATCATTTGACCTAAACCATGCAACCCATCGATTATATTCAGGACTTGATGTGTATTAGTGAGAATTGAGACTGAAATATAAGAGATACTCACATTAGTTAATTATTTCACAAAATAATTTCGTGATTATAAATAAAAATTATCAAGCAAATTAAATCAATTTAGTTGTTAAGGGAGTCATCAACTGAATCATCCAAGATGACGATGGGCCCAACCATCACATCCTGGTGAGAATCTGTTACATCATCATCATTCCTCCTGTGGGTGGTAATAATAACATGTTAGTGATCCTCCTGGACATGAAGCTAAGTGATGTAGTCATGTAAATCTGAAACGCTTAACACCTGTGGGTGAGATGAGTCTTTCAACTTTACATTACCAGCACCATTTACTTCACCCATTCACTTGACTGCCAAACGGTAATCGTCTGTGTTTTCGTTATCGCACACATGAAAAGTGAATGCAACTATATGCAATCCTCTTATCCCAATGTTACAAGTTTGTACTTATAATATTTTCATCGATTGAGGTCACTATGGTGGCTAATAGAACCGAATCCAATATTATAAATATAGACTTAGAATTACGATTATAATCCTGCCTCCCTATGGATTATATCTTAATTAGTCTGATGCGGCTCTTAAGTCAGTTGATATTGACCCTTTTAGAAATAAAGGAACATTAAATGAAACTTACGGATATGTTTCAAACCATATATTCCACCAGTCTATATCAACTCATAAAGGATGGGTAATGGGCTTTCTATTAGGCCAAATGAAGACTCTTTATAGTCAGGTCACTATCAATGAGTAAAAAAAATCTGGTGTATAGCATGTATATGATAGACAAAAAAAATTAACCTTTTACAAATAGATATGTAGATCCATCCATGGGTATCCATAATATAGATGGATCAGCCTATATTCAAAATATCCATTAAATAAAGGTTATTATCTTTATTATCTATCTAGTGAATAGACCAACTTAAGTACTCAGCAAAGACAAAAGGAATCCCTAATAATTTGATTGTTAAGGCCCAGGCAAGAAATCATCCCATAAGGTGAGCAGCCCCAAGGACTAGGCCCATTCCAAATCTGCATGTCCGGTACAAGCCTATGACAGACCTGGAAGTTTGATACAAGCCCAAGGACTAGGCCCAGATCAGATACGGAAACCTGAATAGGGCCTGATCGGATTCGAAACAGGTCCTCAGACCCGATTAGCCATAAAAAGAAAATCAGGCACTAGTCTGATCAAGAAAATGAAAGCCTTAGAGCTGTAGTTGCTCTCTGCACTGCACGATCGGATGTCCATGTTCCTCTGGTAGCAAGAAGAAGAATAGCTCTCGTTGTTCTCCTTCCGACCCGAGGAGAAACAAAAGGATCCAGTCCTGCCTGGATCTCCAGAAGATTTGTCGAACCGAGATGGATTTGAGATGTAATCAAAGCCATCAAAAACAACGGATATGGCTGTCCAGCAACGAAGATGCTATCATGACATGCCATATCTATCGACTGCAACTCCGAAGTTTTGACATTGGCGTTCTGCATCCTCGAATCACAAGTAATCACAGTGAGAACCCTAACAGGATGAAAGAATCCCAATCTGGTTCAGGGATTTGGATTCTAGCATCGCTAATAGATTTTGAGATTTTGGGGTTTGAAATCCAACATCCCAATAGGTCGATTTTTGGGAATTAAAATCCTTAATGTTTGGTCTGGGATTCAAATCTAAAATCTCCAATTGATTTAGGGCTTTGGATCTGAAGTCCCCGATACTGGATTCGAAATCCCTAATGCCTGGATTCTGTATTTGGGGTTCAAATCCCTAATTACTGGATTAAAAATCCCCAATTGGATGTGTGTATTTAGAGGTTTGAATCTAAAATCCCTAATTTAAAATGGATTTTGGGGTATTTAAATCTGAAAAACCCTAATTTTTCTTAATTTGGGGATTCCGAATTGAAAATCTAAATTGATATCTGGATTTGGGGATTCGAATTTGAAATTCTAATTCTGGATTGAAATTCCCAATTTGAAAAACTGGTTCAGGGTTTTCGAAATTTAAATCCCTAATTTGAATATTTCTGGATTCAGGGATTCGTAAATCCCTGATGTGATCAAATGTAGCTGGATGTGATCATCCATACCTATACACAGATGGCTCTGATACCAACTGTGGGACTTAATCTACATGCGGAATAGGCCCACGGATCTATCTATGCATGGGACATGGCGATCAGGGGTCGGATAGCTTATCGAGCTGAGATGCCGCCATGTAAGCCAGATAAGAAAACCAGAATTCCTGTAAAGCTTAGGATCTTCCTCTCCTTCACACCCTTTCTGCAATACAATAGATGGGACTCAAATTTTACCGTGGTGTAGGATCGGGGACCCAGCTCTCTTTTATAGAGACTGTGGAGAGAGAGTTTGAAACCCATCAAAACTCTCCCTCCCACACTCCACATTGTAGTATCTCAATTCAACTCAAACTGCTATCTGCGTAAGACAGCTATAGCATTCCAACCCTAGTACAAAGAGCTGCGCAAATAGATTGCGCAGCGTATCACCTGAAGTGGGGCCCACTGGTCTACTCAATCATCCAGTCCAACTGTATGACAATCCAGACCGTTGATTAGTGAGGCCCACTAAATAGAGTTCTTACAAGCTTAGGATAAGTAAAGGGAATTATAAATTTTACTAAATAATTTTAAGATTATAAGAAAATCAGATGGTTCCAAGTAGATAAACATGAAGATCTAAGAGAAGTCAAACTAAGATGTAGTTTAGAACTATGTGCAAAATTTCTAGTCATAAGGGTGTTATTCTAATTAGTATTTTTGATATTTTTAGACATTATTTTAACTTAAAAATTTTTAGATAGATATATCTGTAAGTTTAATATATCCCTATAAAATTTTATAAAATTTTGAAGCCTGAATTTTTTTTTAAAATTCGGAGAGTACACATTGTCCAGACTTAAACAATTTCTAAACAGGTTTTTCTTAACCTCAAATATATATATGAAGAGTCAGTATTTTTATTTTTTACCTATTTATTTATAAAATTATACTTATCAATATTCAATTGAATTTTTAAATCACCTCAATCAGAGTTTTACTTAAATAGTTATGATTTTTCAAAGTCATAAATTTTATATTAACTATTGCTGCCCAACTTAAAAATAGTTAAAAAAATTCTCAAAAAATTCCTAATGTCCAGATTTGAATCTCTAAACTGATGTGTGACCTAATTAAGGTTAGATTATATGTCACATAGATGCAAAGAACCATAAATTTAGATTTTTAATTTTTCTCATTACAGGAGTAAAAGGGTCCCAAGTCAAGGTCTCTAATTGAGTCTCTATTTTAGTTCCTTAGTTGATTCTAGCCTAGGCTTAATCTAACCATTCATGTAACATATATCTAAGGTCCATGTGAGAATCTAAAACCTAGGCTTTGATACCGATCTATCACGCCCCGAAATTTGTTACCCGAGTTGGCCAGGCCCGAACCTAAATTCCAGGATTGTGAGTTGTACTCAAACAAAATATACAACGTAACCCACATTATAATAATGTATTTTCAA
Source organism: Magnolia kwangsiensis (assembly GCA_037074715.1). NCBI lineage: Eukaryota > Viridiplantae > Streptophyta > Magnoliopsida > Magnoliales > Magnoliaceae > Magnolia > Magnolia kwangsiensis. The sequence continues at coordinate 144,593,221 of CM073575.1, read as the reverse complement.
GGCAATCAGAGCAACTAAAAGAATAAAAATCATTGTCATTAAATAATGTCCACTAATTAATCCTTGAAATTTTACTTACATTAATATTAAAAAATAAATAATAACAAAATGAAATGAATTTTAATTAATATTCAAATAAACAAAAGGAAAAGTCTTCGATCTTGCTCAATTAGCTCTTCATTCATAAACCCTGTAAAAATCTATACGGGTGTGAGCACGACGGCTCGTAGGGTCATATAATTTCCAAAATTAAAACTTCTACATCAGCATGTAATGATGAATACATAATGAAAAGTCGATTTATAGTGCATAGTATCACAAACCGGTAGGGGCCTCACACCAAAGGCCATAACTCGTGTTAGTCCCATACCTAATGTAAGAAGTGATTCCAAGATAATAGACTCCTGATCCCAAATAGTCTCATACCTATTGGGGATCGTGACTCACGAATATGTGCAGCAAAACTGTATTTATGCATCCATAACTTGAATATAAGAGGACATAAATATTCCACTAATAAATGAAATTCTGAAAATGAATTCAAATAAACAAAATAGCTTTTGATCCGTTTTTGGACTTTACCATGGCAGAGCACCCGTGCATCCATTTTAGAGATTAACCCAAGGCAGAGCACCGTGACCATTTTGGACCTCGCAGGGCAGGGCACCGTGCATCCAACATTTTAAGGAGTTTGGGCAAAGCACCCACATGTACATTCACTTAATCTTAAATAAAGAAAATATGACTTTCATCCTGGAACACAGGCCAGGGATCGAATATTTAGATATGACACATCCTGGAACACAGGCCAAGGGTCAAATGTCCACAATTGCTAAAGTTTAAAATGAGGCACAAAATAAACATCCTTTTCAGGAATGACCCAGGCTGAGCACCCATAACAACTTGATCCTTTCTAGGGCAAAGCACCCATAATTTAATCATATTTAAAAGCAGGTAACAATAATAAATTGAATTTATTTCACATATTAATAATCAAATAAATGCATTTTATTTTACGTGCAACTAAAATCAAATAACTTAAATTAATAATATGAAATAAATAATCAATGAAAGCTAACGTACATACTAATTTAGGCTTATCAACCGGGAAGATCACCTACCTATTATGATTGTAGATACCGATGAAGATCTAAACTCTCATGTGGTTGATTTGAACGGTCCAAATTTTATGGCTTTGACTCGACCAACCACAAAATCTTTAACTATCGCTAAACTAGTGACGCTATAAGAGTTTCAAGGCTCTGGAAATCAACACAAATGCCAAGGTGGAAGTTGACTCAATCGTTAGATCTGGCAAAACTCGGTGTGTTCAACTCGTCACACCCAAGTGCAACTTCCTCTCTCAATCCATGTCTTTCTGTAACACCCCGTACCTCTGGTACTCGGGTGTTATCGCTAATAATCTCAGTTATTGAGATTAAAAGACAATTAAAACTCTGCATGTGTATGTCGAGACTCTCGTTCAACAGTAAAGCCAACCACTACGATTCGAAGGAGCCAAGTCGAACCCAACACCAGCCGGAAGGTAAAACTCAGCAATTCCTTAAATTCAAACACGTTATGAGCTCAATTGATCAAATCACATTGTCACCATGAATCCACTAACCACCTTAGAATAAATTACTACGTCCAACCAGGCACTTGGAACCCCCTTGAATCCCTGTTTCACTGTTAAAACAAAACCTCGTGCCCATCTGACCATTGGATCACAACCTATGGGGAAAATGGGGCTCTGAATGGTATGATATGGCCCACCTGGGCCTCGGCCCTTCCTCAAACCGGGATAGGACCTTTATGACTAGACTTTGAGATAATTGATCGGAGCAGATCGGCCACCAGAGTTGTGACAGGCCCCAAAAACTAGGCGCATATACACCCAAACAATAATACGCGAAGTGCATTGGACCACTACTTACATATTCCCAAATCGTTTCCCGCCATTTCAAACGATATGAAAATAGTGAGATTCAATCTCATAGGTGGGCCATTCTAGCCATTTTCTGGACGATCCAAACCGCCCATTTTGAATCACGTGGGTCCACTGAACAAAATGGTATAACATCTTAGACTCATGCATTGAGACAGTGAAGATTAGTCTTAACCGTCCAAGCCCTTCAAGCGTGGTTAATATTCAATGCGAAACTTGAGATGCACGCAAGCATGACGGTATCCACAGGATTTCGGCTGCCAGGTCGACTGCACGCGAGTTGCCAAGGTCTCCTCTTGACCAGAAACGGTCGAGTGAGATTGATGGACATCATCGTTTTGTCTGGTGCCACCCTAACCATCCGATGAAGATCACGCGACTTCATCTCGTCCGTCCTACAGTCCCAACCACTGAGTGCGGAAGGCTTTTGCCTACCGCCAGCCCCTCCTCTCTCTACCTATATAAGGAGAAGCTCAGCTCTCTTAAACTCGATAGAGAGAGAGAGAGAGATCAAAGGAAGGGGAAAAACTGAGAGGAAGAGTGGACGTGTTGGAGAGCTTGGCACGCACTGCCCCAACTCAGCCCGTGAAAAAAAAAAATGGACCAGGTCGAGTCAGTGTGGGCTCACAGTTTCACCACTTGAGGAAGAGGAAGAAAAGGAAAGAAAAGAGAGGAAGTGGAAGGGAGAAACCGTAGGTGCGTGCAATCCGGGAGGGGCCGATAGAGCAGGTAACACTTTCCCTCTCCCTCCTCTAAAAACTCCCAACTCTAGCTAGACATTCAAAACTTAAAAGTAACTGTATCTACACCTTAAAGACAACTGAATCAGGGTCAATATTGGGACCGAAACCATGACCTCTAATGGGCTGTTAAACAGCCTGAAAACAAGGAAGAAACCAGGCTTCCATCGGTCTGTCATTTGGACTGCGAAGGGCTTGCAACGGAGCTCTGAAATGTGTCAAAAAGGTGCAGAACCGGACGTATGAACAGATGGGTTCTCAGCTGCAGAACAGGCTAAGAAACGACTACCTTGCAACATGAAAACAACCTCGTTTAGGCCATCCCCTTGATGGCAAAAATAGCAGCCACTGTGCCGCTAATGTGGGTCGAAGAAGGACCAGAAAGGATCCATGTTTGGAGCTGAAAACGGGGCCGAAAATGGCCTGCAATGGTGGCTGTTTCCACGCTGCGAGAGAGTGGGGCGCTGAGCACATTGCAATGAAGGTCGATTGCTGACGGGCTTCACCAAAGTGTTGGTGGGCCTTGCACAAATGCAAGTGGGCCTCACCCAAAAGCAGATGGCTGACCCTAAGCTTTGGGCCTTGCACAAGTGCAAGTGGGCCACACCCTACGTCAGTAGGTGGCCCTCACTCTACACGATCAGTGGCCCATTGTGTGGACCCCACCTCGATGATGGGGTGTGTCTAGGCCGTCCATCAAGGGTCAGGCGTGGACGTAAGCTCCTGCACTTTTTTCAAAATAAAGAAATATATATATATATATATATATATATATATATATATATATATATATATATATATATATATATATATATAAAATACATGCATGCACCTGTACGTGCATGTAAATATTAGATCATATGTACCTCTGATACATGCAACTTGGAGTATGTAGATTTCATCCAAGCCGTCCATCCATTTCCTTCGGCCCTAGACACCACACAAAAAAAGAAAAAGAAAAAGTATGTATGAAGAGGCACGAAACACTCATCTACGAGCCATTCCGCATGGGCTACCTACAAACATTTTTGAGAACTCATCATATCTTATGATTATCGAAAATCTGAACGGTCCACATGAAGCAGAACCTCATAAAACCCCATGGTAGCAATTTTTACTTTGAACCAAAATCTTGGTGGGCCATGAAAATGCAAACAGTTTCTTCCCTTGATTTGAATTTCTCTTTACTATGGCCCACCAGAATCTTAGATCAGGGTGAAAATTCACCACCTAATATTCCATGGGATTCCACATCTTGTGGACTGTTTGGATTTGACACATGTCACGTGTGGAAAGGTGTGCACGGGCCTAGGTGCGTAGGAGAGCATGCCTCATGTAGATGTACTACATGTATGAGGATAAATTACAACCATGCATAACTGGGGTATCTCCGGTACTTGTAATGAGATATTACATGTGGGCCCCACATCCACGTGGGACCCACCAGGTATACATGTTACTCACATATATTACATATATATGTCTATGTCCTACGTAGGCCTCAGTACATGGGGAATCCACCACAGATGAGTGTGTTCGATCCTAGCCATCTATTCATTCAACAAGCTTATCCTAATGGCGGGCCTCAACCTACCACGATTGGTGGGCCATGTATATGGTCACACCTTGTAGGCGTGACTCATCCTGGCCATCCATTAAAGGACGCCAGGCCATTGGATGTTTTTGAATATATATACATATATTACGTATATGCATGTACATATATCATGTACATAATATTATATGATGTTATACTTATAACTGGTGGGTATGGGCTGGATCCAAACCGTCCACCAATGGACTCCACTGCTGGGACGTTTATGAGCTAGTATCATGACCCACACACGTGGGGTTCAAGAACATAACTTTCTTTGTAAGACCCGTATCCTAATCCGTACTGTTCCGTCGCTTCCCGCGATCCTTCTCGTTAAATTTTGACAGTCTGCGACCTGTAGTCGACGTTGCGAACGACCGTAAGTCGTATCCCATACATTTGAGTCAGCTTAATCTGAGACTTGTATCATTGCGACCGCACAGTCGCCGCGACTCATGTACCGATCCGATACCCTAACTAAGAGATGTGGGTCGGTATTTATTTTGAGAAAACGCCATGCGTTTACATTCCTAAGAGAATCTCTACAAAGTGTCAAATCAATCCCATCAATCAATCACCCATCAATCACTTTATGTCAAGTATAAGCAACCATACCTCTCTTACATCACCCTTACATAAAGTCAACTCTCTCCCTCTCTCTCTCTTACACCACCTTACATGTCAAGTACCACTCACATCACTCCATCACTCACCTCACATCCCTCTCACAAACTCTCTCTCTTTCTCATTTCTCATCTCACTTCTCAAGCAACCAAGAGCATCACACGTCCAATGTTTTCCCAAGAGAAAGTGTGCATGTGTGTGGCCCACTTCCCATCTTAGCCATCCATTTCTCATCTCCACCATCAAAGTGAAGCTCAAGGAGTGTAGCTTTCCAACGGACAAGAAGATCAAGCAGTGGGTGCCTCCATAGCCTAATTTTTCATGTTTTTAAGATGGGCCAAGTGAGGCTAACCGATCAATGGTTTAGATCTCACTTGGGACCCTAAGATGTGGCCAATGGCCCATCTTGATCATCAAAATCATACCATGATGGGGCCATTCTCCATGGACCCCATCATGATATTTACTTTTTTTGCATTAAAAGGTCATATAGACCGCTCATTTTGGATGGAGAGGGATCTCCATCGTTGATCTTTTGTTTGGATGGCCCATATGCAATGGTACCCATTGATGTATGATTGGATGGTTGAAACGGAGGGCCCATAGTGTCGGGGTCCCTCCATCACGCATGTCTCACTCTCTTTCTCTCTCTCTCTCTCCCTCTCTTGTTCAATTTTTTTTTAATTATTTATTTGATGTGTGATGGTGCGGCCATGTGGCCCACTTGGATGGACCCCACCATGAAATATGTATTTTATCTAAGCCGTCCATGGGTGGGGCCCATCTTAAATATATCATCCATTTTTGGTGGCCCACCTTGAATGTATTTGATAAGCCCAAAAAAAAAAAAAAACGTCCAGCGTCTCTGGACGTCATTGGAATGAAAACACAACAAAAAAAAGAGCTTGTTTCAAGCTATTGGGACGGGCCACCTGTATAGGACCCACCTCGATGTATGTTTCTAATCCATGCCGTCCATCCTCTTTCCTGGCTCAATTTAGGCGTTGAGCCGAAAAATGAGGTTGATCGGAGTATCCGGTGGGCCATAGCATCGAAAACTATATCATTACCATTGAAGTCCACCCAGATTTTTCTTACACGCTGAAAATGGCCCAATATTGGTCTTGATAGACTTGTCTAGGGCAATGGAAGCCAGTGGATGAAGTGGATCTACCAGATATGGGCCCCACACCCGAAAAACCTTGGAAAATCAGGTTTTCAAAAAAAAAATAAAAATAAACAAGAGACAGCAGCCGCTGCTGCTGTTGTCAGGCGCAGGCAGCGCAGCGCCTGCAACGAAGGGCGGGCGTACGGGCAGGGCCCCACAGCTCTAGCCGTGGGCACCACCTTGATGTTTATATTCCATCTAAGCCGTTCATAAGGTGGTCCCCTACCTTAAGCATGGCCTACCCAAAAATCAGCATGATTCAGATCTCAGGTGGCCCACACCATAAGAAATAGTGTGAATTGAATTCTACCATTGAAACCCTTTTTGGGGTCCACAGAGGTTCTGGATCAAGCTGAAATTTGTTTTTACCCTTCATTCAGGTCTGCGTGACCTAATGGACGGGTTGGATGGCATGAAAACATTATGGTGGGCCCCCCCCACGTGGGACCCAAAATGATGTATGAACCTTAGTTCCATCGTCCGCCTGGACGGTGGAGCCCACTGCAATGTATGTGTTCCCCATTCCGTCCAGCCATCTCTTTGGCTACTGGATGGTCAGTGGACCCCCCACCATGATGCATGAGTTGTATCCTAACCGTCCATCCATTTTGAGAGCTAAAAATGAGGCAGATCTATGGTTCAAATGGGCCCACCTTGGTATGTGTTTAGGGCCCACAATTGACTTAATTGTGGCCATTCATTGAGGCCTACTTTGGTATATACCTAAAGCCCATGGGAGTAAGCCCATTTGATACATATAAAGCCCATGGGACTAAGCCCATTTGATACATAAAGAGCCCATGCGATTAAGCCCATTTGATGTACATGGGGTGTAAATGGAGTGGCCCATTTAGTATATTTAAAACTCATGTATGAAGGCCCATCTGATATATTTAAGGCCCAAGTTGTGAGGCCCACTTTGATATATTTCAAGGCCCATGGGTCATGGACCATTGCAATGTACATAAGGCTCATTGGTGAGGCCCATTAATGCAGCCCATTTGATGAATGTAAGGCCATGTGATACGGCCCATTTGATGTATCTAAGGCCCATGGGTCGAGGCCCAACAAATGTCCTTAAGGTCAATTGTAATGTACGTTTCTCATGGTTCATGTAATGATATTTATGGCGGACCGTGCTTAGGGAACAATGTTGGTTTGACGTCCACATTGTATGTACAATGTTGGTTAAATGTCCGCATTGTAACTCCCCTTAGGGCCCATTGATAGGCCCATACTCGTTGCTATCCATCGCCTTATAACATGCTTAGTATAATCTCATGACTCATGCCCATACACATCATATATATGCTTAATATGAGTATTGACTGATCATAGCATACGCCATTGTGTAGACCATTTACGGGACTCGTTCTGAGATAGAGTGCCCTACATGATCGCGCAGTACGCACTGTATTTCTGCATGATTTGACGTGTGATTCGTGCATCTCGCATATGTGTGACCTGATCATTTCACGCCCTAGCGACATCAGGGCCGTGGCTCCACAGGTATATCGTGGATGTCCGTATTGGATACCAAAAATACTTATTCTAGCAATGTGGGCACTTAGGATGTCCTTGGGTGAAAGTCTCAGAACCTTTTTGGTACCAGGAGATGCTTCAACGTCTAGACCGAGTAGATACACGAGCGCCCGAGTGCCGAATACCAGTAGCCCGCGTCTTTCACTGTGTCGTGGTCGGTTGGAAGGGGGTGTGGCCTTATCCGCCTGAGTGAGGGGGCTATAAGCTAGGCTGAGTTTGACCAGCTCGAAAATGAGTCCGCTATCGACAAGCCGGGTAGGTATTGGCAGACTACTGGTCAGGAGGATAGTGAGGTCTATTCCACTTGCTTGACTGTGCAGCTAGGGAGGTGGCAGTCACTTCGAAGTATATTAGACCCGGTGATATCCAGAGAGAAACTGTACTGATATGTGTACTTGAGGAGTACCAACTTACTTGAATTACATTTCACATATGACATTCGGCTATGTAGGCCTTGCATTGCATCGGTGTGGCCGATGACACTCATATCTCGCATCGCATGGCCTTGGTATGGCCGATAGCATTCATGCCTTGCATTACATAGCCTTGGTATAGTTAATTTTATTCATGGACTTACCGCATACTTCCGCATTACCTGATATGGTACACTCGGTGTTTGCCTTGGGCACACACTTACACCACCCTCTAAGCTTTTGTAAGCTTATGCACGACAGTTGCATGCAGGTAGTGTTGGACAGCAGCAGAGCTGAGGCAGGAGCGCGTATCAGGACCTTTTGGAGTTTTTTTTTATCACCTTGTATTTTTCTTTCCGCATTGTACTTAAGTTTTTGATATAATGGATATGTGGTGATGTTATTTTGTGACTTGGTTATACTTGTGGTTATGCTCCATTACAAAAAAAAATTCATTCTGAAAATTCTCTTTATAGGATCCCAGGATCGGAATCTAGTATTTGATTGTCAGGAGCCGAGAATGGGGCACTACGGAGGCTGTTGGCACCGGATTCGGCAATCAGAATTCATATGAATCCGATTTTCGGATTTGAGGCGTGACAGAAGTAGGTATCAGAGCATAACTTGGGAATACCTGAGGATCACATCACATATATACTATAAATAAGTTCCTAGTCTGAATGACTTTACGATTTTTCGACATAGACCCTTAATGTTTATGCCTTCGAGAATTCTCAAGGCTAATAGGCCATTGTTCCTTCCTGTAGGAGACGTTATGGCTAGAAGAATGACCCGAGCGAATCCCACTCCACCGCTTGTAACTCCCGCACCCCCATTCGCAGCTCTTGCTTTACCACCTGCTACTCCTGCTCTACCACCAGATATTCCTGCCTTTGAGCCTGAGGATGTCACTCATTTCCCTGAGACCAGTGCGGATCCGACCGTACCTGTGAGTACTACTCAGCTGTAGCAAATGTTACAGGTGATGACCGCCATTCTTCAGGGGCAGAGCAGGCGTCCCACAGTGACACCAGTCGAGGCTGAGCAGGAGCGTACGAGCGCTCTTCTCAAGAATTTTCGACAGCACGATCCCCCACATTTTCAGGGTGAGCCGGATCCTACTACTGCAGAGATATAGTGCTCCAAGGTGGAGAAGATATTTGACACCATGAGATGTACTACCCAGCAGTGAGTCCCATTAGCTGTATTCCTTCTCTAGGGTGAGGCTCAGTATTGGTGGGCATCTGTGGCCCGATCGGTAGCAGCTGATTTTGAGTGGACATGGGAGGACTTTATAAACCGATTTGACCGAAAGTTCTTTTCCGAGCATGTGCGACAGCAGCGCGCATTGAAGTTTGAGACATTGGTCCAGGGGGACATGTCTGTGTCCCAGTATGAGGCACATTTTGTCGCACTATCCAGATTTACGACATATCTTGTTGATGATGAGGGGGGGAAGGCCCACCGTTTTGAGAACGGCTTACATCCTGCCCTCAAGAGCCGTGTGATCAGACACATGCTTCCTACATTTAAGCAGATAGTAGAGAGGGCCCTGATATATGAGACAGATTGGGCTGGTATGCAGAGAGCCCATGATCAGAGGAGAGATCAGAAGAGGAAGGCACCCTCTAGTAGTTCTCATCAGCAGCATCGCTCACAGCAGCGGCGCACGACCCGCCCAGCATTCCGAGCACCAGCAGTACCCCCAGCACCATCTTCGGGACCATTTACAGGTACTTGCTTTGGATGCGGTCGGACAGGGCATCATAGGCACGAGTGTCCCCATCCGCAGCAGCAGCAGCAGCCGAGGGCACCACATCCACCTCCTCGACAGCCACCACAGAAGCAGCGACCATAGCACCAGCATCCTGTACCTCCCCCGCAGCAGCAGAGAGAGCAGGTTAGGCCGCCACAGCGACCACAACAGTAGCAGAGACCTCAGAGGGGACCTACACCCACCCAGCAGGCCTAGGGTAGATTTTACGCTGCTCAGCAGGACCCTCAGTCATTAGGAGGGGTAGTCGAGGGTACTCTTCCTGTTTCTGCATGCATTACACGTGTACTATTTGATTCTGGTGCATCGCATTTATTTGTCATCGATGATTTCTGCCGATCAACCGGTTTACCGTTAGAGTCTGCCCATGAGGATTTGGTAGTATCGACGCCCTTAGGGAAGACCGAAGTGTTGGGCCGATTTTGTGCATCTTGGCTCATTTTGATTGGGAATATCTTCTTGCCTGCCAACCTATTTGTATTGTCGATGTTCGATTTTGATGTTATCCTAGGCATGGACTGGCTTGACGAGTACTACGCCATATTAGACTACTCCGCGAGGATAGTCACGTTCTACATACCCGGCGTGCCAGAGTTTCAGTTTGTTACCGAGCCCAGAGGAGGGCAGCTTTCTTGCCTGTTATCGTGTGCCATTGAGGAGTCAGCTGCTTTAAGTATCGACCAGCTGCCTGTTGTTTGTGGTTTTCCCGATGTGTTCCAAGAGATTCCGGGATTACCACCTCGTCGGCATACTGAGTTCCAGATTGATCTCGTGCCCGGTACCGCGCTTATCTCGAAGGCCCCGTACCGTATGACACCGTTGGAGTTACGGGAACCGCAGAAGCAGTTGGACGAGTTGGGTGAGCTAGGCTTTATTCGTCCGAGCAGTTCACCGTGGGGAGCGCCGGTACTCTTCGTGAAGAAGAAGGATGGCTCGTTGAGGCTTTGCGTAGATTACCGTGAGCTCAATAAGGTTACGGTCAAGAACAAGTACCGGCTTCCGAGGATCGATGACTTATTTAATCAGCTACAGGAGACATAGTTCTTTTCGAAGATAGACTTGCGGTCCGGTTATCATCAGGTTCGGGTTCGAGATGAGGATATCCCGAAGATAGTCTTTAGGAAGCGCTACGGTCATTTTGAATTCCAGGTCATGTCCTTCGGACTGACTAATGCGCCCGCAGTATTCATGCAGTTGATGAACGAGGTCTTTCGTCCGTATCTTGATTAGTTTGTCGTGGTATTTATTGGCGACATTCTGATATATTCGAGGACTCATGAGGAGCATGAGCGACATCTTGAGATTACATTATAGACCCTCCGTGCACACCAGCTTTACGCGAAGTTGGAGAAGTGCAAGTTTTGACAGGAGGAGGTGAAGTTCCTCGGCCATGTAGTAACGAGGCAGGGTTTCGCTATAGACCCCTCGAAGATTGATGCCGTACATTAGTGGGACCAGCCCACGAACGCATCCGAGATCCGTAGTTTTCTTGGTTTGGCGGGCTACTACCGACGTTTTATTGAGGGATTCTCTCGCATTGCAGCCCCGTTGACCAGGTTGACCTGAAAGGGTGCCGAGTTTGTTTGGAGCGACGCTTGTGAGCAAGCGTTTATGGAGTTGAAGGATCGCCTCATGTCCGCTCCTGTCCTCACTCTTCCCTCTTAGAGTGATGGATTTGTTGTATTTACCGATGCCTCACGAGTTGGCTTAGGTGCTGTTCTAATGCAGCACGGGAAGCCGGTGGCTTATGTGTCTCGCCAGCTCAAGGTCCATGAGCTGAACTACCCCACTCACGATCTAGAGCTGGCAGCGGTTGTCTTTGCATTGAAGGTGTGCAGGCACTATCTTTATTGGGTGAGATTCGAGCTCTTTTCCGATCACAAGATCTTGAAGTATTTGTTCTCTCAGTCCGAGCTGAACATGAGGCAGAGGTGTTGGATGGAACTCCTGAAGACTACAATTTTGATCTTCAGTACCACCCGGGCAAGGCGAACGTGGTGGCCGATGAGCTCAGCCGTCAGCCACGAGGCCTGGTGGCGCATATGATGATTCAGGAGTGGAGGATGCTCGAGGATATAGAAGAGTACGACTTTGAGTTTGGTCCGCAGTCATCTATTGTTCAGCTATCGAGCTTTGCGATTCAACCCTCTCTTGTCGCAAGAGTGATCGAGGCTCAGCAGACAGACAAGTCGTTACAGGATTACCGAGTAGAGGCAGCATCTGAGAGTCAGACGGATTGACAGATTGGTTCTGACGGTGGACTTCACTTCAGAGGCCGATTATGTGTCTCGGATATTCCTGAGTTACATAGAGATCTTATGACCGAGGCACATCGATCGCGTTTCTCTATCCAACCTGGCTCGACGAAGATGTATCGCGATATGAGACGCTAGTATTTTTGGTCAGGAATGAAGCGCCAGATAGCCAGTTTTGTGGCCGAGTGTGACACCTGCTAGTATGTCAAGACCGATCATCAGAGACCCCCTGGTCTATTGCAGCCGTTGAGCGTCCCGATGTGAAAATGGGAGCACATATCTACCGATTTTGTCATGGGTTTGCCGAGGACTCAGCGCGGCCATGACGCCATCTGGGTTGTTGTGGACCGTCTGACGAAGTCGGCACATTTTCTTACGATTCGTGAGACTTGGCATACAGATCGGCTCGCCAGGATGTTTATTGATGAGATTGTGAGATTGCACGGTGTTCCCGTCTCGATTGTTTCAGACCGAGATCCGAGGTTCACATCTCAGTTTTGGAGAAGCTTCCAAAGAGCGATGGGCACTGATTTACAGCTCAGCACCGCGTATCATCCGCAGACTGATGGGCAGACCGAAAGGGTCAACCAGATCCTTGAGGATATGCTTTTGGCCTGCGCGATTGACTTCTCGGGTAGTTGGGATGAGCACCTGTGATTGGCTGAGTTCACGTACAACAACAACTATCAGGCGACCATTGGCATGACTCCTTTAGAGGCATTATATGGCAGACCGTGCAGATCTCCGAATTGTTGGACTGAGGTTGGAGAGCAACGTCTCCTAGGTCCCGAGCTTGTGCTGCGGACGTCAGATGCTATCGACATCATCAAGCAGAGGATGCGCACAGCTCAGAGTCGACAGAAGAGTTTTGCTGATCGTCCGCGTCGTCTATTGGAGTTTGCAGTTGGGGACCATGTGTATCTCAAGGTCTCACCCATGAAGGGTGTGGTTCATTTTGGGACGAAGGGCAAGCTTGCCCCGAGATTCATTGGACCTTTCGAGATCACTGGGCACATTGGCGCCTTGGCCTATTGGCTTGCCTTGCCATCGCAGTTGTTTGGTGTCCACAACGTTTTCCATGTCTCTATGTTGAGGAAGTGTGGGTCAGACATCGTGCCTGTTATTGATTGGCAGCCGTTGGAAGTTCGTGAGGATGCTTCTTATATTGAGCAGTCAGTTCGTATCCTTGATCGGAAGAAGCAGGTCCTCAGAACCAAGGTCATTCCCTTAATGAAAGTCCAGTGGAGCCATCATAGTGTGGATGAGGCGTCTTAGGAGCAAGAGGCAGAGATCCGTGAGCGTTATCCCCATCTTTTCGATGATTGATTGTATGGTGTAGTGTGCTTGATTATATATAATGTTATGTTTCCTATTAACTTTTTGAGTTATGGGTAGTTGCAATGGTAGTGTAAATTTTGAGGATAAAATTTTTATTAGGTGGGGAGAGCTGTAAGACTCATATCCTAATCCGTACTGTTCCGTCGCTTCCCGCGATCCTTCTCGTCAAATTCTGGCAGTCCCCGACCTGTAGTTGATGTTGTGCATGACCGTAAGTCATATCCCATACATTTGAGTCAGCTTAATCTGAGACTTGTATCATTGCGACCGCACAGTCGCCGCGACTCATGTACCGATCCGATACCCTGACTAAGAGATGTGGGTCGGTGTTTATTTCGAGAAAACGCCACACGTTTACATTCCCAAGAGAATCTCTACAAAGTGTCAAATCAATCCTATCATTCACTTTATGTCAAGTACAAGCAACCATACCTCTCTTACATCACCCTTACCTAAAGTCAACTCTCTCCCTCTCTCTCTCTTACACCACCTTACATGTCAAGTACCACTCACATCACTCCATCACTCACCTCACATCCCTCTTACAAACTCTCTCTCTCTTTCTCATTTCTCATCTCACTTCTCAAGCAACCAAGAGCATCACACGTCCAATGTTTTCCCAAGAGAAAGTGTGCATGTGTGTGGCCCACTTCCCATCTTAGCCATCCATTTCTCATCTCCACCATCAAAGTGAAGCTCAAGGAGTGTAGCTTTCCAACGGACAAGAAGATCAAGCGGTGGGTGCCTCCATAGCCTAATTTTTCATGTTTTTAAGATGGGCTAAGTGAGGTCAACTGATCAATGGTTTGGATCTCACTTGGGACCCTAAGATGTGGCCAATGGCCCATCTTGATCATCAAAATCATACCATGATGGGGCCATTCTCCATGGACCCCATCATGATCTTTACTTTTCTTGCATTAAAAGGTCATATAGACCGCTCATTTTGGATGGAGAGGGATCTCCACCGTTGATCTTTTGTTTGGATGGCCCATATGCAATGGGACCCATTGATGTATGATTGGATGGTTGAAACGGAGGGCCCATAGTGCCGGGGTCCCTCCATCACGCGTGTCTCACTCTCTTTCTCTCTCTCTCTCTCCCTCTCTTGTTCAATTTTTTTTTAATTATTTATTTGATGTGTGATGGTGCGGCCATGTGGCCCACTTGGATGGACCCCACCATGAAATATGTATTTTATCCAAGCCGTCCATGGGTGGGGCCCATCTTAAATGTATCATCCATTTGTGGTGGCCCACCTAAATAAGGCCCACCTTGAATGTATTTGATAAGCTCCAAAAAAAAAAAAAAACGTTCAGCATCTCTGGACGTCACTGGAATGAAAACACAACAAAAAAAAGAGCTTGTTTCAAGCTATTGGGATGGGCCACCTGTATAGGACCCACCTCGATGTATGTTTCTAATCCATGTCGTCCATCCTCTTTCCCGACTCAATTTAGGTGTTGATCCGAAAAATGAGGTTGATCGGAGTATCCGGTGGGCCATAGCATCGAAAACTATATCATTACCATTGAAGTCCACCCAGATTTTTCTTACATGCTGAAAACGACCCAATATTGGTCTTGATAGACTTGGCTAGGGCCATGGAAGCCAGTGGATGGAGTGGATCTACCAGATATGGGCCCCACACCCGAAAAACCTTGGAAAATCAGGTTTTCAAAAAAAAATAAAGAGCCCATGGGATTAAGCCCATTTGATACATAAAGAGCCCATGGGATTAAGCCCATTTGATGTACATGGGGTGCAAATGGAGTGGCCCATTTAGTATATTTAAAACTCATGTGTGTAGGCCCATCTGATATATTTAAGGCCCAAGTTGTGAGGCCCACTTTGATGTATTTCAAGGCCCATGGGTCATGGACCATTCCAATGTACATAAGGCTCATTGGTGAGGACCATTAATGCAGCCCATTTGATGAATGTAAGGCCATGTGATACGGCCCATTTGATGTATCTAAGGCCCATGGGTCGAGGCCCAACAGATGTCCTTAGGGTCCATTGCAATGTACGTTTCTCATGGTTCATGTAGTGATATTTATGGCGGGTCGTGCCTAGGGAACAATGTTGGTTTGATGTCCACATTGTATGTACAATGTTGGTTAAATGTCCGCATTGTAACTCCCCTTAGGGCCCATTAATAGGCCCATACTCGTTGCTATCCATCGCCTTATAACATGCTTAGTATAATCTCATGACTCATGCCCATACGCATCATATATATGCTTGATATGAGTATTGATTGATCATAGCATACGCCATTGGGCAGACCATTTACAGGACTCGTTTTGAGATAGAGTGCCCTACATGATCGCGCAGTACGCCCTGAATTTTTGCATGATTTGACATGTGATTCATGCATCTCCCATATGTGTGACCTGATCACTGCACGCCCTAACGACATTAAGGTCGTGGCTCCACAGGTACATCGTGGATGGCCGTATTGGATACCGAAAATACTTATTCTAGCACTGTGGGCACTTAGGATGTCCTTGGGTGAAAGTCTCAGAACCTTTTTGGTACCAGGAGATGCTCCAACGTCTAAACCGAGTGGATACACGAGCGCCCGAGTGTCGAATACAAGTAGGCCATGTCTCCCACTGTGTCATGATCGGTTGGAAGGGGGTGTGGCCTTATCTGCCTGAGTGAGGGGGCTATAAGCTAGGCTGAGTTTGACCAGCTCGCAAATGAGTCCGCTATTGACAAGCCGGGTAAGTATTGGTAGACTACTGGTCAGGCGGATAGTGAGGTCTATTCCGCTTGCTTGACTGTGTAGATAGGGAGGTGGCAGTCACTGCGAAGTGTATTAAACCCCGGTGACATCCAGAGAGGAGCTATATTGATATGTGTACTTGAGGAGTACCGACTTTCTTGGATTGCATTTCGCATATGACATTCTACTATGTAGGCCTTGCATTGCATCGGTGTGGCCGATGACACTCATATCTCGCATTGCTTGGCCTTGATATGGCCGATAGCATTCATGTCTTGCATTACATAGCGTTGGTATGGTTGATTTTATTCATGGACTTACTGCATACTTCCGCATTACCTGATATGGTACACTCGGCGTTTGCCTTGGGCACACACTTACACTACCCTCTAAGCTTTTGTAAGCTTATGTACGACAGTTGCGTGCAGGTAGTGTTAGACAGCAGCAGCGCTGAGGCAGGAGCGCGTATCAGGACCTTTTGGAGTTTTTTTTATCACCTTGTATTTTCCTTTCCGCATTGTACTTAAAGTTCTTGATATAGTGGATATGTGGTGATGTTATTTTGTGACTTGGTTATGCTTGTGGTTATGCTCCATTACAAAAAAAAAAAAATCATTCTGAAAATCCTCCTTGTAGGATCCCAGGATCGAAATCTGGCATTTGATTGTCAGGAGCCGAGAATGGGGCACTACGGAGGCTGTCGGCACCGGATTCGACAATCGGGATTCATGTGAATCCGATTTTCGAGTTTGGGGCGTGGCATTCTTGGTCGACCTCAGACCTCAGGAAGACTCAAGCCGAATTCAAGAACACTACCATACAGGTGATGACTTTCCCCTTGAGCTTTCCATTTTCAAATTAGCTAAATCTTGTTTGTACTAAATCACCATTATTATGATACTTGCTTTTACTAAATAGGCTCACATGCTAGTTAATCCTTAATCATTATTCACATAACTTGGTAATATATCCTCATTAGTTATTAACTCATGATGCTTCCTTACATGCCTTATTGAAGTCATATATTGTCACATGATAGCATGATTTGTCTCTGCACATGACCTTTGATGCTACACATGGAAGATTTCATGATTATATGCAAGTCACACTTGGGATGTAATTAGACAAAACATGTGGGAAATACGGACCTTGTACTGGTGTCATTTTGATCAAGGTATCCTATTAAAACATCCCAAGGTGGAGGACCTCATGAGCCGGGGATGGTGGTAATGGGACACTATGCTCGAGCTGTCGGCCTACGCTGGATGACGAACCCCCCGTAGTGACCATTAAGTTACTTAAATTGGCTGATTGTAACTGGATTAATAATGGGTTGGCTAATCATACATTTATAGCATATTGACGATGGCGGATGGCTATTCTGGATGCTGTAACACGTGCCCTATGGGTATCGTTTCGCTAGCTCCCAGACCATCGACTATCGACTCATGTCCAACTGGATGATCTTTCCCAGGTCGATGATTGCATGGGTGATGAGCCCAAGTCTGACTGGATGTGCATCCCCAGGCCGATGTGCACTCATGCATCCATGCATCTAATAAGACTGCATATTGCTTGTTTGGATTACTGCTTGGTTTCCTTTCAACTATGTTTGCTAAGGCGGCGATGTGTAATCTTGAGGGGAATTCACATTGAGCTGGCCACTCATCCATCAACTATCCAACCGTACAGAACATACAGGAACGAATGTAGAGGGCGTCGGTGTCGGCCTTTGTGATGCCACCATGCATGGAGCATGAAGAGGAGTATCATGAGGACGATCCGCATTAGGACGTAGCGGCGTATTTTGGTGTTAATCAATAGCTCTATACTTTATTTTTAGTGGAATATTATTTTGGGAACTTGTGGAATTTTGTAACTAAGACCCCCAGCTGAGTGGGTCAAATATTGGGCTCTCATGAATATACATACTTCTTTTTGGCTATCGCACTCTGAGTTTACATTCCGTTGTTTCTCTGATTCATTAACTCTCAGATTTCAAGAAACAAGTCTCCTACTCGGGTTCTAGAAATCAGGGCGTTACACTTTCTTCTTTCTTTCTCTTCCGTTTTCTATTTTATGTCTTTCATTTGATTTCTTGTTGGGTAGAATTCATGTTGGAGAATAATAGGCCATTAGATGGAGAGATTTAATGGTCGGGATTGTGAGGATCGGCTTCGTGCCAATTGTGGAGTGGCATGCGGCAAGTGCGAAAGAGGAGTTCCGCATCAAGCGGACTCTATAATAATGCAGGGTGTGGTGTGTTGTCTTACGGATGCTAGGTGGGGTCCACTATGAGTTTAGAAAGAATCCATACCATTTATTAGTTTCAGTGATGCATGATATGTTGAGAGTTTGAGAATGGGGTAGATCAGGAATTTTGGTGGGTTGCACAAGAGGATTTTGGACAAGGGGTTTCAACGGATGGGGTTCCACAATGGTACGGTTTCAACAGACAGTTTGGATCGGTGAGGTGGGCCCCACTATGAAGAATGACGTGCATTGATGGGTCGAGTCATGCGGACAGTTGGCATGGTAAAGAAGAATTTCAGTTGGAGAGGGAGACAAAATCGGGGAGGAGGTGCTCTCGTGGTGACGTGCTAATGCGCGTCACCTCTCTCTCTCTCTCTCTCTCTCTCTCTCTCTCTCTCTCTCTCTCTCTTTACACAATGGCCCCCACAAGGATGTTTTGGCAGATCCACTCCGTCCATTAATTTTTTAAGATCAAGTTAGGGCATTGGCTAAAAAATGAGGCTGATCCAAACCTCATGTGAGCTACACCACAGGAAAAAATGGAACTCACCATTGAAAAAAGAAAAAAGTATTACAAAAGATCTTTAAGAATGTTTGGAATGCATTCTATAGAATTACAACGGACATGATAATAAGATATAAAGCAGTTGAGATGAATTCAAAAGCAAATTAAGCAGTGATAGTCATCAAGGATAAGTTAAGAGGAAAGATGATAGTCATCGAGAAACAGTTAAAAGGAATTCAAAAGCAAACTAAAAGAGCTTTACATTCTTTGCTGTTCGTAGATGGATTCGAACCAAGTCAAGTTCGAATCAAATTCCAAGTCGAGCTCAGTCTAACTAGGACTCGGGCTCAAAATTTTTTTGAGTTAAAAAAATCAGCTCGAGCAAGTTAATAGAGCTAATTCAGTTTGTGCATAGCTCTATGTTTAACCATAGCTTAAAAACCCAAAACCTCAGCTCATTTTAGGTGTACAGCTGGATCTTGTTGACAGGAAGACTCAATCCAACTCGATTTTTAATTATTATAAATTGAAAATATGGCAAGCGACTCGGTTCTGACCAGTTTGTCCATGTCCAGTTGGAGTCACGCCCAACACAAAGTTTCCCAGTGTCTTGGCTTGAAATCTCGCTGAGTTGAGTTGACTCGACTGAGTTTCGAGTCGAGTTAGCAAGCTTTAAAACTATGGTATTAATTTCTTTTTCTTTAATAATATAAATAAAAGATTCACTGTGTATTTGACTTAGAAGGCTGGTTTAATGGTAGCTTTGTTTTGAGTTTGGTAATTCTTTTGAGATACGGTACTGAATCTTGATGCATTATGGGTGTGGCCCATGGTTTGGTGATCCGAACTGTTCATATTTGCCCTCGGCAGATTGGAACATGACCCAGAAAAAAAAAAAAAAAAAAAGATTTGATGATTCTATCCATCCAAAATTTTGGCAGTTATTTCAGACCGTTTATGCAGGGAAGATTTGTGGGCCACTGATTCATGGTTTAGAATATCCTTTGCTGATTGCCCATTCGGCATTGGTTGCTTCAGATCAACGGTTTGGGATCTTCGAGCTATAGCCACTACATGTACAAACTGATGCATCAGATCACTCAGAGTTTATATGTATTAGGACCCTATTTCTCACTTACCCTGTCGTGACAAAATAACACGGGACTTACCATTACTAGGCCCCACTGTTAAAAAATCACACTGATCGGATGATCATAGCCTTCTATCCTCAAATTTTCATCCGGAATTTCAACCATTGATCGGTTCCATTTTCCAACCATCCATTTCGAGGCCACAAATGACATAACTAGGATTGAATAGATACCGTGATACGGCACCCGGTCCATACAGGGTCCCAATCAATTATCTAGAAGCCACGTGTACGGATGGAAGAGGAGTTATGTGATTATACAATTGAGATGTGAAGTGCATGGAATACATATCATTTTGAAAAGATGGTCATGACCATTCCATCAGTGGCTTGGCAATATCAACGAGTTTTCAGTGGCTCATGAGAAGTGGGCCTACCTAATGGGCCGTTCATATCTATAATTACCATCATCAACATATTTAGAGACACCATGGCACAATTATATCTTTCTGTCATCAACCATACCTGAGGAAAGATCAAATACATGCGTCACGTGTTTTAGAAATCGAAGTAATGCATGGGCATTTTCACGTCGGGCTTGGGTGGGTAGCCCGTGGGATGCGAAGACACACTCGAAGTGGGTGACTCCCATGATTTGGGGCTTGCGGGGAAGGTCTCGTGTTCGAGACTCTTCCCCGGGGGGTGATTATTGAGCATTTTACACCGGGCTCAAGTGGGGTAACCTATGGAATGCGGGGACACACTCGGGTAGGGGGCCCATGCAATTTGTGGCCCACGAGGGGGATTCGCCTATGTCCTAACCCATGAGATGTGGGGGCCTAGGTTATGAGATAAAAGAATTAATTCGTCATATTTTAACAGTTCGAACTTTTAGAGAAACTAATTAATTGTCCTGCATCACGAAACCATGTAGAGCGTGGGCTCCACCATGAAGATCACCTTAAACAAGTTAGGCTAGTTCACTCACGAGGCTGGGCCCACTAAGCTTATCGGGCCACCCATTTTGGGCTGGGCTTAGGCTCCCCAATAAAGCTCCCGTTTCTGAAGATTAACGTATAGGCTACGGCTGTGCCTAGAAGCTAACAATCATGGGCCGAATGCAACCCAGCAAAAGCCCGTTTCCATTGATACATGGTGGTGGTTTGCACTTCGCAGGGCGTGGGAAAGAGCCAAATCCCGGCCTTTTGAACTTTGAAATTATACATATGGTGCACATGTGTGCGCGTGTCAACGTGTGTATGAGAAATGGTACTGTGAGACATCCACGCTGTGGATCTGGTATGTCCCTAAATATCAGCCTTATTCAGAACTCAGGTGGGGCACACCATTTGAAATCATGGTTAAAATATCTAAAAACACTTGGTGGGCCCACCAATTGTCCAATTGAGTTTTAGAATGGCCTAAAATTAATTTGGTGTGATCCTTCATCCAAGTGGGACACACAACGGATGGGTTGGTTGTCTAAACCACATCTAATTGGGCCCTATATACAATCACGAAGGTTTCAATGGTGAGCATCCACTCTAAACTGTTGCCTATGATGTGGCCCACCTAAGTCATTGATTAGCCTGTTTTTTGAGCCTGTGTCTCACCCTGGAAGGATGTATCTCATCAATGGGATGGATGTCCGTAACACATCACAGTCAGCCCCACCATGATCTACATTCTACATCCACCCCATCAATGATACCCATCTTCCATGGTGGCCAAGGGCGTAAAAACCAGACCAATCAATAACTTAGGTGTGCCATGCCATAGACAACATTTATGAGTAAATACTCACCCATTGAAACTTTCATGATCATTTATAAGGCCCACCGCATCACACGGCCATCTAAATAGTTTTAGATGTTTTAGTCATGGCATGGCTCACTTGAGTCCAAATACAGCGAATTTTTGGAATATCTCACAAGAGAAAGGTCTGTTTGAAAGAAAAATAAATAATAATACTTCACTTCATTAGAAAAAACCAATTGCATGGGTAAAATATAAGATTGTTTTTTTTGGCTATTGGTTTTTGAAATGCCTAAAACTATGAATTATTTCAGGATACGTGAAATGTTTTTTAAATGATTCTAATTAACCACGTTCTTCATTTATCTTGTATATAATACAAAATTTCTAGGCCATAAGTTTTTGAAATATGGGAAAGGTTTTTAAAATAAATATAACCACCTGCATCACGATGAAGTGTTGAAATTTTGCTGGCTCTTCAAGAAGCAGGAAGATGGTTTTTTCCAGCTCCGTGTTTCAAGAAGGCATGTGGGTGCGACTTTAATCTCTGTTGCACCCATGTTATCATGATCGGATGTCTGAGGATGGAACTCTCAGAAGACGTGTTCTGAACTAATTTCATAAGAGAAGGAATCTCTACACGCATTCAAAGATGGTACGGATTTTATTAGCTCACCTTTAAATACCATATGCAATTTACTCTAACATGTGTTTGTTTGTTTGATGTCACCTCATATCCAAAAACTCAGCCTATTATAAATCTTGCGTGGGCCCCATTACAAGTAATAATTTAAATTACACCTAATACTTATATAGTTCACGTGGTTTTGGTATACCTAAGTTTTTAATTGGTTTCATCTTTTAGAATTCTCTTTATTAGGTTGAGTAGAATAAAAAAGCTATCGTAAGGCCCCACACACAAACCTACGGTTGGCATCCCATTTCAAGTCCAACTTGTGGATTGATCAGATGCTTTCTCAAACCTAATAATCAAGGAGTCACTTGATGGACGGAGTGGATTTCACATAAGTGGGCAGAATAAAACTCAGGCGTTGTACCCTTGTTTTTACTTTCTCAAACATGGACCCGACTCACCTTCAGGCCAGATAGGTCGGAGTTACCCGGGGCAGTGAATACGCGCTGGCCCGTCGAGGCCCAGGTCGTTGACAATCCTATCCACTCAATGAGATGGGCCCCACATTGGTTGAAATGGACGGTGGCACGAGGATTTGATTTGCAATGCACGTTATAACGATGACTAGTCCCAAACAAGTGTGTTGTGGGTCCATCTTCTCGTACATGTGTGGCTGACCTGATGAGTGGAACGGCCAGATTTTTTGAACAGGGTAACTACTTGGTGGGGCCCACTTGATGGAAGCATGAATGTAAGAGTTTGTCGCTAATGCGGGAAAGTGGAAAAGTTATCTATGTGACATGATCTGCCCATCCAAGTTTACTAACTCCACACGTATGCACCTTTACCTGGAGCCTGTACGTGGTACATATAAGATGGTGCGTAAGATGGGTCCCACCGTGACGATGACCTGCCACAGAAATCAGTTTGGTTCACTCATCAGCGGACGCAGATTTCCTGCAAAGTGCGCTGGAAACCTAGGCGGGGCCCACTGTGATGTTTGTGAGAAATCTAACCCGTCTATCCATTTTTGGAGCTCAAATTAGTACTGTGACCAAAAAATGAAACGGATCCAATACTCAGGTGAGCCGCACAAGAGGAAAAGTTGGGTAGGAAAATTCCTACCGTTAAAATGTCCCTAGGTCAACAATGATGTTTACATGCCATCTATATCGTTCATAACGGTTATTCCTACTAAGATGAACTGAAAACAAAAATATTAGCCTGATTCAAAACTTCCCTCGTCCTAGGAATATTTCAACTCTGAACATTCAATTCTCACGTTTTTAGTCTACTTGAGTCTTGAATTCGGCTCATTTTTTATCAAGGTTTTAAAATGGTCTTACAAAACTAATGAAAGGGTAGATTTCTCACAAACATCACGGTGGGCCGCACCTAGGTTTCTAGCCCAGCAGCATATGTTAAAGGCTTTTGCAGTAAATCCGCGTACCTCAGCACATGGGCGCATGGAAGGTAGGTCGTGCGGCACTTTTTTTTTTTCTTTTTCTATTTCTTTTTTCTTATGCGGTTGGAGTGGATTAGGTGTTACGTGAATAACACCTTAGTGGGTGTTACCCTTTCGATGTGGGCCCATATCGATGAATGTATTGTATATCCACGCTGTCCATCTGTTTTTTCAGCTCATTTTAGATGTAAAACAAAAATTTTAATAGATCTAAATATCAGGTGGACCACACCAATGGAAACAGTGGTGAATGACAATTAATAACTTTTTCTGGGCTACAAAAGATTTGGTTCAAACTGATCTTTGTATTTTTCTTACATCCAGGTCTGATTGACCTTATTAACGAATTGGATGGTACGTAAACATTACGGTGGGCCCTAGGATGTTTTTAATGGTGGACGTTCAATCACCACTGTTTCCTATGGTGTGATCCAGCTGAGATTTAATCTGCTTAATTTTTGGGATCCCTTCATGGCCGAAAAAACGGACGGACGGCGTGGATATATGGAAAATTATCAAGGTGGGCCCCACGGCAAGGGTAACACCCACTGAATGTTTCCCGGGCAATACCTGGTACACTCTCGATACGGCGGAGCCGAAAGAACTGAGAGCTTGGTAGAAGCTGATGTATCGATCAGGTCCATCCATCTGAATGGGCCCAGCATAGATGGCTTACTTTTCAAAAATCTAACTTATTAGAAAGAAACATTCATCACTTTTCTTCGGATTACCCGCTAAATGTTGCACGGTTGATTGTTTTGTTTCCTACAATTTCTTCGGATAGGATCGTCCAATGGACATCCGCCACACAGACCAGGCGGATAAACCAACCCGTTTGATACATCACCCTTCTATGTAAACGGTAGGGAGAAGGCTAATCGTGGGAATAAGTGGTAATTGGTGACTATTGGTGAATGTATTTGATATGAAATTCAATTGACATATAGTACACTTGAAATCACAGTTTGTATGTAAATTAAAATTCGATTCACAGTAAATATATCAAAAGCACCTTTTAGGAGTTAAATCAGTGATAATTAGTTAGTTTTGGTATGTGTTTTAATTTTTAATGCACCCAATTACACGGACACTCTCACATGAGCACTCCATATGATCATATAATTGAAATACGGTGCATTTGCTATTGTACTATTGTAACGCCCTGAAAATTGGAGGTCGTACATATACTCGACTCCCAACTTTCTGGGTGTCACTTATAATCAATTTTATAAATTTATGATTAATCAGATTTGAATGCGCAGTATGAAATTACTTGAAACATGAATTACAATTCACAACTAGTCTACTGGAAAGGAAATGATTAAATATATACAATGCCAAAAAATATTGATGGGACGCAAAAGGCGTCGCCCAGCAAAAAATATAAAGAAATAATACGCCCAAAAGAATAGGGTGCTGAGTCTACTACTCAGCGACTCAAGTCCGCATGCGAAATTTATGGCAAACCGTCCATCTAGAAATAGAACATCTCGTCCTCCACATCCAGGCTCGCGCCGAAAGGCTCATCATACTCAGCGTCACATGCAATTACTGAAGAGTCTGGTTGGTGTTTTAAAACACCGTCCCAAAGTAGGAGTGAGTGATCAACTCAGTGGGTGTTATTAGTCAAGTTACAATAAACATCGATTAAATTATGGATTTAATGAAAGATAATACATTTATAAAAACTAACTAATCTTGTTAATGTATGTGCATGTATAATGATATGATGCATGCCCTTACAACAACACTCCCTCGAGTGACTCCGTCTAACGGTCGCGTATGACCAAAACTCCCTTATTGCGACCTCGATTGTCGAGTCGTCACCCTAACTAGTGCGATGCATGAATAATGTTAACCGAGTATTTAGTTAATTCTGTTCATCCAGTAGATTGGGAAAATCAGTACACCCCACGTATCAATGTCCTCAATTAGTTGCGAAGCTTAGGCCCCTCAACGTGCGAGGTCAGGGCTCCACAATCATTGATCCCGTCGGGTTCCTCATCCCCGACTTCAAGCACATGGGGAGTGCTAAGAAAAGGGATCGCTCGCGGTCACTACGGGGAAGCTCGTCAACCCATCTTAGGCCGACAGCTTGGCCACAGTGTCCCATTTCACCATGTCTGGCTCACAAGTCAGTGGATCAGTTCCAATTGGTTATCAATGGGCAACAACGGTTGTAGGGTGTTCCAGGTTCCATGCATATGTGAGCAAACAAGGTTAATAAACAAGGTTGGTCAGTAAGTAGACTAGGCCGCATGAATTCAAGCGAGTACGTGACAGAAGACATCGGGTACGAGCGACCCATGTAGTCGAACTACTGCCGCTCATACACACCCGTCCAAATCCATCAGTTTAGTCTCAGGATAGTCCTACTAATGGGACCCCTTAAACTCTCCTCATGTTCCTAACCAACACAAGGGTTTGATGGTAATCCATAACATGCTAACAGTCAGGGTCATCAACTAACGTAAGCAATACCATGCATCCATATTTCCTAAAATACAATTCATATTTTTCCTACAAAGCAAGCTAACAATATTATGAAACAAAGGTACATGTGTGGTGTGTGGGTTAACGAGGAAGCTAAGCATTTCATATATCTCATAGAACCAAATTGCACAAGAGTTAATGAATCGTACATGCAATAGGCAACATCATATGGTAACCAAACAAGCCATGAACATGCAATCATCCATTTATACCAAATTATGTAAGAGGCAACAAACATTCCCTAACTATTCTATGTAAATTGAGAGAATCAAGGGTAAGGTCTTTCCTAGATTTTCTCTAAATTCTCCAAATACATCATTCAAGCAATCCGAATTATTAGATTCATAATAAAATTGGTACTAGGCCACCTAAGGATAATAGTCTACACCTATAGATCGTTGAAGACTTGAAAAACGACCTACAAACAACGAACTTGATGTCAATCGGCCGGAATCCTAAGACAAAGTACTTGCATGTTAGAATCTCATGTGAATCCACCCTCAATATAAGGGATTTCTAATAGATGAGGGTTTTACCTACTCAATCGATGGGGAGAGGCTCTTCTGGTTGTGGGCGAAGGATTTGTTGGGGAAGAGATGAGGAGTTGCAAGAATCGGTCTCCTTTAGACCCCACTAGAGTTATGACCTACCTTCCCTATTCTTCACTCTCCCTTCCTCTCTTCTTCCTTTCTTCTTTCTCCCTTTTCTATCTTCGTTCTTTCCCTTTTCTAGGGCAAAATCGTATGGGGAGAGGGGTGCCCAAAAGAAGCCCATTTTATAATGCCAGATTTGGTGCAAATGGCCTCAAGTGTTGTGTTTTTACTATACTAGCCCTATGGGAGGGTTTTTCTAGCCTCTAGAGCCCACTATGGGGTGTACAAGTTGATATATACCATAAGATAGTTAGCCCTAATGATGATATACGTATAGATACGATCGGCCCGCCATTTGGATGTGTCAATTAACGAATATGATTGAAAGTCTGTTTAACAGTCACCGATGGTCAATCAGGGCCGCGGCTATACAGATATGAGCAGAAAAATATTCGTACTTCACATGTGAAGTTTGGTCGCAAACCAATGATCCGAAACTCTCAACTTTGCATAAGAGTGGATGAGCCAATTCACTTAAGTTTCAGCTTCTTCCTTCAGGGTATTTGCATTTCTCATGCACTTGTCATTTAGCTCAAGTTGAGCGGTTCTGGACCGTTTCCAGGTCTGACTCCCGCTATGAACGTCAAACCCAGTAAGATGGACATTACTCTATAATTTGGTAACTAGTGACCCACCGACGAGCAGTTTAGAGCTTGTTCGAGAAATCAAGGCATTTCTAGAATGAATTATGTATTGAGATTTCTTGTAAACAATGATTAGGGTTTGGATTAACTATATTCATAATGTGACCTATTTATAACTAATGAAAGTAGAGACTTAGTCATAATTACTCTAAACCGTCGGTTTTAGGCTAAAAGAGTAACGGGGTTGATTTGTTCTGTTAGTCAAAATCCGGGCCTTATCTGATTCGGCCCTAGTTAGATCTTTAATTTAGTTATGATTGTCTTAATTAGTTAGCAATGAGTCGGTTAGATTTGAGTCATACATAAGTAAATCATGAGGCTACACCTGATGTTCAAGTGATCAGGCAGATTCGTTGACTTTCTACTGTTGATTAATTTAACTTGTGCAGTTCTTTACTGGTTCACCCTTGTATATACTAACATTAAGTGTTAATAGTCATTAAGTGATATTATAAGTTAATTACACAACAAAAAAAAAATTCAAAGATTTTTGAAAATCCAAAACAATGAAAATTGAAGATATTACAATCTACCCCCTTAAAAATAATTTCGTCCCTGAAATTGCCTAAGGGTAATAAATAAAGATTTTATTATTTCATTTGTCTAAGTTTTATTGATTTCAAGTTTATATGTATGGTAGCGTGTATACTATCTATACTAGTTTGGCTCATTTTAGTTTACTCCCTTAAAAAAATTTTACCCTGAGATTTACTATAATTTATTTAATTATATACTTATTGTTAAATATTTGGATTCATGATGACGATTTCTCTCTATCTAGAGTGAAAATATTTTTTTTTCAATGTTAGACCAATACAGAGAGATGGTTGTAGTGGGCTTGAACCCGATACGTCGATCATATACCTGACTAGGGTAAAAGTCTCATCGTATCCCTTCTTCATCCCAGTGGCTCCTAGTCTTCTGCTCGGTCAAAGCAGTGAGTCCATTGGTAGTTGCCCAAGATTGATAATTGGGTCAAGCCACGAATGCTTCGCAGGCATATACTTCCGTAATTTTATAGTCTGATCAATATAAATGTTTAGGGAACGACCATCGTTGGAAAGTTTAAATCTCTTATTTATAAGGTTGTCCTTTGAGTCTTTGTTTACGAGAGTCCTCGTTTTAATTTATATCCAATTTGAGGTTTAATAATTCTTTCAACATGCCTATGGGCAACGATCATCCTAAAAAGTTTTTAAAGACACAAATTTTTATATGAATTACCATTTCAATCCTATGGCTAGTGAGTTAATCGCAGACTACACTTTAGTTTCATAAATTTTAAGAATAAATGAATAGTCGATGTTCTAAGGTATTAGGGAGGTTTGGAGTGCTAATAACGCTAGGAAGGACATAGGAAAGCAGAGATAAAAGGTATCATCTTCTCGATTTTGTTGGAACCTTGAGTCCATAAGAGAATGAGAAAACTCAATATATTTTACCGTAGTCTGCCTCTAACATGAGTTTACAGAGTATTAAACTATGAAACTCAATCTTACTTAAGGGTTCTAACTTAATTGCACCAAAATAACTTAAACAAATATATATATATATATATATATATATATATATATATATATATATATATATATATATATATATAATCAAACTTAATCATGGGATGATTCCTAACACGATTATAAATAATTCCTAAATAAACACCCAATGTTAAATTTTAATATGAAAAAACATGACTAGTTTATTGGCAACAATACATGCAAGTATTCACAAAGTAACAAGAGAATTTCAATCCATACATTCACGTTGAATTTCAAAATGTCATTGGCATTTACATCCTACAGTATGGATTTACATGTATCACTAGATACCGCAAACTTAAGGAAAATACAGCCTAATCAAAATAGGAAAGGTTATAACTATCCTTCAACACATGAAAGCAATTTTAACTGACTCGAACAAACTACCAATTGTCCGTTAGGTTAAGCTACTATTCCTCTGGGTCAAACGCGGATAGGGGTGCTTCTTCCCCTTGAGGGAAAGGACTACTAGAATGAAGAAGAAAGAGGCAACGGTTGCCAAGAATGCTATATCTCTCGGAGATGATGGATTGCCTGTGAGAAATGTAGGTGGGTCGTTGGAGGGAAGATTTTAGGGGTGGTTTTGAGAAGACTAGAGAATGAGTTTAGGAATATATTTGAGGAAGGTTTGTTAAGGATGGGTTGTGGGGAAATGGGTTGGAAATGAATGTGGAAGGATGGGTGTGGGAATGGATTTGAGAATGAGATTTGAGAAAGAGGGTTGATGTTGGGTTTTATAAATGAGTTTTGGTAAATGAATTTTATGAATGGAAGTGAAAGTGAATGAGTGAATGGAGTGGGATTTTGAGGGTAGTTGTTGAGATGGGATGGTTTTGTAAAGGAAAAGAAGATGGGTTTGAAATGGTTTTTATAGGTAAACTTGAGAATGGGATCGAGAAAAAGAAGATGATTAAGAAAGGGTTTGGGAATATGGTTTGGAGATAAGGAAGAGGAGATGGGCTAGGGAGATGGGAAATGTGAAGAAGAAAGTGGTTTTGAGATTTGGGTTTGAAGATGGGAGAGGGAGAGGTCTCTCTCTCTAGGGGTTTAGAAGCAATGGAGGGGAGTGAGAGGGGAAGAATAAGAGTTTAATTTAATCACCTAGGATGATTCCTACGATCTTTGAAAACAATTCCTAATTTAACTTTAAATCCTAAACTCTACGATAAAAGAGATACATTTGGTCCATCGGCAACTTTTAGTTGTAGGAACCTTCGGTTTCAATACATCTTTTGTTCATAAAGTATTTAACACTTTTAATTACTGGATAATTTTTATAATTTATAATTTTTTTTAGTAATTCATCATTAAGTTGACCATTTTTTATATAAAATTTCAATCTATTTTAAGTTTCATAAAAATTATAAAAATTTTAGAAGCATAAGTTATTTGAAATTAATAATTTCCTGTAAGATACTAAAACGTATCTAATTCTTTTAACGTTTCTTATACTTTTAGTAACTGAATTATTTTTAAATTTTTTATGATGATTTATCATTAAGTTTCAAGTCATCTCACAAAATTTTATATCAATTGGATTGTAAATAATTTATTAAAATTCTAGGAGTAACAGCTGCCTGAAATTAAAAAACTTCATATAGTTAATAGAACATATTAATTTTAAATATATTATAATTTTTATTTAATTTTTTTCTTATTTTTATATAAAATTATACTCATCAAGTTTCAATCTGGATTTTGAATCACAAAAATTGGAATTATAACGAATGAGATATGATTTTTTGAAATCGACACCAAATTGTAGGGAATTCCGGCGGGGACAACACAAGTTGGCGGGGGCTACGCGGGCTGGTGGGGGCAATGCAGGCCGACGGGGGCCACGCGGACCTCTAGCTTCCCGGGCGGGGGCCACGCGGGCCTCTGTCTCCACAAGCTGTTGAGGTCTCTCGATGCCCGTATCTTACAAACCAGAATGAGTTATTCGACGTACCATATATGAATTTGTAGTAGGAGAAGCCGATCTACGCAATGAGACTAGTGGCTTCGCGAGGTTCCCCTCAGTTAGCAATTAAAATACTATTTTTCTACAGTTTCACTAAATTCGGTAAATTTTCATTCACCTATATGTCTTTATCCCCGAATGGGTTAAAATTATCAAATTTGGTCCAGTATTATCTCGTTTGGACTTGGATGATGGCCTCGACCATCTAATCATTCAGTTTTGGTTTGTTCCTATCATTGAGATAAGGTATTGTAAGTATCTCAGACCTGTTTTCTAGCGTCACTACTATCTCTCGCTACCTAACCCTAACTCTTTGGAAGACTTACCTTCCATCTAGGATTCGTCGATTTAAGCATCTAGGTTGGTTCCTATCATTTCAGTGTCGCTATTATACTTCCTCCAAGTCAGCAGATACGTTAGTGAGTTCTCGCTATTATACTTCCTCCAAGTCAGCAGATACGTTAGTGAGTTCATGACCCACGACCTAATTAATTCCAAACCATTGCTTTGATACCATCTTATAATGGCCTGAAAATTAGGGGTCATGCATACACTTGACTCCCAAGTTTTTGAGTATCACTTATAATCAATTTTATAGTTTTATGATTAAATAGATTTAAATGCGCAGCATGGAATTACTTGAAACATGAATCACAATTCACGACTAGTCTACTAGAAGGGAAATGACTAAATATATACAATGCCCAAAAATATCGATGGGACGCACAAGGCGTCGCCCAGCCAAAAATATAAAGAAATAATACGTCCAAAAGAATAGGATGCTGAGTCCACTACTCAGCGACTCAAGTCCGCCTGCGAAATTTACGACAAACCGCCCATCGACTGGAAATAGAACATCTCGTCCTCCTCATCCAGGCTCGCGCTGAAAGGCTCCTCATACTTAGCGTCACCCGCAACTACTGAAGAGTCTTGTTGGTGTTTTAAAACATCGTCACAGAGTAGGAGTGAGTGATCAACTCAGTGGGTGTTATTAGTCTTAAGTTATAACAAACATTAATTAAATTATGGATTTAATGAAAGGCAATACATTCATAAAAACTAACTAATCTTGTTAATGCATGTGCATGTATAATGATATGATGCATGCCCTCACAACAACACTCCCTCGAGCGACTCTGTCTAACGATCGCGTATGACCAACACTCCCTCATTGCGACCCCAACTGCCGAGTCGCCATCCTAACTAGTATAATGCATGAATAATGTTAACCAAGTATTTAGTTAATTCCATTCATCCAGCAGATTGGGTAAACTAGTACACCCCATGTATCGATGCCCTCAATTAGTTGCGAAGCCTAGGCCCCTCAACGTACGTGGTCAGGGCTCCGCGATCCTTGATCTTGTCGGGTTCCTCATTCCCGACTTCAAGCACATGGGGAATTCTAAGAAAAAGGATTGCTCGCGGTCACCACCTCAGCCTAAGCCAACAGCTCGACCACAGTGTCTCATTCCACCATGTCTAGCTCACGAGTCGGTGGTCGGCTCCAATTGGTTATCAATGGGCTACAACGGTTGTAGGGTATTTCAAATTTTATACATATGTGAGCAAACAAGGTTAACAAACAAAGTTGGTCAGTAAGTAGACTAGGCCGCACGAATTCATGCGAGTACGTGACAGATGACATCGGATACGAGCAACCCATGTAGTCGAACTATTGCCACCATAACACCTGCCCAAATCTACAGGTTTAGTCTCAGGATAGTCCTATCAACGGGACCACCTACACTCACGTCATATTCCTAACCAACACAAGGGTTTGATAGTAATCCACAACATGCTAACGGTTAGGGTCATCAACTAACATAAGCAATACCATGCATCCATATTTCCTAACATACAATTCAGATTTTTCCTACAAAACAAGCTAACAATATTATGAAACAAAGGTGTATGTGTGGTGTGTGAGTTAGTAAGGAAGCTAAGCATTTCATATATTTCATAAAACTAAAGTGCACAAGAGCTAATGAATCATACATGCCATAAGACAACATCATATAGGAACCAAAAAAGCCATGAACATGCAATCATCTATTTATACCAAATCATGTGAGAGGCAACAAACATTTCCTAACTATTCTATGTAAATTGATAGGATCAAGGGTAAGGTCTTTCCTAAGTTTCCTCTAAATTCTTCAAATACATCATTCAAGCAATCAAAACCATTAGATTCGTAATAAAATTGATATTAGGCTACCTAAGGATCATAAGCCGCACCTATGGATCGTTGAAGACTTGAAAAATGACTTGGGAACGTAGAACTCAGTGTCGATTGGCTGGAATCCTAAGACAATATACTTGCATGTTAGAATCTCATGTGAATCCATCCTCAACATGAAGGATTTTTAAGAGATGAGGATTTTACCTACTCAATCGATGGAGAGGGGCTCTTCCAGTCATGGGTGAAGGATTTGTTGAGGAAGAGGTGAGGAGTTGTAAGAATCGGTCTCCTTTGGGCCCCACTAGAGATATGACCTAACTTTCCTCTTCTTCACTCTCCCTTCTTCTCTTCTTCCTTTCTTCTTTCTCCATTTTCTATTTTTTCTCTTTCCTTTTACTAGGGCAAAATCGTATGGGGAGAGAGGTGCCCAAAAGAAGCCCCTTTTATAATGCCAGATTTGGTGCAAATGCTCCAAAGTGTTGTGTTTTTCCTATACTAGCCTTATAGGAGGATTTTTCTAGCCTCTAGGGCCCACTATGGGGTGTACAAGTTAATATACACCGTCGGATAGTTAGCCCTAATGATGATCTATGTATGGATACGATCGGCCCGTCATTCGGATGTGTCAATCAAGAGATATGATTAGAAGTTTGTTTAACGGTCACCGATGGTCAATCGGGGCCATGACTATACGGATATGAGTAGGGAAATATCCTTACTTCACGTGTGAAGTTTGGTCACAAACTGACGGTCCGAAACTCTCAACTTTGCATAAAAGTGGACGACCGAATTCACTTAAGTTTCAACTTCTTCCTTTAGGACATTTGCACTTCTCATGCACTTGTCTTTTAGCTCAAGTTGAGCATTTCTGGATAGTTCCTAGGTCCGACTCCCACTATGGACATCAAGCCCAGTAAGACGGACATTACTTTATAATTTTATAACTAGTAGCCCAACAATACAATTGGATACATTTCAACCTTGACCGTTCAATATATGTCCATCGATTTGATAGATAGCTCCGACTCTCACTATGGACATCAAGCCCAATAAGACAGACATTACTTTATAATTTTATAATTAGTAGCCCAACAATTCAATTAGATACATTTCAACCTTAGTTGTTCAATATATGTCCATCAATCTTATGGATAATCATGTCAGTGTAATTTTGGGACAGTTTAATTTAACCTGTGTGCCGTGAATGTAATTACTAAGTGCATACACATATATCATCTATCACAACCAGAGTATCAATGTTTCTCTTTTTAACCGTTCTTTTCCCACAGAAGTGGGCCATTCTATGAATGAACAGGATGATCTAAGCGCAGTCCAGTGTGGCACACATCTTCTTTTTTGAGTCATCCCTCACACAAGCACAACATGTGTCCGATCTAATACGCCCATCTTTGGGTCCCATTTTGCAGATACCCCGCGAAAAAATGAGGCTGATCTAATAATTGGGTGGGCCACACGGTGGGCGTTGGTCATTTTATCTAAACCGCCTATCATTTTTTTTGGGATTCACCTGGCATGTGGATTATATCATGCAGAGCGTGCCTGCCACCCTGGGATGTAGTGGTGCACTGGCCATGCATCGATTTGGTGTGGCAACGTGGCTTGTGGGCCAGGTTAGCTCAGATGAATCCCCCCACACGTGCCAGCGTGTCCTGAGTATAAAGGTACGTTTGGAGCTACCAAACCTCGTTCGTGTGCACTTGTACATAAATCAAGTTAAAACGTCCAAATAGTAAGCCCCACTTCAGATGGATCTTAAATCAGCGGTTACATCAATGGACGGTCTAAAAAAAAAAAACCAACGGTTACCAAATAGATGTCCCTAATGTTACAACTGTAAAGTCAGGGTTATTTAGGTACGACGATCAAAACTCTTTAAGTGGGTCCCACGATGTGGACGTTTTCATTTGAGTTACATCTCATGTGTACAGTATCAAAGAGGTCCGAGATCATGTACAATACCTGTTGTACAAAGAGGGTGCAACAACAGAGCTGTGTGGGCCTGCCGTGATGCGTGCGTAAAATCCACTCCGTCCATCAGTTGAGAAACCTAATTTTAAAACGGTACCCACAAATCAGACCGACCAAAATTCAAGTGGGCCACACTGCACAGTGTTTATGGGGCACTCACTGTGGAATGGGTAACCGTGTTGTTTATATGGAATCAGATCAGTTCACCAGGTGGACCGCACCAGGATGAAGAGAAATACCAAAAATCATTCTGTTGCAAAACTCATGTGGACCACACCGAGTGAATTTACAGCTATCCAGTGGTTTGGTTCTCCTGAGTTTTGGATCAAGCTGATTGTGGGTGTATACGGCGAATATTAGTGGCTCAGGAGATTTACGGACTAAGTGTCAGACACACATCATGATGGCCCCACAGGACTTGGGTGTTAAACGCACTTCGTGCAGCCAGTGTTAGACGAGGATTGCCTGTATCCCAACAAAAAGCTTTGTGGGACACACAGAGATGTCTATGAGAAAATCCATTCCGTCCATCAGTTTCGCAAGCTCGTAATAGGACAAGATCCCCAAAATTAGGAAGATACAAGATTCAACTAAATCAGGCCAGAGCAAGAAGTGGGGCTTCAACGCTACCGTTGAAACCTTCCTCGGGCCCAAAAGTTTTGGATCCGTATAATATTTGTCTTTTCAGTTCATTGCGATGGTAGTAATCTCTCCAAGACTTTGGATGATACAGACGTCATGAAGGAAGTACTCCGGAAAGGTTTCCAGCCTTTCCATTTTCACTGTTTCTGTCTCGTGGCACACATGAGTTTTGAATCTATCTTATTTAAGAGATCCAATACTACTGTGAGTTTGAGCATATGATGGACGGAGCAGATTTCTCATTGACACCATGGTGGCCCAAACAGATTTCTCGGTATATTCGCCGCGTGAGATTCGAATCCGCGACACATCGATCTTATCACGATCTCTTTGATGGGGAGGAGAACATCGTCGGAATTAAGAACATGCGCAGATACTCGGGCTTTCACTCTATGAAAGTGGGCCTACTTTATAGTCATCTACACCGTTGATCTATTGGATCCTATTTTTGCAGGCTTATTTATTAAAAAACACCTTGAAAAGATTATCCCAATCTCTCAATCCTTGGATCCTGCGTGTACGGTCAAGAAAAGAGTCTCATCAATGGCCCATATTTAATCATGTGGTATCTTCCAAATATGAGAAATTTGACCCATCGTCTATCTCCCGTTTGGAACAATAGATAAATGGTCTGGATTAGTGATCCATAGGTCCAACTCGCTTGAATTAGAAGCCGAATATGCAGCGTGTATTCTCGAGTCATGGATGATGTGATTGCTCCTTGTCGGGATTGGATAGCGATAGTGATGGCGTGCAGGCTCTTCTTTTAAGGTTTTCAGAATTGATTAGATCAGGTGGGACCCACTTCTGGCTGGGTAAGGTCTTCGATGGACGCGGCAAGATACACCGCCGGTTAAATTAACCCAGGGTGAAATTTCAATCGCAACCGTGCGTCTAGTGCGGATTAGGTATTACCCGGGTAACAGCTTAGTGGGTGTTACCCTTGTAGTGGGGCCCACCTTGATAATATGTTGTATATCCACTCCATCCATCCGTTTTTATAGCTAATTTTAGGAAATTTACCACAAATCAAGGACATCCAAATCTCAGGTGGACCACACCACAAGAAACAGTGATGATTGAATTCTCACCATAAAAAACTTCCCAAGGCCCACCGTAAGCAGATTCGTAATGTCTATTTTCCATCCAATCCGTTGATAAGGTCATCCTGAACTGGATGAAGGGAAAATACAAAGATCAGCTTGATCCAAAACTTTGCTGGCCTAAAAAATCTTACAATGGTCATTTAACATTTGTTTCCAATGGTGTGGTCCACAAGATTTTTTTATCTGCTTAATTTCTATAATACATCCTTAAATGATATGAAAAAACGGATAGACGGCATAGATATGAAATAAATTCATCAAAGTGGGCCCCATTCGGTAAGGGTAAGACCCACTAAGCTGTCACCCGGGTAACAGCTAATCCGCTCCCATGTCGAATGGGTAGTCAGTGGGGGCACTCTATGACATGGCCCACTTACACGACGTCAATTGTATCGCTTGCGCTGGGTGGGTCCCATTCACGTGACCCGCGTGAAGCTTGGGCTAGACCATAGACACGGTTGTTAGTTTATCTCAAATTAAAAACTGTTCAGACTCTTCAACCGTACAGATGGCATAGTTATGCGTCCATCCAGACCGTCCAAATCGCTGATCGACCGTGAACTGTACCTAATATTCAGTGAGGAGATAATATTAAGTCATCCCATTTTCCTCTTCAGATTGGACGACTCACTACTTCACGCTTAACCATCCACTCGATACCCAATAACTGGGTGGTTAGGATTACTTGAATAGTGTGACTACAGAGCTTTGCCCTATCCAACATGGTATACGCAATTTGCATGTGGACAGCTGTACATCAGTGCCACGTGTGAGTCCGAGTCACTACTACCATTTATCAGTCTTGCATAACTAACACAGGAATCGGCCCGAAATTTCATATAAAATTTCAGCTAGACACACGTACAGGATCCGAACCATTCATCCAGTAGCGATTTTATTTTATTTTATTTTTTTTTTTTTTGAAGTTGGTGCTGTGAAACGTCACTACACATGAATGGATAAAAACAAAAAGCGGGCAGCTATCGATGCTGCGTTGCCAAATCCATTGGCTGGATGGTTAGGATTGGCCCGTCAGTGCGACTTTTGATCTACGGTCTCGGGGCCCACGATGTGAATGTTTATGCTCACCACACGTGTCGTGTTGGGAGAGATGACAGAGGACATGGTTCTTATCCACTAAGTTAAAGACAAGAAGGCGACGTTTGATACTCTGGCATAGTGTGATGGATGATACGCAGGCGCTTATATACTACTTAAAAATTGTACACGTGGAATATAAGTTTTTTAAATTAAACGGTCTAAATTATGCGTATCAGTACAGATGTGTTATGAACAGAAATTTAATCATATTTGATTATTTAACAGTTATATTTATGGACATCAAGTGAACGGTTGAATGAAATGTATCCGGTGGCCTTCTTTTAAAAATTTCTTGTCCACGAATCAGAGGTTTGAATTA
Organism: Magnolia kwangsiensis; assembly: GCA_037074715.1. Lineage (NCBI taxonomy): Eukaryota > Viridiplantae > Streptophyta > Magnoliopsida > Magnoliales > Magnoliaceae > Magnolia > Magnolia kwangsiensis. The sequence goes on along the minus strand of CM073575.1, from coordinate 144,554,765 downwards.
TTCAACCACTCTAAGTTTTAGAACGTATCTTAGTGGGATCCACAACGTGCTCAGTTTGATTTGAGTTAATATTTTTCACGTACATCATTTTAAGTGCATGCATATGAGCACCATGGCTAGCCAGAGTATAAAAATAAATAAATAAATAAATAAATCTCCCAATAATGAAAACCTGTCCATTTCTTATGCTTCCATTAAATGTGAAGTTATGCACAACGGTTTAGCAAGGGTTGTGTTGTGACATGACCATGTAGACATTTTACTGCCCCACCAATCAAATCCTAACAATTAACCGCACCCCACCACAGCCAAAGATAGTAAGTGCCTCGCTACCTAATTTGTATCCGTGCACTTGACTCGCTACTCAATTGTAATTGTAACAAATAATTAAAATTTTTCTTTATCTTCTACAAACGGCATTAATGAGAAGGTGGGTATCAGAAACTCCACAATATAAGCTTGTTACAGCACAACAGGATAAGGTTTGGGTGGTTAAAGGTATTAGTTTTCAATCATTGATTAAGAAGTAGGTTATGATCGTTGGGTTGGATCTACATGGGGTCTAAACCTAACCCATTTAATAATTGCTTCAGAAATTTTAATTTTTGAACCAACCAATTAAATTTTTTATTAGATATGGATTGAATTCAAGTTCGAGAGAGAGAGAGAGAAAGAGAGGGAAAAAGATATAAAAAAAAACAAAAAAAAAAACAAAAAGAGAAAAGAAGATGAAGAAGAGGAAGAAAGCAGGCTTATTTATTTAATAGGTTGGGTTTGGATGTACCAAGACCCATGCCTATCCCATTTATGTCATTGGTTGGGTATATGTGAGTTTACGTTGGGTAAGACATGTAGAGAGAGATATTCTCTTCTTATTTTGGTGCTAAAGATCCTCTCACAGGTTGAATTTGACACAGGAAGCGAAAGGGCCCAAGGAGATGATGAGAAGAAGATAATTATATCCTTTGAGTTATTAAAACATTAAATTCATAATGTAGTTCTTAAATCTACTAGAAATGACAAGATAGAAAACTTAAATATTTTATTGAATAATCTGTAATATCTTTGATTTCTCAATTACATAATTAATAAAAAAAATAATTCTTAATTACCAAAATAGCAAAATTCTAACCTAATTAAAAATTATACTAAAATAGTAAAACTCATTTAAAATGTGCTTTGACAAAAATAAAAAGTTAAGATAAACTTATTGAAAGAGTCTTGGCATGATTACAAATAATTTTTAAAAAAGAAAAGAATCTTAAAATTCTAAAATTAAGAAAATAAGATAAAAATTAGAATTTCTAAAAATAATAATTTTTTTAATAAAAAAAATATCTATTTTTGAAATGGAAGTGTGACACAACCTACCATATGGGTTGATTGACCTCCGATGCCTCATTACGGTAAAAATCGATATATTTTACATTCTGTGACAATTCTCAAATCAAAGTTACAGTCGATTTATAGCTCACACCTCAAACAACAATTTCTCCCAATTTAGATTGAATTTATTTGAACCAGATGCGCCTAATGCCTAATTACATCATATCTTATATGGGACTCGGTCAAATCTAACAGATTACTTTTGCTTTTGTTTAGCCTTCTTTTGATCCAGTTATACTTGGAATGTATTTGTGTCATGTCCTACATTAGAATTCCATCATTAAATGAGTTTAATATTGGCTTTAGGATAATCATCAAGGGTTGCTATTATTCCACTTGCCTTGTGAAATATTAATTAATTAAACAAAAATTTAGACCTTCTTGTTTTTATATTAGTTACTACCTATCCTAGGTCTAGGTTAAGCCAACTTCACTTGGGGTTGAGCCAAACCCATTTTCAAATTGGTTTTGTGTTAATTTTCAGTAATTTAAAATGAACTTTTGGGCTCACACCTATTCTCTAAGTCCAATTTTTCAACATAGACCCCGTTTTCATTAGGTCGGGTCAAATGGTGAATTGTATGTTTTGTCCCATTTACACCCCTACCATTAAAAGGGAATGTATAATAATAATCCCAAAAGAACCTACATTAATTGAATCGGCTTCCATTCTTAAAGATAAGAATGACAAGCAAAAACAACAACTATATAAGACATATTTTCTTTCAACATATGTAATCCTTAAAATTCCAAATTGAATAAAGAAATCCATTGAAGGTCGGATTCGAGGATTTCTTACATCCAAGCTGTGAATAGAGCTGTACACGAGTCGAGCTTGGCACAGCTTAGCTTGACTCGGCCAGTAACTAAACCCAACTTGAATTTGACTCGGCTCGGCTCGGCTAGTAACTAAACCCAGCTCGAACTTGGCTCGACTTCGTCTTTGAGCTTGACTGGCCAGCTTGGCTTAGTTCGGTTAGCAGCTTGTACCAGTTCGAACTAAGTTCAAGCATATGCAACGTTTTCTCAAACATAATGTGCCTTCCATTTTTTCACAAAATGTAAAGCAGTTGCAACAATATACAAGTATATCATTGAACGTTGTGCAAGCAACATGAAAATCATGATTTGATGGCAGTTTTATAATGTGACGTTTGTTTGTTTTTTAAAAAAAAAAATTATTTTATAGTTATTTGTTTTGTATCCATTCCTTCCATGCTACTAGTCGATTTTGCTGAGAATGTATGCACCTGAAATAGCACTTCATTGAGTCATTGCATCAAACACTTGGCGAGCAACATGAATATCAAAATAACCAAGTCACCCGAATCGATTCGAGTTGAGGTTCGATCCAAGTCAAGCACGAACTCAAATAAAAAATTTTTCGAGCTCAAAAAACCAGCTCGACTCGGTTCAAATTCAGTTTCAAACCAAGTCGAATCAAGCTTTTCCGAGTCGAGTTAAGCAAGTTAACCCAGCTAACTCGGTTCGTATATATCTCTAGACTCGACCAAATCTAACAGATTACTTTCACTTTTGCTTGGCCTTCTTTTAATCCAACTATGCTAGGAATATATTTGTGTCATGTTCTACATCAGAATTCCATCTTTAAATCAGTATAATAATAGCTTTAGGATAAGTTGCTAATATTCCACTTGCCTTGTGAAATATTAATTAATCAAACAAACATTTAGACCTTCTTGTTTTTATATTAGATACTACTTATCTTAGGTATAGGTATAGGTTAAGCTTGGACTTCATTTGGGGTTGCGCCAAACCCATGTTCAAATTGGTTGTGTTGCTCAAGTTAATTTTGTGTAATTTGAAATGAACTTTTGTACTCACACCTATTCTCTAGGATCAATTTTTCACCATAGACCCACTTTTCATTGGGTATAAGTATAGGTATAGGTTAAGCTTGGACTTCATTTGGGGTTGAGCCAAACCCATTTTCAAATTGGTTGTGTTGCTAAAGTTAATTTTGTGTAATTTGAACTAAACTTTTGTACTCAAACCTATTCTCTAGGATCAATTTTTCACCATAGACCCACTTTTCATTGGGTTAGGCTGAGTGGTGCATCGTATGTTTCATCCCATTTGCACCCTTACTATTAGAAGGGAATGTATAATAATAATCTCAAAAAACCTACATTAATTGAATCAGCTTCCATTCTTAAAAATGAGAATGACAAGCAAAAAACCAACAACTACATAAGACATATTCTCTTACAACGTCCCTAATCACTGAAAGCCTAGATTGATCAAAGAAATCCATTGAAGGCCGGATTCAAAGGATTCCTTATATCTAAGATGCAATCAGCTCATCGCTTAAAGGCTTATTTGGAAGGAGTTGTTTGGATGCATGGAAAGCCATCCTAATGAAACAAAACTCATTATTATATCTATAAATAATTAAACATTAAAAAACCTTTCTAGTTGACGTGGTTTTACTTTTTTGTTTTCATTTTTGTTTTTTTCACTTTAAATAAAAAAAAAAAAAACTTTTCTTCTTGAGAAATGAGTGCACAAATGAAGATCGATCACCTACAAGTGCGCGTACTATTTGCAGTACATGGTATATTTTAGTCATGAGATGCAAAAAAGGAAAAGAGAAAAAATAATTATCTTCTGTATTTTGTGACTGAAAATGACTTGTACCACTAATTGCAATACAAATGCTTGTAGATGATTGGTGCACTCTTCAAATCGAGGGGATTATATATGGTTATAAGACACGGCTTTGGTCTGACCTCATTGAGTTCAATACCAGGGGTTGAGCCAATTGGGTTCAGCTACAACTATACTATGGGGCAAAGGCTCGAATCAGTGACTCTTTCAACGCATAATAGATTCACCCCCGCCTGTCATAAATTTGAAACTTCCCCTTCCTCCTGGATAGAGTTGGGCATGAGTCAAACTGGGTTAGGGTTGACTCGACTCAATCTAGTTTTGAAATAGGCCTGGCACGAACTTGACCTGACTTGATACGGAGTCCAACATGTTGACTCGATTCCAATCTGGGTTTGGCCTGAACTAATCCGGATCAAGTCCAATTTGATCACGAGTACCTAGTCACAGGTCAAGTGTGAGTGCAACAGGTATTCATGGGCCGAAATAATAACTCAAAACCTAGATTTACTTGCTATAATTGCAATATATTCATCAACTACACTGCATCTCATACATGAAATGCTGTATTTGAGTTATATATATATATATATATATATATATATATATATATATAGCGGAACGCTCACCTGCGAACTAGTTCGTACGTACTACATACGAACTTTTTTGAGAACCCATCACACGTGATTTGGATTCAAAATCTGAACCATTCATGTGAAGCAGCACCTCGTGAGACCCCCCGGGCCCAAGTTTTATGTTGATCTAAAACTTTGATCCACATGAAAAATGTTAACAATTTCTTCCCTTGACTTGCATTTATCTCTGCTATGGCCCACCAGAATTTTAGATCGGGGTGAAAATTTGTCCCGTAAGGTTTCATGGGATTCCGCATCACATGGACCGTTCGGATTAGACATCCATGGCACTTGTGCAAAGGTGCACAGGGAGTATGACTCTCTCTCTCTCTCTCTCTCTCTCTCTCTCTCTCTCTCTCTCTCTCTCTATATATATATATAGTCTGATTTTGGCCTGAACTAATCCGCATCAAGTTTGATCCGGTCACGAGTACCTAGTCACAGGTCAAGTGTGAGTGCAACAAGTATTCATGGGCCGAAATCATAACTCAAAACCTAGATTTACTCGCTATAATTGTGATATCTTCATCAACTACACCGCGTCTCATACATGAAACGTTGTATTTGAGTTATATATGTGAGTTGAGTCTCGAGCCACTACTGATTTAGATTTCGGGTCAGAGTTGAGTCAAGTTACAGGGTGACTCGAACCCGACTCGATTTAAGTTCAGATTGGATTAAGTAAACTCTATTCGAATCGCCTCACCCACTCGGTTTGAACATGAACGAGTCGAGTCGTCCTGTGCCAGCTCCACTCGTGGATCAGGATTGCTTGCGTACCTCCACGTATAAAGTTCTGAAGCTATGTGGGGCCCACGGGGATTGATTTGACAAATCCACTCCGTCGATCAGTTTCGCAAGACTGTAATAGGACAAGAATCCAAAAATCAGGCACACACTCAACTAGGGTGAGCCACATCACATGAAACAGTGAGAACGGAAAAGTCCACCGTTGAGACTTTCCTGGAGCCGGCCATGATCTTTATATGCAATCCAAACCGTTCATAGAGTTATTATCAGTCAGATAAACTGGAGCATGGATAGCATCCTGAAACAAAACTCCCGTGATCCCCCACAAGGTTTCCAATGGTGGGCGTTCAATCCCCTGCTGTTTCGGTGTGGTGTAGCACACCTGAATTTCAAAATTTTGAAATCATGTGCTATTGTGGGCCTGTGGCCTTGAGAAACCGATGTCCTGTTGTGGTCTCGAGAGGGACGTGAATTGCCTCTGCCACCCCCACCCCACCGGCCACAGTAAGTTCCTGTGGTTGGAAGCTATGTGGGACCCACAGAGATTCCTGTGTCAATTTCACTCCGTCCATCGGTTTCCCAGGACCACAATAGGACAGTAGTTCAAAATTTTCAAAATTCAGGTGGGCTACACCACACGCAATAGCAGGGATTGAATGCCCACCATTTATAACTGTGGGGTCCACAGAAGTTTTGTATTAAGATCAAACTTATGATTACAGTTTATACGAGTGGTAATAACTGTATGAACGGTTTGGATGGTATATAAACATCGTGGTCAGCTCCAGAAAGGTCTCAACAGTGAACGTCTCCGATCTCACTGTCTTGTGTAGTGGCTCATCTGAGTTTTGGGTCTATCTGTATTTTGGATTCTTGCACTATTACAATCTTGTAAAACAGATGAACGGAGTGGACGCCACGTATCTTCAAACCACAGGAACTTCCTGCGGCCGGTGGTGGTGACACGGGCAATTCACGTCCATCTCACCCTCTCCTGTCCCTCATAAGGAGGGCCTAAGAAGGCCGACTTTATCTGGAAGAGGCAGATACAAGCAGAATGGATGGTCCACGTTATTTCACATGGAATGATCATGTGGTCCACCGCATTCCACATACGTGAAGTTAACATCTGCATCGTCCAATTCCTTTTTGGAGGCTCTATGCCGCAAGAATCCTGTTGCTTGTGTAGGTCAATTTCTCACAAGTCTTTTTCAATCCCTTCACACGGATAGAAATATCTCCACCAAATGCAGGGCCACACTGAACCGACCTGGCCCATCGAGTCAGTGGTCCCTATCCAAGACAGGCCACCGTCCAAAATCACATCAATTGGATTTTACCCGTTCGTACACGCATGACAAGATCAGATCCAACAGCTGCAACTTTTCAATAATTGTACTTCTGTTCATCACGTGGGGTTATTTGCTACTCTTGAATGCCTGTGACACTTGATACACGGGCAAGTAGAAATGGTATAAGTGGCATGTATAAACTCAGCTAAAATGAATTAATTGTGGAAGACACCGTCAATAATTTATAATTTTAAAACAATCCTAACCATTTCTGGACACTTGTTGCTTTAAATGAGACCATTTGATATTTCTCATTTTTAACCGTCCAATAAATGTCCAGCAATCCAACAGATAGATAACCAGATAAAAATAATATTTTGTTCATGACACATATCTGAACTAGTCCTCATACTTTGCACGGTTGGCTTGAATTAATTATACGCCACCATGCATGAACTTACCCTGCCTGCGTATTATTCATCACTCTGCCAGAGCATTAAAGAAGAGAAACACATTATAGTTCTCCTGGTTGCAATGAGATAGTCTGACAGTCCATTTCATTGATCTAGACCATTCATTAGGTCCAACGCACACTTCCTGAGCTACCGTGAAAGAATAGCACTGATCGGACAGCTATTATCCACTTGATCAATGACCTTAAATATGGACGGCGAAGATCATTTACACAAAATACGCCCAATCAGTAATCTGATTCATTTGTCAGGACAATCCTGATACTAAATAATCACATTTGCCAGACGATCTAACCATCCCATCTATGGTTTGGAAAATGGATGGCTACAGAAAAGAAGTTCAAATGAAATATGGATTAGATCATTTAGCGTGTGTGATTTTTGCATCGTAGCCCATGAAATTTTGTTCTGAACATAACGAACGGTTCAGATCAATCAACTAGATTGTCAAAGTGAACAAATACAACTAAGAGTACTGTCACTTATAGTACTCTGAGAGCACTTGAGCATTGCTCTAAAGTATTTTATCTTCTACCACATGTATCTGTGGACCACTGCAGCATTACTCATTAGAAGTATTAATCTTTTACCACATGTCTCTGTGGACCATGGCCCACAACTTTTACTGACCGTCCAAAGGAATATTAAATCATCACTGCAGTCCCCAACCACACCACCCAAAAAATTAAAAAAAGACGTACGAAAATGAAATGCTCCCAAAATACATAAATAGATAAAGACTCATCCAACCCACATTTTTTAGAGAGAGGTACACTGACTTTGTTACAATTGCCAAAAACAGTAAAATTCACAGATTCAACAGAGCCAAACATCTCCCCATCCCAACTACAGCTAAAACATCATCCAACCAAACACTCATACCAAATGCATAGAAACAAAGAGTAAAAAACAGCTCACATGCAAATGCCCACTAAAGAGAACAGAACATGCACCCCAAATTCCTTGATAGATGATGGCCCACCTAGTAATCAGTGGTGGGGAGCTGCTCATGGGTGTTCTCTCCAATGAAGAATAAATCATAGACGATGGCAGCGATCGCAGCGCCGATAAGTGGGCCCACCCAGTAGACCCATTGGTGGGTCCATGTCCAGCTAACCACAGCTGGGCCAAAGGAGACAGCTGGGTTCATCGATGCACCGTCAAATGCACCACCGGCTAGGATGTTAGCACCAACGATGAAACCGATGGCGATCGGCGCAATGGTCCCTAGACTCCCCTTCTTTGGGTCCAGAGCTGTGGCGTAGACGGTGTAGACAAGGCCAAATGTCATCACGATCTCGAACACCACTGCGTTCCAGACACCTACGCCGGACGATAGAGCAAAAGCCGAGGTTGTCTGCAATTAAATTGAATCATATCAAGATCATCACACAATTAGACACTTGAAATAGTTCAATAGTCATAAATTTCCAAATATAATCACAGCGTGGTTGATAGAGTGAAGACTTGAATTTGTCTGTAATGAAATTGAATCAAATCAAGGTCATCACACAATTAGGCATTTTAAATAGTTCAAGTGTCATAAATTTTCAAATATGACTACCACTAAGGTGTTCCCTAACGGGAGGCTGTAACGGCCACCACCGTTACAATTATGATACGAGGCGGAATGGCTATTATGGCTCTGGAGCGCCTGTTTCGGTCTCTCTTATTTATTAATTTATTAAAAAACTCTTAAAAAATTAAGATCTGTCCGTAATATTGATTAAAAAGTATGAAAAATTTATATTTACCTCGTAATAGATTATTACAGAGCCATTATGACCTTTATAAAAACGTAACGTGCTATTAACGATAATTCATAACATGCGACGGTTGTCATTGTTACCTTCACATAGGCCTTTACAACCCCGTAACAGCTTTTACGGCACACCATGATCACCGCACTAATCTAACCAATCATGTGGCACACCACATCTACTATCTATTTGCTCTAAATCATTACAATTTCAACCTTCAGATTCGACGATTAGGATTAAATTTCCAAATATGATCACCACACTAATCTAATCGAGTGTGTGGCCCACCACATCTATTATCTATTTGCTCTAAATCATTCCAATCTCAACCATTGTATTCGACGATTAGAATTAAATCAAATCCATATTAAATAAATTACAATCTAATCACGGAAAAGGTATAAAAATGAATATATTGAAATTAGATATTTCTAATACCGATCACTTACCAATCCTCCGGTGGAGAACTTAAGAAGCAGGCAAGCGACGACTGATCCGAGCAGTTGCGCAATCCAATACAAAATCCCCCTGAAGAGAGAGATGTTACCGCCAAGGAATGCGCCGAAGGTCACCGCCGGGTTGACGTGGCCGCCGGAGATGTTTGCGCCGACTGACACCGCAACGAAAAGTGCGAAAGCATGCGCCAACGCCGCCGCAACTAGGCCGGAGGGTGTGGACGATCCGTTATGGGTGAGCTTGTCTGCCAAAAAATTTTTAAAAATCCAATTAGACCTTATTTCTCAATTCTGCGAATTGGGTCAGAACCGGAATTGGAATTAAAAATCAAATCCAATTTTTTTTTTTTTAATAGAACTTACTGAAAGCCATGCCGGAGCCTTCGCCGGCAAAGACGAAGATGAGTGTCGACACGAACTCGGCCAGTGCGGCCTTCAGGGCGCCTGGGTGGCGCACCTCATGTGTAGTCCCGATCGCTATCCTGCTGAATGGCATTTTTGAATTTTTGAAATTTTTTTGAGATTTTTTGGGCTGGGAATTAGCTTAAAATCCCCTCCTCTCTACTCTGCTTCTTTGCTCTGCTTCTTCTTTGTTCTGCTTCTTCTCTTTTCATGCTCTACTTCAGCCGGTTATATAACTAAGATAACGGCTGTGGAACCGGCTACAGCCGGTTGCCGGTATAAGTTATTATTATTATTTTTTTTTCTGGTGCGGCCTTTTCTCGAATGCACTCGTCGTTGTCTGCACAGCTCATGGGCGGGCCTCCTGATCGGGCTTCACTTTACACGTGTATGGTCGGATGTGGATAGTGAATCTCAGTTTGTGGATTATCGGCGAGGAGAAGGAATGGGTCGCCGTCCATTGACGTCGCGTAGGGCCGTAGGAGCGGCTGAACCTACGATGCGAATTTCCTACGCCAGTTGTTTTAGAGAATCCTGCATGGAAAAGCTCTGTGGGGCCCACTGTGATGTGTTTGTGAAATCCAGTCCTTCCATCATTCGAGCTAAATAATTTTAGTGCGTGAACCCAAAAATAAGGCAGATGTAAAAGTCAAGTGGGCCACTCCACGTGGACAAGTGGAGATGAAGATGGCTACCATTGAAACCTGCTAGATCCCAGTGAAGTTCTAGATCGGACTTATATTTGGTTTTTCCATTCATTCTTCTGGGATTCGCCTTTTGAACGGGTTGGATGGAATATAAACATCACGATGGGCCTCAGGAAGGTTGTAATGATGGGCCTACTCATCCCCACTGTTCCCTGTGATGTGGCCCACTTGAGTTTTTAAACTACCTAATTTTTTATTTCAGCTATTACCGTAAGATGGCTCAACTGAAGGACGGAGTTGATGTCATACATACACATCAAGATGGGCTCCACAGAGATTTCTGTTGCCCGATCTGTAAGCAATCTGCGTCTTGAATCATATGACCCTCCAGCCGTAGATGTGCAAAATGTACCGACGATTTTAGTTTTTGCATTCAAGTTCATGGTCTCAGCCATCCAGACCGTTGGTCTGCTGGGCCCCACTGTGGATGGACGCTACAAGGAAAAGAATTTTCAAAATGGACGATTCCAGACATCCATTTGGAGCTTTTCCTCGGTACGGTGTGAACGCTTGTTGTGTGTTTTCCCGTTTAAGCCTCTGTTTTCAGGTAACAAATTATTACCTGTCGAGATAATTATATGAGTATGGTACATCTTCCATTATTTCCGACGGTCAGGAATTCCAACAATCCATTGTACAGGTTACATCCACTCCGTCCATCAGTCTCACCAGATCATTCTAGTACGTTTGCCCAAAAATGAGGCAGATCCAAGACTCAAATGGGCCACACCACATTAAAAGGTCGGGATGGAGACACCCTCCATTGAAACCTTCATGGCCATTATTTCTTGTACAATCTGATCTGGTCCAACGGACGGACGTCATCGACGTCATGCAACCGTCACTGTGTTCAACGTGACACCCGTGGTGTGACTCAGGCCTACGGCCGTGGTCATCTCTGATCGATGGGCCCACCTTTACCGAGAGAAGCAGTGACCTGAAACAGCATAGAAACTTGTTATTCTGGAAGCTCATGACGACTTGATAAGCAGGCACTCAGAACTTGTACACTTGGAATGCTTTAAATCAAATCAACCTGACTAAATTGTGGAACTAACTGTCCCTACGTCATAATCCCAAAATTAGAGTGGATGAGCAAATCTAACCTCTGATTGGTGGACACTATTGAAATAGGATATTGGATTTTCATTTTTAACCGTCCAATAAGTGTCCACCAATCTGATAATCGGATAAAAACCATAATTTAATTTTATTTTTACTGATACATCTAAGCTGTGATCCAGAATTTCGATATGTTTAATTTCTGTTGCTTTATTCCATGGATGCAATTTCTAAGTGCCTGCGTATCATCCATCACACTCTTCTAGAGTATCAGAGTTTTTATCTTTTGAATTTAATTCTATATTAGAATTTCCCACTTCAACTCCATCACGTAGCACACGCGTACAAGATCCGGAACGTTCATATTTTGGCCCTCGTTCTGGATGGGTTATAACCCCACAATCATAGCGGTCCGATGATCCTAGCCATCAATTGGAGGGATTATTTTTTTTTTCGGGGGAGGGTGGGGGGTGAAGGGAAGCTTTAGCCACGAGAAACTGGAATCCTCTGCAACACCCAAGATCTATGGGGCCCACAAGTTCTATATAAAATTCATTCCGTTCATCAGGTTCCATCCTCTATTATAATACCTGGGGTAAAAAATTAACTAGATTTATCACTCATCTGAGCTACAACAATGAAATCAATCGGGATAGGATCCCAACAATAGCTTTTCTTGTGGGATCTCCACAGTCTCTGGTTTTCATCAAAGCCATTAATCAGGTGTAAATCTCACGGATGTGGTAAATATAAAAAACAATCAGGATGATACAAACTCAAGTGGACCGCACACCACAAACTTAATGGTTTAAGTAGAAATTTTATATATTTTTTACTGGTATGGCCCATATGGACATTTTGCCTTCTGATATTTTGTATTCACGGTTCAAATAACCTAATACACATGATGAACAGAAAAGATTTACATATAAACATTATTTACATATGCATAAAATAAAAAAACACGCGTAGTTGGTGATTCTTGTGCCTTCTGGATGGTGCGATCATGTCATTGATGTGTAAGTGACAATTTAAACTTGGTAGTAGTGTGACAAACTAAACCATATAAGTATAGAAATATAACAATCTAAAATGTTATATACATACAGATGTAATGTAATATGTGATGCGAATGAAATGATTAAGATGGAGTATGAAGTCGGGAGGATCGTACGTGATATCACAGGCTACGAGGTTCACTATAAGGGATTTATATCCAAATTAGTCTCATACTTAAATTTAGATGGTCAGACTCAATGTGATAAACTTCTAATATCAGATTAATCGCGCACCCCAAACAAAATCTTTGTCATTACGAAGGCACACATAATAAATAATTGTATGTCACTAGCCCGAATGGATAGTAAATGAATGAATGAGTATGCAACGTCTAGTTAATAAATCTACATATTAGTACTGTAAATCTCTGAGATTTATAAGGCTCACAAGTTCACGAGGAAAGCTTTAGCCACGAGAAACTGAAATCCTATGTAATACCCAATATCTTTGGGACTTACAAATTTTATATAAAATTTACTTCGTTCATCTGGGTCTATCTACTATTATAATACCTGGGGTCAAAAATTAACTAGATTTATCACCCATCTAAGTTACAACAATGAAAACTATTGGGATAGGATCCTAACCATAGGTTTTCTTGTAGGGTCTCCACATTCTCTAGTTTTCATCAAAGCCGTTAATCAAGTGTAAATCATCCAGATGTAGTAAATATTAAAAAAAAAATCAGGATGATACAAACTCAAGTGGACCACACATCGTAAACTTAATGGTTTAAGTAGAAACTTTATATTTTTTGATTGGTATGACCCATATCAAGATATTAGCCTTCTGATATTTTGTATTTACCGTTCAAATAATCTAATACACTATATGAACGGAATGGATTTACAGATAAAAATTAGGGAGGATCCCATAGAGAACGGACGTCTTTTGCACACGCATAAAACAGGAAAACAGGTGCAGTAGGCGATTCCGGTGCCTTCTCGATCGTGCGGTCATGTCATTGATGCGGAATGTTAGTGACAATTTAAACTTGATAGCAGTGTGACAAATGCGTCCGATATTTTGATTTTTTCGCCATAATATGGCCAAAATATCAGTAATTTTAAGATATCCCCTTTTTGTATAAATTTTACTGTGTTATTAATTGGAAAAATAGTAAAAACAATGGATATTTTTTTATATCAATATATATTTAAAATTTTAGTTAATAAATATTTTTATTTTCCGTGAGATTTTCGTATAATATCTTGATTCAAATTTTAAAATCTCGTGGTAATTTTTTCTGGCTGATAAATTGCCGCGAACAGGATTTGTCAGTTCATTGAAATTGCTGACTTTAATGGGCAAGAGTCCAAAACGAACACGGGTGTGAGCAATCCTAATCTTTTAACCACAGCCGTACAAACGCCCACTAAAGGGCAAGTCAGTAATGGCTCACGATTAGTGGCCAATCACAGTCAGAATCCATGAGATGCTGTATATGGATCATCGATGCACATGTGATACATGCGATGATATATGATCTAGTGACCTATCATTCCAGTTTAAAATTGCAATAGTTGGATTAATCATCCACTTATAGTAGGAGGAGATTGGATGAAAAGTGCCTGTGTCCCACCCAATCAAGATTCCCCGTGGGCGGAAGCTACTTGGCCCACTATGAATTTTGTGAGAAATGCACTCTTTTCATTCATTTTAGGATATGAGTCAAAAAATAAGATAAATGTAAAATTCAATTGAGCTAAGAAATAATAGAAATTAAACACCTATCAATTAAACCTTGGTGCAGCTACATGTGTTTTCATTAGGAAGAGCTTGGATAGCATATAAACAGGACAATAGACTACGGTAGATTTCAATGGTAAGCATTTCGATTCTCACTATTTTCTTGTAGTGCAGTTTACTTGAGTTTTGAATTTATTTTATTTTTTAGTTAATCTCTTGAAATAAGCTAGTGAAAATGAACAAGATTAGCTTCTCATGGGTAGGGTTGTACATCGAGCTGAGTCGAGTCGAGTCGAGGTGGGCCAAGCTTAGCTTGACTCGTCTGTGCTCTCCTTTAGCTCAAGCTCAACTTCGATCTTACCATCGAAGCTTGGCTTGCTTATCAAACCTTTCAAGTTGAGGTCAAGGTGAGCTAATGGATCGAGTCGAGTCAAGTCGAGCTTGTTCCCAGCCTGACCCAACTCAACCCAATCCAACTCTCAAATCAAATATTCACTTATATATATATGTGTGTGTGTGTGTGTGTCTATATATATATATATATATATATATATATATATATATATATATATATATAAATATATATAATATAATATAATATAATATAATGTATATTCGAGTGGAGTTGAGCTCAAGTTTCGAGCGAAGCTGAGTTCAGGTTGAGATCCACTATGATCGAACTCGGCTCGTTTTCAAAACAAGTTGGGTCATATGAAACTTGACTCGCCTTGAGCCGTCGTTTGAGCCGAGTCAAGCCAAACTATATCGAGTTTAGCCGAGCGAGCTTTTTAAGCTAGCTTGGCTCATGTACAACCCTGCTCATATGTATTATTTTTGCTGCCCATGTAGTTGAATCACCTCCAACAGATGAGATGATATAATATTAGGTTATAAAATTCCATCTCTATAATGTCCACAACATTGTATATGTGGCATCCATTGGGTCCAACAAGTTTGACCATGTAGATTAGGTCTTGGGTCTAACAATAGTCCAAGAAAGCTCTCATTAGGCACATCAAATGGAATGACAAGAATGAGAACACACCTTTAGAAACTTTCCAGATGGTGAATGAGTCTAAACTTACTTTTGGAATCTACATTTTGGAGTGTTCTAACTTGGCTTTTAAGGATGACTTTTTATGTTAAAGACATCAATGGCTATCTAGACCTATATTAGGCCTGATTTTATCCTCTCTCAAATTAGATTATGAGTCCATTGACTTGAATTTGGTTCAAAATTGGGTTGGATTTGGTTCTCACTCTTATACCTTAGGTATTCGATTTAATTATACTTATTACTTAAAAATCGAACGAAAGTCATTTTCATGTATGGGCCATCGAACTGCCCCATGCCTAATATAGGCTTGGATCCAACCCAAACCTAGAAAAGTGGTTAATCAGCAAAAGTATATTTATGAAAAGTTGGAAACTAGAAAAATATAATTAGTTAATTAGTTGATATAATAGATATGAGAGCATGTGACATGTTGGCGGGAAATAAAGGATAGGTTTGAATTTTCGTACGCAACCATTGCATGTGATCAATTTTCATCAATGTACCAAATTGACAAAAGAAAAAAGAAAGATGACCTCCATAAATACTATGATAAACCTCCTTGCCTGTGTAAACAACTTCATGAGAAACATGCCATCACTGCACAATTTTCCAAGATATGGCTCAACCATTGTGAGAATACCTTGGCCCCATACAGACTCAACTAAAATCAGACCCATGAATCTCATGGGTCAGGTCTAGATCCTCTTATATGGACCAATTGAAAAAAATCCATCGGACCATTTTGAATCAAAACTCACTTGATAGCTTTAATCATCTATCCAACAATTCAGGCTCTAGATCCATGCTATTGACTTGATATTTTAGGCTAAAGATAGCACATTAAAGCTCAAGCTCAGCCATACTAAACAAATCTGTAAAACCTAACCGCATCTTATTTATTTAGAGAGTTTTTGTCATGTTTATACATTGGATGGTACACTAAAAAAAATAATTTCCACTTGGTGAGAATTAGGAGAACTTGAAATAAAAAATAAAAAATAAATAATAAAAATCTTGTTTTAGTATATTCATAGTGGTATTATCTGTCTCACTTATACCATCATAAGTGTAAAATTGTGGATCACTATTATTAGGCTTTGCATGATTGAACCTTTATTTGAAATTTCATTTCCCTCCACAACCTCTGTTTAGAGATTCTCTCTATCTACTCTTTGTTTTTTCCTCCTTTTTCCCTTGTCCTGTATTGAATATGAGCCAAGCACTTAGAAAGTACATGGGTCGTACATGAAATTTGAATTAAACTGTCCAAATTATGGATTCTAAATGTACAATTAAATTTTTTAAAAAAATACTATCATTTGAGCTGCATATGCTGCTATAGTATTGAATAACTCCCCATGTGATCGATTTCGTTGGAGCATTCTAAAGGAGGTTTAAGATAATTCAATCCTTCATGGACCCTAAGAAATAAAATATAGTACGGAGATTCCCCCCTACCTCATTTCTTCAATACAGCTTGCTTAATATTTGATGACTAATTATTTTTATTTTTAACCTTCACTTTAAAGGACACCTATCAATGGATAAAGAGTGTCTGAAAGGGCTGAATTTTGAACAGTAGATGAATGGACCTGATTCATTCAACACCATGCCATGTGTGCTACGAAGACATGGATCTATCTTTTGGTTCTTTGGCTCCACTTTTGTGCAATTTACATGATAAGACTAGAAGCAATCCAAATTGAAACTTCTAATATTGTTTCTGAAAAAGGTTCGTTAAAATCACTTGATATACATTAATACACCATTCTTTAATGGCTCCAACTTTTAGATTAAGTGGTTGTCTGATATGGTATTAGAGTAGGAGGGGTTTGGAAAATCAAGTCAATTGTTGGGATTGAAAAATCTTAGTCCAACCTATTTATGTTGTGATTAGGGGTGTACACGGTTCGGTTTGGACCGGTTCTGGGGTGAAATCGGAACCGAACCGTTCCTAACGATTCTGAAAAATTTGGAACCAGAACTGGACCGTTGGCACCCTAGAACCGAACCAGAATCGAACCGTTAAAACCGGTTCGGTTCCGGATCGGTTCCACGGTTCTGGGCTTTTTATAATCCAGACCAATTACATGTTTAATTTTATTATCTATCGTATGTCGATTCATGTTGTGGTCCATTTGATGAATGGTTTAGATATTGTATAAGATGTGCAAAAATACATTTATGAAAATAATTAAATGGTGTATTATAAACCATAAATTATGAGTCAAATATGGAAACAATCAAAGGATTCTTGGTTCGGTTCCAAGTTCGGTTCCATAGTTCGGTTTCACGGTTTGGTTCTACGGATCGGATCCACGGTTCGATTTTACAGATCGGTTCACGGTTCGGTTCGGTTGTACATACCCCCAAATCAAGAACCGAACCGATGTTAACGGTTCTTTGATTTTTAGAACCGGAACCGGAACCGGTGCACTCTAGAACTGGACCAAATCGGACCATTTGGTCAGTTCCGGTCCGGTTCCACGGTTCTACCGGTTAAATGTGCACCCTTAGTTGTGATGGTCCCTCCACCATCGTCCAATAGGTTCCATATACTCTCCTGGCACTTTCAATATTGTTTCTGAAAAAGGTTCATTAAAGGTGCTTCATATACATTAGTATACTATTCGTTAATAGCTCATGCTTTTAGATTAAGTGGTTGTCTGCCGCAATATTAGATTAGAAGGGGTTAGGAAAATCAAGTCAATTGTTTGGATCAAAAAAGCAAGTCCAACCTACTTACGGTGTGACGGACTGATGGTCCTTCCACCCTTCCCCAAGTATATTCTCGTGTGCAAGAGTGTTAAAGTCCCTCAATTTACAATAATACACTATCCTTTTCCAGCTCGGGCTTTTATATCAAGTGCCTTCATTATTATGTTTGAATGAGTATTATAATACATAATTTAAAAGTTAAATATAAGTTTAATAAAAAAACACATAAAAGATTTGTACTTATTAATAATTTATATTATAATATTTTACTTTTATAATTTTATTTAAATAAAATAATATAAGCAATGGTGTCACTGCACTAAAATGCTATTCAAGTCATTAAACAAATAAAGTAATTTAAAATTAGTACTTACTTTCCTTTACTTTATTAACTGGTGAAAAAACACAACTTAAGAAATGCTTTTAAAGGATTATTCACCATTTTTTTTTTAACATGTGGAAACGTTAAATATTTTGAAAATGACTTATTTACCGGTGGATTTCTGCTGTCCAAACAGTCCCAAAATTTACCGGGTCCTTACTCATGCTCGGGTGGTAGACTCTCAGGAGTTTCAACTTCCGGTCTAGGGTTCGAGTACCCATAGGTGGTGAAATTCCACCAGCGTGAGTGTGTGGGGGTGTGTGTGCGTGTGTTAAAAAAAAAATAATAATAATAAAAAAGTCCCAAAATTTCAAATTTGCTGTCCGCCAGTTCTGCCGCGATCCGTATCCACCGCCTTTGATCCACCGACCGCCGCTCAGCTGTCGGTTTTCCTCGGCTTCAGACAAAGCAAGTCGCCATCATATCGGCGATCCAAATCACGTGCATTAATCATGTGAAATATTGTAATTTTCCGGCCTCCAAATATACCCTCGGGTGTTTTCAAGTGCCTCTCTTGAAATGTTGGGAATGTTATAAACTTCAGGGGCATTATAGTCATCTGAGAAATTCTGCTTTCCCTCCCTTGCTAAAAGCGCGCCCATGATCACCGGTCAATGGTCTCACCCGACATGCTTGGTTGGAAGACAGCTGGCATGCCATTATTGGATAGCTCAGCTCCTCTTATCTACTGCCACGTGTTTCCATCTCATCCCCATCTTCGCTGGCCTGTTTCTCCGGGAAGAGTTATTTGATACTCCGGCTGGATAAGACGCTTGATAAGCAGGCATTTTTAAAATAGATACGTGGATTAGATGAACTTAAATCAAACCGATTAAATTATTCAATCAATTGTAGACTACATTATAAAAATCGGATTGGTTGAAAAATCCTAACCGCTGATTCTTGAAAATTTTGTTTTTTGAAGTAAGACCATTGAATTTCTTTTTTAACCGTCTAAAATATATCCATCAAAGTAATAGTCGAACGACCATAGAAAAAAGTAATTTATTATCTCCTTAAATACATTTAAACTGACATCCATATGTTGGACGGTTTATTTCGACTAACTTGTATGCCACGTATGCAAATTATCGGTAATTTCTAATTGCATGAGTATCATACATCACACTCCGCCAGAGCATCAAATTATTTTTCTCTAATCCACTGTCTCAAACGGATGAGGAGTGATCTGGAATTGATTTTCTCATTTAAATATTCGTGAAAGAATCCTACTTGTAAAGTTGTACTGGTACACAAACCAAAAGCAAGCGCTCCACACGTGCCATCGTCGCATACGTGTGCAAGATCCAATCCGTTTATTAAGCAGGAGATAGCGAATGTGGCTAACCCAAAATCTCAATACGGTAGGTAGCCCATGTGTATTCATAATGATAACCAATGGTCCACATTCGAAATACTTTGTGGCCCACCTGATGAGCCGTTACATCTAATTTTTAAGAACAGGCCACAATCACCAAGGGGCCCACCTGATTAATGTTGCAGATCTTGCAATCGTTTGTCACATTGGGACATATGGGCCACTTTTTTTTGGCGTGTATAAATGAACGGCTGTAAAAATAGTTATCGTACGTCTATAGATATAGTGGAGAAGGTGCGGCTAGGATAAGCTTATATAGAAGAATATACGGACTAAAATATCACCGACCATTGCTCGTGAACAGCACTCCTGTTTTTCTTTACTGAGAAAAGACAGGTTACTATCATATGTACCGTAAGGTTACCGTACTGCTTTGCATCCCATGTATGGCATGTGTAGGACATCCGAACCGTTGAATAGGTCCATTATCAATTTATCATGCGTAACAGCTTGCCTGAAAATCAGTACATGTTTCATTCATTACATGAACCAAGCGATCTGTTGGGTAAAATCATTGGTGGCCATCCCTTGATTTCTACAGTGTGGCCCACCACTTTCAAGTCAGATAATCTTTATGATGGAGCTGAGATTTTTCCCAGATAGGACGTTGTGCTGGTGTGGAGTGTAGGTAGGAAAGAATATGCAGCACGATAAAGTTATAGCATTAAGTGCTATTTAATATAGGTCCTTGCTCTTACCCGAGTGGTAGAGTCTCTGAAGTTTCAAACACTGGGTCAAGGGTTCGAGTACCCATGGTGGTGAAATCCTACAGTGCGTGTGACGTGAGTACATAAAATGTGTGTGTATATATATATATATATATATATATATATATATAGAGAAAGATGATTTAGTCCTTCGAGTATCCATGGTGGTGAAATCCTACAGTGCGTGTGGCGTGAGTACATAAAATGTGTATATATGTATATATATATATATAGAGAAAGATGATTTAGTCCTTCGTATGTATGGAAACTGCTAATGGATTTAGCTGCATTTAGACTCCTTTCAGAAGTGGCATGTATTAGTGATTTAAATTAAAACTATTCAAATTGCAGGTCCAAGTTTTAGATTTAACAGGGGCAAAAACTTACAATTATTTGATTATCTTATTATTGGATGGTACATTTATTGGACAATTAAAAAAATATGTCCTATCCCAACAAACAAGTGTTCCGTTTGTTCAGTTAATCTGACATTGGATCCTTACCCTTACCCAGGCAGAAGAGTTTCAACACCCGGTCAAGAGTTTGAGTAACCATAGGTGATAAAGAGTTTGAGTAACCATAGGTGATAAAATCCTATTACAGTATGAATGTGTGTGCGTGTAAATAAATAAATTAAAAAAAACTGTTATTGGACTGTGGCTTATCAACAATGGGTTACAAATTTTAGTTAGTTTAATTTGAGTGAATATGTGCCACTTGCAGTGTATGATCTTGAGTGGCAGAGTATCAAGTGTAGTAGGCTGTCAGACTATTAAATAATTCCTATCTACTGATGGGGTTGGCAATGAGTAACATGGACTGGCATGGGTCATTGCTCATGCCTCATTGGTAGACTTTTGGAAGGTTTAACGTAAGGTCATGGGTTTAAACAGTCATTATAATACATATAAAAAAATCATAGTAGACGCTTTCTCTTTTTTCTTTTGTTTTTACGTACACACTTACTCACACTACACAAATAATTAATTAATCCCATGATCTCCTTGTTAAAACAAACCTAGATAAAAGCTTTATCTTATTAAATAATGTGAAGGGGTTTTCAACAAATTAAAGAGTAAACTAGGCTACTTGGCAATTTTGCAGCTACTCTCATTACTTGGAGAAGAACTTTGAGTTTCTAATAGTATAAGATGGTAGACACTGGTAATTAAGAAATTATACCCGTGGAAGGAAAATAGTAAATTGAAATTAAGTCATGTAAATCACGTGTTTAACCTTAGATGGGATTTAATTAAACAAATATATTGATTTATTTTTCTAACTAATTAATTAGTGAATATTAAGTAGATGGCCATATGAAGATAGTTGTCGTTTCAAATTCAACAAAATAAATTCATATTTATTGGATATTATAAATATTAAATTAATCTGTAAATTGAAAAATAACCCATTTAATGTAAATCACACAACTTGAACGGTTTGGTTGAGATAATATATGTGACATGTACAATTTCAAAATGTGCTAGTATCAATCCTCTCTTCAGGTGCGGCGTAGAACGTGCTGCACCTACTAGTGTTGTTTAAGGACTATAATATAATTCTTCATTTTATAAATTTCTATGTTATTTAATGAAATAGATGTATCTCCCTCTTAAAATAGGGAAATGATACAAATAGACAATGAACGGCCACAAAGGGTACTATATCAATCATAGAGGGTGGAGTCTGTATAGGACTTTTAAGGGGAAAAAAATAATTAAAAGTGATTTTAGACTCCACTTACCAGTTAGTGATTGGTCCAACACCCTATTTTGGTAATTCATAGGCTATTGTATCATTTTCCCTTAATATATTGTTACTTTCTTTGGTTTATAATATTCTTCATAGCTAGTTCACCTGATATACATTGGCTTCATTCATAAACAATAGAGCTTGTGTCAGCCGAGATTGTGCAGCACGACTTTATTTTGGTGATGATTGATATGATGCAGCGACGCTGATTTTTTTTGTTTTGTTTTGTTTTGTTTTGTTTTGTTTTTTTTAAATTTTATTTATTTATTTATTTATTTTTTTCATGTTACCAACTATAGTTTTCAATTTTAAGGTCATTAATTGTAAAATTCTCTTAGTTTATTATTTTCTTAAAGTATAGAGATTGCTTCCTGGGTAAAATTATCAAAACACCCTGTCTATGTTTTCATAAAGTGGAGGACCCAGCATTCTCAGTATTGGTGTTGTTCAATCAAACACGAAACCATACATGTTAACAAACAGCTCATATTCAATTGTATATATGGGATTGTGATATTGCAGGCGTGCTAGAGTCACACTTGATTGGAGTTCAATTGAATGTTTGTGATTGCAGGCGCCAAATCAACCGTAGGATTAGACTATGAATGTTGACCTAAATGTCTAGCTACTAATGTTGCAATGATGTGACACTTTAGAAGGAGAGAGTTAGTTTTTCTGATTTGATTCTTTTTATCTTGAGTTAAGGAATTTTCTCTCAGTGGTGATTGCGAGCCATATGTTTCTTAATAATGCAATAGTGGAGTAATGGATGGAAGGATTTAAAAACTAAATGTGAATGATTAATTTTATTAATTTATAATGAAGCTTAGTATAATTAGCGAGGAAATAAAATAAGTAGAGATAAATAAAAGATTAATACCTACAATCACTTGTATAAATAAACAATTGTGGGGAATGGTCAGCAGAGTGTGACCGAGGTGTGATCTTCCAAGCAAGGATTCGGTTGACTAGGGATCCGACGGGGATAAGTCATGGATATTTACACTACTCATAAGTATATTGCGGCAATGATACGAGACAATAACGATCTATGCTATCTTAAACTCTAGACGTTTTGCAGTGAAGGTAGACATAAGTGGATGGATCTAAAGCTAAAACTAAAATAAGACAGTATTATGCCGTGAGAGGTGTGTGATGGCTTGGTTGGTGCCTCAAGCTCTACTTCGATTGTTGCTTATATAGTTGTCTGTGAGCATTTCTTATATGTATGACCTGAGTCAACTTGATGCATGCTTGACAAGGATCCCAACCCAGCTAGGTCCAAGTCCTCCAAAACAAGTACCTAATCCAAACCCGATTTATTTATAGCCACATCAAACTCAAGTATCAATAGGATTACAAATTTGGATAAGGTTTTGACTTATGAGACATCAAATTGGGTCCGGCCTTGATTTGAATATAAGATTACCAAACCCAAATTTTTGGGGGAATGAATTGACTTATTGAAACTCTACATGCATTAGCTACATCAAACTAGTTGTTTGTAATCATTTCTCATATATATAACATAAGTTGACTTGTTGCACGCATGACAAGGATTCCAACCCGATTGGGTCTTAGTCCTCAAACCAAGGCACATACAGGCAAGATCCCATACAAATTTGTCTATCTGGTTTGAATCCGACTTGTTGATAACAACATCAAGAGCTGACTCAAGTATCAACAAAATTACAAATTTAAATCTAGTTTTGACTTATGAGACATCAAATTGAATCCAACCTTGACTTGAATATAAGATTACCCAACCCAAGAATTTTGGAGGACAATCTGATTTGTTAAAACTTAATAGGCATTAGTTGACATCCAACTAAGTTTTTGTGAGCATTTCTCATATATGTAACATAGGTTGACTTGATGTATGCTTGAGAAGGATCGACCCCAACCTAATTGGATCCAAGTCCTTCAAAACAAGACAGACCGACAAGATCCGATCCTAATTTGCCTACTTGCTCTAAGCCCGACTTGTTTATAGCCACATCAAGGAAGTATCAACGGGATTACAAATTTGGATATGATTTTGACTTATGGGACATCAAATTGGGTTCAGCCTCGACTTGAATATAAGATTACCAAACCCAAGAATTTTGGGAGCTGATTCGACTTGTTGAAACTCCATGGGCACTAGCTAACATCCAACTAGTTGTTTGTAAGCATTTCTCATATGTATAACCTAAGTCGACTTGATGCATGCTTGACAAGGATCCCAACCTGATGTAGAGCGGGTTGTGGACAGTTTCATGGCCAAGATGGATCAGAAAAGGCCTGGTCAACGGCAAAAGTGATCTGGACCGTCAGACTTTAGATCGGGCGTATCTCGCAATCCGAAATGAGTTATCTAATGTAAACTATATGATTTTGAGGTAGAACGAGCTACTTTAGCCAACCAACCTGGCGATGCCGGGTTGTGCAGCCCGAATTTGCGAAATACCCCCCGATCGACGGTCGTTTCCCTATTTTATTTTCATTTTTAGTATAAATAGTAAGTTTTAGTTTAATTATAACTCTTCATCCGTTGGGCTTTAGGAGTTGTGTCCAACATGAAAAGTGCTTAAAATAATTAGGAGAATGATTTCGTGAAGCCAAATAAGACGCTTACTATTTTTGGCCGAAAACCTTGTGCACTAGTAGACATCACGACCGTTTATAAATAGTAAGTTTACTATTTATAGTAAGTCACGGATTCTAGGAGTTTTAGTTGTAGTTTGATTCTGATCTCTTTCCTATTGCTTGGTACCCTTATTTAAAGGGTTGTGAACTCATTTTTATTCATTCATTAATCAATTTCGAATTTATAAGAATTTATTTCTATTTTTTGATTTCTTTCCTCAGGGATTCAAGAAGTTTCTGTGAGGACTCTAGAGAAGTTCTGTGGATTCAGAATAATTATCCTCTTGAGGAAGGCGGTGCTCGACCTCACGTCCTCCCCTGCGTCACAACCTGAATGGGTCCAAGTCCTCCAAAACAAGACATGGACCGGCAAGATCCAATCCTAATTTGCTTACCTGATCCAAATCCAACTTGTTAATAGCCACATCAAGATCTGACCTAAGTATCCATAGGATTACAAATTTACATGTGGTTCTAACTAATGAGATATCAAATTGTGTCCGGCCTTGACTTGAATTTAAGATTACCAAACCCAATAATTTTAGGGGATCATATAACTTGTTGAAACTCCACGGGACTAAACTATATGGATTAAATAGGATAAATGCCTCAGGTTTAACTCAATTAACAATTCAAAGGAAAATCAATTAACAATCATATCCACATTGCCATAATGAAGCGGTAACTATAACAACCATTACGTGTTAAAAGGCCGTAACAATCATTACAGAAAAAAAAAATGATTCATATTTGTTATTACGACCTTATTAAGGGACCGATTATAGGAAAAAAAACAAAGATTGAAATGGCACCTATCATAATTAGAGGCGTACAAGAACGGAGCTAACTCGACTCGACTCGAAAAATCTTGATTCGACTTGGTTCCAAGCTGAGTTTGAGCCAAGTCGAGCTGAATTTTTGAGGTAAAAAATAAGTTCAAGTCGAGTTCAAGCTTGACTCAACTCGACTCAACTTGGATCCAACCTAGCTCGAATCAAACTTGAATTGAACCAGTTCAGTGACTCGGTTACTTTGATATTGATGTGGCTCACCAAGTATTTGATGAAATGACTCAAAGAAGTGTGGCCGGTGGCAAGGAAGGTATATATATGAAACCAACACCTTTTTTTTTTCTTGATTTTTATATTGCTTAGAAGGTGTTTGATAAAATACCTGTAAAACTATTGCTATTGTCTCAAATACAGTGAGATTTTGAAGGTGCAGTACAGGTGTTTATGAAAATGTTGCAATGGCAAACTCGGCTCAATCTTAGCTCGAACTCAGCTCGAACTGGCCCACGTGGTTGACCGAACCGAGCCGAGCCAAGTTCAAACTGAGGTCAGCTATTGGCCTAGCCAAGTTCGAGCTGAGGTCAGCTCAACTCCATGTGCACCCCTAATCATAATAATGGTGGTGGTTGTTAATGTTAGGGAGTACCTTAATTACTACCTATGGGTCCCAATTTGATTATTTTCAAAATAAGATTCTAATTTGGAAGTTAATTGCATAGTGTGTCACACACCCCCGATGTGTATGGTGTTGATGTCAGCAAGTTTTGTGGGCCCCACCATGATATATATGCCACACTTTTTATCAAATTGTAGAGATCATCTCACGCCATTAGCCAAAAAATGAGACAAATCTAACGCATTAGGGTACCACACAATAGAAAGTAGTGAGGATAATGATTCCCACCATTGAAAGCTTCCTAAGGCCCAACCATGATGTTTATTTGTCATCTAACATATTCATGAGGTCACAATGGCCTGGATGAAAGGAAAACTCAAATATTAGATTGATCTAACACTTCTATGGCCCAAAGAAGTTTTCATTGGTGGAAGTTTAATCCCAACTGTAGTGTGGTTCGCTTGAGATCTGGATCTGCTTTAGTTTTGGAAACATGCCCTAAAATGATCTTGAAAATAAATGAACGGCATGGATATAACACATACATCATGGTGGGGCCCACAGAACCTGGTGACGTCACACACCACGGTGTTCCGTGGCTGGTCCGTTGCACAACACAGCCATCCTTTTCCCTCCCTTTTCTCAAGAAGAGAGTACTGCAACATGATAGAAGAAAACTTAGGGTCAGTTTGGGCGGTGGAATTAGAAGGGATTAGGTGGGATGGGATTCATCTGATCGTGTGCCAATTCCATTCCATGTTTGGAATGAATGGAAAAGCTTTGAATTTCGTGCCAATTTCATTCAATATTTGGGAAGTTGTGTAAGTCCTAACATAATGTGTGGGCTATATCCACACCGTCCACCCATTTATTGAGATTATTTTAGAGGATGGCCAAAAAATCAGATAAATCTAAAGCTCAACCATAGAAAGTAACAGGGATTGTTGAATACTTACGGTTGAAAACTTTTTTGGGCCTATATAAGTTTTGGATCTGTCTCATTTTTAGGTCATGCCATAAAATGAGATTATAAAACAAATTAACGGTTTAAATATAACACACGTGTGTTGTTCTCAATAATATCAAATGATAGTGGGTGTATCCATTTAATATACTACCGTACTATCAACAAAGCATGGCATTAATTTAATCCCATGGCAACCGGGGACAATCCCTGCCATGTGTATCAGTGATGTTTTTTGAATCCTATCTCACCGAATCCCCTCTAATCCGACCGCCCAAAATGACCCTTAGGTAGTCTTGTGGAGCACAATTGTTGTTATGCATGCACCAAGTGATATTACACGTGGCCCACGAGAAGCTCAAATTAGACGGTCCAAGTGGTGATCCCCATCCCTAAAGTTGGGCTAATTTGACCACGGTATTAGGTGTGATGGGATTCAAAAAAACATAATTATTCCCCATGGGAGGGATTGTCCCCTTTCGTCATGGGATAAGATTAATATTTTGTTGGTAATACAGTGGTGGTACATTTAAAGAATATACCCACTATCATTTAAAATTACTGACAATAACACACATGTGTTATATCTAAACCGTTAATTTGTTTTGTAACCACATTTTATAGCATGGGCTTTAAAATGAGGTAGATCCAAAACTTATGTGGCCCCAAAGAAGTTTTCAAAGGTAAATATTCAATCCTTGTTGCTTTCTATGGTGGGGTCCACTTGAGCTTTAGATTTATCTGATTTTTTGGCCCGTGCTCTAAAATAATCTTAAAAAATGGATGGACGGTGTGGATATAACGCACACATCATGGTGGGACCCACACAACTTGCTAACATTAAATGAAATTGGCACGAGACCCAATGCATTTCCATCTACAGCTTTTCCATTCTTGCCAAACATGGAGTGGAACTGGCGCAGGACCAGATGTAATTCCATCCCACCGAATCCCTTCTAATCCCACTGCCCAAACACGCCATAGTCAATTGCTGGACATTTATTGGACATTTGAGATGAGACAACCATACCCACCTGTTAATATTTCAGCTAATTTTATTTGTTTACCACCTACAGTGGGTCCCACAACTGGTAGAGTTTAATTTTAGTTTACTTAAGCCACGTGCATAATTTCCAAGCTATCAACCCTCATGGCAGAGCAGTAGAGGTGTACACGAACTGAGCTCGGGTCTCGACTCTACTTGAAGAAGCTCAATTCGATTCTCTTGGAAGTTGAGTTCGATCTGAGTTGAGCTGATTTTTTGAGCTCGAAATTGAGTTTGAGATGGCTCCAGCTCAACTCGATTCGGATCAAACCCAACTCAAATTGAACTCGAATCGAGCTAAATCGATGACTCGATAACTTTGATATTGATGTTGCCCACAAAGTATTTGATGAAATGACTTAAAGAAGTGTGGCTGGTGGCAAGGAAGATATGTATATGAAGCCTGTTGATGCAAAAATTTGGTCGGCCTTCCCTCCACGTCTTCTAGATCCTGCACCAAGAGAACTGACAAAGGTAACCATGGCTAAGTCGGGAGACCCTTCGATGCATAAGTCAGGACAAGGGAATCAGGGCTAAGTCGAGAATAGAGGAGAGAGCACTTGATCTTGCGTACCTGTAAATATGACGTGATGTGCTATTTATACTTGCCTGTGAGATGGTTCGGATCCGATAATCTCGGCACAATCAGGGAGATTTTCGGATCGTGGAGATACCGTCCGCAATCTATTGATCGTGTAGCGTATCCGGCGAGTAGTGCGTATCTGCGAGCGAAGTTATCGACCACGTTTGGCTGTGGCAGTTTTCATGTTTAGCGAACGAGGTATGCGCCTCTGAATACAGGCTCAGCTCGGCTCAGCTCGTCCAACTATGAAGCAAAGGCCAGTCTCCAAGTCAAACGTAACACCCTGAAAATTGGGGGTCTGTATAAACCCAACTCCCGAGTTCCAGACCGTCACTTATGCAACACAAATGATTATGATTCAATGTTGTCTGAGTTAAAGCATTCACATGAGTAAAAGTAAACCAAAACTGCAATTCATACTCCAGATCCAGTGATAAAAGCAAGCGGAAGACTAAAAGATATACATATCACTGTATGGAAAACAAAGTATATTTCAAATGTCTCCAAAGCATGAATACATCTCTGAGTCTCATATACATGTAAATAAACAGAAATCAAATGTCAAAATAGTCCCACTGAGAAGTCCCGTCAATCCAGGCCACCTAAGCAAAGCCGTCGTGGTACTGCATATATGAGAACTCATCCTGGTCCTCATCATAGTCCGGCTCTGCCTCCTGAATCGCCGCCTCACCTGTATCTAAGATAGGGTCTGGTGGGTGTTACAAACACCATCCCGTAACGTGGGAGTGAGTAGCTAACTCAGTGGAATAATAGAGCAAGGATTAGCATGTTCTTAAATCAATCATGCGATAATAGTAAAACAGTAAATCAAGCATTCCTAATACTGTTGTTAATGCGATATGACATGACATGATGGATGCCCTTACCGACACTCTCCCTCATACGGCACCATCTGCGTCCGCGGCATGCTTGCGTACCGCTCAGTGCTCCACATCTTCCAGGCACATGCAATGTGATGGTGATATGATTACCGAGTTATTATTAGTCCTTTTCATACAGCAATATTGGAAAACTAAGGTACTTCCCTTATATCAATCCCAACACAGATCCTGTCTAGGGTCGTCACTCCTAGTAATCTCATACGATATATATTTTGTAGGTCGCTGCAAGGGCTGTTGCTCGCACTCGTTGCACCGCTCCCCCATCACCTTATCAATACAGGCCTACTGTACTCTCACTGCTACGGAAGGGTCGTCGCCTCTCGTAGACTCAGAATACGCTCGAGGTCACTACAAAGGACTCGTTGCCTGATCAGTGTAGGCAGACAGCAAGAATATAGTGTCTCATACCACCATAATCTGCTCACGAGTCATAGGTGCTCACTGGTCACTACGGGGAGGTTTGTGGCCCCAGCGTAGGCCGACAGCTCAACCACGGTGTCCCATACCACCATGCCCGGCTCATGAGTCTTTATGAATCAAGGTACCATGGTTGACAGGGTTTACAATGGTAAGTTCAGTACCCTAGGTTCAAGCAGTTATGACTCA
This sequence comes from Magnolia kwangsiensis, assembly GCA_037074715.1. Lineage (NCBI taxonomy): Eukaryota > Viridiplantae > Streptophyta > Magnoliopsida > Magnoliales > Magnoliaceae > Magnolia > Magnolia kwangsiensis. The sequence continues at coordinate 144,524,338 of CM073575.1, read as the reverse complement.
TACAGGGTGAACATACAATGGCCAGTCGGGTTGCTTGACGGGCTCGACTAGCACGAGCGCATCTCAAGTCGAACGACATGAAGTGCATAAAACACCTCGTGTGGCCTAACCACTGCCGCCAACTCCAAAACACGACTCGCGTTCATCGACGCGTCGCTCGTGGCAAAGATAAGCCAACCACGAACTTGCTTGGTTGCCGACTGCCTGGACTAATTATAGTCCCAAACAGTTATGAATCCACATCAGCAATCATGTAAGAGTAATGGAAATGAAATACAACAATGTGAGCATGTTAACACATGTTATAACATATAACTTAAGTAAATCTTCCAACACATGCATTTCATACATATAAAGAAATCATGCATATAGCCAACATGTAGGAAATCATTTACATCAGCATATTAATTGAGAATTCAATCTCAAACTAATTCATAACACCATTTAATTCAATACATACTAATATAAACATTTATACAAACACTTAGACTATACCCTTAAGTCTACATATAGTATGTCGACTCAAAGTGCGCATTTAGGCGAATCTCTTCGCCAAACTAATTATGCACGCATTCCTAATATCCTAATGCGACAAGAAACTATGTCAATCACATCAGAAAAATATGGATGAAAACAGTAATTTCTACAAATGACTAAAATGCCCTAAATCTCATATTCTTCGTCTGCTTACGAAATAGGAAACAGACCGCATATTGTACATGTCAAACGGCGTTGCCGTCAATAATCTACGATTAAACGACATTGAAAGCGTTGAAAACAGTCAATCAAAGCGTCTAAAATCCGCACCTTTTCTCCTATAGGTGTATTGATTCGAACGGAGCGTGTACGCTTCGTCTACGACAAACCGGGAACCTATTTTACAAGATGTATCAGCTACCGTGCTAAGGAACCAAAAGAACCTTAAATCAGTAAGTATTTGGGGTATCTGCTTTCCTAGAATCACGGCAAAATTGTCGAAAAAGTGATTGAGGCGCGTTACTTAAGCACGTGCAACACGTAGTGCATGCAGCAGGAAATTCTCTCCTACTCTCTCTCACAATCTCTCACCTTTTCTCTCACACCAGCTAGGGTTTCTAGCAAATTCGGATGGGTGAGAGAAGTGAGGGTTTAAGCCCCTTTTATAACCTAAAACTTGCCCAAAACAGGCTTGGGAACAATGTTTACTTGAAGCCTAACCAAATCAGGGCTGTTTCGGTCCAAAAAGACATTTCTGGTGGTCCCCTGGCCGAACGCGATCGGACTTAAGTTCAAGCACGTCGGATGTCGCTCACATCCCATTTTCAGACCAGTAGTGTTCGTAGATCGCACGTGGCGGTCCAGTTTTGGTTCAGCGGTCATCGCACGTAGATCAGGTTTATAAGTCTCATGATATGAAATAGAAATTTTTCCTAATCCAAGGGTGTAATTTGGCTGAATTCTGACGGTTAGAACGCTTAATAATAACGCATCAAGTCGTGTGCCAGATTTGAATTTCAAATTCCAAATCTAACCCTATTCTCACTCTCTTCACTACAAGCTCAATGAAATAGCCTCTGAATATTGGTTGGACTTAATTTTCGAAATGATTGTCAAGTCCAGCTAGGCGGTTATAACGGTCTAAGATTGTAGGTATCGGACTTTCGACGCGCGGTTTAGATCCAATACAAAGTTTCAAAGAGGTCCTAAGAACAAATCGGTTTAGAGTTTGATCCGAGGTTTTAGAATATTATAGCGTCATTGGTTCTACTCGCTTTAGATCTTGTAGAACGTATTTAAAGTGATTAGGGACTATTTTCCAGTTACTCTAGCATTGCGCTAGCTAATTCACACATAATTTCCAAAGGAATTAATCCTACGCGATTTCTGGTCGAGTTGGTACTCGAGTCCAAGTACAGATTTTTCAGGGTGTTACATCAAATGACATTTGACCCGACCCGTCTGGTCCAACCCGATGTGGTCGACCGCGAGTATACCGTGGTTGGCGAATAACATGATTTACAGGACCCTCCAAGCTGAACCTTGCTCTGTGACGCTGAGATCAGATCAGATGGGTCATGCCTCGGACGTAATAGCGCTTAGTCGTCTTAGACTCACAGTCGGATTGGTGGGCTCGGATCTCCCCATAACAGAAGCCCCCTACTCTTCGAGTTTGCTTGCAGGCTCGAAGAGTACTTATATAAGAGATCTCCCTCCCATGTTGCAATGATGACGGATTTCGAATTATGTGCGTGCTGATCGCTTCGGTTGATGCATGGTGACGGTTACGATCCCGAATCTCCTCTTAGCCTATGGGAGGTTGCCACACAGGCCTAAGGAGGCGTGTAAGTGACGGCTTCGACTGCTGGGGTGTCACTTCGCATATCGAGGAACATTGGCCGATGTCAGAGCCGTACCAACGGTTCAGTACTCCTCCAATGTGGTGCGGCCATGTGTGCTCGGAGATCGGCTCGTGCCATTAAGGCTTGTCATCAATGCAGAATTCCTTCGTTTCCTATATAAGACACTCCGAATTTTCGTTCGCCACTTTACATTCCGAATCAGAAGAGCATACCAGAGGAGGCAATTTTCGACGAGGCGTGCACATCTGAATTCGAAGTTTTTGACAGGCGAATTCGACCGATCTCTCTTTTCCGGTAAAAGGCAATTTCCAGCAGTCACCCAGTGAGTCTCCTTCGCTATTCTTCATCCTTCTTTGCATTATGTCTTCCGACCTTGACATGGTCCGTGAATACACCGAGGACTCCGAGTCGGGGAGTTTTGAAGATGGAAGTGGGGCCTCTGAAGGTCCCTTCGAAACCACAACCCTGTACCCCTTGCCTCGGAGACAAAAGACGTTGGGCTCTAAAACCAAGCAGCCTAACAAGAAGAGGGCCACCCGAGCCTGCCGAGTCGAGACCACTGCCACCACTGAAATGCCCATGAATTTACGCGCTGTGGAGATAGTCATAGGATGTTCTGTTATGTCGGAAACTCAGATGGAGTGGATCCGTTCGGAGTTCCAAATCTCGAATTCCGTTTAGATAAGGGCCCCTTGGCCTATAGACGTGGCTGATGCTCATGCCGAATGGGAAGTTGCTATCTTCCTTTATGCGATGCAATGCGGGGTCCGGCTCCCGCTCCACCCCTTTATTAGGAAGGTTGCGGCTCAACTTGGGCTGGCTCCCGGGAAATTTACCCCAAACGCCTGGAGGGTGATGATTTATGCCTACATTATATGGAGACAAGTCGGGAACTCCGAGCTGACTACAGAGGAATTGCTGAGTCTGTACCTGGTCAAGTATGATAGCAACGATCCATGATACTATTTTGTGAATTGAGGGAGCAAAGGGTCGGGATTGGTGATGAACCTGCCGACCTCCAATAAGGACTGAAAAAATAAGTGGTTCTGGGCGGTAGGCGAATGAGAGGCGCCAGCAGCCGAGCTAAGGACCTTAACGACTCGTATTCCGACCCATTTTACGAAACCAGGTCAGACTTCATCTAATATCCGAGTTACATTACTGCCTTGATTTTCACCTGTTTGGATTGAAGCATTTCCTTTTGCCGCTTTCACAAAAGGGTTGCCACTCCTCGACTCAGACCAGAAGGATCGCATTACGAAGGCTAGAGCGCGATCGGAGACGCTTCGTTCCTGGGCTGATCTAATCACCGCGGCCAACCTTCATTGGTCTGGGCTTTATAAATCCCAGCCTTTGCCCACATCCCTCAGTAAGCTGCCCTGTTCTCTTTGATGAACTTCGTTTCGGTTATTTAGTAGCTGATAGTCTTTTTCCTTCGCAGGCATGGCCGAAGCATCTGGCGTTCGAAAGAGGAAAGCAGCCCCGACAACGGCGGAATTGCTGAAGGAAGCCCCCCGAGTGAAGATCACTCGGAAGAAGCTACTTCCCCCTCGCATGGGAGAATCTTCCGCTGCGCCGACCTTAACAGCCCCAGCTCCGAGACCAGTCGGTTTTTCCTCTACGGTGCCGACCCCGGAATGCCCTAATACTACCGCGGCTCCTTCGGCAGTCTTGCATTCGGTGGTATCTCCTCCTCCGGGGCTCGTCCGAACGACTGTGGTTGACACCCCAGTCGTTCCGAGCCCTGTTGCTTCTCGTGCTCCTGTTGTCGTTGTTCCCACCACCGCGGAGGCTCCCGCAGCAGTCCCCGAGCCCCCCGTTGCTATCATTTCTTCCTCTGAACAGGAGGAGGCCATTAGAATGGCCGATAATATGTTTCTCCCCCCTGAGGTCGGGAGAGATGTCTGCGCCGAGGGTCAAAACTCGATCGACAGCAGGGTAGGGGCCGAGAGGGCAGTGGCCTCGCCCCAGGCGGGCACGAGCGGTGGAAGGTTCGAGCCGGGCTATCATATAACGTGCTTAGCTCCGTGGGCTTCCAAGCATGCTAAGCAGGAGGATATTGCTCGGAACCTTAACCGGTCAAAAGGCGGCTTTCTGAACGACTTTGCCTCCGTATGCTACATGGTATATCTCCGAGAGGATTCTCCCTTTCTTTCACACACACACACACACACACATATATATATATATAGATTCTGATCTTTGTTTTCTTTTCATGCCGTCCCGGTGTTGCTCTCGATTCGGCAGAGAGTACCGGATCATAGAAAGAGGGAGGCGGAGTTCGAGGCTCTCTAAGCTGAGGCGGCGGCCTTGAAGTTCGAGCAGATCGAGCTGCGCCGGCAGCTTTCTGGCGAAAGGGCCAGAGGAGGTCGGCTACAGGGGGTCATTGTTGACTTTGAGGCCAGGGAGCTGCAGCTGAGGGAGGATACAAATAAACTCAAGGTCAGTAGCGATGCGACTACTGCCTAGCTGACCCGCCTCAGAGCTCACGCGGACTCCTTAGCCGTGGAGGCCGCTCGGCTGGGTGAAGCTTTGAAGCATTCTAAGGCTGAGGCGGCTGAAGAATGGGCTCGAGCCATTGCCCAGGCTGCGGAGGCTCAGCGGGTCAAGGATGAGGCTTCTTTGGCTACGGCAGTTGCCACTGCAGTTGAAAACTTCAAAACCTCCAAGGAGAGGGACGTCGAGGCAACGACGTTTTACAACCGCGGCTTCAACGCTTGCATCGAGGCGGTCTTGGGTCTATACCAAGACCTCAACCTTGATCCTCTTTTACCTGAGGACCCTTAAGACGCCTCCGCCGAAGCCCCCCAGTCGGATCAAGCTCCTGATGCCCAAGCACCTCCTCCAGCGTGAAGGCCTTGTGTCTTTTCTCTCTTTTTTTTTTAATCTTTGGACTGTCGATATATTAATTTTTGTGTTGACGTACTTTTTGCCCCTCCAAGGGGATTTAATGAGAAATATTTCTTTGGACTTGTCTATTTTTTACTCGCGATGTTGTTTTATGACCGAACTGACTTCTTTGCGGGTTTGACCCTTTGATTATTACTTAATCCGTTCTCGGCACAAGTCTTAGTTGGGTCCACTCCTTTGGATTGTCCGGTTCATCGGTTGTCTGGCAAGGACCCTTCATTCTGTTGTATAATGAGCCGAGTACTCCATCGGAGATTCGGGTCATTATCAGGCTTTTTCCCTCGAGGGGATGCCTTGTCGAGCCTTTGTACGATTAGGTTCCGGCCCCTTGGGGGTTGAATCATTAGGTCATACTTGTACTAACAATAAATTGAGTAAATATCCGAGGCCGAATTGGAATTTTTATTAAGAGCCTTAAAGGCTTGTGGCTTGGAGGGATACACTTTATTATGAGCCTTGATGGCTAGTTTCTCAAGGGTAGTAGATCTTCAGATGTTCAACATTCCAGGGATGAGGGAGCTCGCGACCTTCGAGGTCTTTCATGTGGTACGAGCCTAGTTTAGCAGATCTAATTACGCGATATGGCCCTTCCCAATTGGGTCCGAGTGCTCCCTCTCCCGGCTCGGCTGTGACCCGATGGAAGACTAAGTCCCTCGGGCGGAAATGCCTGACTTTGACCTTCGAGTTGTAGAAGTGTGCTACCTGCTGATGCCGAGCCGTCGCTCGGATCTTAGAAACATCTCTGAGCTCTTCAATCAGATCCAGATTAGCGGCGATCTGCTCGGAGTTTTTATTTTCTTCGAAATTTCTCACCCGCGCTGTAGGGAGTCCGATTTCCACTGACACCATTGCCTCCAAGCCATAGGACAATGAAAATGGGGTTTCACCCGTTAAAGTCTGGGCGGTGGTCCTGTAAGCCTAGAGGACAAAAGGGAGCTCCTCGGCCCAGTTTTCCTTTACTTTTTTCAGCTTTGTTTTGAGATGGTGCTTGATGATTTTATTGACCGCTTCCACCTGCCCATTTGATTGCGGGTACCGAGATGATGAATAGGCGTTCACGATGCCAAGTCCCCTGCATATACTGCGGAACTTGTCATTATCGAACTGGCGGCCGTTGTCAGAGACGATGGTACGTGGGATTCCAAACCGGCAGATGATATTTTTTCACACAAAGTAGATCACTTTCTGCTCGGTGATCTTGACGACTGGCTCGGCCTCAGCCCATTTAGTGAAATAGTCGATCGCAACTATGGCAAACTTGACCTGTCCCTTCCCCGTTGGCAAAGGACCAATGATGTCAATCCTTGTTCACTCCCCAAGTGCAGGGTTGTGATGTAGTAATAACTCGGTAAGACCGAGGTCGAATCCCAAGGGACTGAAACTTATACGTTCTCTAAAATTATCTAGAACTAGAACTAGGCTAAGATGAAATCTAATCTGATTGAATTTGAAGGAATACTGGTGAAATAATTATCTAAACTTGAGAAAAATCAGAAGAAGGGAACTAGGGATTCAGAGGATCCACTCGTAGAGATCAGGGAGATCTTATGCATGTTTCATGAAAATTAACTGAACTGTCATTGATCTAGTTTTCAAGAGATGAAAGGTATATGAATTAGAATGGATTCCATCACCAAACCATGCCTAAAAGACTATGGCAAACAACAGAATTAAACTAATTACCACCCAATCACATGTATGAAAGTTAGGAAGGGTACCGTCATCCAACCATGCCCAGGAGACTATGGTGAACAACAGGACATCCTGACGTCATAAACATAAAAGTAGAAGGACATGATCAAAGCCATTGCAGACCCATTGTAATTTTAGTCACAACAGACCATTAAAGACTAAAACATGCCATTAATTAAACTAGCATCAACATTAATTCAATTCATAAATTAAATAAAAAAATTCATAAATTAAACTCTCCCATCTCACTACAAGCTTCACCTCCTATTCCTAGCTAGGAGGTTTAGCCCAACATGAATAGGCTAGATATCTCAAAATAAAATAAAAATAAAAGAAATAAACAAACTCAACTCTCTCTCTTGCAGACGTCCGACCTGAGCCTTCCTTCCCAGCTCTGAATCTTCCTCCCAAGACCTGAATGAATGCTCCCCATATCCAAAACCTCCTTATATAGCTGCTGGAGTGGTGAAAATAGGATTTGAATCGGATTTGGAAAGTTATGCATGCCCATTGAAAGCTTTTTCGCAACCAAGTTCGGTGCCTTGAAACACGCCACTTTCCTCGCTCAAATTCCAAAGAAACACCTTCCCTTAAGATTTTATTGGGTCCTCTACATGATAGACGGTTCAGATCTGCCATATGATAAAAAATGGTGGGCCAAAACCGCTTGGAAAAGTCAGTTTTCGCGGATGTGCGAAACCTTTCGCACCATTTCGCTGTTGTGATCGGTGGGCCCCACAGAAGCATTTTCTGGAAAATCCACCCTGTCCATTGGATTTAGGATGAAATTTCAGTAAAGAATGGGTGGTTTTGAACGTCCATTGACATGACCCAGAGAAGAAATCACAAAAGGATCAGTTTTGAACGTTGCAGGGTAGCCCTTTTGTGGCCTTTGTATCTCACACGTGTGCATGCATGGGTGAAAAGTGACAACATGATTTTTAAGTATTCAATGCCGTCTACACGGTGGACGGTTCGGATTGAGCTTACAGGGCACGTGTAGGGCCCACTAGCTTTCGCAAAACGGCCAGCGGTCGTTTATTACGCGGCACGTAACCTTTTTTTTTTTTTTTGAATTGGAGAAGGAAACGTCGGTCAGCGGCGCTGACCGACTTTGAGAATTCACGTGCACGGCTAGTACACATGTGCACTATGCACACTTAATCTAAAGTGGGGTTCACTATGATGTTTTTGCGAAATCTGATCCAACCATATGATTGGTCTCCTCATTTAAGGCGTTGATACCAAATTCGAGGCAATTCCAAATATCAGGTGGGCCCAGAATCAACGGTTTATGGGCTGATCTATCCGTTGGAGCACTTTTATAGTGATCCAAGAGCTGAAATTTGAAATGTACGGTTAATTTATGGCCCTTATCTCATGTATAAAGTTTCGACCCGATCAGATATCGGGAACCATGTGATCTTGCATTCTGGACATGTTTCAAGCCACTTGAGCTTCAGTTTCTTAGTTTTCTCGGATTTCTGACCGTGTATATCCGTCAATCTTGGTCCTCTGAAGTCTGTCCCTTGCCCTAGTGATCATCAGAACGTTAAATCCAAGCTTTTGGCATCTTTTTTCAGTCAACTCTCCTAATCACACCTTGCAACAAAACCCGATTAAAACTGGACATTAAACAATATTATGCTCGTAAATCCAAGTAATAAATGGGGTCTAATATGCACTATTTGACCCTCAACAATCCCCCATTGGGCGAACGGCCACGGCCCACTCATGAGGGTCATTTCTTCTGCTGGTTGTCTCGGCACAGCTGCAAAACGTTGACACTTATCGCACTTCCGAACAAAGTCCTTCGAGTCCTGTTTAAGAGTTGGCCAGAAATACCCTTGACGAAGTTCTTTATGGCGAGGGCTCAGCTGCCAAAATGGTTCACACAAATTTCCTCGTGAATCTCCCGAATCACGTAGTCGGCCTCGTCCGATCCGAGGCATCTGAGGTAAGGCTGAGAATACCCCTTCTTGTACAGCACTCCGTCCAATATGACGTACCGAGCTGCCCCGACTCTGAGTCGCCTTGCTTCTAACTTGTCCGATGGAATTTCACCGGATGAGAGGAAATTGAAGATCGGGTCCATCCAACTAGGAATAGACTGGACGGGGTTGACCTTCTCCGTCTAACCAATACTCGGGTGCTTAACAAACTCGACGGGAACAAAACGGGGGATCATTCCCTCGGAGGCCGAGGCGAGTCTTGCTAGGGAATCGACCCAAGAATTCTCGGCTCTAGGGATCTGTCGGATAGTGCAACTCCAGAACTTCTCGATTATTTTCCTTGCTTCATCGAGGTAAGCGATCATCCTGATATCTTTAGCTTTGTACTCCGAGGAGATGTGGTTTACTACCAGCTGCGAGTCGTAACGGACTTGAAGGGTCTGAACACCTACGCTCACTGCGGGCCTGAGCCCAACTAACAACGCTTCATACTAGGCCTCATTGTTTGAAGATTTGAATCCGAGTTTGACTGCGTATTGGATTGTCGTTGAATCAGGTGCGATCAAGACAATACCAACTCTTGCCCCTTTAATGTTGGAAGACCCATCAACATAAAGGACCCATCCCGGACCCGACGCTGCCTCTTGGTCGCTCAACGGGAAGGGCGGTGTCATCTCGACTTCCTTACTGATTTTCTCCTCATTTGGGGTTGTAAACTTGGCGATGAAGTCGGCTACAGCTTGACCCTTGACCGCCACCTTAGGGCGGAACTGAATGTCGAACTCTCCGAGTTACACAGCCCATTTGGTGATTCGACCCGACACCTCGGGCCTCTCGAGGACTTACCTCAGTGGGAAGTCAGTTAACACAATAATAGAATGGGCTTCGAAGTACGGCCGCAATCTTCTGGCCGAGACGACGAGGCAGAGTGCCAGCTTTTCCAAGGACTGGTATGTCACGCCCAAAATCAGAAACCGGGCTCACAAAATTTTCGATTGCCAAATCCGGCGCCGATAGCCTCCGTAGAACCCCATTACAGCTCCTATCGCCCATTCGTCAGGTTCCGATCCTGGGATGCTACGAGGAGAATTTTTCAATGTTAGTTTGTTTCGTAATAAGCATAAACAAAGGCATAACCCACAAATAACAACCAAAAACTCCATTACATTTCCACTATGATCAAAAACTTTACAAGTACAATGAGCATAAAGGGAAATACAATGATGATGAATCAAAATCTCCAAAGTGATCTGCAAAGTGCTCCTGCCTCAGCGCTGCTGCGCCCCAACATCACCTGCATGCAACGGTCGTGCATAAGCTTATAGAAAGCTTAGAGAGTGGTGAAAGTGTGTGCGCAAGGTAGTAATATGATAATGCAATATCAGAATAATGCGGAATATGCAAATGGATCCATAAATATCATGAGTCGTACCAAAGCTATGCGATGCAAGACATGAATGATATCGGCCATCCCAAGGCCATGCGATGTGAAATGTAACTCAAGCATACAAATCCTCATCTATGTCCACACATCAATACAGCTCAAATCTGGGATATCACCGGGGTCTAGCATACTCTAAATCAGATCGCCGCCTCATCGCGCGCAATAAGGTAAGTGGAAAAGACCTCACTATCTGTCTGCCAATATCGGGCTCGACTCGTCGATAGCGGACCCATTCCTCTCTGATGAACGTGTTGTATGCACTGTCCACTGACAGTGGGGACCCGCCATGATGCATGTGATGCATCCAGACCTTCCACCCACTTGGTAAGATCATTTTAAGGCATGAGTGAAGATTGGGTGGGCCACCTATGTTTGGGTATGGCCCATTTGTTATATAAAGGCATATAGGTTAGGCCCATTTAATTTATGAAAGGCCTATGGGTTAGGCCCATTTAATTTATAAAAGGCCTATGGGTTAGGCCCATTTGACTTGTAAAAGGCCTATGGGTTAGGCCCATTTGAATTGTATAAGGCCTATGAGTTTATGCCCATTGAATTGTATAAAGCCTATGAGTATAGGCCCATTTAATTTGTATAAGGCCCATGAGATTAAGCCCATTTGATGCGATCTAAGGCCCACGGGTTCTGACCCATTGCAATGCACATAAGGCTCATTGGTGTGGTCCATTTATGTGGCTTATTTGATGAATAAAAGGCCCATACGACATGGCCCATTTGATGTATTTAAGGTCCAATGGGAAGTACCTAAGGTTCATTGCAATGTGTGATCCCAACACGGATTATGTAATGATGTTCATGAGGACCGCGCCTTGGGAGTAATGTTGGTTTGACATCCATGCTACGAGTTTAATGTTGGTTAAATGTCCGCATTACGACTCTCCCTAGGGCCCATTGTTAGGCCCGTACTTATTGTGTATAAGCCGTCCAGGCCCATCTGCATGGTAAGGGTAGTTCATTTCATTATAACATGCTTAGTATAGTTTCATGACTCATAATCATACGCACCATATGTATGCTTGATATGAGAGGTGACTGATCATAGCATATGCCTTCGGGCAGGTTGTTTATGGGCTTCCAATTAGGCGGTGTTACCCTACATGAGCGCACGTTACGTGTAAGGATGTGCTGCATGATTGGATAGTGTGATTTATGCATCTCTCATCGTGTGATATGATTACTATACGCCCTAGCGATATCGGAGTCGTAGCCTACACAGACGCATCGGGGTTGGTAGGATTGGATACTGGAAATCTTGTTCTACATGGGGTGCTATAGATATCCCTAGGTGAAAGTTCCTAAACCCTTATGTTACCAAGAGGTTGCTCCAACGTCTAGACCGAGTGGGTAGATGAGCATTGAGTGCCGATACTAGATGGTTACGCTCTCCACTGTGTCGTGGTCGGTTGGAAGGGGGTACGGCCTTACCCGCCCTAGTGGAGGGGGCAATGCTAGGCTGAGTTTGACCAGCTCGAGGAATGGGTCCGCTATCGACGAGTCGAGCCCGATATTGACAGACGGATAGTGAGGTCTCTTTCACTTACCTTATTGCGCGCGATGTGACGGTGATCTGGTTTAGAGTGTACTAGACCCCGTTGATATCCCAGAGTTGAGCTGTATTGACATGTGGGCTTAGATGAGGATTGTATGCTTGATTTGCATCTTGCATCACATAGCCTTGGTACTGCTCATGGTATTATGGATCCATCTGCATATTTCGCATTACTCTGATATTGCATGATCATATTACTACCTCGCGCACACACTTTCACCACCCTCTAAGCTTTCTATAAGCTTATGCACGACCGTTGCGTGCAGGTGACGTTGGGGGGAGCGCTTTGCAGATCGTTTTGGAGTTTTTATTCCTTATCATTATTTTCCCTTTATACTCATTATACTTGTAAAGTTTTTGATCATAGTGGAAATGTAATGGAGTTCTTGGTTGTTGTTTGTGGGTTATGACTTTGGTTATGCTTATTACGAATCAAACAGAAGTTGAAAATTCTCCTCGTAGCATCCCTTGATCGAAACCTGGTGAATGGGAGCTGGGAGCCGAGAATGGGGTTTCACGGAGGCTGTCGGCCTCGGATTCGGTGACCGAAAATTTTGTGAGCCCGGTTTCCGAGTTTGGGGCGTGACAGAGATGGCTCTTTCGGAGATTACTCTCTCTCCGGCAAAGCCGTGTAAGGGAGTCTTCACGAGTCAGAGACGGACCGTAAAATTTTCATCTTTTCGAACGCTTTGGAATATATAACATCAGCCGAACTCCCGGTGTCGACCAGGATGCGGTACACCTTGTGATTCGCTATGTTATGGTAACCACTAGCGCGTCATCCTGTGGATGATGGATCCCACTTACATCTCTTCTGTGAAAGTCATGCTGTACGGAGCGACTCGGAGTTCCTTGCTGGGACGTTCCGTCAGGTGAACGCGGTGTTCCGGCTCGGATCTCCTGTAATGGGCTTTTCGAGCCTTGTTTGAATCCACTCCCCCAGCTGAACCCCTGAAGATGGTACGAATTTCGGCTGATTCCTTTGGGGGATTGTTTGGCTTTTCTCATGACTTCTCCTCTCTCCGAGTGAATTTTTCTTTTTTGGTGCAACGATGCAGATGTCCCTTGTGGATCAGGGACTCGATCTCGTCTTTCAGGTCTATGCAGTCGTCCGTGTTGTGGCCATGGTCCCGGTGGAAGCGGCAGAATTTTCGCTTGTCCCGATGCTCTGCATCTGCCCTCATGTAGACTGGCCAATTAAGTAGCTTGTCTCCTCGGATATCTAGCAGAATTTGCTCGGCGGATGTGTTAAGAGGAGTATAGGAACGGAATTTCCCTTCTGGCCTACGGCTCGGTCGACGATCGCGGGGAATGCGGTCGTCCGCCCCTTTACCGCTCGGCTGGGAGTCTTCGTTCCTAAGCCTCTTCCCTTTGTTTGTCGAGTCAGCAACTTGCATACCTTTACGGGCGTTAGTGAACTCCTCGGCGTTAGTATACTTCTGAGCCTTCGCCATGAAGTCCACTAGTATTTTCGGAGGATTTTTTCCGATGGAGAAGGCGAACTTTCCTTCCTTTAGTCCGCTCAGGATGGCATCAAGAGCCATTTTGTCATCATAGTCTTCAACATGTAATGCCTCTTCATTGAAACAGGTGATGTAATCTTTTAACGACTCCTTCGGATCCTGCTTGATGGTAAGTAGGTGGGTGTTGGGTTTCCGACTTCTCTTACCACTTATGAACTGTGTAAGGAATAGTCGGCTCAGTTCTGTGAAGGAGCTCACAGAGTTTGATTTGAGCTGGCAGTACCAAATCCGAGTGGATCCTGTGAGGGTGATGGAAAACTCCGTACACATCATTGCGTCCGTTGCAGTCTGGATCTGCATCCATGATCGGTAGGATTCCAGGTGCTCTGATGGGTCCCCGGATCCTTAATATTGGATGACGAGAGGCATCCGAAACCTCTGCAGCATCACCTCAGCCATGATGTCAGGAGTGAAGGGAGGTTCAGTCTCTTCCATCATCGCTTGGATCGTGGTTGGAACCGTCGACTGTTGTTGCTTCTTTTTCAGTGTCAGGAACTGGTCCTTCAGCTCCGCAAAGCGTGCCTCTCAGGGATCCTTATTTTCAGCGACGACCTCTGGGGCATCCTCAATCTCTGGCGTTCTCTCATCTATCCTCTGTTCTAATTGATGATGGAGGTCTGTGGGCGGTAAAGCGGATGTAGCAGAATGGACGGTTGTGGGAGCCCGGGAAGTGACATTTCGTGCGGATCCTTCGACGTGCACCACAAGAGGGTTTTGTCCTGAACGCGGTACCCCTGAATGCTGGGGGGCTTCAGGTCTTACACTCCTCGGCGCAGAGCAGGTCTCCATGAATAGTCCCACCGGTTCGAGAACGGGTTATTCCTGAACCGGACGTAACTCTGGTTCCCTCTGTTGCTTCATTCTGTTGATCTCGTCGCGCAGGGCCTGAATCTCATTCTGCATGGCGCGGTATTTACCCAACCGGTTGCGCGAACGTTGAGAAGGTCCTGGTACGGACTTGGCATGAAGTGTTGATGATGACCGAGCCTGCTCGCTTGGTACCGGTTCCACAACTATAACTTTCTTCTTCCTCGCCATTGCTTAGGAAGTTGAGAACCTGACTTTTAGTGTCAGATTTCCACAGACGGTGCCAAAAAATGTTGATGAAAAAATCTGGTCGGCCTTCCCTCCACGTCTTCTAGATCTTGCACCAAGAGAATTGGCAAAGGTGACCCTGGCTAAGCTGGGGGACCCTCCGATGCCTAAGTTAGGACAAGAGAATCAGGGTATAAGTCGAGAATAAAGGAGAGAGCACTTGATCTTGCGTACCTGTAGATATGGCGTGATGTGCTATTTATACTTGCCTGTGAGATGGTCCAGATCCAATAATCTCGACATAATCAGGGGGATTCCCGGATCGTGGAGATACCGTCCGCAATCTATTGATCGTGTAGCGTATCCGGCGAGTAGTGCGTATCTGCGAGCGAAGTTATCGGCCACGTTCGGTTGTGGCAGTTTCCATGTTTAGCGAATGAGGTATGCGCCTCTGAATACAGGCTCGGCTCGGCTCAGCTCGTCCAACTATGAAGCAAAGGCCAGTCTCCAAGTCAAACGACATCTGACCCGACCCATCTGGTCCGACCCGATGTGGTCGGCCGTGAGTATAATGTGGTTGGCGAATAACGTGATTTACAGGACTCTCCGAGATGAACCTTGCTCTGTGATGCTGAGATCAGATCAGATGGGTCATGCCTCAGACGTAATGGCGCTTAGTCGGCTCGGACTCACAGTCGGATTGGTGGGCTCGGATCTCCCCATAACAAAATCAACACCCTCTTTTTCTTAATTTTTATATTGCTTAGAAAAAGGTGTTTGATAAAATATTTATAAAACCATTGCTGCTGCCTCAAATACAATGAGATTTTGAAGGTGTGGTGCAGGTGTTTGTAAAAATGTTGTAATGGCAAACCCAACTCGATCTTGGCTTGAACTTAGCTCGAACAGGCCCGAGTGATTGATTGAACCTAGCCGAGCTAGCTATTCAAGCTTGAGGACTGAGCCGAGCTGAGTTCGAACTGAGGAAGACTGAGCCGAGCGGAGTTCGAGCTGAGGTTCAACTTGATGTACACCCCTACATAGCAGATACATCCCCCGACAAATTATTCTTTAGCCAATACAGCATGTGTGAGAAATCCGAACCATGCAAAAGGTTGGCATCCCATAAACATCGGTGGTTGACTAGGCAGGTAAAAGAAGGAAGCGGATTAGCTAGTGTACCGTACACCGGTGACCCGTGAGGCGACGTCACCAAGTTCTGTGGGCTCCATTTCGCGGTAAATGTTATATCCAAACCACCAGTCCATTTTAAGAAATCGTTCTAATGGTTGATTTCAAAAATAAGATAGATTCAAAGGTTAAGTGGACCACACTGCAGAAAATAATAGGAGATTGAATGTATACGATTGAGTGAGTCATTTTTTGGTGCATGACTTAAAATAATCTCATCATATGTATGGACGGTGTAGATATAATAAATACATATCGTTCCTATCGTTACGGGGCTCAAGGACCACCGGCTCATCTACATGAGCCACATTCCTACGCTTAGAGCTGGGCATGTCTGACTCGATTCAACCAGATTCGACCTGATCCGAACTGAACTGACGGCTTGGATCGGTACGGATCGAATAGGGTCATTCAAATCCGATGGTTTTTCGGAACGGGTTCGAATTGTGGTTGGTTCGGACTGATCCGAACTGAATGAATCCGATCCAGACCTATCCGGACCAACCCGAAGTGATTTTTATGCATCTTTAACACATATTTATCTTATACTTTTTGTTGTGGTATGGTCTACTTGAGCTTTGGATATCCATCAATTTTGAGTTCAACCACTAAAATGATATGGAAAAACGAATGGACGGCGTGGATAAACAACAAGCATTCACGGTGGGCCCTAACAAAATTTACTTATTATGATAACTCGATAAGATATCCTGTAGTTTGGAAGTGGACTGTGTACTGAGTAACTGAATATGCTGAGCCTACTGAGTAAACTTTATGGGGTCCACCATGATTTATATATTTTATCCACTCATTCCATTCATTTTATAAGATAATTTTAGGGCTTAAGCCCAAAAATGAAGCACATCCAAATCTCAAATGAACTACACCGTGAGAAATAGTGTGAATTGAAAGTCTACCATTGAAAAATTCTTGGGGGCCATGGAAGTTTTGGATCAAGCTTATATTTTTATTTTCCCTTCATCCATGTCGGTATGATCTTATGAACAAGTTAGATTACAAACAAAAATCACTCTGGGGCCTAGCAGGGTTTCAACGGTGGAAATCATTATTCCCATTGTATCTTGTGCTATGATACACTTGAGCCTTTTATATGCTTCAATTTTGGGCCCAACCCCTTAAATGAGGTGTAAAAACGGATGGACAACGTGGATAGACCACATGCATTCAATGTGGGCCCAACTAAGTTTACTCGGTACGATAAGATACATGTATCTACATTCACAATGTGTAGATACAACTGTAGTCATGCAGAGACGTGTCGTGAATGACACATCAATAGACAACACAACAGGCTACTCCGCCTGACACCATGGCTGGTGGTTAGTGCTCTGTGGGCCCCACTATGATTTATGTGTTTCATCCATGCCGTCCATCTATTTTTACAGATAATTTTACAGTGTGAGACCAAAAATGAGATATATCCTAATCTCAAATGAACCACATTACAGGAAACAGTGTTGAATGAGCGTCAACCATTTAAAACATTTTGGTGGCCATAAAAGTTTTGGATCAAGCTGATTTTTATTTTTTCCCTTCATTTGGGCCTATATGACCTAATCAACAGATTAGATGTCAAATAATTAAATAAACAGTAAAGTGGGCCTTGGGTGGATTTTAATGGTGAATTTCCAATCACTACTGTTTTCATGTGGTGTGGACCACCCGAGATTATATACCTCTAATTTTTGGGATAAAGCCCAACACATCACTACAACAAGTTACAGCTGTAGATATGTGTCATGTAAAGAGGAGCGGAGACGCGCCTCGAGCTCCGAGTTGTATAACGGCTCAAATGAGATCAAGATTATATGAGCCCCACAATAATGTATTTATTATATCCACACTGTTTATCCATTTTTCGCGATCATTTTAGAACATCTGGAAAAAAAAAAAGACCACAAATCCCACCCGATCCGAACTATACCTAATCCGATCCGACTCGGTTTCCTTGACCTAGTCGGACTCAGTTCGGGTCAAGCCAACCGCACATCGGATCGATTCGGGTCAAAGGTCCCGGACCCGGTCCTGGATCGGATCGAGTTCGGATAAACCCATGTATATTTCAGATCGAATTAAGTTGGACCCAATCCGATCCAACTCGGTCCGATGCCCAGCTCTACCTACGCTAGCTAGGTCGGTGGTGTGAGGTACAGTAGGTAATCGGCTTCAGTAAATAAATCAGGGACGCAGATTTCCTACTACCCCTGCCCGCCCCTAGCTCCGAACGGGCAGTTCTGTGGGCGGGTCCACTGTGTTGTATCTGTACATTCAAATCATCTATCCCTTTTCTCAGATTATTTTAAGGCATTTAAACAAAAATGAGGCAGATCCAACACTCAAATGGACCACACCACAGATGACTCTTGCATTTAATGCAACCAAGCTTATTATTTAGTGTGGTCTACTTGATCGTTGGATCTACCTCATTTTTGTTTTGATGCCTTAAAATAATATGAGAAAAAGGATAGACGGTTTGGATGTACAAATACATCACGTTGGGTTTACTTACAGAACTGTCCATTCGGAGCTAGGGACGTGCGCGGGGAGTATGCAATCCGTGTCCATAAATCATGTGGAACATGGAAACGGATTGGCTACTCCCCCTCCCACCAGCTCCGTGGCTGGTGGTCTGTGCCTCTGTGGGCCCCACTATAATGTATGTGTTTCATGATGTATGTGTTTCATTCATTCCGTTCATCTATTTTTACATATCATTTTATGGCTTGGTTCCAAAAATGAGAGGGATATATCACACACATGAAAACAGTAGTAATTGAATATCCACCATTAAAATCCTCCTAAGGCCTACCATACTGTCTATTTGACATACCATCGGTTGATTAGGTCATACAGGCCCAGATGAAGAGAAAAAACAAAGAAAAGCTCGATCCAAAAACTTTTATGCCCCCAAAATGTTTTTAACAGTCAACCCTCATTCAACACTGTTTCTTGTAATGTGGTCCACTTGAGATTTGGATATACCTCATTTTTAGACTCATAACGTAAAATGATCTATAAAAATATATGGACGACATGGATGAAACACATACATCATGGTGGGGCCCACATAGCACCGACCACCAGCCTTAGGCGGGTGTTGGGGGAGTAGCCAATTCGCGTGGAACATGGACGCTGGTGGAAGTGGATTGGCTGGTGCACCACACACCACCTATATAGCTGTGGATTGACATTAGTAGGTTCTGTGAGTCCCATCATGAGCTATGTGTTATATCCAAACCGTTCATCCATCCGACAAGCTCGTCTTAAGGCTTGAGACGAAAAATAAGACAGATTTGACTATCGAGTGGACCACACTACAAAAAGCAGTGGAAGACTAAATGTCTACCATTGAAACTCTTTCAGAGGTCACTGAAATTTTGGATCAATATGAAAATTGTTTTTCCTCTTCATCCAGGTCTTTGTGAACTTGTGAATAGATTGGATGGAAAATAAATGTTATGGTGGGCCCTATGAATTTTTCAACGGTGAAAATCATTATCCCCGTTGCTATTTGTGGCGTGGTCCATTTGATCTTTGGGTACGATTTATTTTTTATGTAATGCTGTAAAATGATTTTGAAAAGTGGATGAACGGTGTGTATAGGGGTATATACGAACTAAGCTAGCTCAGTTAGCTCGATCGACTCAACTCAAAAAAGCTTGATTCGACTCGGTTGGAAGCTGAGTTCGAGCCGAGTCGAGCTGATTTTTTAAGCCCGAAAATGGGTTCGAGCAAGCCCCAACTCAACTCGACTCGGATTGAATCCAGCTCAAATTGAACCAGTTCAGTGACTCAGTTCACCAGAGGATACAGAGAGCTTAATGATGGGCCACAAATTCTTCAAGGCCTCAATGGAGAGCCCCTGCCACGTGTCCGGACACCTGCCAAAGCAGATGTAGCCCGCCATACCAACGATTGGTATGCAATCTGACAGGAAGATCGAGATCATGATGCCCATGACGCCCCACCCGAGCTTGACTACCATGAGCCATAACAGGAAGAGGTGGATCGCTAGCTGGATTATTGGGAGATAAGCGGTGATGATGTTCTTGCTCTAGGCTTGGAGGTACATCTGGACCGTGAACGAGAAGATGAAGGTGAACATAATCAGGATTAACATAAGGGTGATGGTCCTTGCCATAGCCGAGATATCGTTAATTGATGAGTGGAAGTGGCTTACCAGGTGTTTGTGGAAATACCTCAACGGAGAACTTGGCTCAAACTTAGCCCGAGCTGGCCCGAGCTGCTGACTAAGCCAAGCTGAGCTGGCCAGTCAGGCTCAAGCCAAGCTGGGGTCAGCCAGTGGCCGAACCGAGTAGAGTGGAGGCCAGCTCAACTCAGTTCGACTTGATATACACCCTAGGTGTGTATATAATAAATACATCACTGTAGCCAATCTAACTTTGATCTCCTTTAAACGTTTCGTTCGACTCAGAGCTCGAGGAGCATCAGCGCTTGCTTCGCACGACACATACCTACACCAGCTACACAGCTGGTGGGTGGTACATCAGCCAAAGTGCTGATTAGCCACTGACAGGTTGAATAGCCAACTGGCTAATGAAGTTTCGTCACCAAGTTTTGTGGGCTCCAATGTAATTTATGTATTGTATTCACATGGCCTGTACATTTTGAGATATCATTTTAGAGCATGTGCAAAATAATGAGACAGATGAAAAGCTGTGGTGGATCCCACCATAAAAAACAGTGGGGAGAGTGATTCCCGTTGAAACTATCATAAGGCTCACTGTAATGTTCATTTGAAATCCAACCTATTTAAAAGTTAAAAAAGATATGAAAGAAGGGAAAACATGAATATCAACTTGATCTAAAACTTTTGTGGCGTTTAAAAGTTTTTAATAGTGGGCATCATTGTTCCTACTGTTTTCTATGCTGAGTCCACTAGAACTTTGGATTTAACTTATTTTTTGGATGTTGCTCTAAAATGACCTCTCAAAATAGATGGACGACGTGAATACAAAATATACATCATGGTAAGGGCCAAGAAGCTTGATGACATCACTTCAATAGCTAGTATCCCTACTCAACCTGTCACTAGCTAATTCGCGCCCCACCAGCCAATCTGGAAGCGGATTAGCTATTAGAGTAGCGAGTTACCGTACTGAAGTTATGTCAGAACGTTACGTGGGATCCATCATGAAGTATGTGTTGTATCTACACTGTCCATACGTTCGGATAGATCATTTTAGGGCATAATCCAAAGAGTGAGACAGATTCAAAGCTCATGTGGACCCACCACAGAAAAAGTGAGGATTGGACGCATATCATTAAAAACTTCTTTGGGCCACGGAAGTCACGGAAGTTTTCGATCAAACTAATATTTATGTTTTCCCTTACTCCAGGTCCATGTTAGCTTATAAATACATTGGATCTCAATAAACATCATGGTGGGCCTTAGGAAAGTTTCAATGCAGCGTTACCATCTCCACTGCTTTCTGTAGTGGAGTCCACTTGACCTCTGGATCTGACTTATAATATCTTAAAATGATATCTCCAAATGGATAGATGGTATATATACAACACATACATTTATGGTGGGGCCCAAAAAATATGCTATGTCACGTCAGTGGCCGACTCTACTGTCTGCTTCAGTAGCTAATCCGCGTCCGTCGTAACATACTGCTAAAATCAATGAAATGCCGAAGATTTCACTGAACACACAGGTTTCGCCGACTTCTTTAATAAATAATTCTTATTTTCCATTCAGTTTATCTTCACGAAGGGCCCACCTTTTCAATGGTGGGCGGCGTCACTGTTCCCACTGTTTTCTGTGGTGAGTTCATTTGAACTTTGGATTTGACTCATTTTTTTATATAATGCACTAAAATAATCTCTCCAAAAGGACATGAATTGCGTCCTACCCGGTCTGGATGGATTATCTGTAGGGACCATCATGGTGTAAGTGTTTTATCAATGTTGTTCGTCACTTTTCTTAGGTCATTTTAAGGTATAATCCTAAAAATAGGCAGATCCATGGCTCAAGTGAACCACACCAAAGGGTTGTGGAAGCTAAAGTGATAATGGCACCTATCGCTAAAATGATCTTAGAAAAACAATGAATGACATGAATAAAACAATTACATAATGTGGGCCCCACAGAGCCCTGCCCGGGCCGGGGTAGGATGCAATCCGCGTCCGGGATAAGTGTCCTATTAAAGTTAAACATGGGCACCATGCGTGCATGTACAGGCACGGGACCCACAATTAAAAGAGCAAAATTAATATTTGATTTTGAAAATCTTTACTTACAAATGTAGGTTTGACTCTTTTGCAGGTGGCTGAACTGGGGTGGGACCCGACTTTGGGGCTCATAGTTATGTGTGTGACTTAAGTCACTGTTTGACAGCTCATTTTATGGCATTATTTCAAAAATGAAGCAGACAAAAATCTTAAAGTAAACCACACCACAAGAAACACTTGTGATTCAATCTCCACCATTAAAAACTTCATAGAGTTCATGGGAATGTTTATTTGTCATCCAACCCGTTGACAAGGTAACAAAGACCTAAACAAAGAGGCCAAACAAATATTATCTTGATCCAAAGCTTTTCTGACCCACGAGAAGTTTTTAATAGTTAATTATTAACGTTTCTGGCACCATGTCCCATATGAGGTTTGGTTCCGCCTCATTTTCTTAATCATACCCTAAAATCTGTTCTCAATAGGGATGGAATGTGCGTGTAGTCCAATATAGTGGGCTCTACAATCAGGGGTCTCATCCATTTCGGTAGATTGAGGGACCATGCTGTTACCAATGTCCTTATGAACCAAAAAAAAAGATGCAGATTTAGCCACATGTCATAGAAGATACATGTGCCTGTGTGTCGGATCTAAATGAAGACTTTAGCTTAGGAATTCATTCGCCTATGAGCATACGTTGGGCTTATCTTATTTGTAATCTTTGGCATTGCCTTTGCTTCGCTCATCATCATGCTGCCCTTGGAAGCATCATGTTGCTCTTAGTCAAGTGGTGATTCTGTTGTAGTCATAAGTCACACCCTTTTCCCCACATCCATCTCACTTCAACCTTTTCTGTTTCGTTCCTACAATTGTTGCACTTTTAAAAGTCCTTAGAACTTTTAAGGCAAAAAAGAGCTCATTGGAGGAAGAGCCCCAACCTCCACCAATTGTCTAAGTAATGAGCGCACGATAGTTAGTTGAATAGATGAACGGTCGAGCCGATGACCGAACCCTGCTCTATCTTGATGCCAGGAATATCGCTGGTCACAATTCGAATCGGACCCAATTGGTTCTGGCATGCCTGTAATCCACACACATGTTCGACACGACTGAATTCAAGACCAATATCATTTTGGCACACCCAGTGGGACATGTGTGCAGTTCCTAAGTGAAGTTTATAACAACAACGATATACTTGAGTTAATGGAAATATTGAAGAACAAGATCTTAATTAGGCCCTCGAGGCAATTTTAATGTAGGTCAAACTAGAGGTCCCTAATCCTCCACTTCCATTCATTTAAGAAGTAGGAAGATCATCCCAAAATAATTTCTTTGATACTAACAAAGTCTTGGGAAGTGTTAATGTTAGTTTACAAGAGCTGACTGAACATGGTAGAGTACAAGTCGAACACATTTAGGTTCAACTCAAGGCTAATAAGGAAATTTCCAGATTCGAGAGTTTAGCAATGTAAAGCTCTCCGGCAAAGCTTCTTCTACACATTGAAAGACCGAATAGAAAGAGTAATAGCATAGGAGGATATACAATCACATACTCATTGGAAATGATTCTCTCCTATACATGTGGCTTGATGCAATAAGCTACACATGTGTAGGTTCAAGGAAATCTTCATGAGATCACATGGCTAGCCATCCAAATCTTTCATGCTATTGAAGACTGAGAAAGGGCACTGCCTCTTGAAGTTTTTAAAAGCAGCATTGAATGAAGGGCTCCAGGCCCTCGCCACCCAATCAAACACATTTCTTTTCAACTCACCTTTACCTATTAAATTTTTGTCCCTCATAAACACTTATTTTATTATAGCTTAGCCTAGTTTAGTCTCTCTACTTTTATCTAGCACCATGCTACGAAAAGTTTAAATTGCTTAGCGTAGTTTAATTTAGTTTCTATTTATGTCTAGCATATTGTTATAGTCATTCAGTTTAGTTAGATAAATGTCAACAACCCCATTATCAGATCTGTAATGCCCCGAGAATCTGCACCCGAGTACATAGACCCCGGTCCCGAGTTCCTGCGTGTTAACCAAATGAAAACGCACGTGTGTCCTCATTCAGATTCAAATTCATTCCGCACACGGATAATCAGAGTAACACAATTCACTTAGCGGATCCAAAGCGCGGTAAAGATAACGAAAGATTCAGAATAATATGGCTAACAATAAAAACATACAATTTTTATAGTGATGATCGACTAAAATGAGATTATACAAGGTACAATATATATACCCAAGACGGTTAAAGTGTAAAGCTTTCAGTTTATGCCTAATTCTTCAAAATATAATGGCGTTAACACAACTCGATATAAGTCTATCTATCTGAGGTCTCACTAGTATATGCATTAATGATATGCCTGGTTGGTATTTTAAAACACCATCTTAAGTGGGAGTGAGTAGCTAACTCAGTGGTTCCATTAGTTCTAAGTTACACTTGTTATCAACACAATCAACGCAGTTAATGATAAATAAGAAATCAAACAATTCTTAAATACTCTTGTTAAATGTGCATATGAAGATATGACATGATGCATGCCTTTTTCAAACAACACTCCCTCACATGCGACTTCAACACCTATTTCGCAAATACTAACACTCCCTCATCATGCGATACCAACATCAGGTTGCCACATCCTATCTAATGTAATACGATTAATGTGTATGTTAGTCGAGTAATTATTAAGTTCCATTCATCTAGCATATTGGCGAATCTAAGATGCTGACATTATATCACGAGTCCTTATCCAGATCACATGACTCGTTGCTGCACGTAACGACTTCTTACTGGTGTCTCATGATTCAAATTTAGGTGTCACCCGTTTATCTCAAAAATCAACAATTCTAAAGGTATGGTATGATACGTAAATATATGATGATCAACCCGATATGAGTCGTCACCTAAACCGAGTATAATTACTTAATTTGAAGGTTGTAACAACCCACAACACGCTACTCCGACCGACTGGAGTGCTATTTTCGAAGGGGGTCCGAATCAAACGGCTCACCCTAAGCCACGCTTTGACAACAGCTTGGATAAACAATGTCTGGGGCGTTATGGAAGTGCGGGCTTATCACATAAAATCAAATTATCATAAGGGCTCGTCACGCAATTTCATTTACGCCCGAGTCATTCGAACGGTACTCTAGCACACAACTATCGGTTGGGTAATTTGATGGAGGCTGTTCGAATAATAATTTATCACCTCCATTAGTGCTCATTGGTCACTATGGAGATGTTCATCACCCTAGCATAGGCTGACAACTCGGACATGGTGTTCCATACCACCATGCCCGGCTCATGAGTTTTAGTTGCTCACTGGTCACTACGGGAAGGCTCGTCACCCCAACATATGTTGATAGATCGGACACGGTGTCCCATACCACCATGCCCAGCTCATGAGTCTTAATGAAATCGTATCGTGCTAACGGTAATGAATGGATACATTCATTAAAAATACGGTATGCTAGATTCTATTTGGTCTTTCATACATTGTGAACATACATGATCAGTCAACTAGTGGACTAATTCGATTGACATGGGAGAACCTTGGCACTGGTTGTAAGCATCTCGTGTGGTCCAACTATTGTCGGTCGTCCATATTCAACCCAGGTCGATCGAACAAGCTTAGGGTAACTGCCTTAACTTGGACCACCCCTTTAGTTTAAGTGGTTAGTCAACTGACTCAACATTGTAGCAATCTTAAGTATCGATATGGATTAAGCACTATATTACGTAGTTATAGCATAGGTTCTACTATACAACCACTTAGGCATTTCATCGAACATGTAAGCATCCATGGGGTACTATGTTAACTAAGACATTAAATCAAATATGTGAGCATGTATAAAGTAATACAATCACTTAAGCATTAAATCAAACACATGAGTATCGACAAAGCAACACATTTCACTATTTAGGCATTTCATCAGACATGTGAGCATCCATATCCAACAAATAACATATTATAACAAAATCAAAATGTTAACATATTAGCATACAAAGATTTACGTACAAGTAACTAATCATTAACTGAGACCATCAAGGGTCGATAAAAGATAACCTAGAGATAATGGTCTGCACCTTGTGACAATTCGCCCAATTCACGACGCTCTTAGGGTTAGGTTTTCAGATAAAATTGTTAAAAGACCTAAACAAGCATACAAACTTGTGAGATTAGGGATAAACAACTATTGAAATCCTAAATTATAAGTGAAATTCAACACTTACCTTCAACCATTGCCGGGAAAGCTCAAACGATGATTCTGGCTACGACAAGGCGACTAAAGAGGAGATGAGAGGGTGGATGTGCACCAACACTCACACCCTAAGCTATCTCTCTCTCTCTCTCTCTCTCTCTCTCTCTCTCTCTCTCCCTTTCTTCTCCTTTCTCCTCTTTCTCTTCTCTCTTTCTCTTCTTCTTTCTTTCATTCTTAGGCAAAATTTGTATGCAATGATGGGGTGCCCAAATGAAGCCCTTATATAGTGCCAGATTTAATGTAAATGGCTTCAAGGGCTGAGTTTTTACTATATTAGAGTGTTTTTTTACCCTTTGGGGGCCATTACGGGGCGTAGGAGTCGACACCCATCGTTGGATAGTTGGCCCTAGTGATGATCTACACACAGACATAATCGGCCTGCCATTTGGACGCGTCGATCGACGGGTATGATTAGAAGTCTGTTCGACAGTTACTAATGGTCGATCGAGGCCACGGTTATACGAATGTGTGTGGAGAAATATCATTAGTCGGTACTTCAAATTTTACCATAAATTGACGGTCCAAAAGTCACAACTTCATGAAAGAACAAAGTGACTAGTTTCACTTAAGTTCAAGATTTTCACTTAATGCGTTCACACATCTTATGCACTTGGCTTGCGGGTCTAAGTTGAGCAATTCGAGATGCGAAATCAGGTCAATGTCTCACGACGGACGTCAAGCCCACTAAGACGAATGTCTTTATATAGTCTTGAATTTAATAGTCCACTGACGAGCGGTCTAAAGCTTGTTTGGATAATTAAGGTATTTGTAGAATGAATTGGGTATTTAGATTTCTTGTGCGCAATGATTAGGGTTTATATTAACTAAGTTTGTAGTGTAGCCTATTCACAATTTGTGAAAATGCCGATTCGGTTAAAGTCAGTTTAAGCCGTTGGTTCTTAGGCTAAATGAGTAACTGGATTGATTTGGTTGGTTAATTAAGATCTAACCCCTAGTTGTCACAGCTTTTGGCAGGTCTTTATTTAGTTACGGTCATCTCAATTAGTCAGTGATAAGTTAGCTAGAATTGGACCCTACGTGAACAAATCCCGAGGCTAAGCTTGATGTTTAACTGATCGGGCAGATTCGTTAGCTTTTTACGGTTGATTAATCGGATTTGTACGATTCTTTACTAGTACCACTTTTGTATAGGCTGACTTCGAGCGTCAAAGGTCAATAAGTGACAATGTAGGCTCATCATATCAAAAGTTTTCAAAGGTTTTTGAGAATTCAAAATAACAAAAATCTGGGACGTTACAAGATCCCCTCCAAATCCCCAAGTCTTTTGTGAGTTTTCGGTCACATCTCGTTAATAATAAGCATGACTCTCTCATGACCGTCTAAGTTTCTCACTATCATCTTGTTGGAGATGGTGTCCTGAAAACCAATCTGAGCCATAAGCCATTAACCTTGTGAATGTGATTAGGGAAATCTTAGCCGCTGATCACAATGACCATGAGTCCTTAGTAGGCATCTTATTGATCCTTAGTGTGTAGTAATATTACATTGAATCATCATTATGAGTTTGTTGAGGAGTGATTTCTCTAGTAGTTGTGCAAAATTTAGGATTAGATATGATGATCATTGATATGTGAGTCATGGTCCAAAGATACCCTATTAGACCATGACTGTCATAGCTGCAATGGGACACACTTGTGGACGTTAATTCATGAGATGTACAGTCATCATGTGTGAAGAGACTAACATGGGTCAGGATGGACAGTCTACACCATTTGGAGGCGACTTGGTGTCAATTTTTACTTTGCATTTACCTTGCATAGGAGTGTAAGTGTGCCATGGATAAAGGATTCGAGTTTAAACCTTTGGTTACTCACATTAGTAGATTGATATCGAGTCAACAATCTAGAGTCCCATTAACTCGAACTGTAATTGTGATGTAAAAACTTGATAATGCATGAAAGATGATTAATCCTTAAACCTAACGACGTGTAAGGGTGCAATCTGGATTGGTCGGCTTTGACTTTTTCTGCGAGGTCCATGCAAGTGCCAATAAAGTGGACGTAGTTGGGTACATCTATCAAGAGTCATTAATTCTTGCACAGTCTAAAAAGGGATCCACTGGTTTACCTAGAAACATGTTTATGTCTTTGATTGGATAGCTTAGGGACTCATCAAGTGATTTTCCTTTGGGTCCAATACTTTGAATATTTTAATAGAATTTTAAAATATTTTTAACCGTAAAAATTGCATTGATCGCACTTGATGATAACCTGATGGCCCAAATCTAATGGTCTGATTGGCATGTGATATGATGATTAGTTGATAATCATGGTAGTGTAGGGATTATATTGTGATTATATGGATATATGAGGTGGAACGACACACTTCCCTTATAGTAGGTTAGAAAATTATGCGTAAGGTGGTGGAGTACCATAATAGGATTTCCTTGAAACACTAACATCCTCCCTATATATTATATCATATCTTAGTGGAGAGGACACTAGAAGTCCTAGATAACTTTGATCTAGATAAATTAAGAACTCATTAAGTAGTTTTTCCACTAGGCCTAACACTTTGAGTATTTTAATAGACTTTTTCAAGGTTTTAATTGATCATTAAAGATTTCTTTTAACTGTTAAAATTATATTAATCACACTTGATCATAACCTAATAGTCCAGATTTGATGGTTCATTTTTTATTGGCTTGTGATATAATCATTAGTTGATAGTCATGGTAGTGTAGGGATTAGATAGTGAGTATATGCATAGATGAGGTGGCTCAATGCACTTCCCTCACGGTAGATTACAAAATTATGCGGATGGTAGCAAAAGTCCATATTGAAATTTTCTTGAAACACTAACTTCCTTCCTATATATTAGTTCATATCTAGGAGGAAAGGACACTAGAAGCCCTAGATACATCTTCCCCTTGAGTGCGTGTATCAGAGAATGAAAAGAGAAGAGAGTGTGGAGTAAGAGCAGAGGAAGGAGATCTCCACCCTCCTTCCACATCTTTTCCATCTATGTGTGGTCTATTCTTATTGATGTTTGTTGAATTTCTTAGCACTTATCAGAAAAAATTTCTTAGGCTAACTAGATCTTTCTGATACTACGATGTATCAGGAAGTGACCTCCTAAACTAGAGGACCATCATCAACATTGGATATCAACATATATCATCAGATTTCAAATATGATATTACTTCTTTAAGTTAGTTTTCAAATTCTAAAAATTGTATATGACCGTACTTGGAGGTTTTGGAAATAAGATATTATTTTGAATTCGGAGAAAATTACGTTCAACTATGCATCCCCAATGAAATCACATCACATCTCACGAACATATTAGTCTGGAAAATCGTCCAGTCCATGACTATCTTGTCTGCTCGAGTTGCCATCGACAACTTTTCCTACTTTATTTACATTTATATGTCAATTGCACTACATCTACATACATTCATATTAATAAAATCAGTATTTGACCTTTAAATTCATGTATTACTGTTTATGCTTTTTTTATGTTTTTGAATGAACAAACGCGGTCAAGCTACCATTGTTGTTATAAGAGTGATTGTCTTTAAGGCAAAAAAAAAAAAAAATCCTTGTCAATAGGTAGCTAAGTAATCAATGCAATCTTCACAGACTTATCCTGCACTATTTTAGCACATGCACGGGCTCACAATGTATTTGATTTGATTCGAGTCAAATTTGAACCCGGCATATGCCTAGCACATATATACTCACATACACATTAATAAAATCAGGCCATTCGTCGCATGTATGGCTGCATGTTCGAATTAAATAGCAACACACATAATACATTTTCAATGACGCTGGACCATGTATTCAATTCCAATAGTGCTGAACGTATTATCTACTCCTCCGGACGTTGCCTTGTGTCATGGGGAGCAATTTTATGTTAAAAACAGCAATGGATAGTATGGCTCTTGCTACTCATCTAGAAATTGTACACATGAAACACATTAACTCAAATCAAATCAACTAAATTGTAGACCCCACAATCCCCAAGTCAAATTCTAATAACAAGATTAGCTAGATAATCATATCTCTGATTCATGGATACCTGTTTGTTGAAATAGGACCATTGATTTTTTATTTTTTTTTTCAGTCTTCAACAGTCAAATAATGTCCAATAATCCTACAGTTGAATTAAAAAGCATTAAATTCTAAATACACAAAATTCGAGACCCATAATTTGAACAATTTAATTTGAATTGATAGCATACTACTACCGGTGTGCATTTACTGAATATGTTCGCTGAACGTTCTTATCATCGTCGCTCTCCGTGGTTTTAAAAATAAATGCTTGGTACATCGTTTGTAGAGAACCAACTGACACGTCACGTTTAAAGACTATCAATCTCAACAGGTGAGCCACACCATTATGATTACCAGATATGAAAATCTGGCATTTACAGAGAAGGACCACAATATCAGAATCAATGGAGTTGGTGTGGTGGCGTGGCCCACTCAATGGGTGTACTGGCCTAATTTTCATATCAAGGGTTAACATTGTATGGCTGGAGTTCTTCCGTACCCAGTGATATGTGGGGAGGGAAAAACAAAAAGAATGTAACGACACCTCTGCTACAGCTGTTGTTGTACCTCATCATTTGCTGTGAAATACCCAAATGGTACTTTCCAGGATGTGAAATTACTTAAATGCATTGGTCCTTTGAAAAAAAAAAAAAAAAAAAAAAACGACACCAACATCATCTAAGACGGTGGGGCTGGCCTTAATGTGTCTATTTTGTATCTACGCTGTTCATTTCTCTCTTCTTATTTTATTTATTTATTTAAGATTATTATAGTGTATGATTCAAAAAAATGAAGCAAATCCATTTATAGGTGGATTATAGTCTTAGAAATAGTTGTGATTGACCATTAATGGGCTACAAAAGTTTTGGATCAAGATGATATTTGTTTTTCCCTTCATCCAGGCTTACCGTGACTTTATTAATGGATTGGATGGTGAGTAAACACTAAGGAAACATTAAGGTGTGCCCTAAAAGGTTTTTAATGGTACGGCATTCAATTACCACTGTTTCTTATAATATGATACACCTGTGATAAGTATCTTCTTCTTTTTTGAGATCATGTCATAAAATGATCTAAAAAACCAGATGGACAAAGTGATATAGAACAGACAAGGTAGGCCCATGGTAACGGTGCCAATGTACCGTCTTGAGAGATGCCCAAGTCTCACCCAATCTGCTCCCCGTTGGGTATGTTTGACATCCAATTGCACGTAGATTTGGTGACCCCAACGCTGTAGCATAGTGGTGTTGGGTTGTAATGGAATTTGAATGGACTATGCGCCGCGGACAGTAATAACACATGAAACACTTGACCTAGCAACTTTCTAATGAGTATAGGTTATTGGATGTGTTAATGTAGGGCTCATTGATGTATGTGTTCTACATCCATGTTTTCTACTCATTTTGCCCGCTCATTTAGGACATGCGCCTAAAAATGAAGTAGATCCAACTATTCGAGAGATAACAACATATGTGACGGTAGTTGTTGGGGAAAAATATGTTAAGTCTGGAGACTCGGATATGGAGTATGTCAACCCTGCTGATACTGCCCGAGATGTTTGAGACAATAATTAGAGCCGAGAGAATAGTGTACAAGGCTAAGAGACAAAAGTATGAGACGACGTAAGTTAACTCGGTCAGCGAGTTAACAGCATTTGCGTAAGCCGACTAAAGGCCAAATAGTTATAAGCCACAAGACCGACAATGAAAAACCGACTTGATAAGTTGGTTACGTCGGTCACGGAGTAAGGAAGGATGACAGATAAATACTGAGACTATTCCGCCCGTTAGAAGGAAAAAAACTTATTCTCTTAAGCCAGCCGAGACTCTTTTAGAGTCGATAACGGCCGAGCCGAGCCAAAGAAAGATGGTGTGAATATAAATACCATCTCGAAAATCCAGAAGTACAGTTGTCCAATCCGGAAGATCTCGGGATCGAGTGAAATCTGTCAAGAGGATCAAATCTCCGAAGATAAGGGGAAAGAATCCTCATACGATAGGACTCTCCCAAACCTATAAAAGATCATCTCCTTTACGGTAGAAGGTACGCAACAGAAAAATCCTAAATCCTTTGCCATTGTTCCCAAAACTAACTTAAGCATGGGAGATTCCCCAGCTCTAGCTAGGGTCCCCTTTGTATTTGTTATTGTGCAGGCGAAGGACGTGCCAGGAAAGGGATCCACTCATAAAAATACACTAACAGTTTGGCGTTGTCTGTGGGAAACGAGCAAAAAGTCATTTCTCACGCTCTATCTGAAAAGTTAAAAAATAAGTTCCGATGGTAAGAACTAGAAGAGTGGATCAAGATGAAGCAGGGGAAGCTGCTGCCAGCGTAGTTCAAGAAGCTCCACCAGCAGCTCCACCTGCGGCATCTGCCGTGATCGATAGTCAACAGAACCAAGGAAATGTGCAACTAGATCGAGAAGTTCAAGAGATGCGTTCCGATATGAATGTCATGAAGCAGATGTTGGAACAGCTGTATAATCAACAGATGCAACCACATTGCGAAACAGCGTAGGTTCCTCTACCAGCATCCGATGCTCAGCCTACTGCCCCGCGGTCGCTTCAATAGTCGAGTCAGCACTAAGGTCCGAGTCAACCAGTACCGGCTCGTTCGGTAATAGCCGTATTGCCCCCCTCTGATTTACGCCATAGGATAGATCAAAGGAGGCGCAGTCGGCTTCCCATGGAAGAAACGGCAGAGAGCGCAAAATCTTGGAGAGCTGATATCCAGGACTTCAAAAAAGAAGTTCGGGAAGAGATGGCGAGAGAGATGACAGATATGAAGAATGGTCGGAATACATACCCGACCAAGTCCGAGGTAAAAGTTTCTCCATTTGTGGATGAAGTAATGCAGGCTCGGTTATCTTAGAGGTTCTGCCTACCCCAGATTACTCATTTTTCTGAAAAAACTAATCAAACTGAACATATCGAATGCTTCAGAACTTATATGGAGTTGCATGATGCCTCGAATGCTATAATGTGCCGAGCCTTCTCCCTCATCTTGACCGACGTGGCTCGACTTTGGTTCAAACAATTGAAACTAAGGTCCATCAGTTCATTTGCAGAACTCAGTGATGCCTTCCTTACTAACTTCATTGGCGGGAAGAAGAAATTGAAGCTGCCCGCATATCTGAACAACATAGTCCAAAAGGAAGGAGAACTGTTGAAGGACTACATCAAGCGTTTCAACTTCGAATCTCTTCAGGTCTGAAAACATTTGGAAGAGACAGCACTCAACGTGCTCATGTAAGGAGTGAAAGATAAACCCTTTCTAGCATCCCTAAATAAAAACCCGCCGGAGACTCTGGACGAGTTTATGGCTCGCTCGGATAAATATGCAGATGCAGAAGAAACGCGACTCCTGCGCGAGAGGGTTTAGAACGCAAAACCCTCGGCTAAAGAGTCGGCTAAGAAAGAAGTCGACTCAGCTGGAGGGAAGAAGTGAAAAGATGATTGGACCAGAGATGACGGTAAGTCGGATAAATGACCCGACAGAAGGTTTTCTACATACACCCCTCTGAATAAATCTCAGGAGAAGGTGTTGATGGAAATTAAGAACGAAGGCTTTGTTAACTGGCCCGGGAAACTCCAAGGGAATCCGAATCCGTGGAGTAAAAATAAGTACTGTCACTATCATCGTGACCATGGTCATAACACAAGTGATTGTTATCATTTAAAGGACGAAATCGAGAAGCTCATCAAAGAGGGCCGACTCAGAGAACATGTGGAAGGATCCGGCACTGCAGAAGAGCGCCCGAGCGAAAATCGACCCATTGAGGAGATCCAAACTATTATTGGCGGGCATCAAGGTGGCGAAGACTCCAATAACGCTCGAACAAATCACGCCAGGAGCATTAATCGTCCTCAGACCGGGATTCTCCTACTATCTCGACCCTCAAAAGAAAAAAGGAGAGAAACGTATTGTATCTCATTCACTGAAAACGACGCTCGAGGCATTCATCATCCTCATGATGATGCGCTGGTCATTGCCCTCACTATTGCTAACAGGAAAGTGTTCCGCATTCTGGTGGATATTGGGTCGTCTGCGGACGTATTGTTCACTCAGGCATTCGACAAGATGGCCATTGGACGATCGCCTTTACGCCCAGTCCAAACCCCACTCATAGGGTTCTTTGGAGGGCAGGTACTTCCTGAAGGAGTCGTTTCATTACCACTCACAGCCGAGAGTCCTCCGCAACAAACGACTATAATGGTCGACTTCTTAATCATCGACCAATCATCCGTCTACAATGTCATACTCGGTCGACCCTCACTAAGCCTCCTACAAGCCGTGATATCCACGTACCACCTTTCCATGAAATTCTTGACTGAGTCGGGAGTGAGGATCGTAAAAGGAGATCAGCAAGATGCTCGACGCTACTATGCAACGCAATAAAAGTCCCGATGCAGATATCGATGATCGAGACGCTGGACCCTCGAGTTGGATCTCACAAGCGGGGGCAACCGATGGAAGAGCTTGTCTTGGAAACATTAACTGAGACAAACGAATCGAAAGTAGTACAAATTGGCTCATCCTTGAAGTCACCTTTCAAAGATGATTTAATCGCTTTGCTTCGACGATATGCCGACGTATTCGGATGGAGCCATGAAGATATACCTGGAATCGATCCCCTCGGTCATGACTCACCGACTTAACATTGATTCAACCTACCGGCCAATCCGACAGAAAAGACATCCTCTCGGCCCTGAAAGGTACGCTATTATCGAAGAGGAAGTCGGCAAACTCCTCAAGGCTAAATTCATAGAAGAGATATACTATCCGGATTGGATAGCTAATGTCGTGCTTGTGAAAAAAGCCTACGGGAAGTGGCGTCTCTATATTGATTATATAGATTTGAACAAAGTCTACCTCAAGGACAACTTTCCTCTTTTCCACATTGATCAGTTGGTAGATAGTACCGCAGGATATGAATTACTTAGTTTTATGGATGCCTACTCTGGATATAATCAAATTTTAATACATTAATCCGATAAATCTAAGACTATATTTGTCACTGACAAAGGTCTTTATTGTTACCGAGTGATGCCATTTGCTTTGAAAAATGCTGGAGCGACGTATCAAAGGTTAGTGAACAAAATGTTCACTTGACAAATCGGCCGAACCATGGAAGTGTATATAGATGATATGCTCGTCAAAAGTATACATGCGGTCGACCATATAGCGGACTTAGAAGAGATGTTCTTGACCTTGCGCAAATACAAAATGAAGTTAAATTCAAGCAAGTGTACTTTTAGTGTAAGCTCGGAAAAGTTTCTCGGGTTCCTTGTTAGTCAGCGAGGAATCGAAGTGAATCCCGAGAAAATCGAGGCTTTACTCGACATGGAGTTTTCCAAGACGATTAAAGACATACAAAGGCTGACCGGGCCAGTAACCTCGCTCAACCGTTTTCTATCCCGAGACACCGATAAATGTCTCCCATTCTTCAAGCAATTGAAGGGGCGACATTCGATGGAATGGACAGAAGAGTGTGAAGTAGCGTTTCAGCAATTAAAGTCTTATCTCGGGTCTCCACCCCTGTTATCCAAACCCAAGTTGGGAGAAGCTTTGTTATTATATCTGGCTATATCTGACGCAACGATTAGCTTGACCCTCATACGAGAGTGTGACGAAAAGTAATTACCAGTATATTACGTTAGCAAAGCCTTACTACCGGCAGAGATGAGGTATCCTTGGTCCTAATAGTATTCTCGCGACGACTCCGGCCATACTTTCAAGCTCACACCATTATCGTCATGACCGACCTACCATTGTGTCAGATCCTTCAGAAACCAGAAGCTTCCAGCCGACTTACGAAGTGAGCTATCGAATTGAGCGAGTTCGACATATAATACAGGCCGAGAACAGCTATTAAAGGATAAGTCGTGACCGA
This sequence comes from Magnolia kwangsiensis, assembly GCA_037074715.1. NCBI lineage: Eukaryota > Viridiplantae > Streptophyta > Magnoliopsida > Magnoliales > Magnoliaceae > Magnolia > Magnolia kwangsiensis. The sequence goes on along the minus strand of CM073575.1, from coordinate 144,488,283 downwards.
CTTCATTGTCGAAGTAACTCCACAGACAAACACAATGTCTGAGTCTGACGGAATTATCGGAGCATCAACGTCCTCTTCCCTCGCCCCATCACCCGGCCTTGCCTCTTGAAAATTATTCATCGATGACTCCTCCAACTCTAAGGCAAGCGGGGCTGGGATAGTATTAGAGACTCCCGATCAAACCTGTATGCAATATGCCTTATGACTTGGATTCGAAGCATCGAATAACACAGCAGAATACGAGGTCTTGCTACTTGGCCTTCAACTCGCCGCGAGTATAGGTGTAACTCATCTCAATGTCTTCAGTGATTTGAAGCTAGTCGTCAACCAGGTCTTTGGTATCTACTAGACACGGAAAGAGTAGATGAAGGCATACATGGAGAAGGTGAAAGAATTAATCAGCGGATTTCGGCAATGAGAAGTAGTTCGGATCCCCAGGACTGAGAATACTAAAGCTGACTTATTAGCAAAGCTTGCCTCAGCCGACGAAGATGATATACACAGATCGGTTCCGATCGAATACGTGGCAAGGCCGAGTATCAATGAACCGATCGACTCGACTATACATGCCATTGAGTCGGAACCTGCCTGGTTCGACCCTATCATCAATTATCTCAATGAGGGGAAGCTACTTGAAGATTGCATCGAGGCTCGGTGGCTAAAGATTCGAGCATCACGCTACACTATCTTAAACGGAGTACTGTACAAGAAAGGATTCTATGCTCCCTTACTACGATGTTTGAATTCCCATGAAGCTGACTACGTATTAAGGGAGGTACACTAAGAAATATGCAGAAACCACTCGGGAGGGCGTTCACTCGCCCACAAAGTGCTGCGACAGGGATACTACTGGTCTACCATACAACATGACGCTAAGAAGTTCGTCCAAAGGTATGACAAGTGTTAGCGATTCGCAGCTATCCCGAGGCAGTCCCCCCGAAGAGTTGACCCCGATGACTGGTCCTTGGCTCTTTGCACAGTGGGGGATCGACATCATTGGAGCATTCCCTTTGGAAAAGGGCCAAGCCAAGTTTGTCATGGTTGTGGTGGACTATTTCACAAAACGGGCCGAAGCTGAGCCATTAGCGAAGATAACCAAACAGAAGGTTACAAGATTTGTTTAGAAGAATATCATATGTCGGTTCGGGATACCGCGGACTATTATCACTGATAACAAAAGGCAGTTCGACAATAGACAGTTCCGCGAGATGTGCAGTAATCTCGGGATCCAAAACGTGTATGCTTCGCCTCATCATCCTCAGACAAATGGACAGGTCGAAGCCGTTAACAAGATTATCAAACAGCATCTCCGAACGAGCCTCGATGAAGCCAAAGGAGCATAGGCTGAAGAACTTCCAAATATATTGTGGGCCTACCGAACCACAACTCGGACTGCCACTGGAGAAACTCCCTTCTCCCTCTGTTATGCCTCGGAGGCAGTTGCCCGGTCGAGATCGGGATACGTTCGACCCGAGTTAATTCATTCAGCGAATAAGAAAATGAAGAACTCCTATCGCTCGGACTTGACTTAGTGGAAGAGAAAAGAGAAGAATCTCGGTTATGAGTGATGGCTCGGCAAAGGTAAGTAGCTCGGTTCTACAACACCCGAGTCAAAGTCAAACGATTCCGTGCCGGAGATATAGTCCTTCAAAAAATGTTTCCAAATACAAAGGAAGTTGGTGTAAGCACACTGGGGCCTAATTGAGAAGGACCCTATGTCGTCTCGAGTACCATCCGACCTGGAGCGTATCGTTTGAAAAATCTAAATGGGCAACTATTGCCTCACCCCTGGAACGCCGAGCATCTCAAAATCTATTACCCTTAAGATGGCCCTGAGAATGCTAAAAGAGAGTAAAAAAGAAATGTAAACAAAGTCGATTAAATAAAACTGAGAATTTTCATTCATCACTTTCAAGAGTTTTACATCGGGTAACATCAGACTTTACTTCGATTATATTGAAGAAGCGCATAGTTACTTCCGACAAAGGGAGTGGTCTCTCTCGGTTACAGATACTCTTGAATTGGCCCTGGATAAAAGGCAGTTTGAGGAGCTGATGATGGTACCAAAAGAAGCTCAAACTCGATTGACACTACGCTGGCGTGAGTTCTAAAAATGAGGTACTATCTCTGCCCCTCGGACGGGGGTACTCATCAAGCAGTCCCAGATTGAACTATTCCCTAAGCAGTCCCAAAGGGATCGGCCTCGTGGCTAGCAGCAGGAGCTTCCTCGTCGGCAATGGCATCCGCACGACCATCCCTGGTAGCCTCGGCCTCTGGACTATCAGCCTCAAATGTAGATAGGTCAAGGTCGGGGAAGGCGGCCCTCATTTCCAGAACGCAAGCCTTGTAACTACCTTGATAGAGGCGATCTCTCTCTTCTTCGAACTCCGAAGACTCGAGGAAGGCATCTACGGCACGGTCTTGAGCCTCTTTGGCTCGACTGGCCTCCTCTCGAGCCTGTTGGATGAGCGCCGCGGCGTCGGTTTTAGCCCTAGCTAGAGTACTCTCACAAGCACCGTGGACATGACAGAAATGCCGATTCTCTTCCTCGACTTTCGCCAGAAGGGACGCCAAACGTGCACTCTCAGCCTTAGCGCCTTCGAGAGAGGTCTTCGCATCTTCGGTAGCTTTCCTGACAAGTGACAAGTTGTAAGACCCGTATCTTGGTCCGTACCTTTCCGTACACTTCCGCGGTCTTACCGGTCGAATTCCGGCAACCTTCGACCCTTAATCGATATCGATGCGCGATCCTGATTCATGTGCCGACAACCTGAGTCGACTCAGCCCGAGACCAATACCATAGCGACCGCGCCGTCTTTGCGGTTCCGATACCGCGATTCGCGCGCCGAGGCGATACCTTGGTCAAGAGATATGGGCCAACGTTCGGTGCGAGAAAACGCCGCGCGTTGCGAAATTTAAGAGAATCTCTACGATGTGTCACATCAATCACATCAATCCCATCAATCAATCACCCTTCAATCCATCACATGTCAAGTACACATCACTTTATTCCATTTTCCCAAGCAACCACAAAAGTCTTCATCAACCATACCTCTCTTACACAAAAAGCCACAAAAGTCTTCATCTCCCATACTTCTCTTACACAAAAGCCTCAAAAGTTAAGTTTTTCTTACACAACCATCACTCACCCATCCATCCATCACTCTCTCTCTCTCCCTTACATCACTCTCTCTCCTTCTCTCTTTCTCATTTCAAATTTCCAAGCAAAAAATGAGCTCTAAGAGACTCCATACGTATGAGGTTTCTCCAAGCTCCCTAAACTCCAAGTGGCCCACCTTCCTACCCCATCATCTCCCATCTCAACCCTCCATTCTTCATCTTAACTATTGAAGTTGAAGCCAAGGTGCCAAGGAACCCCTAGGAGCGAGAAGATCGGATGGTGGGTGCCTCTATAGGGTAACTTTCCTTATTTTTATGGTGGACCAAGTGAGGCCCACCGATCAATGGTGTGGATCTCACTTGGGACCCTTATTTGTGGCCAATGGACCACTTGGATCATCATGATCATTCCATGATGGGGCCATTCTCCATGTACCCCATCATGATGTTTATTTTCTCTTCAAAGGTCATCTAGACCGTCCATGTTGGTGGGAAAAGGATCCCCACCGTTGATTTTAAATTTCGGTGGTCCCACATACTTTAAGGCCCACTTGATGTATGATTTCATGTAAGGGAGAGCCCATAATGTCGGGGTCCCTCCATCACAAGCCGTGTCCCACTCTCCATGACTCTCTCTCTCTTTTATTTTATTTTATTTTATTTTATTTCAATAGGATGGTGTGACCCACTTGAATGGATCCCACCTTGAGAATTGTTTTATTCAAATTTTTATTCAAGTGGGGCCCACCTTATATGTGTACCCACATCAAATATCCGTGGTGGCCCACTTCATCAGGGCTCACCATTAAAAAAAAATAATTTTGTTAGTAAAAACCGTCCAGCGTCTGGGACGCTGGACGTTTCAGAGGAAATAAGAAAAGGAAGAAAGAAAATGAAGGCTTTTGGGGTGGCCGCCTAATGTAGGCCCCACCCTGATGTATATGTTCGATCCAAGCCGTCCATCCTCTTGCCCACATAGTTTTAACTGTCAAATAAAAGAATGGGACTGATCTGAATATCTTGTGGGCCATAGCAAGGGAAACATTGACGGTTACCATTGAAAATTTTTCTGGTGTTTCTAGGCATCAAAAAAAATTCGAACTTCGGACTCTTTTTGTCTGTTGCGAGCTGTAGAACGCTATGGCTGGAGTGGATTTCCAGGAAGCAGGCCCCACACGTGATTTTTGGTGAAAAATTGAAATTCAAGGAGAGTGAGAGATGGAGTGAGGCGGCAGGTTGTTGCTACGTCAGGCGCTGGCAGCGCCTGCATGGCTGGGCGGGCAGACGCCGTGGACCCCACCTTGAATTTTATATGCCAGCCTAACCGTTCATGAGGTGGGTCCCATCCTCAGATGGGCCCCCTCCAAGTTTCAGCGGATTCCAAGTCTCAGGTGGCCCGCACCACAGGAAACAGTGGAATTGAATGCCTGCCATTGAAATCCTCTTGGGGGCCCACTGAAGTTTTGAATCATGCCGAAATTTATGTTTTTCCTTCAACCGGGTCTATTTGACCTTATCAACGGGTTGGATGCCAAATAAACATTACAGCGGGCCCCACATGGGACCCACAATGATGTGTGTATTGTAAGTGGACGGTGGCGCCCACCTTTGCACTGTGGCATCTCCTTGATGCACGTGCTATCCCCACTGTCCAGCGACAGTGGGACCCACCTTGTTGCATGTGAGCAAAGGCCTATGGGTTTGGCCCATTTAATTTATGTAAAGGCTATGGGCTTGAGCCCACTTGATATGTTTCAAGTCCATGGGACTAGGCCCATTTGATGTATTCCAAGGCCCATGGAATTGGGCCCATTTGATATATATGTAAGGCCTAGGGATTTAGGCCCATCTGACTCATAGAAGGCCTATGGGCTAGGTCCATTCGAATTTCAAAAGGGCTATGGGCTAGGCCCATTTGGTTTATGAAATGCTTACGGGCTAGGCCCATTGGGTGCATTTTAGGCCTAAGAACTTAGGCCCATTTGATGTGTTGCAAGTCCATGGGACTGGGTCCATTTGATATATGTAAGGCCTAGGGGTTTAGGCCCACTTTGATATGCATACGAGGTCTATGGGTTAGACCCATTTAATTTATTGAAGGCTCATGGGTTAAGCCCATTTGATTTGTTTAAGGCCTAGGGATTTAGGCCCATTTGACTCATGTTAGGTCTATGGGTTGAGGCCCACTTGACCTACATATGGGATCCCAATTGGTGTGGCCCATTTGATACATATTAGGCTCATGTGACTAGGTCCAATTAATGTAATCTAAGGTTCACGGGTTATGACCCATTGCAATATACCTAAGGCCTATTGGTGTGGCCCATTTATGTGGCCATCTGATGAATAAAAGGCCCATAGGACATGGCCCATTTGATATATATATGAAAAGCCCAATGGGATAAACCTAAGGTCCATTGCAATGTGTAATCCCAATACCGATTATGTAGTAATGTTTAAGGAGATCATGCCTGGGAAGCAATGTTGGTTTGACGTCCACATTGCGAGCGTAATGCTGGTTGGATGTCCACATAACGACTCTCCTTAGGGTCCATTACCAGGCCGTACTTGCTGTGTATAGACTGTCCAGGCCCATCTGCATTGTAAGAATGGTTCATAACTCATTTACATGTTTAGTATAGTTTCATGACCCATGATCATACGCATCATATGTATGCTTGATATGAGGATTGACTGATCATAGCATATACCTTCGGGCAGGTTGTTTATGGGCTCCTGGTTAGGCAGTGTTGCCCTACATGAGCGCACGATATGTGCAGGATTGGTTGCATGACTGGATAGCGTGACTCATGCATTCCGCATTTGTGTGACATGGTTATTATATACCCTAGCGACATCGGAGCCGTAGCCTCCACAGACAGATCGTGGTTGGCAGGATTGGATACGAAAATCTTGTTCTATATGGGGTACTATAAATATCCCTAGGTGAAAGTCCTTAAACCCTTATGGTACCAAGAGGTTGATTCAACGTCTAAACCGAGTGGGTAGATGAGCGTTGAGTGTCGATTACCAGACGGTTACGCTCTCCACTGTGTCGTGGTCGGTTGGAAGGGGGTGCGGCCTTACCCGCCCGAGAGTAGGGAACAATGCTAGGCTGAGTTTGACCAGCTCGAGGAATGGGTCCGCTATCGACGAGTCGCGCCCGATATTGGCAGATGGATAGTGAGGTCTTTTCCACTTACCTGATTGCGCGCGATGTGGCGGTAATCTGGTTTAGAGTGTACTAGACCCCGGTGATATTTCATATTTTGAGCTGTATTAATATGTGGACATAGATGATGATCTGTATGCTTGAGCTGCATTGCACATCGCATGGCCTTGGGATGGCTGATACCATTCATGTCTTGCATCGCATAAGCCTTGGTACACTCATGATATTATAGATCCATCTGCATATTCCGCTTTACTCTGATATTGCATGTTCATATTACTAACTTGCGCACACACTTTCACCACCCTCTAAGCTTTTTGTAAGCTTATGTACGATCGTTGCGTGCAGGTGACGTTGGATCGCAGCAGCGCTGAGGGAGGAGCACGTTGCAGAGCATTTTGGAGTTTTTGTTCTTTACCATTGTATTTCCCTTTATGCTCATTGTACTAGTAAAGTTTTTTATCATAATGGAAATGTAATGGAGTTCTTGGTTGTTGTTTGTGGGTTATGCCTTTGGTTATGCTTATTACGAATCAAACTGACATTGAAAATCCTCCTCGTAGCATCCCAGGATCGGAACCTGGCGAATGGGAGCTAGGAGCCGAGAATGGGGTTCTATGGAGGCTGTCGGCGCCGGATTCGGTGATCGAAAATTTTGTGAGCCCAGTTTCCGAGTTTGGGGCATGACACAAGTCGCCAGTCATAATGCCGATCCGACCTTCGGTGATCTCTCGGCGTCCCTCTGCCTCGGCCACAATTCTCTTAGCTGTCTCTGCCTCAGCCGCAAGCTTCTGAGCAGTAGACAACTCCGAGCAAGATTTGACAATGCAAGGGGCTAAGTGCAAACGAAAAACAGTGAGTTGTATCAAGAGCCCGAAATCAGAAGTTACAGAGAAATAAAAAGAAAGGATATTACCTCGAAGAGTAACTTCACCGTACGACCAAGGGTTTGCAGTGTGGGGGCATTGTAGAAGCTGGCGAAGTCTTTCTCGCTCCCGTGAGCGATGGCCCAAGGGATCATCCTCGATATAACCTTCTGAAAGGGCAATGGCTCCTGTTGAGTCATCTCCCCTCTTAAAGATTCTCCACTCGGTCCCTCTCTTTGTCTCGGCACCTCCTCTGCAACGAGTCTCGGCTCAGGAGCCGACTGAAACACAGGAAGTACTTCTTCCATCTCTTTTGCCCTCTCATCAGGGTCGAAGAGCACGACTGCGAAAGGAGCGGATGGAACAAAGGCAGATGGGACAGCCGACTCCTTTACCTTTGAAGCTATCTTCGATTGTTTCGAAGGCCGAGTCCCCAATAAAAGGGCAGACCTTGGAGGAGCCTTCACCTTAGAGATCGGCTTGAGGGAAGGTCGAGACTCAGCCATGTCTGTTGAGGCCGATTTAAGAAAGGGTCGAGCCTCGGGTAAATCTGAAAAGAAGAACAAAGACGAGTCAGACAAAGTACCGAGAGAACATGGTAACGCACTAGGAGTTACCTGATACGAACGAGTCTAAACCTGCAAGGTGAAGACGTTCTGGTTGCAGCAGCAACTTCTAAGACTGATCTTCCGCACTTAGTTTTTTCAGATCCTTGATCCGAGCTAGGTCATTGGATCCGAGCTTCCCCCTTTTCTTCAAAATATCTACAAGACACCATGAGCTCTGATTCGAAGGGTTACAATGTGGAGGAACAAAAAGTATTAAGCCGAGTCACCTGCTTTGCGAAATGATCGAGAGACTCGAGGCTCGAAGGTCCAAGGATCAGCCGTCTCCCAATGGCCGCATGCCCAGAACCATCTCTCCTTCCAGTGTTTATTGGAAGTTAGTGGGTCAGTTATAAGAGAGCCAGCCTTACCTCGGCATGCGCTCAGAAACTAAAAGCTGAAAAATTTTGGATTCGGTCTTACTTGGTACAAGTAGAGGAATTCATCGACTGTCAGTGGGGGCTGTTCAAGCTCAGCCCAAAGCACTGCGCACTCGAACAAATTTCTCCACCCATTCGGGACTATCTGGCAGACGCAAGCCAGAAAATCCTTGGCAATAAGCTGGAGAGGCAGACGCAAGCCACATTGCATCGCAACTTGAAAAATTATGACCATCCCAGCATAGGGATGATCCGGCAATTCATCCAGATGAGGAAGCCGAAGTACAACCGAGTCCGGGACATGGTACCGGATTCGAATTTGGTTCAGATCAGAATCAGTTAAAATTGATGCAACGGGACTGCTCAGGTCATCCTCGGCCCCCTCTCCCTAGGAAGACGACTCAGAAGCCTGCGCTGACCGAGTCACTGGTGCCAACACAATGGCTCCCTCAGCGATCTTTATGTCCTCTTCTCCCTCTTCCTCCTCCAACGAATCCAACGCGGGATTGGGTCTCCCTGGGCGGGTTATCAGAGATGACCCGCCACTAGAAGGATCGGAAAGTGACGTCCTCATTAACAGCGATCTCTGCCAGCAAAGAGGGTGGCTCGCAACATTCCAAAAACGTTGCGAATTACCCTCATCACCAGAAGTTTCCTCCCGGGGGCTCTGAGAGCTATGCATAACCATTAATGTCGATAGAGAGAGAAAAAAAACTCACCGGAGAAGGCAGCAATGGACGCAAAAGAAGATGACAGAGAAGAAAACAGTACGAGCGAAAACCTAGCGATAGACCGCGGAGGAAGTGAAGAAGAAGAAAAGGGGAAAACAGGAAGAGCGCAGAGGAGCGGGAGAGCGAATGGCGAAAATAAAATTCGTATGCTCCTCCAGCCCTCTTTTATAGCTTTGCCACGTGGCAAGAGCATTTAATGAGTAGACGAAACGACGCTTGCCTAGACTCCCCCGCTTGACACGTGGCGCACGAAGACTGATGGCGGTAACGCCTTCGCCACGCGTCCGGCGCCAATACGCAGAAGCAACGATGTGACGGCTGGCCGCTCGTGTAGCCTTGGGAAACGAACCGTCACACGTTGAGAATGACTCAAAAAGTATTAGATGCCTCATTATGACCTCGGCCTCTGATATAAACCGACCTAAGAACTCATTACTCCTTGGTGCCGTGAAAGGCACAAGGAGTAAGGGGGCTCACTATTGGGAAAAAATATGTTAAGTTTGGAGACTCGGATATGAAGTAGGTCAACCCTTTTGATACTGCCTGAGATGTCTGAGACAATAGTTAGAGCCGAGAGAATAGTGTACAAGGCCAAGAGGCAAAAGTATGAGACGGCCTAAGTTAACTCGGTCAGTGAGTTAACAGCGTCTGCGTAAGCCGACTAAAGGCCAAATAGTTATAAGCCACCCGACCGACAATGAAAAACTGACTTGATAAGTTGGTTACGTCGGTCACGGAGTAAGAAAGGATGACGAATAAATACCGAGACTATTCCGCCCGTTAGAAGGCAAAAAACTTATTCTCTTAAGCCAGCCGAGACTCTTCCAGAGTCGATAATGACCGAGCCGAGCCAAATAAAGACGGTGTGAATATAAATACCATCTCAAAAATCCAGAAGTACAGTTGTCCAATCCCGAAGATCTCGGGATCGGATGAAATCTGTCAAGAAGATCAAATCTCTGAAGATAAGGGGAAAGAATCCTCATATGATAGGACTCTCCCAAACCTATAAAGGATTATCTCATTTACGGTAGAAGGTACGCAACAGAAAAATCCTAAATCCTTTGTCATTGTTCCCAAAACTGACTTAAGTATCGGAGATTCCCCGGCTCTAGCCAGGGTCCCCTTTATATTTGTTATTGTGTAGGCGAAGGACGTGCCAGGAAAGGGATCCACTCATAAAAATACACCAACAACAGTAATTGAACGCCCACTATTAAAGACTTCTTAAGACCCACCATTTATTTTCCATCCAACTTGTTAATAAATTCTCATAAACCTCAATAAAGGGAAAATACAAATATCTACTCAATCCAAAACTTTTGTGCCATCTAAAAAGTTTTTAATAGTAAAGGTTTAATCACCCTATTTCATTTAGTATGTTCTCCTAATGATTTATATTGCTTCATTTTTGTACTTATGACTTAAACTAATCTGACAAATTTTTTATTTTTATTTATTTATTTATTTTTAATAACACTCTCACACTCACACCATAGTGGGATTTCATCACCTGTGGATACTCAAACCCTTGACTGGGTGTTGAAACTCCTTAGAGTCTACCACCAGAGCAAGAGTAAGGATCCAAATCATATGTAAAAATGAATACATGACACGGATATAAAACACATATACTACTATAGGCCTTACATTCATGAATCCACCCACATCCATAGTTTTCAAATCCACCAAGTGGGGTGACAACGCATTGGGTGTCCCATCTAAAACATTCATCTCACCGTGAGGGAGGTACCAATAAAAAAAAATCAAGCTGATCCAATCATCGCATGGGCCATAACATAAGAACAAGTTGCCACCCAAAAACCTCCTAATTCACTTGGGGGCCAATGATGATTAGATCAGCTTTATTTTTTGTTGGTCCCATTATCATGATAGGGTGTGGGTAAATCATGTATACACCACATGACTCCATTATTGTAAACGGTTTTACCAACCTATCTCTCTACCCCTTTTATCTTTTTGGAAGTGAAATGGCTAACATGTACTTATATTGTTTTTCAAAAAAGAATGGTAAGTCAACTATTAACGGTCAAAGTGGCATGTTCATGACATCCAACCCGTCCAACAGGTTTACCTCAACATGATATACGTGTAAACCAATAATCAATACAATCTATTCATTAGGTAAGCCACACATAAATTTAAAGTGTTTTTTGTAGTATATAATGTTCTCTATGATGTGGCCTACCTGATAGTTCGATTTGCCTGAATTTTAGATTCTATGATATAGAAACGTTGGATGCACCAATTGGATGGGTTGGATGCCATACATACATCTCATGCCCCACAATGGGGGGCTCTAACATCTTTTTCAGGAAAGTAATAAATGGTTATTTTAATAATTTTAATTTCTGAAAAGTACTCAGCCACACTTTAAAAAGGTAGAGGCATTGTTTGGCAAAATTCAACTAGTCGACATTTTTAGGAAAGCTCAGGGTTCATATTAGTATTTTTTTAAGATAAAAATAGTGTTTTTATTTATTTACTTATCAGACTACTTTTTAAAGATTTTTTCTGGAGAGGTGCTCCAGTGCTCTCAAAGCGCAATAACTTTTAGTGCTCCTAGTTGGAATGGGACACTTAGATGGTCCAATCCATTGATCTAGACCGTTCGTTAGGTCCAGTACATATCTCATGGGCTAACATGAAAACATCACACCATTAACCACTTAAAAATGGATGGTCAAGATCATTAACACAAAATAGGACCAACCAAAAGTTTTGTTAGAGGCTATCATGGATTGCTTATTATTCCAAATCATTACTTTTTGCTTAGCAATCGTAGCCATATATCCATGGCTTGGGAAGAGGACGGCCACAGAGAACAAGGTCAAATTAATGATGGATTAGATAATCTCGAACAGGTGTGATTTTTGAATGGTGGCCCATGAGATGTGTTTATTCTCAATGAACAGTTCACATTTATCCAAATGAACAAACGCAACTAGGCGCATTATAAGCAGGGTGTACACGAACCAGGCTAGCTTGGTTAGTTCACTTGACTCGACTTGAAAAAGCTCGATTCGACTCGATTTGAAGCTGAGTTTGAGCCGAGTCGAGCTGATTTTTTGAGCTTAAAAATGAGTTCAAGCCGAGTTCAAGCTAGCCCAGCATGACTCAACTCGGAACAAACTAGTTCGGTGACTCGATTACTTTGATATTGATGTTGCTCACAAAGTGTTTGAAGAAATGACCCAACAAAGTGTGGCTGGTGGCAAGGAAGGTATGTATATGAAATAAATATCCTTTTTTTAAAAAATTTTCATGTTACTTAGAAGGTGTTTGATAAAATAAATATAAAACAATTGTTGCTTGAGATTTTGAAGGATTTTGAAAGTATAGTCCATGTGTTTGTGAAAATGCTGCACAGGCGAATCCAACTCGAACTGGCTCAAGCTATTGACGGAATCGAGTCGAGCCGGTTAGTCAAGCTCAAAGACCAAGCTCAGCCGAGTTTGAACTAGGGTTAGCTAGTGGCCAAGCCGAATCGGGCTGAGGGCAGCTTGACTTGGTTCGACTCCTCGTACACCCCTAATTATAAGCATTTCTCTTTTCTAGATAGCTTCTCAAGATAAAATCTATGGTACTCTGGCGGAATAGGATGGAATGGATGATATGCATTTTAAATGTACCATGAATGAAAACATCAGCCTTAATTGATTATCTGACTATCAAATAGTTCGACGTTTAATTGAACGGTCAAAAATGGAAATGCCTAATGATCCTGTTTCAACAAACGTCCTCTAATGAAATGTTCGTATCATTGAAACACACTAATTTGGAGGCTTTCACTTTGCATAACTTTAGGTGCCCGCAAATCAAGCATCATACACTGCCTGAGTATCACATAACATTTCTTTTTTAGAAATTACCTTTAAAATAGCACGTGGCATCCGTTGATGGCCAGCTGCTTTAATACGGATCAACCGGGTCCACGGTATCATTGCCTTTTTAAAGTTTACGTCCAAATTAAATCATTGGGTTCGAGCAACTATAGGCGGTGAAATCCCACTAGGGTGTGTGTGTAGGGGGTGAGTGTGTGTATATATATATATATATATATATATATATATATATATATATAGAGAGAGAGAGAGAGAGAGAGAGAGAGAGAGAGAGAGAGAGAGAGAGAGAGAGAGAGAGGTTATACTGTATACTATATCGTAGCTCACAATCCTCATGTGGGCCACGTGTGTGTGTGTATATATATATATATAGAGAGAGAGAGAGAGAGAGGGTCATACTGTATACTATATAGTAGCTCACAATCCTCATGTGGGCCACGTTTTATTATGCTTCCGGTGATGATGATGTATTACTGTTTACTGAGGGTTGGGACGTCCAATGCACGCGTGGAAAGAGAGGCAAGGGGTGAGATTGAGTGGAAAGAACGAGAAAAAGTAGATAAACAGAATAATTGTGAAGATTACACACAAAGTCTTACTCCACACTTTCACATGGAATATGAAAAATGATAATAATAATTAAGCTATTCATCCTCAATGTTTTCTTTAGTGTAGCATGTTTAACTTTTTAATTTATTTAAAATTTAAGCTAATGTTTTATCATGAACTGATACATCAAATGCATTAAATGTGAAAACGTTAGATGAAATTGAGCTCCGTGCAGAAGTGAGACAAATAAAAAAAAGAATGAACTATGAAGATCCAGATCACCCCGGTGCATCTGTTATCTCCACGAAAAGGATTACTTAATTTTTACTCTTGATTATTATATATCTTTACGTCCATAGATACCACTAAAATAATTTGAAGGAAGCATGTGCAATTGACCACTAAGCAATTACATTTTTGCGTAGAATGGAGATCTCACCGGAAATGGGTGCATCATTTAAAAATTTTGGGTGTAAATGTAAAATTTTTGATTTCAAACAAAAAGAGAATCCATTGTATGCCGGTCGTCTGTCTTTTTCTCTATGGAGGAATGCTCGGATCACATGGGTCCAGGTTTTAGGACCCGGAGCGGAGGTCATCCCGTTTCAGTGGATGTTCCGGTCCGGTCCAACCGGATTGACCCGGTTTGCAATGATGACATGCTGATGTCATTATTTAATTAAAATATTCAGAAAACATAATTATTGTTAGAAAATTGTTATCTTTATCTTTTCAATTATGGAACCACGTGCACTGAGCGTGTGGCTGGACGTGCTTTTGATCTTTGCATTGGCTAGTTAATTTGAAAATACGGGTAATGGGGCCCACCAGATGGACTGTCCTGATGTACACATCATCCTGCCAAGTTAAAAACTTCAAATGAAGCTATATCTTATCTCCCCTCTACTCTCTACCATTCGGGCAGACTTGTACGTGTTCCCGCGGTTCATTCAAGTCGACTGGGTTGACATTGAACCGGTAGAATCGTGGAACCGGATTAGAACCGGCCAAACGGTCTAGTTTGATCCGGTTCTAAAGTGCATTGGTTCCGGTTTCAAAATTAAAGAATTATTTAATTCGGTTCGGTTTCGAGTTGAAGCCTAGGGGGTATGTAGAATTGAACCGAACCATGATCCGAACTGTGAATCCGAATTGTGGATCTGATCCGTGGAATTGAACTTGGAACCAAATTGTAGAACCGAATCTAGAACCATGAGTTTATAATATATTTTAGTTGTATATTTGACTCATGATTTATGATTTACAATGCACATTTTACTTGTTTTCATAAATGTATTTTTTCACACCATATACAACATCTGAATCATTCATCAAGTGGATCACAATACGAATGGACATGGGCTTAATTATAAAATTAAAAATGCAATTGGGTCGGATTATAAAAAGCTTAGAACCATGGAACCAATCCGATTTTCATGGTTCAGTTTCGGTTCGATTTTAGGGTGTTAACGGTCTGATTCTGGTTCCAAAAATCTTGAAACCGGTAAGAAATAGTTTGGTTAAGGTTTTACCCCAAAAATGGACCGAACCGAACTATGTGCATTCCTAGTTAGCACCACAACTCACGGATGCAGAGTAACTCATTAGACTCAGCTTACGGAGAAACTATGTGGGGTCCACCGTAATTTATATAGTTTATCTACTCTTTCCATCCATTTTATCAGATACTTTTAAGGCATGAGACAAAAAATAAAGCATATATAAAGCTTAAATGAACCACACCAGGGGAAACAATGTGAATTGAAAATCTAGGTTATATTTGTGTTTTCCATTTCATCCATGTTTTTAGGATCTTATGTACAGGTTGGATGACAGATAAACATCACCGTGGGGCCAGCAAGGTTTCAACAGTGGAAATCATTATTTCCACTGTTTCCCTATGGTATGGTCGACTTCAGCTTTGGATATGGTTCAATTTTGGTCTCAACCACTTAAATGAGCTAGGAAAACGGATGGACCGCGTGGATAAACCCCATACATTCACGGTGGGGCCAACAGAGTTTACTCAGTACGATAAGAGCGTACTGAGTAACTTATCGTACTGAGTAACTCGTACACAATCCGATTTCACGACTCAGCTACACAATTCACTCCTGACTCAGACGAATCGGGCCAATCACACAACATGGACGGTTCCGATAGACAAACCACTCAGCATTGAGTTGTGACTCAGGCAAAGCGAAGCCGACCAGGTGATCAACATGGTGTGGCCCACTTGTACGGATGGGATATTCAACAAATGTTACATGTTGAATAAATGTTGTTTTGGGTGTGGCCCATCAGATGAATGGATTGGATGACCGGACCCATCTTTTGTATGGAATTGCACTTATAATAATGGCGTATTGGGCTTCTTTTTCTGAGACCCAATTTCATCCCAATGCTTTTGTGTGCATATCATGATGATGGGTCGAGCGTAGCCTGTGGGACATTGTGGCCCATCCAATGAGTGGACCAGCCTGAGTTTTGGATGAGGGAGTCAATATAGTGCGACCCACCTGATTGGTAGTTTGGATCTTACATCACATAGGTTGACTGCCTTGTACACACGTGTGGGCCTAACATACCCCCCTCTCTCTCTCTCTGCGAGTGCGTGTGGGTTTTGATGGTGGAGATTGATCGAGTGAGTCCTACCATACGTACATACCTGAGGAAAATCTCTACCATCTGCAAAATGGGCCAGACAGCTTGGATTGCAGCGATCATATCCCTCTTCAAGACGGATTCAGGATGACTGTAATGGCCCATGAGCTGGTCCCAACATTTAGATTTTTAAAGGCCGAATGGGGAATGCAAACGTATTCGTGGGCTTTCAATTTGCAGAATCCAGGCCCATGCTTCAACTATCGTGACCGTTGATCTGATATGACCCACCATAGACTGCCATAATTACATTTGAAGATCCTAAATAACAATTTTCGACCCTTTTCAGTTGTATATTGACCGTTGTATGAACCTTAACCGTCCAAACGGAGCATCAACCGTCCCAAATGGAATGTGGCCCAATTTAATCGCTACGGACCATCCAAGGTATGGCCCAATAATTGGACGGTCTGAATTCAATACAAGATAAAAGATTGTACAAGTAGAAACTGTCTCGGTACAACCACTTACCATTCTGTAATCGACGGTGGGCCATCTTTCCCTCGCTTAATATCACAGAGGGTGGAAAACGGTATGGACCCTGTGATGTCAAACGCGTCTGACCGGACCGGGCCCGGTCATTCTGGAATACACACTGGTCCTTTGCTTTTAGACGATTGGACAATTAAATCAATGGTGTGGAGGGACATAAATAAAGGACGGCTTGGATCAAGGGCAAAAAAAGGAAGTCCGATAGTCGGGCGGGAATTAGGTGTTACACGGGTAACAGCTCAGTGGGTGTTACCTCTGCCGTAGGGCCCACCTTGATGATGTGTTGTATATCTACGCCGTACATCCGTTTTTCCAGTCCATTTTAGGATGTTGTACCAAAACTTATGCAGATCCAAATGGCCTATCTTAAGATATTTGTAATGTTTATTTGCAATCGAACCGGTTGATAATGTCAAGAAGATCTGGATTTTCTTATGATTTGGGATTGTATTCTAAAATAAGATGAAAAAACAGATGGACGGTTTGGATATACAAAAATTGCATCAGGGTGGCCCCACGCTGTTAGGTTAACTCCCACTAAGCTGTTATTTGGGACAGCGGAGGCGGATTGCACTGAGCAACTCAACACGCTATAGCGTGCAGCGTGCTGACTAAACTGTGTGGTGTCCACTGTAGTGTATATTTCTTATCCACGCCGTCCATCTGTTTTTTGTGCTTATCTTAGCACATGAAACCAAAATAGAAACACATCCAAAGCTCAAGTGGACCACACCACAAGAAACAGTAGGCATTAAACGCCTACCATTGAAAGCTTCTTGGGTGGCCACAAGAGTTTGGAAGCTAGTTGATTTTTGTATTGTACCTTCGTGTATGTGTATGAACAGGTTGGATGACAATAAACATATCTGTAGGCCCTAGCCTAGGTAGCTTTCAACATTGGAAATCATTATTCCTAATGTATCCTGTGGTATGTTCCGCTTAAGCTTTGGATATATTTAAATTTTAGGCTATGCTCTAAAATGATCAGTAAAAACGGATGGACGGCGTCCTCGGATATATATATATATATATATATATATATATATATATATATATATATATATATATATATATATATATAAAACAGTGGGACCCTTAGAGTTTACTCAGTAAGCAATCCGCGTCCTAGGATAGCATGTCTCCAAATAACCATTTGAATCAGATGACCAGATTCATGGTATCCCCAACGGCTAGAAAATCAACGTTTGTCAGTTGACAAGCGTGGCGAACACGTATGCTTGTAAACTAAATGATCTACCTGAAACCGGTTTCTACATGTTTGGAGGCCTCTCACTTGTTAAGGGTGTGGTTCAAATCTTATCCGTCCATTTGAATTTAACTCCAGTCTTTGCAATTGGGTCACTGTCACTGCTTTTAAACTGGATGACTTGGATCAACTCGTTTGGTCTTGACTAGGACTGGGACTTGGGTTCAGGTCTTGACCTGACCTGAGTTTGGTCAGATTAGATGAGGTTATCAATGTCTTCAAATTAGGTTAGGGTTGGAAAACACAAACCCCCTTTAAAATTCAGTTAGATTCGGGTTAAGCAATTTCAGTTGGGACAAAGCCATGTTGGGGATAAATCACATATATTTAAGGCAGGAGCATGACAGGTTGGAATTCAGGTTTTACAATTTGATACAAAGCCACATGGAGCTCATGTATTATATATAGTTTTGTACAGTAATTATTTGGCCTACTTCATTGGCTTTTGTTAGGATTCGATGGTTACAACTACTTTACTGTTTTGGATGTGCATTTGCATGATTTTAGTATTGACTAAATCAATTCAGGATATCTCCAAGTTCGTTGGGATGCAGATAAGTAACTTTTTTTTTAAAAAAAATGATAAAAATGTAAGTTACTTATTTAGGATAAGTAAGTTTGATTAACAATTATTCATAAATTACTTATTTGTTGAAAATTATTTAAGTATTTCAGTGATTTTTTTAAATATTTTTTGACTTTTTAATTTTATTTTGGATTAATGAAAAGTCCAAAGCCATCATCGGTGGGATATTCATAAATTACTATTCAACCGCACACCTGGCACAGTTTGGATGGGTGGGCCTTTAATCACCACTGCTCCCTGGAGTGGGGTCCACTGGAGCTTGTGGACGAAGCTGACAATTGTGTTTTCACTTCATTAAGGTCTGTGTTACCCGATCAACTGGTTAGATGACAAATAAAGGGTAGGGTGGGGCAGGGGCCCAGGAACGTTTCAACGGTAGACATTTAGTCACTGTTGTTTCATGGGAGGGGCCCACTTGAAATTTGAATCTGGTTCCTTTATGTGGCCGGGCCACGACCAAGCACGAGTGACCTTACGATCAATTAGAAGGAAATAGACATCATGTTGGGAAGGAAGATTTAACGGTGGGTGTTCCATCTACACTATTTCTTGCGGTGGATGTTCCATCAGCACTGTATCTTGGGGTGTGCCCACAGCGGTTTTGGATCAAGATGATGGTTGTGTTGTCCCTTCTCCCAGGTTTGTGTGACCATAACAATATGTGGGAGGGCACATCACCATCGCTTTGGGGCCCACGAGGAGATTCAACGGTGGGGGTCAATCACTGTGATTGCCTATGGTAGGGTCCGTTTAAGCTTAAATAAAACTGACATTTCTGTCTTCCCTTCCTACAGGCCTGAATATAAATTTAAGAAAAAAATAAAAAACAAAAACAGCATGGTGGGCCCTACAGAAGGGTTTCAACGGTGGACAGAAATCCACCGTAGCTTCTGTGTTGTGGTCCATCAAGCTTTGGATCTACCCCATCTGTTGACCCTTCCCCCACGTCCAGGTCCAGGTGATCATATGGACAGGTTTGATGATAGACAGACATCACAGTGGGCCTCACAAAAGGGTTTCAACGGTGGAAAACCCAGCACCATTTTCTGTGGTATGATCCTCCTGAAATTTTACAAATGGCTTAATGGTGTGTATAAAACTCACGCATCAAGGTGGGCCCTATAGAGTGAAAGACAGTGGACCCAGGAAGATTTCAACGGTAAGAGTACAATCACCAACGTTTTCTACGGTGCGAGGCCTACAAAACTTTTAGATCAAGCTGACATTTGTTTGTTAGCTAAAAAAAAAAAAACCACCACAGTAGGCTCCTGGGAGTTTCAACGGTGGTAATTCATCCACCGTTGATTCATGAGATGGGGCCCACTTGAGCTTTGCAACAAGCTGATGTTTGTATTTTGGCTGTACCCAGACCGCACGTGGCCATACCCACAGGTTGGGTGCCAAAGAAACAGCATTGTGGGCCCCACAAAAAATCTAAGGTTGGGGATCATACTTCACTCACTGTTTCATGAGCTGCAGTTCATTTGAACTTTGGATCTACCTCGTATCTAGGGGTGTACACGAGTCGATCCAAGTCGCTCGGCCCAATCATCAGCCAAACCCAGCCCAGCCCAGCCCAGCCTGGTAACCGGGGCAACATGTCTAGCCCGAACTTGGCCTAGTCAGTAATCGGGTGAGTTCAGGCCAATTTCGAACCTTACAGCAAATTCATGGGAAGGACTTTAGCAGGTAATCAACGTCCCATGACAAGGCCCTTGATTAACGATTTAGATAGTTAAACCATAGACTCCACATAAAATCTAACTAGTCAGGACATTATAATTCTTTTTTGTATTTGGATAAATCTAGGCCGTTCAAGTTATACGTCGGTCAGGTGGATAAATCACTGTCATTTTAAAGATGGGCGTTGAACTAACCCAAAAGGATAAAAGGAAAAGGGACGGGTAGGGTTTTGAATATATATATACCACTTGACCAAGTCGAGCTGGGTTGGGCCGAGTTAGGCCAGGTCGAGTCGGGTTTTGGACCGAGTCGGGCTGAATTTGGGCCGAACTCAGTTACGGGATGAAAAAAATGGCTTTTTGGGGCTGAGTCGAGCAAGTTAACTGGGCTAGCCTGGTTCGTGTACAGCCCTACTCATATCTAGGCCCAGGCCCTGAAGTGGGCTAGAAATTTGGATGGACAGTATGTTTCCAACACATGTGCCATAGTGGGCCTAAGGAAGGTTATGTTTCAACGGGAGATGCTCGATCACCATGGTTTTCATTGATGTGGCCCACTTTAAGCCTTGGGTCTACCACGTGGTCTGCCATGCCTTAGGGCCCAAGCCCTAAAACGATTTGGAAAAAACAGATGGACGATAGTGATAAGACATAAATCGGGTGGGTCCCGCTGTTGGATGGTCCACATCAAAGGTTGGTCCTCACATGATGGAGAGTGGATATAAGGGGACCAAGTATACTTGAATGATGGACAGTGGATTTTAGGGGGACTAAGTATAAACACCCAGATCCATAGCTCAACTAGCAGACCGAATGGAGATACCTCGTTTTAACACTCGACGTCATAGTATCGCTCCCTAGCAGGGGTGGCTAACAAGGAGTGTGTGTACTAACACTCGACGTCTTGGTATCACTCCCTAGCAAGGGTGGCTAACATGGAGTGTGTGTACTGACATGGGTGTGTACTAACAAGCAACACTACCCCCCCTCCCAAAAAAAAAAGAAAAAAAAAAAAAGAGCATAAATACTTATGATGTGGAAACCAAATATACTTATTTACTTATTGACTAATAAGTATATTGTTTACCAAGTATACTTATTTGCTTAATAAGTAGAAACTAAGAAAAGTTACTTGCACACATAAATAATTTATCTTAAGTAACTTACCATTCAAATGGGCACTTAACATGCCACCCCTCAAACTTAGGGCCTATTTGGATACCACCAAATATGTTACCTTTTCTACTCATAGTACTAGATAAGTGACTTATTTCCAATAAGTTTGGTTTATGATTAGTTATAAGTAATTATTTTACTTAAAAGTACATTATACACACACAAGCACACACTTTTCATAAGTTACTAAAAAGGCATACACCCAGATCCATAGCTCAACTGGCCACCTATGGGCACTCACTGAAAAATACCTGTCCAAACTGCCCTTAATGACAGTATTTTTCAGTGAGTTGGTGATGTAGTTAGGCAAGTTGAGCCGTGAAGAGATATTTAGTCAATATATCAGCTAGCTGATCCTAGGTGGAGAGGAACTGTACGTAAAAGATTGTGTTTGGTTACCTTATCACAAACGATACGAAAGTCAATTTGAGCGTGCTTTGTCCAAACATGAAATACTAAATTCGCATAAAGAGACATGACTCGCACGTTGTCACACCACACGATAAGTGGATAGGCTTTGATACCATAAAAATATAGACTAAGCTACTTTTCTTTCTTTTAATAATTTGATACAAATCATATGGTATTTGATGGTTGCAACCACTTCACTGTTTTGGAGGTGGATTTGTATGATTTAAATGTTTACCAAATCAAGTCAAGATTCCTTAACAAATTGGGTCTTTGCGCCCAACATGTGTTGAGGGTTGTTTATTGATGCTGCAATTGTTCTAGAATAATAATCATTGAACGGACCTGAATTATCCTTGAGGCAAGCTTGCTTGGACCCTTTGTAAGCTCTCTCTCTCTCTCTCTCGATTCCTTAACAAATTGGGTCTTTGCGCCCAACATGTGTTGAGGGTTGTTTATTGATGCTGCAATTGTTCTAGAATAATAATCATTGAACGGACCTGAATTATCCTTGAGGCAAGCTTGCTTGGACCCTTTGTAAGCTCTCTCTCTCTCTCTCTCTCTCTCTCTCTCTCTCTCTCCCTCCTATTTTCCCAATAATGATATCTATGAAAATGAAAGATATTCTCTTTACTGGTCACTATGCCGAGTCCTCCCCCACTCCGTTTTCTGTCTCAGGTCTGAAATGAAACTCATGATTCATCTGTAGAACTGGGCCGGCCTAATTGATTAGGGAGTTGACCCAACTCTCCATCTATGTAGGGAAGGAGCAATTGATTCTTTCTTTTGGATAGGAAAGCATTTAAGATATATATATATATATATATATATATATATATATATATATATATATATATATATATATATATATATATATATATATATGTGTGTGTGTGTGTGTGTGTGTGTGTGTGTGTGTGTGTGTGTGTGTGTGATCACCTAGGGACATCATGCATCTGGTTGTGTGTGTGTGTGCGCGCGTGCGGCACCATGGTATTTGTTGATGCAGAAATCTAGTTGGCTTCTTCTAAACCTGCTTAGCTACACAAGGAACGGATAAGAAAGACCATAACTAGAGCAGGGGACCCTATAATACCTAAGTCAAGAAAGGGATCTGGGTCTAGTCAAGTATCGAAAGTTTTAGTGCTAAAGATCATGTATACCTTTCACCATTAGAGGTATCTTATTTATAGCTTTTATGAGACACGGCGACGTAGAGAGAATTTTTCTATTTAGTAGATATGTATAATTGGAAGTTGATTCAGATCTTGGATTAGTGGGAGGATCTCAGAAGATCCTCGTCGAAGATCTCAGGGGTCCAAGCGTGTTGCAGATATCCTTTGAAATTATTGGAGAAGACCCTAGGCGGATTCCTCTTCTTTCCGATTTGATTGTCTGAGATCATTAGAGACGTGCAATGCGAGGTCGAGGTGGTCTTGGCCGAGCTGACCTAAGAGTGGTGTGCTGACCTAGGTCTTGTCGACTTGCTCTATACCGACTTGTCTCATTAATCAAGCAGCGAGGCGGGATGTCCCTGAAACTCTAGGGATCTTGGAACTGATGGAGGTAGTGCTCTTATGGGCATGTTACTCTGCCACGGACTAAGAGTTGGAGGCTGGCCCCTGCGAAATCCGAGCCTCGTGTCGTCTTTTCACTTGGCCAAGCTTGTCAGGTTCCAAATTGACCTTTCACTATAGGTCTGTCCATTTCCCCCCATAACAATATTTGTATAACATTCAACCCTGCTAATAAGATAATCGTATCATGAAAATGAGAAGCCTCAAAATTCGGTAGACAAACCATCAGGTGTGCTACATTATAAGAAAATAATAAACAACCAATGTGGGTTAGGTATTACTCTAATTGGGACCTAACAAGAGATGGATGGTCTCTGAGAGGCTCTATGCCCCCCATCGTGATGTATATGTTTTATCCACAAAATTCATACATTTTGATGGATCATGAGCCCAAAAAGGAGGCATATTGATAGCTCAAGTGGACCACACCATGAAGCCATAGGAATTGAAAGCCTACCATTGAAAAATTATTGGTATTTATCTTTTTTCCCTTCATCCAAGTCCATGTGACCTTATGAACAGGTTGGATGGTAAATAAATATCATGGCTTGCCTTAGGATGTTTGCAATGGTTGGAGTTCAATCACCAATACTTCTCATTATATGGTCCTCTTCTTTCAATCTTCTTTCTTTTTGGGCTCATGCTGTAAAATGATTTGTCAAAATAGATGGACCGCATGAATTAAAAAATATTCATCATGATCGATGGCCCCATAAAACTCTTTATTGGACAGTTTGTCTCTAACTAGATCCTAGTTGATGGGTTTTCTTTTTCCCGTGATCGACTGGTCATGGACTAGTGTTCGACCAGTCATAGGTTCGAGTCGTTACACGATTCAAAGTCCAGTGAGTTTGGACGATTTTTCTCCGGGGTGCTCGACCGGTCGTGGGCGGCGCACAACCAATTGAAGTTACGCAGATTCGTTCTGCGATTTTGCACGGATTTCTTGTCAAAGTCCTTTCGTAACTGGGATGCGGAAGGGAGTTTCCTAAAACTATAAAAAGGGGTTCCTGGGATTTTTCTAAGGTATGATGGTGATAGAAAAACACAAGAGAGATATTAAAAGTGTGTGTGAGAGAGAGAAAGAGAGAGGAAGCTCATAGAAGGGAAGTTATGCTCGTGGAGGTGATCTATCATATCTCAGTGCTTTTACATCTTCGTAATCGGTGAGATCTCTCAGTTTTCTTTGTTTCTCTTACTGTTTATCTACCCCTGTGTGAGTGATGAAGGTTTGATCATAACAAGGTGTGTTTGTAATCGATTGTAACGTTCTACTTCATAGTAGATTGTTGATCTGGACAAGGTCCCGTGGTTTTTACGTCTTTGAAGGTTTTTCACGTAAAAATTTCTTGTGTGGTGTGTGACTAATGCTTTGATTTATTTCATTGCTTTGTTATTTTATAATTCTGGTTTGTTCTGGAGGGCTAGATCCTAAGGTTTTTTGTGCAAGGCCCCCAGCAAAATAGTATCAGAGCTAAGTTCATTGAATGGGTAAGATCAGTTTGGAATTATGGAAGGTTGCTCATCAAGGATGATCAGCCTCAATGGTTCTAACTGGACCATATGGAAGGTTAAGATAGAGGACTTTCTTTATTGCAAGGACCTATATTCTTCAATTTTAGGCATATCAGCAAAATCCAAAGATATGTCTAATGATGATTGGAAGAAGATGGACTGAAAGGTGGTGAGGTTTATTAGACAATGGCTGGATGATTTTGTATTCCACTATGTGTTTACGAAAAACCTTAGCCGCTAACCTATGGCTGAAACTAGAAGGGCTGTTTGAGAGGAAGACAGCCGGTAATAAGATATTTCTGATAAAGTAACTTGTGAATCTCAAGTTTAAAGATGGTGGTTCTGTGGTCGAGCACATGAATGAGGTCAGCAATATAGTGAACCAACTCTCCGCTATGAAGATCGTCCTAGATGATGAATTGTAGGCTTTGTTGTTGCTTAGTTCGTTGTCTGACAGTTGAGAGACATTGGTGGTGTCTCTAAGTAACTCCGCGCCAGACGGAAAGATATCCATGGAACAGGTAACTAGTTGTCTCTTCAATGAGGAGACAAGGAGGAAGTCTCAGGGGTCTACTCGGTAAGAGGCCCTTGTGACACAGGAATGAAGGAGGAGAAAGAACAGAAAGGGCGGGAAGGCCTGAGATCAATCAAGAGGCAAGTCGAGAAATAAAAAAGATGTTGAATGCTGGAATTGTGGCAAGAAGGGCCATTATAAGCATGAATGTCGTAGGGCTAAGAACAACAAGAAAGGAAAAAGAAAGAAGAAAGAAGATAAATCAGATTTCACTACGGTCGCTTCAAATGACGATGTTGTAGTTATTCTTTCTACAGATCATGATGTATGTCTCACGGCTATAAGTCAGAACACTGACTGGGTGATAGACTCGGGAGCCTCTTTTCATGTGACTGCATGAAGGGATTTCTTCATAAGCTACAAGTCAGGTGACTATGGGACCGTGAAGATGGAAAATTCTAGCATATCAAAGATCGTAGGGGTCGGTGATATTTGTGTGAAGACCGATGTTAGCTGTACATTGGTTCTTAGGGATGTCATGTATATCTCAGACCTTCGCTTCAACTTAATGTTGACGGGAAGGTTGGATGATGATGGCTATGAAAGCCGGTTTGTTGGTGGGCGTTGGAAGCTCATCAAGGGTTCATTGATCGCAGCCAGAGGAAAGAAGTGTTGCACCCTTTATAAGGCATGTCTCAGTGTATGCAAGGGTGAGTTGAACGCAGTGCAAGATTCAGCTCTTGACATGTGGCACAGGCGTCTAGGCCACATGAGTGAAAAGGAGCTTCAGCTACTAGTGAGGAAGCGGCTCCTTCCAAACATGACAGGTATGCTTCTCAAAACCTGTCTTAATTATTTATCAGGGAAACAACATAAAATTTCATTCGTTAAAACTGCTTCTCATGTTAATAAAGTGCATGCATTAGATTTTATTTATTTTGATGTTTGTGGTCATATGAGGACAAAATCTTAGGTGGGGCATTATATTTTGTTGCTTTTATAGTGATGCATCTAGGAGGGTTTGGGTTTATGCATTGAAATCTAAGGACGAGGTCTTTGGTGTGCTTAAATTATTTTATGCTATGGTCGAAAGAGAGACAGGTAGATCATTGAAGTGCATCCGCACTGACAATGGTGGTGAATACATTGACGACTTTCATGAGTACTGTAAGTCCCTGGGTATACGACATGAACAGATGGTTCCCAAGACCACCCAGCATAATGGTGTAGCTGAGTGAATGAATCGCACCATTGTAGAGAGAATCAGATGCATGTTATCCCATATAAAGTTGCCCAAGACGTTCTGGTGAGAAGCAATGCACATGGCGGTGTATCTGATAAACAGGTCTCCATCAGCCCCGTTGAATGGAGAAGTACCTGAGAAAGTGTGGACTGGGCAGGATCCATCATATAGTCATCTCAGGGTGTTTGGATGCAGGGCATCCTTTCACGTACCAAAGGACGAGAGGTCCAAGCTTGATATGAAGATCAAGCAGTGTGTGTTCTTGGGGTATGGTGATAAAAAGTTCAGTTACAGATTATGGGATCCGATCGAGAAGAAGCTTGTCAGAAGCAGAGATATGATTTTCTTTGAAAATCATTATATAGAAGATATTGATAAACTAGAGAAGAACCAGCTTAGTTCAGGTGAGCTAGAGGACATGGATCTGATTATTCCTCCCATGGTGCTTGATGACGAGGGAGTACAGCAAGGTGTAGAGGATAAGGGAGTTCCTACAGAAGATGGACTGGGGGAGCAGCCCCCACTTGATCCACCTGTTGAGCCACAGGTGAGGAGGTCATCTAGGGATAGACAGTCGTCCAAGAGGTACTCGCCGCATGAGTACATTATGCTGACTGATGGGGGAGCGCCAGAAGACTATTCTGAGGCCCTAGCCAATGAGCATAATGAGGTGTGGTTGAAAGCTATGTAAGAGGAGATGAAATTTTTGCATAAGAACCACACCTGTGATATGGTGAAACTGCCTAAGGGCAAGAAAACTTTGAGCAACAAGTGAGTGTTCAAAAAGAAGATTGAGCAGAAGAATTTACAAACAAGGTTCAAGGCCAGACTTATGGTGAAAGGGTTTGGTCAAAGAAAAGGCATAAACTTCAAGGAGATATTCTTACCAGTGGTGACGATGACATCCATACGGGTGTTGCTTGGGTTGGTGGTTAGCATGGATCTGGAAATAGAGTAGTTAGATGTTAAAACTGCCTTTCTCTATGGTGACCTGAAAGAAGAGATGTACATGCACCAACCAAAAGTGTTCGAAGTCAAGGGCAAAGAGCATATGGTGTGTATGCTGAGGAAGAGCTTGTATGGGCTGAAACAAGTTCCAGGGCAATGGTACAAGAAGTTCAATTCGTTCATGTTACAGCATGGGTATGGCAGAATGGAGTCGGACCACTGTGTGTTCACGCACAAGTTCTCAGATGGTGATTTCTTAGTTTTGCAGTTATACGTTGATGACATGCTCATCATGGGAAAAGACATCAAAAAGATCGACAAATTGAAACAGGAGTTGGGCAAGTCTTTTGCGATGAAAAACTTGGGCCCGGCTAAACAGATCCTTAGAATGGAGATAACCCGTGACAGAAGTAGCATGAAGCTTTGGCTGTCACAAGAGTGGTATATTGAGAAAGTCCTAGAGCAGTTCAATATGAATGCAGTAAAGCCGGTTAGTACTCCACTGGATGGTCACTTCAGATTGAGAGACGGGCAGTGTCCCAAGATGAAGGCAGAGGTGGAAGATATGTAAAAAATACCCTACGTGTCTGCTGTAGGAAGTTTGATGTATGTTATGGTGTGTACACGCCCAGACATAGCATATGCGGTTGGTTTTGTCAGCCGGTATCTTGTCAATCCTAGCAAAGAACATTGGACAGTAGTAAAGTGGATACTGCAGTATTTAAGAGGCTCATCCAGGTTGAGCCTATGCTATGGTGACGAAAAATTTATGTTAAAGGGCTACACAGATGCAGATATTGCAGGTGATATAGACTCCAGAAAGTTTACATCGGGATTCATGTTCACGTTTACAGGGGGAGCGGTTTCTTGGCAGATGATGTAGAGCATGTCGTGGACAATTTCATGGCCAAGATGGATCAGAAGAGGCACGGTCGGCGACAGAAGTGATCCGAACCATCAGACCTTAGATCGGGCGTATCTCGCAATCCGGAATGAGTTATTCGACGCAGAATATATGATTTTGGGGTAGAACGAGCTACTTTAGCCAACCAACCTTGCTACGCCGGGTTGCGTAGCCCGAATTTGTGAGAAACCCCCTGATCGACGGTCGTTTCCCCGTTTTAGTTTCGTTTTTACTATTTATAGTAAGTATTAGTTTGTTTATAGCTCTTCATCCGTTGGGCTTTAGGAGTTGTGTCCAACACGAAAAGTGCTTAGAATAATTAGGAGAATGGTTTTGTGAAGCCAAATAGGACACTTACTATTTTTGGCCGAAAACCTTGCGCACTAGTAGACATCACGACCGTCTATAAATAGTAAGTTTACTATTTAGAGTAAGTTGCGAATTTTAGGAGTTTTAATTGTAGTTTGAGTCTGATTTCTTTCCTATTGCTTGCTTCCCTTATTTAAAGGGGTGTAAACTCGTTTTTAGTCAATCATCAGTTAATTTCGAATATATTAGAGTTTATTCCTATTCTCTTGCTTTCTTTCCTCGTGGATTCGAGAAGCCTCTGTGAGGAGTTCAGAGAAGCTCCGTGGATTCGGAGTAGTTATCCTTGAGGAAGACGGTGTTCGACCTCATCACGTTCATCCCTGCGTCAGCAGAGCAGGCTATAGAGGGTCGTAGCATTGTCGATGACAAAGGACAAGTACATTGCAGTCATAGAAGCATGTAAAGAGATGTTTTGGATAAAAAGGTTCCTACAGGAACTTAACCTAAAGCAGGAGCAGCACGTGGTCTATTACGATAGTCAGAATGCTATACACTTGAGCAAGAATCTAAGTCAGCATTCCAAGTTGAAGCACATAGAGATTCAGTATCACTAGATCAGGAATATTTTGGAACAGAAAGTGTTACAGCTTGAAAAGGTCCACATGGACGATAATGGGTCAGACATGATGACCAAGGCTTTACTTAAGGGCAAGTTTGAGGTTTGTAGAAACCAGGCTGGCTTGAAGAAGGTGAATTCCTCCCGGGTCAAAAATGGAGAGATTTGATGAGTTTTTTTTTCATGCTCGACCGGTCGTGAGCCCTGCACGACCGGTTGTGAACTGGCGTTTGACCAGTCGTAGGTTCGAGTCGTGATATGACTCAAAGTCTAGCGAGTTTGGACGATTTTTTTTTGGGGTGCTCGACCGGTTGTAGGTGGCGTACGACCAGCCGTAGTTACGCATATTCGTTCCGCGATTTTGTGTGGATTTTGTATCGCAAGTCCTTTCGCAACTGAAATGCGGAAGAGAGTTTCCTAAAACTGTATAAAAAAAAGGGTTCCTACGGTTTTTCTAGGGTTTGATGGTGATAGAAAAACACACGAGGGATATCAAAGGTGAGAGAGAGAGAGAAAGAAAGAGAGAGGAAGCCTGTAGAAGTGAGGTTATGCTCGTAGAGGTAATCTACCATATCTCAACGCTTTTATATCCTCGTAATCGGTGAGATCTCTCAGTTTTTTTTATTTTTCTTACCGTGTATCCACTCCTGCGTGAGTGATGAAGGTTTGATCATAGCAAGGTGTGTTTGTGATTGGTTGTAACGTTCTACTTCATAGTGGATTGTTGATCTGGATGAGGTCCCGTGATTTTTACCTCTTTGAGGGTTTTTCACGTAAAAATCTCTTGTGTGGTGTGTGATTGATGCTTTGATTTATTTCCTTGCTTTGTTATTCCATAATTCTGATTTGTTCTGGAGGGTTAGATCCTAAGATTTTGTGCAAGGCCCCCAACACTAGTGGGGTAATACTCAACCTGCGCCGTTGAACGAACATAAAACTCCTTACTAGACAGTTTATCTCTAACTAGGTCCTAGTGGGGTAATACTCAACCTGCAACGCTGAACCAACTACCCCCCAAACCTCCACATTAATATGAGGTATCATTTAATGGTTTGATTGACCTGATTTTTGGGGCATCCCATATCATGGCAAGGTAGCACAGTGAAAGGGTGTGATGACATACAAACACCAAGATGAGCCCTGACACACAGCTAACTGGACCCACTAGTCATGGATGACCATTTATCACAGTTGAGATTATCCTAAGAGCATAGTCCCCCACGTTTGGGGCTTGTGGATTGAAATTATTGTTACAATGGACCCCACAATGGATGAACGGTTTCCCATAAATCTTGAAATCTGAAGATCCTAATGCTTCAATATGCTGCGTACAAAAATTGGTTTACTAAAAAATACATCAAGAATCCATATTCAATGGAAAGTAAGTTACGGATTGAAAGGTGGAGATCTTCTAGAATTTTGTTTTTTCATTCCCTATCATGAGTGGGCCATCAGATCAATAGTTTAGAACATTGAACCATGGCACCCCATGTTCATGTAACAATGTAGCTTAGTACACCGTACACTCGCCAGAAGAATAAGGTCATAAGGATCGTTGGTTTTGTGGACCATCATGTAAATGAGCCATGATAGGAAATGAAGGCAATTAGATTTTGATGGCCATCTGGTCAATAGACCGAAAAGCTCACAACAATTGGACGGCCCAATTTCTATTACTTTTGACTTATAAATCATTAGCCCTGGCCCAGTCAGCTGACTTAGATTTCAAGACCAAAGTGCACGTGCCTTACGTGTCACTCATTACTGTCGTTGAAATGTGGGCCCATTTTAGATGGGCATACAAGAATTACGGAGTTGAGTTGATGAAAATGAGTTTCTCATTCAACTGACTACAGTTTCGTCCTAGTCCGCCTCCAACTGGGAACCGGCAGGAGCTTTGAGTAGCCACGGTGATGTATGGGTCTTATCCATACCTTCCATCCATTTTTTAGTATCATTTTAGATCATATTCCCAA
Organism: Magnolia kwangsiensis; assembly: GCA_037074715.1. NCBI lineage: Eukaryota > Viridiplantae > Streptophyta > Magnoliopsida > Magnoliales > Magnoliaceae > Magnolia > Magnolia kwangsiensis. Next base: position 144,457,117 of record CM073575.1, on the reverse strand, counting down.
AATTGAGGCAGATCCAAGGATCAAGTGGACCACACCACAGGAAGCAGCGGTTATAATGATTCTCACCGTTGAAAATTTTATAGGGCCTACCGTAATGTTTATTTTCCATCCAATATATTCACAAAGTTACAAAGAATTGGATGAAGAGAAAAAATAAATATCATCTCCATCCAAAACTTCTGTGGCCCCCAAGAAGTTTTCAACGGTAAGCCACTGTGTAGTCAACGTAAGCCATGGATCTGCCTCAATTTTGGGCTTATAAGATAAAATTATACGAAACAATGGATGGACGGTGTGGATAAGATCGATACATCACGCTGGTCACTCAAATCTCCTGCCCGTTCTCAGCTGGAGACTGGCGGGGGTAGGACGCAATCCACGTCCGTCAAATGGACGGCTAAACCAAAATGGTCAAAGGTCCAACTTCAACAAATAAAACACTATTAATCGCAGGGTAGCATGGTAATTTAATCCGATTTTGTTTAACTGCCTAGGTACAAATCATGGGCCCACTCGATGAATGGATGATCCAAACCTCTGATTAATAAACATTTATTTGTTAAATAACCATGACTATTTGTGAATAATTTAACCGTCCACTAATTATAAGTGGGCCAATGGGTGGACGGTTTGATTTCAGCTACATGCGTTCCATAAGTTGCACTGCTGAAAATTTGTAGTTAATAAGAACCCACCCCACCCCCTCCCCCCCCCCCCAAAAAAAAAAAAAAAAATAAAAAAAAAATCCAGCCATCAGGTGAGCCTACCATTTCAATTTGTGAGATAAAGTCACTTAGCACGTGTTGGGGCCCATGACCGTCGGATTAGGCTCATATTCACCACCGTTGGTCTATTAGTAGTAATCAATAGAGGTAATTTGTGAGATAAGGTCACTTAGAAAGTGGTGGGGCTCCATGACCGTTGGATTGGGCTGATTTTCACCATTGTTGGTCTATTTAGTGGTAGCCAATAGAAGTGGAACCGGTTTGTTGTGTGGCCCACGTGATGTATATACAACATCCAACCGGTCCAATAGATGTGTCCTTCCATGACTGTTAAATACCCCAAAAATTAAGTCGATCAGACCATCAGGTCGGCCACAACATATGGTTGGGCAAACATGTTGGATGAATTCAATGCCACACGCATACCTCATGGACCCCACCACTTGAGCTTGAGAGCTTTTGGGCGACTATAAAGTATTTTCAACGGAGTGGCCCTATTTTTAGCGAGGTGCCCATTATACATGCACCATATGGGCCACACAACAGCTCGGGTGGTGATAGGGGTAAGCATGGCATAACCACATGTGATCCATTCATCGATCGGGCCCAATAAAAATTAATACTTAAACCCACACCCACCCTACCCGTATCTGGATCTTCTCGGGTATCCATCGGACCAACCTGGCCGATTGCGAACCTTGTAGAGCCATCAATGGACCACAAAGTAGAACTTAGGCCTAGGGCTGAAGGCCCGGTGGGTTGGGTCTCAACCCTAGCCCAACCCAAGGTTCCTATATCTCAACCCTAACCCAACCCAATTCCAGGTTGGGAATTCTCAGCCCAAGTCTAACCCAAGCGAGCTTGGCCAGGTTGGTTGGGTAGATATAAGCTAATACTTTTATTATTATATTAGTCTATCATATTTTTAATACACTCTGTATTTATTGTACCTATGATTTTATTAATTTTATATGTATATATATATATATATATATATATATATATATATATATATATATATAGTTATTTATCTTAAAGAAGTTTAACTTTTCTAAACAAACAAGTTAAAAATATATAACAACTACTCCTTTAAAAGTCAAGTTGTGTAGCACACAATCTATTTAGGAGAGATATTTAGCGTATCTTGTTAGCAGGAGTAATTAGAAATGATGTGGACCAATGAAACCCAATGGCATTGGAATTTCATGTGCTTTTAACACAGATGATGCACACTCAATTATAATTTATAAGGAATTTATATATTGATCGGGTTTGGGTTGAGCCTGGCAGCTTGAGACCTTAACCCGAGCCTGACTTGAGTTTTATCGGGTTGGTGTTTGTACATCCTGCCCAAGCCTAGCCCAGTGTTAGGTCGGTCATGGGTTGGTCGGGTTGAACTAGCCCAACTTTCAGCTCTACCTAGGCCCACTCTCATCATGGGACTAAATAAATGGGCCCTAGTGCCATACATAATGATTAGGCATCGCACGATCCTGACCATCCACTTTTGCACACCATCTGGGCCGTTCTTTAAGTGGGCCCCAAAATGCATGACATATGACAAATGAAATCTCTGAGCAAGGCGGGGCTAACGGCCTCTTAAATGAAGCCCAAGGCCACCGGTTACAAAGGTTTTAAATTTTAGGCCTGGGCCCATCCCTCGGGCTAGAATTCCAGCCCAAGCCGGGATGGGCTACCTCGTTGTCGCGTTGAGGAGCATGTGCAAGCTTGCTAATATAATACCCTAAACTGTTCTATTCATGAATGTTGCTTGGGAGCTAAAACTAATTCAACCCCCACTCAAACCATGGTATGCGTGCATGCAAATCAAGACCGTCCAAATGGTGTGTCCCATCATGGATGGATCATGGTATGAGAATACAAATATGTGATCTTGACCGTCTGATGTCAACGGTTGAATTTAACTACAGGGACGCAGATTGCCTGGTGACCTGACTCTGTGGGGACCACCATGATCTTTGTATTTTATCCATTCCGTAAATTCGTTGTTTCATCTCATTTTATGGTATGAGTCCAAAATCGAGGCAGAAACAAAGCACAAGTAGACCATAGCATAGGAAACATTGGAGATAACGACATCCACTGTTAAACCTTCCTACGGCGCACCATGTTTATTTTCCATCCAACCTGTTCATAAGGACACAGGAAAACACGAATATCAGATTGATCCAAAGCTTCTGTACCCCCAGGAAGTTTTCAAACGGTAGACAGGCATTCAATCCCTGCTGTCCTGTGGTGTGGTCCGCTTCAGCACTGGTTCCACCTCATTTTTTGTCTCTTTTATTAAAATGATCTAGAAAAACAGATGGACGGTATGGATAAAATAAAAATGCATCACGGTCCTAACTGCAGATCATATTCTTCTTAACCATCCATTTGATGAATGATATGATACTTTTTTTTTGGGGTTAGCTTGTTAGTACACAGCCCATTGTATGATACCCAATACAGCGGTTTTAAACCTCCATCCATCGTAGTAAGAATTCTATGAAAAAATGAAAAAAATAAAAATAAAAATAAAAATCCCAGCTTGGGATGTACATTCATACTCATGTCGAAAATGATCGTTGACGTGGAAACACTAAAAATTGCAAAGGTGGAACACATGTCACTTGGTATCAATTTATCCATGGATCTCAGTTTAAATGGCTTGTAAATCGAAAATTACACCAATTTAAGTTCCTCACTGGCTGATTTGTGAACGTTTAAACTTAAAATTTCCGGAACAATCCTAACCTTTGATTAGTCATTTGCTTGCTGAATTAGAACCATTGATTACTTTTAATTTTGGTGTAGATTAGCTCGAATCTCACATTAGACCTTGTAGCCATTCAAATGACCTTTGGGTTGGATTTTCTGTCTGTTTAAGACAATCACAATCGCTTTCATGGACCACGCCTGGGCATCCTCTTTTTCATAATGGCTTCTTGATTTTAAAAATAACCCACCAAACATATAGTGGGTCCTGCTATTTAAGATTAATGTATGCCGTGTGTACAATTTCTATGTACCTATGTACAAACCCATGAAAGACTTGTTGGAATTCATGGCGCCACCTCGTGTAACTGGCGAAGAATTTCCTCATTTCATCATGTATAGAAACAGTTGAAAATGTTTGAAAAAAGGATCAATTTTTGGCATTAAATTGAAAAAAAAAAAAACTCAAAACGGTAAGGAAGTCATGAGCTATAAAAATTCAATAAACCTTTAATTTAAAACGTAAGAAAACAACAAAGAATAATCATTTCAACTGGAAATACGTCGTCTAACGGCTGTCGTATTGACATCTAAACAGCCGTCACAAATATAGATAGTTTCATTAGCTTGATTTTTTATTACTAGACGAGCTGGGCTAATTCAACTCACTGAGTCCAAATTCAACAAATAAAACACTATTAATCACATGTTAGGATGGTGCATATTCAATTGGGTTTTTGTAAATAACTCTCTTGCTACAATTCATGGGCCCACTTGAGATAGATCACAACCCTAAAATTAGAATGGGCAGACCATCCAAACCTTTGACCAGTGGACACTTGTTGAATCAGACCCATGGCTATTTTTCATTTTAACTGTCCATTAAATGACCACTAACTGGTCATTTAAGACATCATGTGAATAGAGCGGCCGCTGATTTGGACGGTTTGTATTTAGTAGCATTCGTTACACATGTACAAATTCTGAGGGCATGCGTGTGGCGTCATAAGGTCTTTTCCTAAGTTTGAATCATTAGTCACTTGAATTGTTGAATTTCACTTCTAGTCCGATACGTTTGTGCAGTTCTATCACATCAACATGCAAAACATGGTCGTTGTTGTACATAAGAGTATAGTAATCCTAGTGACGACCAAACAATGGTTGCTTGCCCTAGATCATGTGAGGGCCTGAATCACATGTGGCCTACCGGACTTGATCTGCTGAAAAATTATAGGGTGTTGATGCATCAGGACGTGAATAATGTGCCCTCCTGATGTGCCAGGTCAATCTGAGTCCGTTGGTTTTTACCCAGATCATTGATCAGGATCTGATGATGCATGAACGAATCCCAGATCAGATGATCTCAGCCATCCAGCCATGTCCCTGTTTATTTGAAAATTGAATCAATGGTTTGGATCACCAAACCATGTGTGCACCACTTGTACGGATTGGGCACATGAGGGCACGTGCGTGCCGGATGCATGTAGAGCCACACATGATACATGCCTAGCGTCCCATGTGCACAAAGTAAGAGTTCAGCGCCTTGGTCAACAAGGAAGCTGAATGGCCCACCTGATGACGAGGATCTAGGTCTGTTGACCCCACGCACCTTTAAATGGACATCTGAGCCGTGCATAAGGTGGACCAGATTGTGGACATCAACCCAAGAAAAAATCTGCCCGGCCCACTTACCAGGTGAGCCACGATGCTTACCTTTTACGTGGATCGTCGATTTATTATTATTATTATATAGATTTTTAATCTTCTAACCCTCGATCACTTTCTTACAAATCGACCATTAAGTATTGGATGGCTAGGATCCTCCCATTTAGAGGATATTTTTTCAGGGCCACCTGCAACGGCCAGTAAGGTCATGAACATGGGCTCCACTTTCAAGTTCATAAACGTCAGGCGCCGAACTGTCACATGCGTGCATTTCATGGGCCGTTCAGGTTGGCCTTATCTTAGTGGGACCCACGATCGACGCCCGTGAGTAAATGATGCACCGATGGTCTGTTTCAATTTTATATAGACGATGAATCTGTAACTTATTTTTCAATTATCAATCCAAAGTAGGGCCCACCTATTGCATGGTCCACAATTGCCCACTGGTCAACCTTGTGTGTTTCACAAGCACACATGCATGCCAATCTAGACCGTTCAATTATGGGCCATAACCAACCAATGAAATGATCATAACCGTCTGAATTTACCAGTTCAACTTGGACCATCGACTATTTTCATTTAGCTGTCAATCTGATAGGTATATCAATTGCATGGTCAAGGTTGTCAAATAATTAAGAAAAGTTTCATCCAATGGACACCACCGTACTACATGTATACCAGATGATCAGTTGACATATCTTAGTGAAGGGTGACAAAGTCACGTGATCGTGTAGCCCACCAATCCATGTTATTCTTGCAATATTCTCAGCTTTAGGTTGGCCTTATCTTAGAATGTCTGTGCCAAAAAAAAAAATAGAAAAGCTCGGTGACTTAAAAAACATTCTCATAAGCTCCTAATAGTTATTAGTCTTTAGTTGTTCGGTACATGAATGCAATTTCCACACCTACAACTGCCTGCACGATAACCTGTCGTACTGTCCATGTTTCCGCCAATATGCTACCTGTGTAAGCCATCCATACCATCCAAACAATATAGCCCATCATGAAGATTAACAAGCATAAAAATGACGTAGGTTCAATCATCAGGGGGACCACACCATGGGAATCAATAGGTAACTGATTGTCTGACTCAATACAAGTGTGGTCCACCTAATGAATGAATCGGCATGACTTTTAAACATGTGTGACCTACTTTAGGTTGAAACTAGCTTCAATGAGTCTTTATACAGCAAGATTTGATTGGTCTAATTCTCGAACAACTTTCAAATATGTTTTGCATAGATTCATCCCTTACGGCTACCTAACCTAAACGAATCTCGACGCATAGTAAGCTCACTACACACAGGTGACATGTTAGCTGGAAAGGATGGACACCTAACAAAGTCATCATGTAAGCAGCTGTAAGTGAACAACTCATCCTATGTTGGGGATGAGCCCAGATCTAGAACCTACATTTTTAGGTTGATGCAAATCAATACATGGGGCAATCATAACGGTCTTGGGACATCCAAGCCGTCCATCATGTGAACCCACTTCTATTCTCCTTGGATCGCAAAAAAAAAAAAAGAAAAAAAAAATGCTGATATAAAATTCAAGTGAGCCACACTACGTAAAATCATACATAAAACCTCTAAATTAAGTTTCATCGTGCCTACTTTGATATTTGCAATGTCCTCTTTTTTGGGTTTCCATTCATCCTAATCGGATGCATCATATTAAATGATTAGATGGCGCATACAAAATACTATATAGGTCCCACACAATCTAAAAGGGTTTAGATGACAGGCATCCCCATCCCAACCATTCCTTATGGTGTGGTCCACATCAGCTCTTCCAAACCTAATAGAAAAATTAGATTACACAAAAACTGAATGGATTCGATGTCAGGAAAATGTCTGGTGAGCCACACACATCAAGCTTAACCTAAGAACGTTTGTATTGTACCCGGACTCATTAGAAATTCATCGTAATATATTTCTCCCTTTAAAGGGCGCAAGTATGAATGTGAAATGGAATCTATTATGACTTTTTATTTCATATCATGCATCTTTTACCCACAAAACTACTTTTGCGTGAACATAGGTCAAGTGTGCTGATTTGTACACATGACGCTGTAGACCCCACTAGCATCAGCGGCCACCGTCCATCGGTGGGTGACGTGGAAAAATCTCCATGCACATTTCCCACCGTCTCCTGAGCCCTCAAAATTTGATTTTTTGGAAGCAGGTGAGGCCAGATGTGACAATGGGTCAGATCACATCAAATCAACACAGGCGGTGGATCGGTCTCGATCTAAAAAATTGAGCCAGATCAGGCTTAAAGCTGTATATCAGACGAATATATACTGCCAAGCTTGGCATCGGCTCCGCTAGGCTAATAGATAACCCCGGCTTGGCTCTATCCTTGAGCCTGTTTAGCTAGTTCAGCTCAATTCAGTCATGAGCTTAAGCCCATTCATGACGAGTTCAAGCCCCTCTGGTATTTTATCAAATAAATAGAGTATATCTTCAATTTCTCATCAAATGTAAAACAGTATTAATATTTTATTGGTATTTTATCAAACACCTAGAAAGCAGTATTAAAATCTAACACCTAAGTAAGGAGCGTCCAAGTTAAACATCAAAATCAAATGGTTGACATAACCATTCCTTCATCACCAATCGTCAACACTTTGTTGAGCCATTTCATAAAATACTTGGTGAGCAATATTCATAAATAATCAAGTCACCAGGCTGATTTGATCTAAGTTGGGTCAAGTTGAAGTTTGATCTGTGTCAAGTCGAGCTTGGACAAGCTTGAGCTGGAAATTTTTTTGAGCTCTGAAAACAAACTAAACTCAACTCAGTCCAAATCCAATTTTGAGCCAAGCGAGTTGAACTTTTCTAAGTCAAATCAAGCAAGCTAACCGAGCTAACTCGCCTGGTGTACAACTCTAGTCGGCCTAACCGGCTAGGGTTGAACTCTACCTAATATGACCCATCCATATAAGTTATTAATGGGTTGGCCTGATTGACCCAACTTGCACTGACCCAAGACCGAAAACAAACTAATAGAAGTTGGTTGGGCCACGATAGGCATACCTTTTGTAGTGATTGTATCCCATGGTTAGGCCGGGATAGGCGTTCTTTTGCCTCATCGAGGAAGCGCGCGCGGTTTGTGTCCAACCCTTGCCAGACCTGCTCGGTCCTGGCAGGGGCTACGTGGGGCTCACCTTGATGTTGTGTTTTATCCAAACCGTCCAACCATTTTAACAGGTCATTTAAGGGGATAAAAGGAGACAGATCCAAGGTTCAAGAGGGACACACCACAGGAAGCAGTGATGATAAAGATGCCACCGTTGAAACCTTCTTAGGGCCCACCATCATGCTTATTTTTCATCTAACCTGTTCATAAGGTCACATATAACTGAATTAATGGAAAACACAAGCATCAACTTGATCAAAAACTTCTGTAGCCCCTAAGAAGTTTCCAACGGTGGGCATTCAATCTCCACTACTTCCCATTGTGCGGTCCACTTAAGCTTTGAATCTACCTCTTTTCTGGCCTCATACCTTAAAATGATCTGTCAAAATGGATGAACAGTGTAGATAAAACACATACATTATAGTAGGCCTCACAAAGCTCCCGTTAGGACCGAACCAGTTTAGGCAGGGGTAGTACGCAATCCACGTCCGTCGGTCGGTCAGTCAAGCCGACCCATTTTCAACAAAATGGGTCGGGTGATAGAATGATGGTTCTGGGTCCTGGACTGACCAAGACCTGACCCAAACCTCATATTGCAGCAAGTTATAATGCAAGAAGCTGTAGTTGATGAACTCATCTCATATACATTAGGCATTTATCATGATAATTCTCCCATCAATATGAATGTGTTGCAGTGATTATGACCTTTTCAGTTCATATTATGAATTAAATTCTATGCTTAATCCATAAAAACCACTTTTAACATGAGTACATCTCAATTCTCACGTGTGACGTTGTCACAGCAATGACGTGGACCAACTAAGATTGACGGCTACCGTCCATTGGCCACGTGTAAGAATCCCAGTGCACATGGACATTTGGCCCCAACTTTTTGAAAAATAGTGGGAATCTGGGGTAGTGATTGACCAAAACTGTTGTACGGCTGGAGATGCTCGGCAAACCATGTCATGTTTAGAAGCTGGCACACGTGGTTTTTTCGCCTTACATGCACGTGGAATAGTTTTTATCTGTTATACTTCCTGCTTATTCTTCTTTATAATTCTCTATATGAGCCAGTCTCAAGTCTAACCGGTTGGATTACAAGTTACATATCCACTAGCGTTTAACTGCCAACATGTTAAGTGGATACTCAATCCAACACATCCAATAGCTTGGCCCTAGCTTAGATTATCACCTTTTGCAAAATCAGCCCTATCTGATGATTAAGTAGGCCACACCGTGGAAAACAATTTTTAGCCATTGATAAATATAAAAATACAATTGTGGCCTAATTAATGAGTGGATATAGATAATTTTGCACTATGTGATCCCTGTGATTTGGTCCAAACTGTTAGGTGGGTTGGATTTCACTTCTACTTAATACATTCAAAGTAATCTAATGGTTGGATAGTTACTTGTAGTCCAACCGGTTGGACTAGAGACCTTCTCTTTGTGTGTACCTTAAAAGCGGGGAAATCCTTGATGTATGGTCAAATTCCCTAAAGAGAGTCAACCTTTCAAAGATTCTAAGGGTGGCCTTTTGACAAGCTTCTGAAAATTACTTGAACCAAAAGACCCTTAACCTTGTTTCAATTGTTGTACGGTTTTTTAGGGAATAAGAAGTTACATCATATTTAATGTCATAAAAGTGATGTGTACGGAACCCTTAGTTTTGCATGTGGGCTTAGTTTTGCGCGTGGGCAAGGACCAAACTTGCAGATCCTACATTGATGTATGTTTATAATCCATTTCGCCCATCCTTTTTGGTGTGTCATTTTAGGGCTAGGACCCAAATATCATTCTGATCCACATCTCGTGTGGGCCACATAATAGAAAATAATAGTAACAATGACACCTACTATTGAAACTTTCTAAGCTCACTGAATATTTGTTAGAAGTGGACATTGCCCAAATTAAGACTTTTTGTGCCCACGACGAGCTGACTGACAAGGTAGATGGAATGGATCACCACATTGTGAGCCTTATGCTATTGTATTAATGGCTATCATTTCATTTGGTAGTAAAATAAGTAAACATGTAACAACCGCGACCCATATAACATGAGAACCACGACCCGTATAACATGACTACTACGACCGATGATAATTATGACCCATATAACATGACAACCATGACCCATGACAACTACGACCCATATAATATGACAACCACGACCCTTGCCACATTACAACCACAATCCTTATATGAGTATAAGCCATGGTTGCCATGATATATGGGTTGTGGTTGTCATGCTATGCAAGTTGTAATCTTCATTTTATATGGTCCGTGGTTGCCATGATATATGGGTCGTGGTTGTCATGCTATGCAAGTTGTAATCTTCATTTTATATGGTCCGTGGTTGTCATGTTATATGGTTCATAGTTGTCATAGGCCTTGGCAATGATCAACTTGTGGGGCCCACCTTGATGTGTGTGTATAATCCATGCTGCCCATCCTTTTTGACGTGTCATTATAGGGCTAGGGCTCAAATATTAGCTTGATATAGAGCTCGTGTGGGCCACATAATAAAAAAAAATTATGACAATGACACCCACTGTTGAAACTTTTCAGGCTCACTGTGATGTTTGTTAGAAGTGGACACTGCCTAAGTCAAGACTTTTTGGGCCCATGACGAGCTGACAGACAAGGTGGACAGAACGGATCACCACATTGTGAGCCTTATGCTATTGTACCAATGATTATCCTTTCATTTAGTAGTAAAGGAAATGAATATGTAACAACCGCAACCCATATAACATAACAACCACGATCCACATAACACAACAACTATGAACCTTGACAACCACGACCCTCGCCACATTACAACCACGATCCATATAACATGACAACCACGACCCATATAACATGACAAAAATGACCTTGGCCCTTACTCCATTACGACCACGGCCCATATAACATGACAATAACGACCTTGGCCTTTACTCCATTACAACCACGACTTTAATCCGTAGCCTTTGATCCATTTTTGGTAGTGTACGCAGTGAACAAGTAACAATCCATCCATTAACCAATTACAACCACAACAACCCCAAATCCATATAAATTGAAAACCTACCATTGAAAACCTTTAGGGGGCCATAAAAGTTTTAGATATAATTCTTTTTTGACTCATGAAGTTAAATTAAATTCTAAATCCAATTGACGGATTGTTACTTATTCATTGCGTCAACTACCAAAAAATGTATCAAAAGATACAGATTAAGGTCGTGGTTTTAATGGAGTAAGGGCCAAGGTCGTGGTTGTCATGTTATATGGGTCATAGTTGTCATGTTATATGGATCGTGGTTGTTATGCTATATGGGTCGCAGTTGTTACATGTTCACTTCCTTTACTACCAAATGAAATGATAATCATTCGTACAATATCTTATTACTATTTATACTCTTTTTTTTTTTTTGGAATGAACAAACGCGGTCAAGCTACCATTGTTGTTATAAGAGTGATTGTCTTTAGGGCAAAAAAAAAAAAAAAACAACAGCCGAAAGACTAACACTTTCCTTCATAAATCGCCTAATATCCTTGTCAATAGGTAGCTAAGTAGTCAATGCAATCTTCACAGACTTATCCTGCACTATTTTAGCACATGCACGGGCTCACAATGTATTTGATTTGATTCGAGTCAAATTTGAACCCGGCATATGCCTAGCACATATATACTCACATACACATTAATAAAATCAGGCCATTCGTCGCATGTATGGCTGCATGTTCGAATTAAATAGCAACACACATAATACATTTTCAATGACGCTGGACCATGTATTCAATTCCAATAGTGCTCAATTCCAATAGTGCTGAACGTATTATCTACTCCACCGGACGTTGCCTTGTGTCATGGGGAGCAATTTTATGTTAAAAACAGCAATGGATAGTATGGCTCTTGCTACTCATCTAGAAATTGTACACATGAAACACATTAACTCAAATCAAATCAACTAAATTGTAGACCCCACAATCCCCAAGTCAAATTCTAATAACAAGATTAGCTAGATAATTATAATCTCTGATTCATGGATACCTGTTTGTTGAAATAGGACCATTGATTTTTTATTTTTTTTTTCAGTCTTCAACAGTCAAATAATGTCCAATAATCCTACAGTTGAATTAAAAAGCATTAAATTCTAAATACACAAAATTCGAGACCCATAATTTGAACAATTTAATTTGAATTGATAGCATACTACTACCGGTGTGCATTTTCTGAATATGTTCGCTGAACGTTCCTATCATCGTCGCTCTCCGTGGTTTTAAAAATAAATGCTTCGTACATCGTTTGTAGAGAACCAACCGACATGTCACGTTTGAAGACTATCAATCTCAACAGGTGAGCCACACCATTATGATTACCAGATATGAAAATCTGGCATTTACAGAGAAGGACCACAATATCAGAATCAATGGAGTTGGTGTGGTGGCGTGGCCCACTCAATGGGTGTACTGGCCAAATTTTCATATCAAGGGTTAACATTGTATGGCTGGAGTTCTTCTGTACCCAGTGATATGTGGGGAGGGAAAAACAAAAAGAATGTATCGACACCTCTGCTACAGCTGTTGTTGTACCTCATCATTTGCTGTGAAATACCCAAATGGTACTTTCCAGGATGTGAAATTACTTAAATGCATTGGTCCTTTTGAAAAAAAAAAGAAAAAGAAAAAACGACACCAACATCATCTAAGACGGTGGGGCTGGCCTTAATGTGCCTAATTTGTATCCACGCTCTTCATTTCTCTCTTCTTATTTTTTTTTATTTATTTAAGATTATTATAGTGTATGATTCAAAAAAATGAAGCAAATCCATTTATAGGTGGATTATAGTCTTAGAAATAGTTGTGATTGACCATTAATGGGCTACAAAAGTTTTGGATCAAGATGATATTTGTTTTTCCCTTCATCCAGGCTTACCGTGACTTTATTAATGGATTGGATGGTGAGTAAACACTAAGGAAACATTAAGGTGTGCCCTAAAAGGTTTTTAATGGTACGGCATTCAATTACCACTGTTTCCTATAATATGATACACCTGTGATAAGTATCTTCTTTCTTTTTTAAGATCATGTCATAAAATGATCTAAAAAACCAGATGGACAGAGTGATATAGAACAGATACACCAAGGTAGGCCCATGGTACAGATACACCAAGGTAGGCCCATGGTAACGGTGCCAATGTACCGTCTTGAGAGATGCCCATGTCTCACCCAATCTGCTCCCCGTTGGGTATGTTTGACATCCAATTGCACGTAGATTTGGTGACCCCAACGCTGTAGCATAGTGGGGTTGGGTTGTAATGGAATTTGAATGGACTATGCTCCGCGGACAGTAATAACACATGAAACACTTGACCTAGCAACTTTCTAATGAGTATAGGTTATTGGATGTGTTAATGTAGGCCTCATTGATGTATGTGTTTTACATCCATGTTTTCTACTCATTTTGCCCGCTCATTTATGACATGCGCCTAAAAATGAAGTAGATCCAACTATTCGAGAGATAACAACATATGTGATGGTAGTTGTTGGGGAAAAATATGTTAAGTCCGGAGACTCGGATATGGAGTATGTCAACCCTGTTGATACTGCCCGAGATGTTTGAGACAATAATTAGAGCCGAGAGAATAGTGTACAAGGCTAAGAGACAAAAGTATGAGACGACCTAAGTTAACTCGGTCAGCGAGTTAACAGCATTTGCGTAAGCCGACTAAAGGCCAAATAGTTATAAGCCACACGACCGACAATGAAAAACCGACTTGATAAGTTGGTTACGTCGGTCACGGAGTAAGGAAGGATGACAGATAAATACTGAGACTATTCCGCCCATTAGAAGGCAAAAAACTTATTCTCTTAAGCCAGCCGAGACTCTTTCAGAGTCGATAACGGCCGAGCCGAGCCAAAGAAAGACGGTGTGAATATAAATACCATCTCGAAAATCTAGAAGTACAGTTGTCCAATCCGGAAGATCTCGGGATCGAGTGAAATCTGTCAAGAGGATCAAATCTCCGAAGATAAGGGGAAAGAATCCTCATACGATAGGACTCTCCCAAACCTATAAAAGATCATCTCCTTTACGGTAGAAGGTACGTAGCAGAAAAATCCTAAATCCTTTGCCATTGTTCCCAAAACTGACTTAAGCATAGGAGATTCCCCAGCTCTAGTCAGGGTCCCTTTTGTATTTGTTATTGTGCAGGCGAAGGACGTGCCAGGAAAGGGATCCACTCATAAAAATACACTAACAGTTTGGCGTTGTCTGTGGGAAACGAGCAAAAAGTCATTTCTCACGCTCTATCTGAAAAGTTAAAAAATAAGTTCCTATGACAAGAACTAGAAGAGTGGATCAAGATGAAGCAGGGGAAGCTGCTGCCAGCGTAGTTCAAGAAGCTCCGCCAGCAGCTCCACCTGCGGCATCTGCCGCGATCGATAGTAAACAGAACCAAAGAAATGTGCAACTAGATCGAGAAGTTCAAGAGATGCGTTCCGATATGAATGTCATGAAGCAGATGTTGGAACGGCTGTATAATCAACAAATGCAACCACATTGCGAAACAGCGCAGGTTCCTCTACCAGCATCCGATGCTCAGCCTACTGCTCCGCGGTCGCTTCAATAGCCGAGTCAGCACTAAGGTCCGAGTCAACCAACACCGGCTCGTTCGGCAAGAGCCGTATTGCTCCCCTCTGATTTACGCCATAGGATAGATCAAAGGAGGCGCAGTCGGCTTCCCATGGAAGAAACGGTAGAGAGCGCAGAACCTTGGAGAACTGATATCCAGGACTTCAAAAAAGAAGTTCGGGAAGAGATGGCGAGAGAGATGACAGACATGAAGAATGGTCGGAATACATACCCGACCAAGTCTGAGGTAAAAGTTTCTCCATTTGTGGATGAAGTAATGCAGGCTCGGTTACCTTAGAGGTTCCGCCTACCCCAGATTACTCATTTTTCTAGAAAAATCGATCAAACTGAGCATATTGAATGCTTCAGAGCTTATATGGAGTTGCATGATGCCTCGAATGCTATAATGTGCCGAGCCTTCTCCCTCATCTTGACCGACGTGGCTCGACTTTGGTTCAAACAATTGAAACTAAGGTCCATCAGTTCATTTGCAGAACTCAGTGATGCCTTCCTTACTGGCGGGAAGAAGAAATTGAAGCCGCCCGCATATCTGAACAACATAGTCCAAAAGGAAGGAGAACTGTTGAAGGACTACATCAAGCGTTTCAACTTCGAATCTCTTTAGGTCTGAAAATATTTGGAAGAGACAGCACTCAACGCGCTCATGCAAGGAGTGAAAGATAAACACTTTCTAGCATCCCTAAATAAAAACCCGCCGGAGACTCTGGACGAGTTTATGGCTCGCTCGGATAAATATGCAGATGCAGAAGAAACGCCACTCCTCCGCGAGACGGTTTAGAACGCAAAACCCTCAGCTAAAGAGTTGGCTAAGAAAGAAGTCGACTCAGCTGGAGGGAAGAAGCGAAAAGATGATCGGACCAGAGATGACGGTAAGTCGGATAAATGACCCGACAGAAGGTTTTCTACATACACCCCTCTGAATAAATCTCAGGAGAAGGTGTTGATGGAAATCAAGAACGAAGGCTTTGTTAACTGGCCCAGGAAACTTCGAGGGAATCCGAATCGGTGGAGTAAAAATAAGTATTGTCACTATCATCGTGACCATGGTCATAACACAAGTGATTGTTATCATTTAAAGGACGAAATCGAGAAGCTCATCAAAGAGGGCCAACTCAGAGAACATGTGGAAGGATCCGGCACTGCAGAAGAGCGCCCGAGCAAAAATCGACCCATTGAGGAGATCCAAACTATTATTAGTGGGCATCAAGGTGGCAGAGACTCCAATAACGCTCGAAAAAATCATGCCAGGAGCATTAATCGTCCTCAGACCGAGATTCTCCTACTATCTCGACCCTCAAAAGAAAAAAGGAGAGAAAAATATTGTATCTCATTCACTGAACACGACGCTCGAGGCATTCATCATCCTCATGATGATGCGCTGGTCATTGCCCTCACTATTGCTAACAGGAAAATGTTCTGCATTCTGGTGGATACTGAGTCGTCTGCGGACGTATTGTTCACTCAGGCGTTCGAAAAGATGGTCATTGGACGATCGGCTTTACGCCCAGTCCAAACCCCACTCATAGGGTTCTCTGGAGGGCAGGTACTTCCTGAAGGAGTCGTTTCATTACCACTCACAGCCGGGAGTCCTCTGCAACAAACGACTATAATGGTCGACTTCCTAATCGTCGACTAATCATCCGTCTACAATGTCATACTCGGTCGACCTTCACTAAGCCTCCTACAAGCCGTGATATCCACGTACCACTTTTCCATGAAATTCCTAACTGAGTTGGGAGTGGGGATCGTAAAAGGAGATCAATAAGATGCTCGACGCTACTATGCAACGCAATAAAAGTCCCGATGCAGATATCGATGATCGAGACGCTAGACCCTTGAGTTGGATCTCACAAGCGGGGGCAACCGATGGAAGATCTTGTCTTGGAAACATTAACTGAGACAAACGAATCGAAAGTAGTACAAATTGGCTCATCCTTGAAGTCACCTTTCAAAGATGATTTAATCGCTTTGCTTCGACGATATGCCGACGTATTCGCATGGAGCCAAGAAGATATACCTGGAATCGATCCCTCGGTCATGACTCACCGACTTAACATTGATTCAACCTACCGACCAATCCGACATCCTCTCGGCCCTGAAAGGTATGCTATCATCGAAGAGGAAGTCGGCAAACTCCTCAAGGCTAAATTCATAGAAGAGATATACATCCGGAGTAGATAGCTAATGTCGTGCTTGTGAAAAAAGCCTACGGGAAGTGGCGTCTCTGTATTGATTATACAGATTTGAACAAAGTCTACCCCAAGGATAACTTTTCTCTTTTTCACATTGATTAGTTGGTAGATAGTACCGCAGGACATGAATTACTTAGTTTTATGGATGCTTACTCTGGGTATAATCAAATTTTAATGCATTAATCCGATAAATCTAAGACTACATTTGTCACTGACAAAGGTCTTTATTATTACCGAGTGATGCGATTTGGTTTGAAAAATGCTGGAGCGACGTATCAAAGGTTGGTGAACAAAATATTCACTTGACAGATCGGCCAAACCATAGAAGTGTATATAGATGATATGCTCGTCAAAAGTATACATGCGGCCGACCATATAGCGGACTTAGAAGAGATGTTCTTGACCTTGCGCAAATACAAAATGAAGTTAAATCCGAGTAAGTGTGCTTTTAGTGTAAGCTTGAAAAAGTTTCTCGGGTTCCTTATTAATCAGCGAGGAATCGAAGCGAATCCTGAGAAAATCAAGGCTTTACTTGACATGGAGTCTCACAAGACGATTAAAGACATACAAAGGCTGACCGGGTCAGTAACCTCGCTCAACCGTTTCCTATCCCGAGACACTGATAAATGTCTCTCATTCTTCAAGCAATTGAAGGGACGACGTTCGATGGAATGGACAGAAGAGTGTGAAGTAGCGTTCCAGCAATTGAAGTCTTATCTCGGGTCTCCACCCCTGTTATCCAAACCCAAGTTGGGAGAAGCTTTGTTATTATATCTGGCTATATCTGACGCAACGATTAGCTTAACCCTCATACGAGAGTGTGATGGAAAGCAATTACCAGTATATTACATTAGCAAAGCCTTACTACCGGTAGAGATGAGGTATCCTTAGTCCTAATAGTATTCTCGCGACGACTCCGGCCATACTTTCAAGCTCACACCATCATCGTCATGACCGACCTACCATTACGTCAGATCCTTCAGAAACCAGAAGCTTCCAGCCGACTTACGAAGTGGGCTATCGAATTGAGTGAGTTCGACATATAGTATAGGCCGAGAACAACTATTAAAGGATAAGCCGTGACCGACTTCATTGTCGAAGTAACTCCACAGACAAACACAATGTCTGAGTCTGACGGAATTATCGGAGCATCAGCGTCCTCTTCCCTCGCCCCATCACCCGGCCTTGCCTCCTGAAAATTATTCGTCGATGACTCCTCCAACTCTAAGGCAAGCGGGGCTGAGATAGTATTAGAGACTCCCGATCAAACCTGTATGCAATATGCCTTACGACTTGGATTCGAAGCATCGAATAACACAGCAGAATACGAGGCCTTGCTACTTGGCCTTCAACTCACCGCGAGTATAGGTGTAACTCATCTCAATGTCTTCAGTGATTCGCAGCTAGTCGTCAACCAGGTCTTTGGTATCTACTAGACACGGAAAGAGCAGCTGAAGGCATACATGGAGAAGGTGAAAGAATTAATCAGCGGATTTCAGCAATGCGAAGTAGTTCGGATCCCCAGGACTGAGAATGCTAAAGCTGACTTGTTAGCAAAGCTTGCCTCAGCCAACGAAGATGATATACATAGATCGGTTCCGATCGAATACGTGGCAAGGCCGAGTATCAATGAACCGATCGACTCGACTATACATGCCATTGAGTCGGAACCTGCCTGGTTCGACCCTATCGTCAATTATCTCAATGAGGGGAAACTACCTGAAGATTGCATCGAGGCTCGGGGGCTAAAGATTCGAGCGCCGCGCTACACTATCTTGAACGGAGTACTGTACAAGAAAGGATTCTATGCTCCCTTACTACGATGTTTGAATTCCCATGAAGCTGACTACGTATTAAGGGAGGTACACTAAGAAATGTACGAAAACCACTCGGGAGGGCGTTCACTCGCCCACAAAGTGCTGCGACAGGGATACTACTGGCCTACCATACAACATGATGCTAAGAAGTTCGTCCAAAGGTGCGACAAGTGTTAGCGATTCGTAGCTGTTCCGAGGCAGCCCCCCTGAAGAGTTGACCCCGATGACTGGTCCTTGGCCCTTTGCACAGTGGGGGATCGACATCATTGGAGCATTCCCTTTGGAAAAGGGCCAGGCCAAGTTTGTCATGGTTGCGGTGGACTATTTCACAAAACGGGCCGAAGCTGAGCCATTAGCGAAGATAACCAAACAGAAGGTTACAAGCTTTGTTTAGAAGAATATCGTATGTCGGTTCGGGGTACCGTAGACTATTATCACTGATAACAAAAGGCAGTTCGACAATAGACAGTTCCGCGAGATGTGCAGTAATCTCGGGATCCAAAACGTGTATGCTTCGCCTCATCATCCTCAGACAAATGGACAGGTGGAGGCCGTTAACAAGATTATCAAACAGCATCTCTGAACGAGCCTCGATGAAGCCAAAGGAGCATGGGCTGAAGAACTTCCGAATATATTGTGGGCCTACCGAACCACAGCTCGGACTGCCACGGAGAAACTCCCTTCTCCCTCTGTTATGGCTCGGAGGCAATTGCCCGGTCGAGATCGGGATACGTTCGGCCCGAGTTAATTCATTCAGCGAATAAGAAAATGAAGAACTCCTATCGCTCGGACTTAACTTAGTGAAAGAGAAAAGAGAAGAATCTCGGTTATGAGTGATGGCTCGGCAAAGATAAGTAGCTCGGTTCTACAACACCCGAGTCAAAGTCAAACGATTCCGTGCCGGAGATATAGTCCTCTAAAAAATGTTTCCAAATACAAAGAAAGTTAGTGTAAGCACACTGGGGCCTAATTGGGAAGGACCCTATGTCGTCTCGAGTACCATCCGACCTGAAGCGTATCGTTTGAAAAACTTAAATGGGCAACTATTGCCTCACCCCTGGAACGCCGAGCATCTCAAAATCTATTACCCTTAAGATGGCCCTGAGAATGCTAAAAGAGAGTAAAAAAGAAATGTAAACAGAGTCGATTAAATAAAACTGAGAATTTTCATTCATCACTTCCAAGAGTTTTACATCGGGTAACATCAGACTTTACTTCGATTATATTGAAGAAGCGCATAGTTATTTCTGACAAAGGGAGTGGTCTCTCTCGGTTACAGATACTCTTGAATTGGCCCTGGATAAAAGCCAGCTTGAGGAGCTGATGATGGTACCAAAAGAAGCTCAAACTAGATTGACATTACACTGGCGTGAGTTCTAAAAATGAGGTACTATCTCTGCCCCTCGGACGGGGGTACTCATCAAGCAGTCCCAGATTGAACTACTCCCTGAGCAGTCCCAAAGGGATCGGCCTCGTGGCTAGCAGCAGGAGCTTCCTCGTCGGCAATGGCATCCGCACGACTATCCCTGGTAGCCTCGGCCTCTGGACTATCAGCCTCAAATGCAGATAGGTCAAGGTCGGGGAAGGCGGCCCTCATTTTTAGAACGTACGCCTTGTAACCACCTTGATAGAGGTGATCTCTCTCTTCTTCGAACTCCGAAGACTCCTAGAAGGCATCTACGGCATGATCTTGAGCCTCTTTGGCTCGACTGGCCTCCTCTCGAGCCTGTTGGATGAGCGTCGCGGCGTCGGTTTTAGCCCGAGCTAGAGTACTCTCGCAAGCACCGTGGACATGACGGAGATGCCGATTCTCTTCCTCGGCCTTCGCCATAAGCGACGCCAAACGAGCACTCTCAGCCTTAGCGCCTTCGAGAGAGGTCTTCGCATCTTCGGCAGCTTTCCTGACAAGTGACAAGTCGCCAGTCATAATGCCGATCCGACCTTCGGCGATCTCTCGGCGTCCCTCTGCCTCGGCCACAATTCTCTTAACCGTCTCTGCTTCAGCCGCAAGCTTCTGAGCAGTAGACAACTCCGAGCAAGATTTGACAATGCAAGGGGCTAACTGCAAACGGAATACAGTGAGTTGTATCAAGAGTCTGAAATCAGAAGTTACAGAGAAATAAAAAGAAAGGATATTACCTCGAAGAGTAACCTCACCGTATGACCAAGGGTCTGCAGTGTGGGGGCATTGTAGAAGCTGGCGAAGTCTTTCTCGCTCCCGTGAGCGATGGCCCAAGGGATCATCCTCGATATAACTTTCTGAAAGGGCAATGGCTCCTGTTGAGTCATCTCCCCTCTTAAAGATTCCACTCGGCCCCTCTCTTTGTCTCGGCACCTCCTCTGCAACGAGTCTCGGCTTAGGAGCCGACTGAAACACAGGAAGTACTGCTTCCACCTCTTCCGCCCTCTCATCAGGGTCGGAGAGCACGACTGTGGAAGGAACGGCTGGAACAGAGGCAGACGGGACAGCCGGCTCCTTTGCCTTTGAAGCTATCTTCGATTGTTTCGAAGGCCGAGTCCCCAATAAAAGGGCAGACCTTGGAGGAGCCTTCACTTTAGAGATCGGCTTGAGGGAAGGTCGAGACTCAGCCATGTCTTCTGAGGTCGATTTAAGAAAGGGTCGAGCCTCGGGTAAATCTGAAAAGGAGAACAAAGACGAGTCAAACAAAGTACCGAGAGAACATGGTAACGCACTAGGATTTACCTGATACAAACGAGTCTAAACCTGCATGGTGAAGACGTTCTGGTTGCAGCAACAACTTCTAAGACTGATCCTCCGCACTTAGTTTTTTCAGATCCTTGATCCGAGCTAGGTCATTGGATCCGAGCTTCCCCCTTTTCTTCGAAATATCTACAAGACACCATGAGCTCAGATTCGAAGGGTTACAACGTGGAGGAACAAAAAGTATTAAGCCGAGTCACCTGCTTTGCGAAATGATCGAGAGACTCGAGGCTCGAAGGTCCAAGGATCAGCCGTCTCCCAATGGCCGCATGCCCAGAACCATCTCTCCTTCCAGTGTTTATTGGAAGTTAGTGGGTCGGTTAGAAGAGAGCCAGCCTTACCTCGGCATGCGCTCAGAAACTAAAAGCTGAAAAATTTTGGATTCGATCTTACTTGGTACAAGTAGAGGAATTCATCGACTGTCAGTGGGGGCTGTTCAAGCTCAGCCCAAAGCACTGCGCACCCGAACAAATTCCTCCACCCATTCGGGACTATCTGGCACGACGCAAGCCAGAAAATCCTAGGCAATAGGCTGGAGAGGCAGACGCAAGCCACATTGCATCGTAACTTGAAAAATTATGACCATTCCAGCAGAGGGATGATCCGGCAATTCATCCAGATGAGGAAGCCGAAGTACAACCGAGTCCGGGACATGGTACCCGACTCGAATTCGGTTCAGATCAGAATCAGTTAAAACTGATGCAACGGGACCGCTCAGGTCATCCTTGGCCCCCTCTCCCTCGGAAGACGACTCAGAAGCCTGCGCTGACCGAGTCACTGGTGCCAACACAATGGTTCCCTCAGCGATCTTTATGTCCTCTTCTCCCTCTTCCTCCTCCAACGAATCCAACGCGGGATTGGGTCTCCCTGGGCGGGTTACCAGAGATGACCCGCTATTAGAAGGATCGAAAAGTGGCGTCCTCATCAACAGCGATCTCCGCCAGCAAAGAGGGTGGCTCGCAACATTCCAAAAACGTTGCGAATCACCCTCATCACCAGAAGTTTCCTCCCGGGGGCTCTGAGAGCTATGCATAACCATTAATGTCGATAGAGAGAGAGGAAAAAAACTTACCGGAGAAGGCAGCAATGGACGCAAAAGAAGATGACGGAGAAGAAAATAGCACGAGCGAAGACCTAGCGATAGACCACGGATGAAGAGAAGAAGAAGAAAAGGGGAAAACAGGAAGAGCGCAGAGGAGCGGGAGAGCGAATAACGAAAATGAAATTCGTATGCTCCTCCCGCCCTCTTTTATAGCTTTACCACGTGGCAAGAGCATTTAATGAGCAGACGAAACGACGCTTGTCTCGACTCCCCCGTTCGACACGTGGCGCACGCAGACTGATGGCGGTAACGCCTTCGCCACGCGTCCGGCGCCCATACGCGGAAGAAACGATGTTACGGCTGGCCACTCGTGCAGCCTTGGGAAACGAACCGTCACACGTTGAGAATGACTCAAAAAGCATTAAATGCCTCATTATGACCTCGGCCTCTGATATAAACCGACCTAAGAACTCATTACTCCTTAGTGTCGTGAAAGGCACAAGGAGTAAGGGGGCTCACTATTGAGAAAAAATATGTTAAGTCTGGAGACTCGGATATGAAGTAGGTCAACCCTTTTGATACTGCCTGAGATGTCTGAGACAATAGTTAGAGCCGAGAGAATAGTGTACAAGGCTAAGAGGCAAAAGTATGAGACGACCTAAGTTAACTCGGTCAGTGAGTTAACAGCATCTGCGTAAGCCGACTAAGGGCCAAATAGTTATAAGCCACCCGACCGACAATGAAAAACTGACTTGATAAGTTGGTTACGTCGGTCACGGAGTAAAAAAGGATGACGAATAAATACCGAGACTATTTCGCTCGTTAGAAGGCAAAAAACTTATTCTCTTAAGCCAGCCGAGACTCTTCCAGAGTCGATAATGGCCGAGCCGAGCCAAATAAAGACAGTGTGAATATAAATACCATCTCGAAAATTCAGAAGTACAGTTGTCCAATCCCGAAGATCTCGGGATCGGATGAAATCTGTCAAGAAGATCAAATCTCTGAAGATAAGGGGAAAGAATCCTCATATGATAGGACTCTCCCAAACCTATAAAGGATTATCTCATTTACGGTAGAAGGTACGCAACAGAAAAACCCTAAATCCTTTGTCATTGTCTCCAAAACTGACTTAAGCATCGGAGATTCCCCGGCTCTAGCCAGGGTCCCCTTTGTATTTGTTATTGTGTAGGCGAAGGACGTGCCAGGAAAGGGATCCACTCATAAAAATACACCAACAGCAGTAATTGAACGCCCACTATTAAAGACTTCTTAGGACCCACCGTTTATTTTCCATCCAACTTGTTAATAAATTCTCATAAACCTCAATAAAAGGAAAATACAAATATCTACTCAATCCAAAACTTTTGTGGCCTCTAAAAAGTTTTTAATAGTAAAGGTTTAATCACGCTATTTCATTTAGTATGTTCTCCTAATGATTTATATTGCTTCATTTTTGCACTCATGACTTAAACTAATCTGACAAATTTTTTATTTTTATTTATTTATTTATTTTTAATAACACTCTCACACTCACACCATAGTGGGATTTCATCACCTGTGGATACTCAAACCCTTGACTGGGTGTTGAAACTCTCGAGAGTCTATCACCAGAGCAAGAGTAAGGATCCATTTCATATGTAAAAATGAATACATGACATAGATATAAAACACATATACTACTATAGGCCTTATATTCATGAATCCACCCACATCCATAGTTTTCAAATCCACCAAGTGGGGTGACAACGCATTGGGTGTCCCATCTAATACATTCATCTCACCGTGAGGGAGGTACCAATAAAAAAAAAATCAAGCTGATCCAATCATCGTATGGGCCATAACATAAGAACAAGTTGCCACCCAAAAACCTCCTAATTCACTTGGGGGCCAATGATGATTAGATCAGCTTTATTTTTTGTTGGTCCCATTATCATGATAGGGTGTGGGTAAGTCATGTATACACCACATGACTCCATTATTGTAAACGGTTTTACCAACCTATCTCTCTACCCCTTTTATCTTTTTGGAAGTGAAATGGCTAACATGTACTTATATTGTTTTTCAAAAAAGAATGGTAGAGTCTACCATTAACGGTCAAAGTGGCATGTTCATGACATCCAACCCGTCCAACAGGTTTACCTCAACATGATATACGTGTAAACCAATAATCAATACAATCTATTCTTTAGGTGAGCCACACATAAATTTAAAGTGTTTTTTGTAGTATATAATGTTCTCTATGATGTGGCCTACCTGATAGTTCGATTTGCCTGAATTTTAGATTCTATGATATAGAAACGTTGGATGCACCAATTGGATGGGTTGGATGCCATACATACATCTCATGCCCCACAATGGGGGACTCTAACATCTTTTTCAGGAAAGTAATAAATGGTTATTTTAATAATTTTAATTTCTGAAAAGTACTCAGCCACACTTTAAAAAGGTGGAGGCATTGTTTGGCAAAATTCAACTAGTCGACATTTTTAGGAAAGCTCAGGGTTCATATTAGTATTTTTTTAAGGTAAAAATAGTGGTTTTATTTATTTATTTATCAGACTACTTTTTAAAGATTTTTTCTGGAGAGGTGCTCCAGTGCTCTCAAAGCGCAATAACTTTCAGTGCTCCTAGTTGGAATGGGACACTTAGATGGTCCAATCCATTGATCTAGACCGTTCGTTAGGTCCAGTACATATCTCATGGGCTAACATGAAAACATCACACCATTAACCACTTAAAAATGGATGGTCAAGATCATTAACACAAAATAGGACCAACCAAAAGTTTTGTTAGAGGCTATCATGGATTGCTTATCGTTCCAAATCATTACTTTTTGTTTAGCAATCGTAGCCATATATCCATGGCTTGGGAAGAGGACGGCCACAGAGAACAAGGTCAAATTAATGATGGATTAGATAATCTCGAATAGGTGTGATTTTTGAATGGTGGTCCATGAGATGTGTTTATTCTCAATGAACAGTTCACATTTATCCAAATGAACAAACGCAACTAGGCGCATTATAAACAGGGTGTACACGAACCAGGCTAGCTTGGTTAGCTCACTTGACTCGACTCGAAAAAGCTCGATTCGACTCGATTTGAAGCTGAGTTTGAGCTGAGTCGAGCTGATTTTTTGAGCTTGAAAATGAGTTCGAGCTAGCCCCAGCATGACTCAACTCGGAACAAACTAGTTCGGTGACTCGATTACTTTGATATTGATGTTGCTCACCAAGTGTTTGATGAAATGACCCAACGAAGTGTGGCTGGTGGCAAGGAAGGTATGTATATGAAATAAATATCCTTTTTTAAAAAAAATTTTATGTTGCTTAGAAGGTGTTTGATAAAATAAATGTAAAACAATTGCTGCTTGAAATTTTGAAGGATTTTGAAAGTGTAGTCCATGTGTTTGTAAAAATGCTGCACAGGCAAACCCAACTCAAACTGGCTCAAGCTATTGACAGAATCGAGTCGAGCCGGTTAGTCAAGCTCAAAGACCAAGCTCAGCCGAGTTTGAGCTAGGGTTAGCTAGTGGCCAAGCCGAGTCGGGCTGAGGGCAGCTTGACTTAATTCGACTCCATGTACACCCCTAATTATAAGCATTTCTCTTTTCTAGATAGCTTCTCAAGATAAAATCTATGGTACTCTGGCGGAATATGATGGAATGGATGATATGCATTTTAAATGTACCATGAATGAAAACATCAGCCTTAATTGATTATCTGACTATCAAATAGTTCGACGTTTAATTGAACAGTCAAAAATGAAAATGTCTAATGATCCTGTTTCAACAAACAAATGTCCACTAATGAAATGTTCGTATCATTGAAACACACTAATTTGGAGGCTTTCACTTTGCATAACTTTGGGTGCCCGCATATCCAGCATCATACACTGCCTGAGTATCACATAACATTTCTTTTTCAAAAATTACCTTTAAAATAGCACGTGGCATCCGTTGATGGCCAGCTGCTTTAATACGGATCAACCGGGTCCATGGTATCGTTGCCTTTTTAAAGTTTACGTCCAAATTAAATCATTGGGTTCGAGCAACTATAGGTGGCGAAATCCCACTAGGGTGTGTGTGTCTGGGGTGTGTGTGTGTGTATATATATACATATATATAGAGAGAGAGAGAGAGGGTCATACTGTATACTATATCGTAGCTCACAATCCTCATGTGGGCCACGTTTTATTATGCTTCCGGTGATGATGATGTATTACTATTTACTGAGGTTTGGGACGTCCAATGCACGCGTGGAAAGAGTGGCAAGGGGTGAGATTGAGTGGGAAGAACGAGAAAAAGTAGATAAACAGAATAAATGTGAAGATTACACACAAAATCTTACTCCACACCTTCACATGGAATATGAAAAATGATAATAATAATTAAGCCATTCATCCTCAATGTTTTCTTTAGTGTAGCATGTTTAACTTTTTAATTTATTTAAAATTTAAGCTAATGTTTTATCATGAACGGATACATCAAATGCATTAAATGTGAAAACGTTAGATGAAATTGAGCTCCGTGCAGAAGTGAGACAAATAAAAAAAAGAATGAACTATGAAGATCCAGATCACCCCGGTGCATCTGTTATCTCCACGAAAAGGATTACTTAATTTTTACTCTTGATTATTATAAATCTTTACGTCCATAGATACCATTAAAATAATTTGAAGGAAGCATGTGCAATTGACCCTAAGCAATTACATTTTTGCGTAGAATGGAGATCTCACCGGAAATGGGTGCATCATTTGAAAATTTTGGGTGTAAATGTAAAGTTTTTGATTTCAAACAAAAAGAGAATCCATTGTATGCCTGTCGTCTGTCCTCCGATCACATGGGTCCAGGTTTTAGGACCCGGAGCGGAGGTCATCCCGTTTCAGTGGATGTTCCGGTCCGGTCCAACCGGATTGACCCGGTTTGCAATGATGGCATGCTGATGCCATTATTTAATTAAAATATTCAGAAAACATAATTATCGTTAGAAAAATGTTATCTTTATCTTTTCAATTATGGTACCACGTGCACTGAGTGTGTGGCTGGGACGTGCTTTTGATCTTTGCATTGTCTAGTTAATTTGAAAATACGGGTAATGGGGCCCACCAGATGGACTGTCCTGACGTACACATCATCCTGCCAAGTTAAAAACTTCAAATGAAGCTATATCTTATCTCCGCTCTACTCTCTACCATTCGGGGCAGACTTGTATGAGTTCCCCACGGTTCATTCAAGTCGATTGGGTTGACATCGAACCGGTAGAATCGTGGAATCGGATCAGAACCGACCAAACGGTCCAGTTTGGTCTGGTTCTAGAGTGCTTCGATTTCAGTTTTAAAAATTAAAGAACTATTTAATTCAGTTCGGTTCCGAGTTGAAGCCTAGGGGGTATGTAGAACTGAACGAACCATGATCCGAACTGTGAATTCAAATTGTGGATCTGATCCGTGGAACTGAACTTGGAACCAAATTGTGGAACCGAACTTGGAACTGTGAGTTTATAATATATTTTAGTTGTATATTTGACTCATGATTTATAATTTACAATGCACATTTTGCTTGTTTTTATAAATATATTTTTTCACACCATATACAATATCTAAATCATTCATCAAGTGAATCACAATACGAATGGACATGGGCTTAATTATAAAATTAAAAATGCAATTGGGTTGGATTATAAAAAGCTCAGGACCATGGAACCAATTCGATTTTCATGGTTCGGTTTCGGTTCGATTCTAAGGTGTTAATGGTACGGTTCTGGTTTCAAAAATTCTGGAATCGTAAGAAATGATTTGGTTAAGGTTTCACCCCAAAAATGGACCGACCCGAACTATGTGAATTCCTAGTTAGCACCACAACTCACGGAAGCAGTTTGCAGAGTGAGTAACTCAGCAGAGTGAGTAACTCATTAGACTCAGCTTACCGAGAAACTATGTGGGGTCCACCGTAATTTATACATTTTATCTACTCCTTCCATCCATTTTATCAGATAATTTTAAGGCGTGAGACAAAAAATAAAGCATATATAAAGCTTAAATGAACCACACCATGGGAAACAATGTGAATTAAAAATCTACTGTTAAAAAATATTGAGGGACACAGAAGTTTTGGATCAAGGTTGTATTTGTGTTTTCCCTTTCATCCATGTTTTAAGGATCTTATGTACAGGTTGGATGACAGATAAACATCACCGTGGGGCCAGCAAGGTTTCAACGGTGGAAATCATTATTCCCACTGTTTCCCTATGGTATGGTCGACTTCAGCTTTGGATATGGTTCAATTTTGGTCTCAACCACTTAAATGAGCTGGGAAAACGGATGGACGGCGTGGATAAACCCCATACATTCACGGTGGGGCCAACAGAGTTTACTCAGTACGATAAGAGCGTACTGAGTAACTCGTACGCAATCCGATTTCACGACTCACCTACACAATTCACTCCTGACTCAGACGAATCGGGCCAATCACACAACATGGACGGTTCCGATAGACAAACCACTCAGCATTGAGTTGTGACTCAGGCAAAGCGAAGCCGACCAGGTGATCAACATGGTGTGGCCCGCTTGTACGGATGGGATATTCAACAAATGTTACATGTTGAATAAATGTTGTTTTGGGTGTGGCCCATCAGATGAATGGATTGGATGACCGGACCCATCTTTTGTATGGAATTGCACTTATAATAATGGCGTATTGGGCTTCTTTTTCTGAGACCCAATTTCATCCCAATGCTTTTGTGTGCATATCATGATGATGGGTCGAGCGTAGCCTGTGGGACATTGTGGCCCATCCAATGAGTGGACCAGCCTGAGTTTTGGATCAGGGAGTCAATATAGTGCGACCCACCTGATTGGTAGTTTGGATCTTACATCACGTAGGTTGACTGCCTTGTACACACGTGTGGGCCTAACATACCCCCCTCTCTCTCTCTCTGCGAGTGCGTGTGGGTTTTGATGGTGGAGATTGATCGAGTGAGTCCTACCATACGTACATACCTGAGGAAAATCTCTACCATCTGCAAAATGGGCCAGACAGCTTGGATTGCAGCGATCATATCCCTCTTCAAGACGGATTCAGGATGACTGTAATGGCCCATGAGCTGGTCCCAACATTTAGATTTTTAAAGGCCGAATAGGGAATGCAAACGTATTCGTGGGCTTTCATTTTGCAGAATCCAGGCCCATGCTTCAACTATCGTGACCGTTGATCTGATATGACCCACCATAGACTGCCATAATTACATTTGAAGATCCTAAATAACAATGTTAGACCCTTTTCAGTTGTATATTGACCGTTGTATGAACCTTAACCGTCCAAACGGAGCATCAACCGTCCCAAATGGAATGTGGCCCAATTTAATCGCTACGGACCATCCAAGGTGTGGCCCAATAATTGGACGGTCTGAAGTCAATACAAGATAAAAGATTGTACAAGTAGAAACTGTCTCGGTACAACCACTTACCATTCTGTAATCGACGGTGGGCCTTCTTTCCCTCGCTTAATATCACAGAGGGTGGAAAAAGGGATGGACCCTGTGATGTCAAACGCGTCTGACCGGACCGGGCCCGGTCATTCTGGAATACATACTGGTCCTTTGCTTTTAGACGATTGGACAATTAAATCAATGGTGTGGAGGAACATAAATAAAGGACGGCTTGGATCAAGGGCAAAAAAATGAAGTCCGATAGTCGGGCGGGAATTAGGTGTTACACGGGTAACAGCTCAGTGGGTGTTACCTCTGCCGTAGGGCCCACCTTGATGATGTGTTGTATATCAACGCCGTACATCCGTTTTTCCAGTCCATTTTAAGATGGTGTACCAAAACTTATACAGATCCAAATGGCCTATCTTAAGATATTTGTAATGTTTATTTGCAATCGAACCTGTTGATAATGTCAAGAAGATCTGGATTTTCTTATGATTTGGGATTGTACGATTTGGGATTGTATTCTAAAATAAGATGAAAAAACAGATGGACGGTTTGGATATACAAAAATTGCATCAAGGTGGCCCCGCGCTGCTAGGTTAACTCCCACTAAGCTGTTATTTGGGACAGCGGAGGCGGATTGCACTGAGCAACTCAACTAGCGTGCAGCGTGCTGACTAAACTGTGTGGTGTCCACTGTAGTGTATATTTCTTATCCACGCCGTCCATCTGTTTTTTGTGCTTATCTTAGGACATGAAACCAAAATAGAAACACATCCAAAGCTCAAGTTGACCACACCACAAGAAACAGTAGGCATTAAACGCCTACCATTGAAAGCTTCTTGGGGGGCCACAAGAGTTTGGAAGCTAGTTGATTTTTGTATTGTACCTTCGTGTATGTGTATGAACAGGTTGGATGACAAATAAACATCGCTGTAGGCCCTAGCCTAGGTAGGTTTCAACATTCGAAATCATTATTCCTAATGTACCCTGTGGTATGTTCCGCTTAAGCTTTGGATATATTTAAATTTGAGAAAATGACCACTGTAGACAAAACCTTTTACGCAGCGGTTTTTATCGCGGAATACAAACTTAAGTTAACAACTTAGACTAGCACGTGCGGACAGCGACTTTGAGGACGAAACTACCCCTCCTTTTCACTGCGAAGACGAGAGCTGACGCTCCTCCAACTGAGAGTTGTACGAACGGCTCAGGAGAGATCAAAGTTACAAGGCCCCACAGCTATGTATTTATCATATCCACGACGTTCATCCATATTTCAAAATCATTTCGGAGCATTATCCAAAAAAAAATAAATCATATCCATAAATCAATGGACCACACCACAAAGAGCAGCAGGGAAATTGATTTTCACCGTTAAAAATTTTTGTAAGGCCCATCATAACATTTATTTTCCATCCAATCTATTCATAAGGTCACAAAAGGCCTGGATGAAGAAGAAAAATAAATTCCATGATGATCCAAAACTTCTGCAACCCCTAAAAGGGTTTCAATGGTAAACATTCAATTCCCCATTACCTTTTACTGTAGTCCACTTGATAGCTAGATCTATCTTAATTTTCATCTCAAGCCTTAATACGAGTTCACCGAATAGATGGACGGTTTGGATATAACATATACCTCATAATGGGACCCACAAAAATCAATGGGAATTACAACTGGGAGAGGGGAAAAAAGAAAAAAGAAAAAAGAAAAAGGAGACAGCAAGTTGGGGTCGACCGAGTTGACACGGTCGACCGGTCTATGGCTACGGATTATAACTGTAGCCATAACTAGAATACTATGCACTTTTTTTTCTTTTTTCTTTTTTATTTTTTATTTTTATTTTTTACATGGAGAACTTTATTGTACCTACATTTTTCTTTAATACATGTTTATATAATTAAGTGTGTGTGTGTATGTGTGTGTGTGTGTATATATATATATATATATATATATATTTTTTTTTTTTTTTTTTCATTTCTTTCTTTATTCATTTAACAAGAATATCTTCTAAACTAAAATTAGTTACTTGACGTACCACATATGATTTTGGGGTAGGAGAAGCTATTTTAGCCAACCAACCTAGTTATTTTTCAAGATTTCATCAGGTCAATGGTCGAAAATACATTTCATTCACTTCACGATCAATTTCAATCACTTCATGGTCAAACTAAAAATTGAGCGAGACAAATATGAAATTGAGTGAGTAAATTGAAAATTGAGCCGGACAAGGTATGAATTGAGTGAGGGAAGCTAGAAATTGAGCGAGGTAACATATGAGTTCAGCGAGGGAATTTAGAAATTGAGCGAGACAACTTAGGATTTGAGCGAGGAAAGCTAGAAATTTAGCGAGGGAACCTAGAAATTGAGCGAGGTTTAGGCTACGTTGAAATTGAGCGAGGGAACCTCGCTCAAATCCTAAGTTGCCTCGCTGAATTTTTACGTTGCATCGCTCAATTGCTAGGTTGTCTCGCTCAATTCCTAGGTTCCTTCGCTCAATTTATATATTGCCTCACTGGATTTTTAGCTTCCCTCGCATAATTTGTAGGCTATCTCGCTCAATTCATATATTTTTCCAGATCATTTTATGGGATGAGATCAAAAATGAGATATATCCAGTTCTCAAGTGTACCACATTACAGGAAATAGTGTTGAATGAGCGTCAACCATTAGAAACCTTTAGGGGGCCCACTGTGATATTTGTGAGAAATCCTCCTCGTCTAAGTTCATTCATAGGGTCAAAAAGACCTGGATGAAGAGGAAAAAAAATTTCATAATGATCCAAAACTTCTGTAACCCCTAAAAGGGTTTCAATGGTAGACGTTCAATTTCCCATTGCCTTTTACAGTGTGGTCCACTTGATAGTTAGATCTATCTTATTTTTCGTCTCAAGCCTTAATATGAGCTCGTAAAATATATGGACGGTTTGGATATAACACATACATCATGATGGGACCCACAAAAGTAACATAGAAAAAAAAAAAAATTAATCAGTTTGCCTCGGTCAATTCTAGTTTGCCCCGCTCAATTTCCAGTTTGCCCCGCTCAATTAGAAATTGAGCGGGGCAAATTGAATTTTTTTTTCTTTTGTGGGTCCCATCATGATGTATGTGTTATATCCAAACCATCCATATATGAGCGGGGCAAACTGAAAATTGAGCAGGGCAAACTAAAAATTTGGTTATATGTTTTGGTTTAGGTTTAGGTTATAGGTTCTAGGTTATAGGTTAAAGCTTTAGGGAATTGAGAATAGGTTAAGGTTTAGGTTTAGGGAATCGGATTCAGGTTTGAGATCGGGTTTAGTTTGGGTTTTTAAGTTTAGGTTTAGGTTAAGGAGTTGAGATTAGGATTAAGTGTAGGTTTAGGTTTAAGGATTTGAGAATACATTTAGGTTTTAGGTTTAGGTTTAAGTTTTAGGTTTAGGTTAAGGTTATAGGCTTAGGTGTAGGTTATAGGTAATAGCTTTAGGAAATTGAGAATAAGTTAAAGTTTAGGTTTAGAAAATCAGGTTCGGGTTCGGGATCGGGTTTAGGTTTAGGTTTAGATTATAGGTTTTGGGATTTGTGAATAGTTTTAGGTTATAAGTATAAGTTTAGGTTAGGTTATAGGTTAAGGTTTAGGGATTTGAGTTTAGGTTATAAGATTAGGTTTAGGTTTAGGGATTTGAGTTTAGGTTATAGGTTTAGGTTTTGGGATTTGAGAATGGGTTTGGGTTTAGGTTATAGGTTTTGGTTTCAGTTTAGGTTATAGGTTTTGGGATTTGATAATAGGTTCCGGTTTAGGTTATAGGTTTTGGTTTTGGTTTAGGCTATAGGTTTTGATTTAGGTTTAGGTTATAGGTTTTGGTTTAGGTTATAGGTTTATGTTAAGGTTTAGGTTTAGGTTATAAGTTTTTGGATTTGAGAATGAGTTCGAGTTTAGGTTATAGGTTTTGGTTTAGGTTATAGGTTTTGAGATTTGATAATGGGTTGTGGTTTAGGTTATAGGTTATGGTTTTGGTTTAGGTTATAGGTTTTTATTTAGGTTTAGGTTATAGGTTTTGGTTTGGGTTTCAGTTATAGGTTTTGGTTTTGGTTATAGGTTATAGGTGATAGGTTTATGTTAAGGTTTAGGTTTATGTTAAGGTTTAGGTTTATGTTATAGGTTTTTGGATTTGAGAATGGGTTCGGGTTTAGGTTATAGGTTTTGGTTTTGGTTTAGGTTATAGGTTTTGAGATTTAATAATGGGTTCGGGTTTAGGTTTAAGTTTAGGTTTAGGTTATAGGTTTTAGGATTTGGGAATAGTTTTAGGCTATAACTATAGGTTTAGGTTAGGTTATAGGTTAAGGTTTTGGGATTTGAGAATGGGTTCGGGTTAAGGTTATAGGTTTTGGTTTTGGTTTAGGTTATATGTTTTGGTTTTGGTTTTGGGATTTGAGAATGAGTTCGGGTTTAGGTTATATGTTTGGGATAAGGTTATAGGTTATAGGTTTAAGTTTAGGTTAAGGTTAGGTTTAGTTTATAGGTTTTGAGATTTGATAATGGGTTCGGGTTTAGGTTATAGGTTTTGGTTTTGGTTTAAGTTATAGGTTATAGGTTTTGGGATTTGAGAATGGGTTCGGGTTTAGGGTATAGATTTTGGTTAAGGTTATAGGTTATAGGTGCAGGTTTAGGTTAAGGTTAGGTTTAGGTTATAGGTTTTGGGATTTGATAATGGGTTCGAGTTTAGGTTATAGGTTTTCGTTTTGGTTTAGGTTATAGGTTATAAGTTTAAGATAAGGTTTAGGTTTAGGTTTAAGTTATAGGTTTTAGGATTTGAGAATGGGTTCGGGTTTAGGTTATAGGTTTTGGTATTGGTTTAGGTTATAAGTTTTGGTTAAGGTTATAGGTTATAGGTTTAGGTTTAGGTTAAGGTTAGGTTTAGGTTATAAGTTTTGGAATTTAATAATGGGTTCGGGTTTAGGTTATAGGTTCTGGTTTTGGTTTTAGTTATAAGTTATAGGTTTAGGATAAGGTTTAGGTTTAGGTTTAGGTTATAGGTTTTGGGATTTGAGAATGGGTTCGGGTTTAGGTCATAGGTTTTGGTTTTAGTTTACGTTATAGGTTTAGGTCAATTTCATGTTTGTCCCGCTCAATTTTCAGTTTGCCCCGCTTAATTTTCAGTTTACCCCGCTCAATTTTCAGTTTGCCCCGCTCAATTTCAAGTTTGCCCCGCTCAATTTCCAGTTTGCCCCGCTCAATTTCCAGTTTATCCCGCTCAATTTCTAGTTTGCCCCGCTCAATTTCTAGTTTGCCCCGCTCAATTTTCAGTTTGCCCCGCTCAATTTCTAGTTTGCCCTGCTCAATTGTGCGGGGTAAACTGGAAATTGAGCGGGGTAAACTAGAAATTGAGCGAGGCAAACTGGAAATTGAGAGGGGCAAACTGAAAATTGAGCGGGATAAACTGAAAATTGAGCTGGGCAAACTAGAAATTGAGCGGGACAAACTGAAAATTGAGCGGGACAAACATGAAATTGACCTAAACCTATGACCTAAACCCGAACCCATTCTCAAATCTCAAAACCTATAACCTAAACCTAAACCTAAACCTTATTCTAAACCTATAACTTATAACCTAAACCAAAACCAGAACCTATAACCTAAACCTGAACCCTTTATTAAATTCCAAAATCTATAACCTATACCTAACCTTAACCTAAACCTAAACCTATAACCTATAACCTTAACCAAAACCTATAACCTAAACCTATAACCTAAACCTAACCTTAACCAAAACCTAAACCTATAACCTATAACCTCAACCAAAACCTATAACCTAAACCAATACCAAAACCTATAACCTTAACCTGAACCCATTCTCAAATCCCAAAACCTTAACATATAACTTAACCTAAATCTATAGTTATAACCTAAAACTATTCCCAAATCTCAAAACCTATAACCTAAACCTAAACTTAAACCTAAACCCGAACCCATTATTAAATCTCAAAACCTATAACCTAAACCAAAACCAAAACCTATAACCTAAACGCGAACCCATTCTCAAATCCAAAAACCTATAACATAAACCTACACCTAATCCTAATATCAACTCTTTAACCTAAACCTAAACTTGAAAACCCAAACCTAAATCCGGTCCCGAACTCGATTTCCAAAGCCTAAACCTTAACCTATTCTCAGTTTCCTAAACCTTAACATATAACCGACACTTATAACCTAAACTTAAAACCTAAATGTATTCTCAAATCCCTAAATCTAAACCTTAACCTAATCCTAATATCAACTCCTTAACCTAAACCTAAACTTGAAAATCCAAACCTAAACCCGGTCCCGAACTCAATTTCTTAAACTTAAACCTTAACTTATTCTCAGTTCCCTAAACCTTAACATATAACCTATCCTCATTTCTAGTTTGCTCCGCTTAA
Organism: Magnolia kwangsiensis; assembly: GCA_037074715.1. NCBI lineage: Eukaryota > Viridiplantae > Streptophyta > Magnoliopsida > Magnoliales > Magnoliaceae > Magnolia > Magnolia kwangsiensis. Next base: position 144,420,615 of record CM073575.1, on the reverse strand, counting down.
TTATCAGTTTGTCCCACTCAATTTTCAATTTACCCCGCTCAATTTCTAGTTTGTCCCGCTTAATTTCCAGTTTGCCCCGCTTAATTTTCAATTTACCCCGCTCAATTTTCAGTTTGCCCCGCTCAATTTTTAGTTTGCCCCGCTCATATATGAACGGTTTGGATATAAGACATACATCATGATGGGACCTACAAAAGTAAAAAAAAAAAATAATTCGGTTTACCCCGCTCAATTAATTGAGCGGGGCAAACTAGAAATTGAGAGGAACAAACTGAATTTTATTTTATTTTTGTTATGTTGCTTTTGTGCGAGGGAAGCTAGAAATCCAGTGAGGAAATATATAAATTAAGCGAAGGAACCTAGGAATTGAGCGAGGCAACCTAGCAATTGAGCGATGCAACATAGAAATTCAGCGAGACAACTTAGGATTTGAGAAAGGGAACCTCGCTCAATTTCAACGTAGCTTAAACCTCGCTCAATTTCTAGCTTCCCTCACTCAATTCATACCTTGTCCTACTCAATTTTTAATTTACTCACTCAATTTCATATTTGCCTCGCTCAATTTCTAGTTTGACCATGAAGTGATTAAAATTAACCGTGAAGTGAATGAAATGTATTTTCGACCATCGACCTGATGGAATCTTGGAAAATAACTAGGTTGGTTGGCTAAAATAGCTTCTCCTACCCCAAAATCATATGTGGTACGTCAAGTAACTAATTTTAGTTTAGAAAATATTCTTGTTAAATGAATAAAGAAAGAAATGAAAAAAAAAGGAGAAAAATTTATACACACACACACACACACACACACACATTTATATAAACATGTATTAAAGAAAAATGTAGGTACAATAAAGTTCTCCATATAAAAAATAAAAAATAAAAAATAAAAAAAAGTGCAGAGCATTATAGCTATGGCTACGGTTATAATCTGTAGCCATAGGCCGGTCGACCGGCCTGACCCGGTCGACCGGCCTGACCCGGTCGACCCCAACTTGCTGGCTTCTTTTTCATTTTATTTTTTTTTCCTTTTCCCTGTTGTAATCCCCACTGATTTTTGGATTTTGGGATTTGAGAATGGATTCGGGTTTAGTTTACAGGTTTTGGGATTTGTGAATGGGTTCGGGTTTAGGTTATAGGTTTTAGTTTTGGTTTAGGTTATAGGTTTTGAAATTTGAGAAAGGGTTCGGGTTTAGGTTATAGGTTTTCGTTTTGGTTTAGGTTATAAGTTTTGGTTTAGGTTTTAAGTTTAGGTTTAGGTTTGGGTTTGGGTTTTCGGATTTGAGAATGGGTTCAGGTTTAGGTTATAGGTTTTGGTTATGGTTTTGGTTATAGGTTTTGGGATTTGAGAATGGGTTTGGATTTAGGTTATAGGTTTTGGTTTTGGTTTAGGTTATAGGTTTTGGTTAAGGTTATAGGTTATAGGTTTAGGATAAGGTTATAAGTTTTGGGATTTGGGAAAAGTTTTAGGTTATTAGTATAGGTTTAGGTTAGGTTATAGGTTTTGAGATTTGAGAATGGGTTTGGGTTTAGGTTATAGGTTTTGGTTTAGGTTATAGGTTCTGGGATTTGAGAATGGATTCGGGTTTAGGTTATAGGTTTTGGTTTAGGTTTTGGTTTAGAGATTTGAGTTTAGGCTATAGATTTAGGTTTAGGTTTAGGTTTTAGGTTTAAATTTAGGTTTGGGTTTGGGTTTTGGGATTTGTGAATGGGTTCGAGTTTAGGTTACAGGTTTTAGAATTTGAGAATGGGTTCGGGTTTAGGTTATATGTTTTAGGTTTTGGTGTTTTGGGATTTGAGAATATGTTCGGGTTAGGTTATAGGTTTTGGTTTTGGTTTAGGTTAAGGTTATAGGTTTTGGGATTTGAGAATGGGTTCGAGTTTAAGTTATAAGTTTTGGTTTGGGTTTAGGTTATAGGTTTAGGTTTAGGTTATAGGTTTAGGATAAGGTTATAGGTTTTGGGATTTGGAAATAGTTTTAGGTTATAAGTATAGGTTTAGGATAAGGTTATAGGTTTTGGGATTTGAGAATGGGTTCGGGTTTAAGTTATAGGTTTTGGTTATGGTTTTGGTTTAGGTTATAGGTTTTTGGATTTGAGAATGGGTTCGGGTTTAGGTCTTAGGTTTTGGTTTTGGTTATAGGTTTTGGTTTAGGTTATAGGTTAGAGGTTTAGGATAAGGTTTTTGGTTTAGGTTATAGGTTTTAGGTTTAGGATAAGGTTTAAGTTTAGGTTATAGGTTTTTAGATTTGAGAATGGGTTCGGGTTTAGGTTATAGGTTTTGGTTATGGTTTTGGTTTAGGTTATAGGTTTTAGGATTTGAGAATCGGTTCGGGTTTAGGTTATAGGTTTTCGTTTTGGTTTTGGTTTAGGTTATAGGTTTTGGGATTTTAGAATGGGTTCGGGTTTAGGTTATAGGTTTAGGTTATAGGTTTTGGGATTTGAGAATGGGTTCAGGTTTAGGTTATAGGTTTAGGTTATAGGTTTTGGGATTTGAGAATGGGTTCGGGTTTAGGTTATAGGTTTTGGTTATAGGTTTTAGGATTTGAGAATGGGTTCGGATTTAGGTTATAGGTTTTGGTTTTGGTTTAGGTTATAGGTTTTGGTTAAGGTTATAGGTTATAGGTTTAGGTTTAGGTTATAGGTTTAGGATACGGTTATAGGTTTTGGAATTTGGGAATAGTTTTAAGTTATTAGTATAGGTTTATGTTAGGTTATAGGTTTTGGGATTTAAGAATGGGTTCGGGTTTAGGTTATAGGTTTTGGTTTAGGTTATAGGTTTTAGGATTTGAGAATCGGTTCAGGTTTAGGTCTTAAGTTTTAGTTTTGATTTTGGTTTTGGTTTTAGTTTTGGTTTAGGTTATAGGTTATAGGTTTACGATAAGGTTTAAGTTTAGGTTATAGGTTTTTGGATTTGAGAATGGGTTCGGGTTTAGGTTATAGGTTTTGGTTATGGTTTTGGTTTAGATTATAGGTTTTAGGATTTGAGAATCGGTTCGGGTTTAGGTTATAGGTTTTGGTTTTGGTTTTGGTTTAGGTTATAGGTTTTTGATTTTAGAATGCGTTCGGGTTTAGGTTATAGGTTTAGGTTATAGGTTTTGGGATTTGAGAATGGGTTCAAGTTTAGGTCAAAGGTTTTGGTTTTGGTTTAGGTTATTGGTTTTGGTTTTGGTTTAGGTTATAGGTTTTGCTTTAGAATGGGTTTGGGTTTAGGTTATAGGTTTAGGTTTAGGTTATAGGTTTTGGGATTTGAGAATGGGTTCGGGTTTAGGTCATAGGTTTTGGTTTAGGTTATAAGTTTTAGGATTTGAGAATCAGCTCGGGTTTAGGTTATAGGTTTTGGTTTTGGTTTTGGTTTAGGTTATAGGTTTTGGGATTGGAGAATGGGTTGGGGTTTAGGTCTTAGGTTATGGTTTTGGTTATGGTTTTGGTTTAGGTTATAGGTTTTAGGATTTGAGAATGGGTTTGGATTTAGGTTATAGGTTTTGGTTTTGGTTTTGGTTTAGGTTATAGGTTTTGGGATTTTAGAATGGGTTCGGGTTTAGGTTATAGGTTTAGGTTTAGGTTTAGGTTATAGGTTTTAGGATTTGAGAATGGGTTCGGGTTTAGTTCATAGGTTTAGGTTTAGGTTATAGGTTTTGGGATTTGAGAATGGGTTCGGATTTAGGTCATAGGTTTTGGGATTTGAGAATGGGTTCGGGTTTAGGTCATAGGTTTTGGTTTAGGTTATAGGTTTTAGGATTTGAGGATCGGCTCGAGTTTAGGTTATAGGTTTTGGTTTTGGTTTAAGTTATAGGTTTTAGGATTTGAGAATGGGTTTGGGTTTAGGTTATGGGTTTTGGGATTTTAGAATGGGTTCGGGTTTAGGTTATAGGTTTAGGTTTAGGTTTAAGTTATAGGTTTTAGGATTTGAGAATGGGTTCGGGTTTAGTTCATAGGTTTTGGTTTTGGTTTAGGTTATAGGTTTTGGGATTTGAGAATCGGTTCAGGTTTAGGTCATAAGTTTTGGTTTTGATTTAGGTTATAGGTTTTGCTTTTGGTTTTGGTTTAAGTTATAGGTTTTTGGGTTTGAGAATCGGTTCGGGTTTAGGTTAAGGGTATGGTACCTGTAAATACAAATATAAACATGGTCTGTCCAAATTGTCAGGCCCTTCCAATGTCGTCCATAGGAAATGGACAGCTTCATCATGGTCATAACAGCGGTTCCCACCTTCTAGGGACCCCCGCTCTTCCAGATAGCTCCGACGTATATCCGGGTCCGCTCCATTAATTTCGAGTAAATACATAAACACGGCCTGTTCAAATGGCCAGGCCCCTCTAATGCTGTCCATAGGAAATGGACAGCTTCATCATGGTCATAATAACGGTTTCCACCTTCCAGGGACCCCCGCTCTTCCAGATAGCTCCGACGCACATCAGAGTCTGCTCCATCAATTTTGAGCAAATACATAAACACGGTCTGTCCAAATGACCAGACCACTCCAACCATGTGCATTCTTGAGTCAAGAGACGTACCAGATGCTTGAATCTAAAATATGCATTTAAACATAAAATGACATTAGGAATTGCTTCTCAAAACCGCAGATTATTTTCTTTTGAAACTCGTTCATCTCACCTGAAAACCTGTCACATAATGAATAACTATAACCGCAATGATAACTACAAATGTGCATTCTTGACAAGAGACTTACCAAGTGTTGTGTCGTGTTATAATGGGGAACATGGAACTTGTTCATCTTAGATCTAAACAATTTCAGCCCAGCAGTGAAAACTTTGATAGCGGCGTAGTAGATAATCTTCAAAACCCAAAGCATTACATAATATGGAAAACTTATATGAATATGCACATATATCCAGAATATATCAAGAATATGCCACAAGTGGAAACCACAACTGGCGTTAAATGTTGGCTGCTAGAAAAAATGCAACAGCAATGTTCCATTTTGTTATAGTGACTTGGATATTTGGCCATGGGGCCAACTATAAACAAGATATCAAAGATGAAAATCATGGAACAGTAAACTATATATACATTTATATATGCCAGAGTACTTGCATAATGAATGTTGGTGCATGCCTTATTCATTAGTCACCAAGGAAAAAGTGCAAAATGCCTTTTCTACTTGGGAGGTTTCAATATATGGCAATGAGGTTCTAAAGGTCTATGGCAAATGGAAGAGCCCTTATAGATTTAGTGATGTAAATATAGGCAAAAGTACAACGGAGAGAGCCAGACATTTAAAAAAATCAAAGACACAATCGCTCAACAGTTTTCCTTACCAATTTTGTGCAATCATATGCTTCAGTAGATAAGCTAGGATCCGGCCCATGATCTTAAGGTTGAGACACATAGTGCCAGTCCAATCAATTTACAGGTGTCATCATAGTCTTAGTAAGAAGTGTTTCAAAATACAAAGAAAGAAATAGCTATTATAAGAGGCATCACTATAAAAATTGAAGCCTGCTCAATCTTGATAAACTTTTTTCCACACACCCAAGATCAAGGATTAGTCAGATCATAGCCTAATGATAGTAGTGCTAGCTTCTCATTCCTTCTTGAGCCATTTCATCAAACAATTAGCATGCACGAAATACAAGAGGGAGATTGTATTATAAATATCAGCTACATCGACACAAAACACTCCTTGTTGAGCCATTTTATCAAATAGTTAGCATGCATGAAATACAGGAGGGAGATTGTATTATAAATATCAGCAACATCCACACAAAACACCCCTCTTGAAGTTGTAAACCTTTCAAAAATGGCATTGAAATCTTTCTTTCCCCTACTCTTAAGATATTGTCCTTCAAATCTATTATACACAGCACAAAGTTAAGTCATTAGAAGACCATTTCCATATGTAATTGTAAATTAGAAATCAGGTCTGTTAACTAAGTTACACAGGAACGACTAAATCTCCAACCACATTCAACCAGTCCCACCTCATGGTGAATTTTGAAAGAAGTTATAGCTGAAACTAAAAAGTATAGAAACAGGAATAGATCCCGATTGTAACTTTGCAACTGAAAATGATGGTTAACATTAAGTAGATAAATCAAATGCAACTGATAACTATTATAGTTTCATTCATACAGCCTAGATCACACAATGTTCCTAATATCGAAGCTCCATTCCAAATAAAATCTTTGAAACAATCATTGTAATGACAAAAAGAATAAACAAAATTTATAATAGAATCAAAGGAAATAAGCACTACCAAAGGATAGAGCAAAGGTTAGTGCATTATCAAACTGATTCAATTTAGAGAGCAATTGAATGAATGGGATTGCGGATAGTAAATTGGGAAGATTGGATTGGAAGATTTTAAATTGAGAAGATTGAATACCTGTCCAAATGCAAATATGGAATTATTAAACCTAGCTAAACAGATAGTAAAGAACTGAATTTTTAAGGAAATTCAAACTTTCACAATCTTTAAAATCACAAATGAAACATGTGATAATAGTCTCAAATTGAATGCACAACCTCAAGGTAGTAGCAAGGCTCCATTCAATTGAGTTGTAAAATATATGATTCTTACAAAATTTACAAAAAGAAGAATATTTAAAAAATAATACTCCATAATAATGAGAAAGTGACAATAAAACAAGGAAAAGGCAAGCAAAACTCCCATAATGATACTTTCTTTACCTTAAAAATCTGAGAAGGATAATAGACAAGTCTATGAGATTCTTCTCCTCCTGATATATACTAGATTGAACAAAGAAAACAAGCGTTGCACATGAATGAATTTGTCTCATGACTTGAACTCATTTAACCTAGAGAGCATCCAAGAGCCAAGGCCCACAAGTTATATTGTTTTGACATACATAAGGATCCAAAATTACATATGAAGTTCAATATTGTGCTAAAAGTGAAATCGATCAATTTCTAGACAAAACTAATAGTAAATTTTTATTTTTATTTTTTAAAAAGATCACTCGATCTTTCTTTAATAAATGGGAGATTTAATATTGTTGCAGCATTTTCTTAATGATCTGTTTGCAGCTAGCACATCTGTAGCTGGCTCAGATTAACAGCCTAGCTCACCAAACCAGGGACTGTTCTTGCATCTTTTTCCTAACCAGCTGTTTTCTTAACTGATGGTTTGCAAACAGACAGTTAAGAAAAAGCTGAAACAACAATCGAAATTTGATAGAAAAAAGACAAAGATTGGACCTATTTACAATAATCACTTGTCCATCAGTTGGGTTAGCTTAGCATCAAATTCCTTCTCCAGTTCCACTTCTTCTTCCAAATACCTCCACTTCAGCTCTGTCTTCTTATCTTCATGCAATCGTATCAGCCTCTCTCTCTCTCTCTGCTTCAAACTCTTTAATCTAATTTGACTGGCTATCAATGAATCGAGCAATCTCTTCAAGCCTACTTTAAGGACTGTTTGGATTTGTGGATTTTTTCTTTTTTATTTTTGAAGAAAATAGAGTTTTTTGGGAAACTCCAAATCTAGAAAACAGTCGGAAATAAAAATTTATTTCCCACGATTGTCTTTCAGCAAGATTTTCATAAAAAAATTTCTTCATTTACAAATCTATATTCATGGAAAATTTGTTGCTAGTCTAGGCAAGGAAACTAAAAGGGGGCATTTTTCAAAAAATGAGGGAAATGGAAAAGACATTTTCAAGAAATTTACAAAAACAAATAAAAAATGAAGTCCATCCGATCAATTCCTAGGTTCCTTCGCTCAATTGTTAGGTTGTCTCGCTCAATTCCTAGGTTCCTTCGCTCAATTTATATATTGCCTCACTGAATTTTTGGCTTCCCTCGCACAATTCGTAGGCTGTCTCGCTCAATTCATATATTTTTCCACATCATTTTATGGTATGAGACTAAAAATGAGATATATCCAGTTCTCAAGTGTACTACATTACAGGAAATAGTGTTGAATGAGTGTCAACCATTAGAAACCTTTAGGGGGCCCACTGTGATGTTTGTGAGAAATCCTCCTCGTCTAAGTTCATTCATAGGGTCAAAAAGACCTGGATGAAGAGGAAAAAAATTTCATAATGATCCAAAACTTCTGTAACCCCTAAAAGGGTTTCAATGATAGACGTTCAATTTCCCATTGCCTTTTACAGTGTAGTCCACTTGATAGTTAGATCTATCTTATTTTTCGTCTCAAGCCTTAATATGAGCTCGTAAAATATATGGACAGTTTGGATATAACACATACATCATGATGGGACCCACAAAAGTAACATAGCAAAAAAAAAATAAAAATAAAATCACTTTGCCCCGCTCAATTTCCAGTTTGCCCTGCTCAATTTCCAGTTTGCCCAGTTCAATTTCCAGTTTACCCCGCTCAATTTCCAGTTTACCCCGCTCAATTTTCAGTTTGCCCCGCTCAATTTTCAGTTTGCCCCGCTCAATTTCTAGTTTGCCCTGCTTAATTTTCAGTTTGCCCCGCTCAATTTCTAGTTTGTCCCGCTCGATTTTCAGTTTGCCCTGCTCAATTTCTAGTTTGCCCTGCTTAATTTTCAGTTTGTCCCGCTCAATTTTCAGTTTACCCCGCTCAATTTCTAGTTTGCCCCCGCTCAACTGGAAATTGAGCGGGGCAAACTGAAAATTGAGCAGGGTAAACTTGAAATTGAGCGGGACAAACATGAAATTGACCTAAACTTATAACCTAAACTAAAACCAAAACCTATAACCTAACCCGAACCCATTCTCAAATCCCAAAACCTATAACTTAAACCTAAACCTAAACCTTATCCTAAACCTATAACATATAACCAAAACCAAAACCAAAACCTATAACCTAAACCTGAACCCATTTTCGAATACCAAAACCTACAATTTATCCCTAAACCTTAACCTATAACCTAACCTAAACTTATACTTATAACTTAAAACTATTTCCAAATCCCAAAACCTATAACCTAAACCTAACCTTTTCCTAAACCTATAACCTAAACTCAATTTCCTAAAGTGAAACCTACACCCAATTCTAATCTCAACTCCCTAACATAAATGTAAACCTAAACTTAAAAACCCAAACTTAAACCCAATCCCGAACCTGAACCCGATTTCCTAAACTTAAACCATAACCCATTCTCAAATCTAAAAACCTATAACCTAAACCAAAACCAAAACCAAAACCTATAACTAAAACCCGAACCCATTCTCAAATCCCAAAACCTATAACCTAAACCCGAACCCATTCTCAAATTCAAAAACCTATAACCTAAACCTGAACCTATTCTCAAATCCAAAAACCTATAACCTTAACCTAAACCTATAACCTATAACCTAAATCAAAATCAAAACCAAAACCTATAACCTACCCATTCTTAAATTCAAAAATTATATCGACGCAATTATAGCTACGGTTATAATCCGTAGCTAAAGTGTATCAAAAATTATTATCCCTAAACCTAAACTTACACCCTAAACCTAAATTTTTAAATCCTTAAACCTAAACTTACACCCTAAACCTAAATTTTCAGTTTGCCCTGTTTAATTTTCAGTTTGCCCCTCTCAATTTCCAGTTTTCCCCGCTCATATATGGACGGTTTGGATATAAGACATACATCATGATGGGACCTACAAAAGTAAAAAAAAAATATTTCGGTTTACCCCGCTTAATTTCTAGTTTGCCCCGCTCAATTTCCAGTTTGCCCCGCTCAATTTAGCGGGTCAAACTAGAAATTGAGCGGGACAAACTGAATTTATTTATTTTTTTTACTATGTTACTTTTGTGGGAGGGAAGCTAGAAATCCATTGAGGCAATATATAAATTGAGCGAAGGAACCTAGGAATTGAGCGAGGCAACCTAGGAATTGAGCGAGGTAACGTAGGAATTGAGATAGGAATCCTAGGATTTGAGCAAGAGAAGCTAGAAATTGAGCGAGACAACCTAGGATTTAAGCAAGGTAACCTAGGATTTGAGCAAGGAAAGCTAGAAATTGAGCGAGGGAACCTAGAAATTGAGCGAGACAACCTATGAATTGAGTGAGGCAAAGTAGAAATTCAGCAAGGTAACCTTGGAATTGAGCGAGGGAAGCTAGAAATTGAGCGAGACAACCTAGCATTTGAGCAAGGCAACCTAGAAATTGAGCGAGGAAAGCTAGAAATTGAGCGAGGGACCCTAGAAATTGAGTGAGGCAACCTAGGAATTGAGCGAGGCAACGTAGGAATTGAGCGAGGAATCCTAGAATTTTAGTGAGGGAAGCTAGAAATTGAGCGAGGGAACCTAGGATTTAAGCGATGCGACCTAGAAATTGAGCGAGGCAATGTAGGGATTGAGCGAAAGAAGCTAGGAATTGAGCGAGGTAACGTAAAAATTCAGCAAGGAATTCTAGTTATTGAGCAAGGGAACTAAGAAATTCAGTAAGGCAACCTAGGATTTAAGCGAGGCGAGGGAAGCTACAAATTGTGTGAGGGAACCTAGAAATTGAGCGAGGCAACCCACAAATTGAGTGAAGAAGCTAGAAATTGAGCGAGGCAACCTAGGATTTGAGCGAGGGAACATCAAAATTGGAGCGAGGCAACTTAGGAATTGAGCGAGGGAAGCTAGAAATTGAGTGAGGAAAGCTAGAAATTGAGCGAGGCAAGCGAGGCGACGTAGAAATTGGAGCGAGGATTGAGCAAGGGAACCTAGAACTTGAGTGAGGGAACCTACGAGTTGAGCAAGGTAACGAAAAAATTCAACGAGACAACCGAGAAATTGAGCAAGGGAAACATCAATTTGAGCGAGGCAAGCTTGAAATTAGGTGAGGCTAATATGAATTGGAATGAACTTTAAATGTAATTGACCTAGCCTAACAATTTGCTTTGTTGAATTTGACCGATCAGTTAATGAAATTGACTGAGATTTACATGAAATTCTCTTCGATGAATTTAATCGAGCAATTAATGAAATTGACCGAGCGGTTCATAAAATTTTCAGTACGCACTTATAATGCTGAGTTAACTAAGTTGGGCACACCCAGATCCATAGCTCAATTGACAGACTGAGTAGAGATACCTCATATCAACACTTGAGGTCCTGGTATCAATTCCTAGCAGGGGTGGCTAACATGGAGTGTGTGTATTGACATGGGTGTGTACTAACAAGCTAACCTAAAAAAACTTTTTTAAAAAAATTAATAGTAAAATATTAAAAAAATTAAAAAATTAAAAATATTGAGTTGGGCCCACCTTGAATGTATGTGGACTATCCATGACGTTCATCCATTTTTCCATCTAAAGCAAGGGTTTCAGCCCAAAATGGTGGCATATTGAAATATCAAGTGGATCACACCACAGGAAACAGTGTTTCCATCGTGGAAACCTTTTTATGCCCCTACAATGATGTTTTACTTGTAATCCATCATGTCCATAGGATGATTTTCGCATGGATGAACCAAAAACCAAGATGGGAGCTTCATTCGACATTTCAATGGCCCACAAAAAATTTATGCCGTTTAGGTAAATGTATATCATACCTGTCATGCGTACTGTCTTCCGTGGAGGGAACATTTTCAGGAAAAACGAGATAATGTTGATGAATAGAGAGGGTGGGATTAGGGGTGTACATCGAGTCAAACCGAGTCGAGTTGGCCTCAGCTCGACTCGGCTTGAACAGTGGCTAACCTCAGCTTGAACTCGCCTCATCTCGGTCCTCGGGCCTCATTTGCCAGTTCAGCTCAGTTCAATTAGCAGCTCGGGCTGAGTTCGAGCTAAGATCGAACCGAGTTTGCTATTGAGGCATTTTCACAAACACCTTAATTGCAACTTCAAAATCCCACTATTTTACCTACAAAGGCAATGATTTTATAGGTATTTTCTCAAACACCTTCTAAATAATAATAATAATAATAAAGAAAAAAAAAAGTATTTGTTCCATGTACATACCTTCCTTTCTACCTTGCTACTAGCCAAACCTTCATTGCCACCAGCCACATGTCGTTCAGTCATTTTATCAAACAGTTGGTGAGCAACATTAATGACAAAGTAACCAAGTCACCGAACTAGTTCGATCCAAGTTTGATTCAAGCTAGATTTGATCCGAGTCGAGTTGAGCTGGCCTGCTCGAACTCATTTTTGAGCTCAAAAAATCAATTCAACCTTGCTTGAACTCAACACCGAACTGAATCGAGCTTTTTTCAGATTGAGTAGAGCGAGCTAACCGAGCTAGCTCGATTCGTGTACACCCCTAGGTGGGATCCAGCTAGAGCGTGGTGCGATCCAAGCAACAGATGTAGCGGTGGAGTTTCGTCCTTTTTTAGAAAAAAAAATGGAGCGGGAGAAGGGAGGGAGAGGAAAAGCAACGGCAGTTTAAAGGAGGGGTAGTTTCGTCCTCAAAGTCGCTGTCCGCACGTGCTAGTCTAAGTTGGTAACTTAAGTATGTATTCCGCGATAAAAACCGCTGGGTAAAAGGTTTTGTCTACAGTGGTCATTTTCTCTTTAAATTTTAGGCTATGCTCTAAAATGATCCGTAAAAACGGATGGACGGCGTCCTTTATATATATATATATATATATATATAACAGTGGGACCCTCAAAGTTTACTCAGTAAGCAATCCGCGTCCTAGGATAGCATGTCTCCAAATAACCATTTGGATGAGATGACCAGATTCATGGTATCCCCAACGGCTAGAAAATCAACGTTTGTCCGTTGACAAGCGTGGCGAACACGTATGCTTGTAAACTAAATGATCTGCCTGAAACCGGTTTCTACATGTTTGGAGGCCTCTCACTTGTTAAGGGTGTGGTTCAAATCTTATCCGTCTATTTGAATTTAACTCCAGTCTTTTCAATTGGGTCACTGTCACTGCTTTTAAACTGGATGACGTGGATCAACTCGTTTGGTCTTGAGTAGGACTGGGACTTGGGTTCAGGTCTTCACCTGACCTGAGTTTGGTCAGATTAGATGAGGTTATCAATGTCTTCAAATTAGGTTAGGGTTGTAAAACACAAACCCCCTTTAAAATTCAGTTAGATTCGGGTTAAGCAATTTCAGTTGGGACAAAGCCATGTTGGGAATAAATCACATATATTTAAGGCAGGAGCATGACAGGTTGGAATTCAGGTTTAACAATTTGATACAAAGCCACATGGAGCTCATGTATTATATATAGTTTTGTACAGTAGTTATTTGGCCTACTTCATTGGCTTTTGTTAGGATTCGATGGTTACAGCTACTTTACTGTTTTGGATGTGCATTTGCATGATTTTAGTATTGACTAAATCAATTCAGGATATCTCCAAGTTCGTTGGGATGCAGATAAGTAACTTTTTTTTAAAAAAAATGATAAAAGTGTAAGTTACTTATTTAGGATAAGTAAGTTTGATTAACAATTATTCATAAATTACTTATTTGTTGAAAATTATTTAAGTATTTCAGTGATTTTTTTAAGTATTTTTTGACTTTTTAATTTTATTTTGGATTAATGAAAAGTCCAAAGCCATCATCGGTGGGATATTCATAAATTACTCTTCAACTGCACACCTGGCACAGTTTGGCTGGGTGGGCCTTTAATCACCACTGCTCCCTGGAGTGGGGTCCACTGGAGCTTGTGGACGAAGCTGATAATTTTGTTTTCACTTCATTAAGGTCTGTGTTACCCGATCAACTGGTTAGATGACAAATAAAGGGTAGGGTGGGGCAGGGGCCCAGGAACGTTTCAACGGTAGACATTTAGTCACTGTTGTTTCATGGGAGGTGCCCACTTGAAATTTGAATCTGGTTCCTTTATGTGGCCGGGCCACGACCAAGCACGAGTGACCTTACGGTCAATTAGAAGGAAATAGACATCATGGTGGGAAGGAAGATTTAACGGTGGGTGTTCCATCTACACTATTTCTTGCGGTGGATGTTCCATCAGCACTGTATCTTGGGGTGGGCTCACAGCGGTTTTGGATCAAGATGATGGTTGTGTTGTCCCTTCTCCCAGGTTTGTGTGACCATAACAATATGTGGGAGGGCACATCACCATCGCTTTGGGGCCCACGAGGAGATTCAACGGTGGGGGTCAATCACTGTGATTGCCTATGGTAGGGTCCGTTTAAGCTTAAATAAAACTGACATTTCTGTCTTCCCTTCCTACAGGCCTGAAAATAAATTTAAGAAAAAAATAAAAAACAAAAACAGCATGGTGGGCCCTACAGAAGGGTTTCAACGGTGGACAGAAATCCACCGTAGCTTCTGTGTTGTGGTCCATCAAGCTTTGGATCTACCCCATCTGTTGACCCTTCCCCCACGTCCAGGTCCAGGTGATCATATGGACAGGTTTGATGATAGACAGACATCACAGTGGGCCTCACAAAAGGGTTTCAACGGTGGAAAACCCACCCAGCACCATTTTCTGTGGTATGATCCTCCTGAAATTTTACAAATGGCTTAATGGTGTGTATAAAACTCACGCATCAAGGTGGGCCCTATAGAGTGAAAGACAGTGGACCCAGGAAGATTTCAACGGTAAGAGTACAATCACCACCGTTTTCTACGGTGTGAGGCATACAAAACTTTTAGATCAAGCTGACATTTGTTTGTTAGCTAAAAAAAAAAAAACCACCACAGTAGGCTCCTGGGAGTTTCAACGGTGGTAATTCATCCACCGTTGATTCATGAGATGGGGCCCACTTGAGCTTTGCAACAAGCTGATGTTTGTATTTTGGCTGTACCCAGACCGCACGTGGCCATACCCACAGGTTGGGTGCCAAAGAAACAGCATTGTGGGCCCCACAAAAATTCTAAGGTTGGGGATCATACTTCACTCACTGTTTCATGAGCTGCAGTTCACTTGAACTTTGGATCTACCTCGTATCTAGGGGTGTACACGAGTCGATCCAAGTCGCTCGGCCCAATCATCAGCCAAACCCAGCCCAGCCCAGCCTGGTAACCGGGCCAACATGTCTAGCCCGAACTTGGCCTAGTCAGTAATCGGGTGAGTTCAGGCCAATTTCGAACCTTACAGTAAATTCATGGGAAGGACTTTAGTAGATAATCAACGTCCCATGACAAGGCCCTTGATTAACGGTTTAGATAGTTAAACCATAGACTCCACATAAAATCTAACTAGTCAGGACTTTATAATTCTTTTTTGTATTTGGATAAATATAGGCCGTTCAAGTTATACGTCGGTCAGGTGGATAAATCACTGTCATTTTAAAGATGGGCGTTGAACTAACCCAAAAGGATAAAGGGGAAAGGGACGGGTAGGGTTTTGAATATATATATACCACTTGACCAAGTCGAGCTGGGTTGGGCCGAGTTAGGCCAGGTCGAGTCGGGTTTTGGATCGAGTCGGGCTGAACTTGGGCCGAACTCAGTTACGAGATGAAAAAAATGGCTTTTTTGGGCTGAGTCGAGCAAGTTAACTGGGCTAGCCTGGTTCGTGTACAGCCCTACTCATATCTAGGCCCAGGCCCTGAAGTGGGCTAGAAATTTGGATGGACGGTATGTTTCCAACACATGTGCCATAGTGGGCCTAAGGAAGGTTATGTTTCAACGGGAGAAGCTCGATCACCATGGTTTTCATTGATGTGGCCCACTTTAAGCCTTGGGTCTACCACGTGGTCTGCCATGCCTTAGGGCCCAAGCCCTAAAACGATTTGGAAAAAACAGATGGACGATAGTGATAAGACATAAATCGGGTGGGTCCCGCTGTTGGATGGTCCACATCAAAGGTTGGTCCTCACATGATGGAGAGTGGATATAAGGGGACCAAGTATACTTGAATGATGGACAGTGAATTTTAGGGGGACTAAGTATAAACACCCAGATCATAGCTCAACTAGAAGACCGAATGGAGATACCTCGTTTTAACACTCGACGTCATAGTATCGCTCCCTAGCAGGGGTGGCTAACAAGGAGTGTGTGTACTAACACTCGACGTCTTGGTATCACTCCCTAGCAGGGGTGGCTAACATGGAGTGTGTGCACTGACATGGGTGTGTACTAACAAGCAACACTACACCCACCCCCCACCCCCCCTTCAAAAAAAAAAGAAAAAAAAAAGAGAGTATAAATACTTATGATGTGAAAACCAAATATACTTATTTACTTATTGGCTAATAAGTATATTGTTTACCGAGTATACTTATCTGCTTAATAAGTAGAAACTAAGAAAAGTTACTCGCACACATAAATAATTTATCTTAAGCAACTTACCATTCAAATGGGCACTTAACATGCCACCCCTCAAACTTAGGGCCTATTTGGATACCACCAAATATGTTACCTTTTCTACTCATACTACTAGATAAGTGACTTATTTTCAATAAGTTTGGTTTATGATTAGTTATAAGTAATTATTTTACTTAAAAGTACATTATACACACACAAGCACACACTTTTCATAAGTTACTAAAAAGGCATACACCCAGATCCATAGCTCAACTGGCCACCTATGGGCACTCACTGAAAAATACCTGTCCAAACTGCCCTTAATGACAGTATTTTTCAGTGAGTTGGTGATGTAGTTAGGCAAGTTGAGCCGTGAAGAGATATTTAGTCAATATATCAGCTAGCTGATCCTAGGTGGAGAGGAACTGTACGTAAAAGATTGTGTTTGGTTACCTTATCACAAACGATACGAAAGTCAATTTGAACGTGCTTTGTCCAAACATGAAATACTAAATTCGCATAAAGAGACATGACTCGCACGTTGTCGCACCACACGATAAGTGGATAGGCTTTGATACCATAAAAATATAGACTAAGCTACCTTTCTTTCTTTTAATAATTTGATACAAATCATATGGTATACATGCATTCTGTAGAGTTTTGTTAGTATTTGATGGTTGCAACCACTTCACTGTTTTGGAGGTGGATTTGTATGATTTAAATGTTTACCAAATCAAGTCAAGATTCCTTAACAAATTGGGTCTTTGCGCCCAACATGTGTTGAGGGTTGTTTATTGATGCTGCAATTGTTCTAGAATAATAATCATTGAACGGACCTGAATTATCCTTGAGGCAAGCTTGCTTGGACCCTTTGTAAGCTCTCTCTCTCTCTCTCTCTCTCTCGATTCCTTAACAAATTGGGTCTTTGCGCCCAACATGTGTTGAGGGTTGTTTATTGATGCTGCAATTGTTCTAGAATAATAATCATTGAACGGACCTGAATTATCCTTGAGGCAAGCTTGCTTGGACCCTTTGTAAGCTCTCTCTCTCTCTCTCTCTCTCTCTCTCTCTCTCTCTCTCTCTCTCTCTCTCTCTCCTATTTTCCCAATAATGATATCTATGAAAATGAAAGATATTCTCTTTACTGGTCACTATGCCGAGTCCTCCCCCACTCCGTTTTCTGTCTCAGGTCTGAAATGGAACTCATGATTCATCTGTAGAACTGGTCCGGCCTAATTGATTAGGGAGTTGACCCAACTCTCCATCTATGTAGGGAAGGAGCAATTGATTCTTTCTTTTGGATAGGAAAGCATTTAAGAAATATATATATATATATATATATATATATATATATATATATATATATATATATATATATATATATATATATATGTGTGTGTGTGTGTGTGTGTGTGTGTGTGTGTGTGATCACCTAGGGACATCATGCATGTCTTCTTTCCATTTTACCTATTTAAACATGATCCTAGATATGTTTAACTGGTTGTGTGTGTGTGTGCGCACGTGCGGCACCATGGTATTTGTTGATGCAGAAATCTAGTTGGCTTCTTCTAAACCTGCTTAGCTACACAAGGAACGGATAAGAAAGACCATGACTAGAGCAGGGGACCCTATAATACCTAAGTCAAGAAAGGGATCTGGGTCTAGTCAAGTATCGAAAGTTTTAGTGCTAAAGATCATGTATACCTTTCACCATTAGAGGTATCTTATTTATAGCTTTTATGAGACACGACGACGTAGAGAGAATTTTTCTATTTAGTAGATATGTATAATTGGAAGTTGATTCAGATCTTGGATTAGTGGGAGGATCTCAGAAGATCCTCGTCGAAGATCTGAGGGGTCCAAGCGTGTTGCAGATATCCTTTGAAATTATTGGAGAAGACCCTAGGCGGATTCCTCTTCTTTCCGATTTGATTGTCTGAGATCATTAGAGACGTGCAATGCGAGGTCGAGGTGGTCTTGGCCGACCTGACCTAAGAGTGGTGTGCTGACCTAGGTCTTGTCGACTTGCTCTATACCGACTTGTCTCATTAATCAAGCAGCGAGGCGGGATGTCCCTGAAACTCTAGGGATCTTGGAACTGATGGAGGTAGTGCTCTTATGGGCATGTTACTCTGCCACGGACTAAGAGTTGGAGGTTGGCCCCTGCGAAATCCGAGCCTCGTGTCGTCTTTTCACTTGGCCAAGCTTGTCAGGTTCCAAATTGACCTTTCACTATAGGTCTGTCCATTTCCCCCCATAACAATATTTGTATAACATTCAACCTTGCTAATAAGATAATCGTATCATGAAAATGAGAAGCCTCAAAATTCGGTAGACAAACCATCAGGTGTGCTACATTATAAGAAAATAATAAACAACCAATGTGGGTTAGGTATTACTCTAATTGGGACCTAACAAGAGATGGATGGTCTCTGAGAGGCTCTATGCCCCCCATCGTGATGTATATGTTTTATCCACAAAATTCATACATTTTGATGGATCATGAGCCCAAAAAGGAGGCATATTGATAGCTCAAGTGGACCACACCATGAAGCCATAGGAATTGAAAGCCTACCATTGAAAAATTATTGGTATTTATCTTTTTTCCCTTCATCCAAGTCCATGTGACCTTATGAACAGGTTGGATGGTAAACAAATATCATGGCTTGCCTTAGGATGTTTGCAATGGTTGGAGTTCAATCACCAATACTTCTCATTATATGGTCCTCTTCTTTCAATCTTCTTTCTTTTTGGGCTCATGCTGTAAAATGATTTGTCAAAATAGATGGACCGCATGAATAAAAAAATATTCATCATGATCGATGGCCCCATAAAACTCCTTATTGGACAGTTTGTCTCTAACTAGGTCCTAGTTGATGGGTTTTTTTTTTTCCCGTGATCGACTGGTCATGGACTAGTGTTCGACCAGTCATAGGTTCGAGTCGTTACACGATTCAAAGTCCAGTGAGTTTGGACGATTTTTCTCCGGAGTGCTCGACCGGTCATGGGCGGCGCACAACCAATTGAAGTTACGCAGATTCGTTCTGCGATTTTGCATGGATTTCTTGTCAAAGTCCTTTCGTAACTGGGATGCGGAAGGGAGTTTCCTAAAACTATAAAAAGGGGTTCCTGGGATTTTTCTAAGGTATGATGGTGATAGAAAAGCACAAGAGAGATATTAAAGGTGTGTGTGAGAGAGAGAAAGAGAGAGGAAGCTCATAGAAGGGAAGTTATGCTCGTGGAGGTGATCTATCATATCTCAGCGCTTTTACATCTTCGTAATCGGTGAGATCTCTCAGTTTTCTTTGTTTCTCTTACTGTTTATCTACTCCTGTGTGAGTGATGAAGGTTTGATCATAACAAGGTGTGTTTGTAATCGATTGTAACGTTCTACTTCATAGTAGATTGTTGATCTGGACAAGGTCCCGTGGTTTTTACGTCTTTGAAGGTTTTTCACGTAAAAATTTCTTGTGTGGTGTGTGACTAATGCTTTGATTTATTTCATTGCTTTATTATTTTATAATTCTGGTTTGTTCTGGAGGGCTAGATCCTAAGGTTTTTTGTGCAAGGCCCCCAGTAAAATAGTATCAGAGCTAAGTTTATTGAATGGGTAAGATCAGTTTGGAATTATGGAAGGTTGCTCATCAAGGATGATCAGCCTCAATGGTTCTAACTGGACCATATGGAAGGTTAAGATAGAGGACTTTCTTTATTGCAAGGACCTATGTTCTTCAATTTTAGGCATATCAGCAAAATCCAAAGATATGTCTAATGATGATTGGAAGAAGATGGACTGAAAGGTGGTGAGGTTTATTAGACAATGGCTGGATGATTTTGTATTCCACTATGTGTTTACGAAAAACCTTAGCCGCTAACCTATGGCTGAAACTAGAAGGGCTGTTTGAGAGGAAGACAGCCGGTAATAAGATATTTCTGATAAAGTAACTTGTGAATCTCAAGTTTAAAGATGGTGGTTCTGTGGTCGAGCACATGAATGAGGTCAGCAATATAGTGAACCAACTCTCCGCTATGAAGATGGTCCTAGATGATGAATTGTAGGCTTTGTTGTTGCTTAGTTCGTTGCCTGACAGTTGAGAGACATTGGTGGTGTCTCTAAGTAACTCCGCGCCAGACGGAAAGATATCCATGGAACAGGTGACTAGTTGTCTCTTCAATGAGGAGACAAGGAGGAAGTCTCGGGGGTCTACTCGGTAAGAGGCCCTTGTGACACAGGAATGAAGGAGGAGAAAGAACAGAAAGGGCGGGAAGGCCTGAGATCAATCAAGAGGCAAGTCGAGAAATAAAAAAGATGTTGAATGCTGGAATTGTGGCAAGAAGGGCCATTATAAGCATGAATGTCGTAGGGCTAAGAACAACAAGAAAGGAAAAAGAAAGAAGAAAGAAGATAAATCAGATTTCACTGCGGTCGCTTCAAATGACGATGTTGTAGTTATTCTTTTTACAGATCATGATGTATGTCTCACGGCTACAAGTCAGAACACTGACTGGGTGATAGACTCGGGAGCCTCTTTTCATGTGACTGCATGAAGGGATTTCTTCATAAGCTACAAGTCAGGTGACTATGGGACCGTGAAGATGGAAAATTCTAGCATATCAAAGATCGTAGGGGTCGGTGATATTTGTGTGAAGACCGATGTTAGCTGTACATTGGTTCTCAGGGATGTCATGTATATCTCAGACCTTCGCTTCAACTTAATGTTGACGGGAAGGTTGGATGATGATGGCTATGAAAGCCGGTTTGTTGGTGGGCGTTGGAAGCTCATCAAGGGTTCGTTGATCGCAGCCAGAGGAAAGAAGTGTTGCACCCTTTATAAGGCATGTCTCAATGTATGCAAGGGTGAGTTGAACGCAGTGCAAGATTCAGCTCTTGACATGTGGCACAGGCGTCTAGGCCACATGAGTGAAAAGGAGCTTCAGCTACTAGCGAGGAAGCGGCTCCCTCCAAACATGACAGGTACGCTTCTCAAAACCTGTCTTAATTATTTATCAGGGAAACAACATAAAATTTCATTCGTTAAAACTGCTTCTCATGTTAATAAAGTGCATGCATTAGATTTTGTTTATTTTGATGTTTGTGGTCATATGAGGACAAAATCTTAGGTGGGGCATTATATTTTGTTACTTTTATAGTGATGCATCTAGGAGGGTTTGGGTTTATGCATTGAAATCCAAGGATGAGGTCTTTGGTGTGCTTAAATTATTTCATGCTATGGTCGAAAGAGAGACAGGTAGATCATTGAAGTGCATCCGCACTGACAATGGTGGTGAATACATTGACGACTTTCATGAGTACTGTAAGTCCCTGGGTATACGACATGAACAGACGGTTCCCAAGACCACCCAGCATAATAGTGTAGCTGAGTGAATGAATCGCACCATTGTAGAGAGAATCAGATGCATGTTATCCCATATAAAGTTGCCCAAGACGTTCTGGTGAGAAGCAATGCACATGGCGGTGTATCTGATAAACAGGTCTCCATCAGCCCCGTTGAATGGAGAAGTACCTGAGAAAGTGTGGACTGGGCAGGATCCATCATATAGTCATCTCAGGGTGTTTGGATGCAGGGCATCCTTTCACGTACCAAAGGACGAGAGGTCCAAGCTTGATATGAAGATCAGGCAGTGTGTGTTCTTGGGGTATGGTGATAAAAAGTTCAGTTACAGATTATGGGATCCGATCGAGAAGAAGCTTGTCAGAAGCAGAGATATGATTTTCTTTGAAAATCATTGTATAGAAGACATTGATAAACTAGAGAAGAACCAGCTTAGTTCAGGTGAGCTAGAGGACATGGATCTGATTATTCCTCCTATGGTGCTTGATGACGAGGGAGTACAGCAAGGTGTAGAGGATAAGGGAGTTCCTACAGAAGATGGACTGGGGGAGCAGCCCCCACTTGATCCACCTGTTGAGCCACAGGTGAGGAGGTCATCTAGGGATAGACAGTCGTCCAAGAGGTACTCCCCGCATGAGTACATTATGCTGACTGATGGGGGAGCGCCAGAAGACTATTCTGAGGCCCTAGCCGATGAGCATAATGAGGTGTGGTTGAAAGCTATGTAAGAGGAGATGAAATTCTTGCATAAGAACCACACCTATGATATGGTGAAACTGCCTAAGGGCAAGAAAACTTTGAGCAACAAGTGAGTGTTCAGAAAGAAGATTGAGCAGAAGAATTTACAAACAAGGTTCAAGGCCAGACTTATGGTGAAAGGGTTTGGTCAAAGAAAAGGCATAAACTTCAAGGAGATATTCTTACCAGTGGTGACGATGACATCCATACAGGTGTTGCTTGGGTTGGTGGTTAGCATGGATCTGGAAATAGAGTAGTTAGATGTTAAAACTGCCTTTCTCTATGGTGACCTGAAAGAAGAGATGTACATGCACCAACCAAAAGTGTTCGAAGTCAAGGGCAAAGAGCATATGGTGTGTAAGCTGAGGAAGAGCTTGTATGGGCTGAAACAAGTTCCAGGGCAATGGTACAAGAAGTTCAATTCGTTCATGTTACAGCATGGGTATGACAGAATGGAGTCGGACCACTGTGTGTTCACGCACAAGTTCTCAGATGGTGATTTCTTAGTTCTGCAGTTATACGTTGATGACATGCTCATCATGGGAAAAGACCTCAAAAAGATCGACAAATTGAAACAGGAGTTGGGCAAGTCTTTTGCGATGAAAAACTTGGGCCCGGCTAAACAGATCCTTAGAATGGAGATAACCCGTGACAGAAGTAGCATGAAGCTTTGGCTGTCACAAGAGTGGTATATTGAGAAAGTCCTAGAGCAGTTCAATATGAATGCAGTAAAGCCGGTTAGTACTCCACTGGATGGTCACTTCAGATTGAGAGACGGGCAGTGTCCCAAGATGAAGGCAGAGGTGGAAGATATGTAGAAAATACCCTACGTGTCTGCTGTAGGAAGTTTGATGTATGTTATGGTGTGTACACGCCCAGACATAGCATATGCGGTTGGTTTTGTCAGCCGGTATCTTGTCAATCCTAGCAAAGAACATTGGGCAGTAGTAAAGTGGATACTGCAGTATCTAAGAGTCTCATCCAGGTTGAGCCTATGCTATGGTGACGGAAAATTTATGTTAGAGGGCTACACAGATGCAGATATTGCAGGTGATATAGACTCCAGAAAGTTTACATCGGGGTTCATGTTCACGTTTACAGGGGGAGCGGTTTCTTGGCAGATGATGTAGAGCATGTCGTGGACAATTTCATGGCCAAGATGGATCAGAAGAGGCACGGTCGGCGACAGAAGTGATCCGAACCATCAGACCTTAGATCGGGCGTATCTCGCAATCCGGAATGAGTTATTCGACGCAGAATATATGATTTTGGGGTAGAACGAGCTACTTTAGCCAACCAACCTTGCTACGCCGGGTTGCGTAGCCCGAATTTGTGAGAAACCCCTTGATCGACGGTCGTTTCCCCGTTTTAGTTTCGTTTTTACTATTTATAGTAAGTATTAGTTTGTTTATAGCTCTTCATCCGTTAGGCTTTAGGAGTTGTGTCCAACATGAAAAGTGCTTAGAATAATTAGGAGAACAGTTTTGTGAAGCCAAATAGGACACTTACTATTTTTGGCCGAAAACCTTGCGCACTAATAGACATCACGACCGTCTATAAATAGTAAGTTTACTATTTAGAGTAAGTTGCGAATTTTAGGAGTTTTAATTGTAGTTTGAGTCTGATTTCTTTCCTATTGCTTGCTTCCCTTATTTAAAGGGGTGTAAACTCGTTTTTAGTCAATCATCAGTTATTTTCGAATATATTAGAGTTTATTCCTATTCTCTTGCTTTCTTTCCTCGTGGATTCGAGAAGCCTCTGTGAGGAGTCCAGAGAAGCTCCGTGGATTCGGAGTAGTTATCCTTGAGGAAGACGGTGTTCGACCTCATCACGTTCATCCCTGCGTCAGCAGAGCAGGCTATAGAGGGTCGTAGCATTGTCGATGACAAAGGACAAGTACATTGCAGTCATAGAAGCATGTAAAGAGATGTTTTGGATAAAAAAGGTTCCTACAGGAACTTAACCTAAAGCAGGAGCAGCACGTGGTCTATTACGATAGTCAGAATGCTATACACTTGAGCAAGAATCTAAGTCAGCATTCGAAGTTGAAGCACATAGAGATTCAGTATCACTAGATCAGGAATATTTTGGAGCAGAAAGTGTTACAGCTTGAAAAGGTCCACATGGACGATAATGGGTCAGACATGATGACCAAGGCTTTACTTAAGGGCAAGTTTGAGGTTTGTAGAAACCAGGCTGGCTTGAAGAAGGTGAATTCCTCCCGGGTCAAAAATGGAGAGATTTGATGAGTTTTTTTTTCATGCTCGACCGATCGTGAGCCCTGCACGACCGGTTGTGAACTGGCGTTTGACCAGTCGTAGGTTCGAGTCATGATATGACTCAAAGTCTAGCGAGTTTGGACGATTTTTCTTCGGGGAGCTCGACCGGTTGTAGGTGGCGTACGACCAGCCGTAGTTACGCATATTCATTCCGCGATTTTGTGTGGATTTTGTATCGCAAGTCCTTTCGCAACTGAAATGCGGAAGAGAGTTTCCTAAAACTGTATAAAAAAAAGGGTTCCTACGGTTTTTCTAGGGTTTGATGGTGATAGAAAAACACACGAGGGATATCAAAGGTGAGAGAGAGAGAGAAAGAAAGAGAGAGGAAGCCTGTAGAAGTGAGGTTATGCTCGTAGAGGTAATCTACCATATCTCAACGCTTCTATGTCCTCGTAATCGGTGAGATCTCTCAGTTTTTTTTATTTTTCTTACCGTGTATCCACTCCTGCGTGAGTGATGAAGGTTTGATCATAGCAAGGTGTGTTTGTGATCGGTTGTAACGTTCTACTTCATAGTGGATTGTTGATCTGGATGAGGTCCCGTGATTTTTACCTCTTTGAGGGTTTTTCACGTAAAAATCTCTTGTGTGGTGTGTGATTGATGCTTTGATTTATTTCCTTGCTTTGTTATTCCATAATTCTGATTTGTTCTGGAGGGTTAGATCCTAAGATTTTGTGCAAGGCCCCCAACACTAGTGGGGTAATACTCAACCTGCGCCGTTGAACGAACATAAAACTCCTTACTAGACAGTTTATCTCTAACTAGGTCCTAGTGGGGTAATACTCAACCTGCACCGCTGAACCAACTACCCCCCAAACCTCCACATTAATATGAGGTATCATTTAATGGTTTGATTGACCTGATTTTTGGGGCATCCCATATCATGGCAAGGTAGCACAGTGAAAGGGTGGGATGACATACAAACACCAAGATGAGCCCTGACACACAGCTAACTGGACCCACTAGTCATGGATGACCATTTATCACAGTTGAGATTATCCTAAGAGCATAGTCCCCCACGTTTGGGGCTTGTGGATTGAAATTATTGTTACAATGGACCTCACAATGGATGAACGGTTTCCCATAATTCTTGAAATCTGAAGATCCTAATGCTTCAATATGCTGCGTACAAAAATTGGTTTACTAAAAAATACATCAAGAATCCATATTCAATGGAAAGTAAGTTACGGATTGAAAGGTGGAGATCTTCCCAATTTGTAGTTAATAAGAACCCAGTAAGTCCATAAGTTGCACTGCTGAAAATTTGTAGTTAATAAGAACCCACCCCACCCCCTCCCCCCCCCCCCCCAAAAAAAATAAAAAAAAAAAAAAAAAATCCAGCCATCAGGTGAGCCTACCATTTCAATTTGTGAGATAAAGTCACTTAGCACGTGTTGGGGCCCATGACCGTCGGATTAGGCTCATATTCACCACCGTTGGTCTATTAGTAGTAATCAATAGAGGTAATTTGTGAGATAAGGTCACTTAGAAAGTGGTGGGGCTCCATGACCGTTGGATTGGGCTGATTTTCACCATTGTTGGTCTATTTAGTGGTAGCCAATAGAAGTGGAACTGGTTTGTTGTGTGGCCCACGTGATGTGTATACAACATCCAACCGGTCCAATTAGATGTGTCCTTCCATGACTGTTAAATACCCCAAAAATTAAGTCGATCAGACCATCAGGTCGGCCACAACATATGGTTGGGCAAACATGTTGGATGAATTCAATGCCACACGCATACCTCATGGACCCCACCACTTGAGCTTGAGAGCTTTTGGGCGACTATAAAGTATTTTCAACGGAGTGGCCCTATTTTTAGCGAGGTGCCCATCATACATGCACCATATGGGCCACACAACAGCTCGGGTGGTGATAGGGGTAAGCATGGCATAACCACACGTGATCCATTCATCGATCGGGCCCAATAAAAATTAATACTTAAACCCACACCCACCCTACCCGTATCTAGATCTTCTCGGGTATCCATCGGACCAACCTGGCCGATTGCGAACCTTGTAGAGCCATCAATGGACCACGAAGTAGAACTTAGGCCTAGGGCTGAAGGCCCGGTGGGTTGGGTCTCAACCCTAGCCCAACCCAAGGTTCCTATATCTCAACCCTAACCCAACCCAATTCTCAGCCCAAGTCTAACCCAAGCGAGCTTGGCCAGGTTGGTTGGGTAGATATAAGCTAATACTTTTATTATTATATTAGTCTATCATATTTTTAATACACTTTGTATTTATTGTACCTATGATTTTATTAATTTTATATATATATATATATATATATATATATATATATATATAGTTATTTATCTTAAAGAAGTTTAACTTTTCTAAACAAACAAGTTAAAAATATATAACAACTACTCCTTTAAAAGTCAAGTTGTGTAGCACACAATCTATTTAGGAGAGATATTTAGCGTATCTGGTTAGCAGGAGTAATTAGAAATGATGTGGACCAATGAAACCCAATGGCATTGGAATTTCATGTGCTTTTAAAACAGATGATGCACACTCAATTATAATTTATAAGGAATTTATATATTGATCGGGTTTGGGTTGAGCCTAGCAGCTTGAGACCTTAACCCGAGCCTGACTTGAGTTTCATCGGGTTGGTGTTTGTACATCCTGCCCAAGCCCAGCCCAGTGTTAGGTCGGTCATGGGTTGGTCGGGTTGAACCAGCCCAACTTTCAGCTCTACCTAGGCCCACTCTCATCATGGGACTAAATAAATGGGCCCTAGTGCCGTACATAATGATTAGGCATTGCACGATCCTGACCATCCACTTTTGTGCAACATCTGGGCCGTTCTTTAAGTGGGCCCCAAAATGCATGACATATGACAAATGAAATCCTAAACCGTCTGAGCAAAGCGGGGCTAACGGCCTCTTAAATGAAGCCCAAGGCCACCGGTTACAAAGGTTTTAAATTTTAGGCCTGGGCCCATCCCTCGGGCTAGAATTCCAGCCCAAGCCGGGATGGGCTACCTCGTTGTCACGTTGAGGAGCATGTGCAAGCTTGCTAATATAATACCCTAAACTGTTCTATTCATGAATGTTGCTTGGGAGCTAAAACTAATTCAACCCCCACTCAAACCATGGTATGCGTGCATGCAAATCAAGACCGTCCAAATGGTGTGTCCCATCATGGATGGATCATGGTATGAGAATACAAATATGTGATCTTGACCGTCTGATGTCAACGGTTGAATTTAACTACAGGGACGCAGATTGCCTGGTGACCTGACTCTGTGGGGACCACCATGATCTTTGTATTTTATCCATTCCGTCAATTCGTTGTTTCATCTCATTTTATGGTATGAGTCCAAAATCGAGGCAGAAACAAAGCACAAGTAGACCACAGCATAGGAAACATTGGAGATAACGACATCCACTGTTAAACCTTCCTACGGCGCACCATGTTTATTTTCCATCCAACCTGTTCATAAGGACACAGGAAAACACGAATATCAGATTGATCCAAAGCTTCTGTACCCTCAGGAAGTTTTCAAACGGTAGACAGGCATTCAATCCCTGCTGTCCTGTGGTGTGGTCCGCTTCAGCTCTGGTTCCACCTCATTTTTTGTCTCTTTTATTAAAATGATCTAGAAAAACAGATGGATGGTATGGATAAAATAAAAATGCATCACGGTCCTAACTGCAGATCATAATCTTCTTAACCATCCATTTGATGAATGATATGATACTTTTTTTTTGGGGGTTAGCTTGTTAGTACACAGCCCATTGTATGATACCCAATACAGCGGTTTTAAACCTCCATCCATCGTAGTAAGAATTCTATGAAAAAATGAAAAAAATAAAAATAAAAATAAAAATCCCAGCTTGGGAAGTACATTCATACTCATGTCGAAAATGATCGTTGACGTGGAAACACTAAAAATTGCAAAGGTGGAACACATGTGACTTGGTATCAATCTATCCATGGATCTCAGTTTAAATGGCTTGTAAATCGAAAATTACACCAATTTAAGTTCCTCACTGGCTGATTTGTGAACGTTTAAACTTAAAATTTCCGGAACAATCCTAACCTTTGATTAGTCATTTGCTTGCTGAATTAGAACCATTGATTACTTTTAATTTTGGTGTAGATTAGCTCGAATCTCACATTAGACCTTGTAGCCATTCAAATGACCTTTGGGTTGGATTTTCTGTCTGTTTAAGACAATCACAATCGCTTTCATGGACCACGCCTGGGCATCCTCTTTTTCATAATGGCTTCTTGATTTTAAAAATAACCCACCAAACATATAGTGGGTCCTGCTATTTAAGATTAATGTATGCCGTGTGTACAATTTCTATGTACCTATGTACAAACCCATGAAAGACTTGTTGGAATTCATGGCGCCACCTCGTGTGACTTACGAAGAATTTCCTCATTTCATCATGTATAGAAACAGTTGAAAATGTTTGAAAAAAGGATCAATTTTTGGCATTAAATTGAAAAAAAAAAAAACTCAAAACGGTAAGGAAGTCATGAGCTATAAAAATTCAATAAACCTTTAATTTAAAACGTAAGAAAACAACAAAGAATAATCATTTCAACTGGAAATACGTCGTCTAACGGCTGTCGTATTGACATCTAAACAGCCGTCACAAATATAGATAGTTTCATTAGCTTGATTTTTTATAACTAGACGAGCTGGGCTAATTCAACTCACTGAGTCCAAATTCAACAAATAAAACACTATTAATCACATGTTAGGATGGTGCATATTCAATTGGGTTTTTGTAAATAACTCTCTTGCTACAATTCATGGGCCCACTTGAGATAGATCACAACCCTAAAATTAGAATGGGCAGACCATCCAAACCTTTGACCAGTGGACACTTGTTGAATCAGACCCATGGCTATTTTTCATTTTAACTGTCCATTAAATGACCACTAACTGGTCATTTAAGACATCATGTGAATAGAGCGGCCGCTGATTTGGACGGTTTGTATTTAGTAGCATTCGTTACACATGTACAAATTCTGAGGGCATACGTGTGGCGTCATAAGGTCTTTTCCTAAGTTTGAATCATTAGTCACTTGAATTGTTGAATTTCACTTCTAGTCCGATACGTTTGTGCAGTTCTATCACATCAACATGCAAGACATGGTCGTTGTTGTACATAAGAGTATAGTAATCCTAGTGACGACCAAACAATGGTAGCTTGCCCTAGATCATGTGAGGGCCTGAATCACATGTGGCCTACCGGACTTGATCTGCTGAAAAATTATAGGGTGTTGATGCATCAGGACGTGAATAATGTGCCCTCCTGATGTGCCAGGTCAATCTGAGTCCGTTGGTTTTTACCCAGATCATTGATCAGGATCTGATGATGCATGAACGAATCCCAGATCAGATGATCTCAGCCATCCAGCCATGTCCCTGTTTATTTGAAAATTGAATCAATGGTTTGGATCACCAAACCATGTGTGCACCACTTGTACGGATTGGGCACATGAGGGCACGTGCGTGCCGGATGCATGTAGAGCCACACATGATACATGCCTAGCGTCCCATGTGCACAAAGTAAGAGTTCAGCGCCTTGGTCAACAAGGAAGCTGAATGGCCCACCTGATGACGAGGATCTAGGTCTGTTGACCCCACGCACCTTTAAATGGACATCTGAGCCGTGCATAAGGTGGACCAGATTGTGGACATCAACCCAAGAAAAAATCTGCCCGGCCCACTTACCAGGTGAGCCACGATGCTTACCTTTTACTGGATCGTCGATTTATTATTATTATTATATAGATTTTTAATCTTCTAACCCTCGATCACTTTCTTACAAATCGACCATTAAGTATTGGATGGCTAGGATCCTCCCATTTAGAGGATATTTTTTCAGGGCCACCTGCAACGGCCAGTAAGGTCATGAACATGGGCTCCACTTTCAAGTTCATAAACGTCAGGCGCCGAACTGTCACATGCGTGCATTTCATGGGCCGTTCAGGTTGGCCTTATCTTAGTGGGACCCACGATCGACGCCCGTGAGTAAATGATGCACCGATGGTCTGTTTCAATTTTATATAGACGATGAATCTGTAACTTATTTTTCAATTATCAATCCAAAGTAGGGCCCACCTATTGCATGGTCCACAATTGCCCACTGGTCAACCTTGTGTGTTTCACAAGCACACATGCATGCCAATCTAGACCGTTCAATTATGGGCCATAACCAACCAATGAAATGATCATAACCGTCTGAATTTACCAGTTCAACTTGGACCATCGACTATTTTCATTTAGCTGTCAATCTGATAGGTATATCAATTGCATGGTCAAGGTTGTCAAATAATTAAGAAAAGTTTCATCCAATGGACACCACCGTACTACATGTATACCAGATGATCAGTTGACATATCTTAGTGAAGGGTGACAAAGTCACGTGATCGTGTAGCCCACCAATCCATGTTATTCTTGCAATATTCTCAGCTTTAGGTTGGCCTTATCTTAGAATGTCTGTGCCAAAAAAAAAAATAGAAAAGCTTGGTGACTTAAAAAACATTCTCATAAGCTCCTAATAGTTATTAGTCTTTAGTTGTTCGGTACATGAATGCAATTTCCACACCTACAACTGCCTGCACGATAACCTGTCGTACTGTCCATGTTTCCGCCAATATGCTACCTGTGTAAGCCATCCATACCATCCAAACAATATAGCCCATCATGAAGATTAACAAGCATAAAAATGACGTAGGTTCAATCATCAGGGGGACCACACCATGGGAATCAATAGGTAACTGATTGTCTGACTCAATACAAGTGTGGTCCACCTAATGAATGAATCGGCATGACTTTTAAACATGTGTGACCTACTTTAGGTTGAAACTAGCTTCAATGAGTCTTTATAGAGCAAGATTTGATTGGTCTAATTCTCGAACAACTTTCAAATATGTTTTGCATAGATTCATCCCTTACGGCTACCTAACCTAAACGAATCTCGACGCTTAGTAAGCTCACTACACACAGGTGACATGTTGGCTGGAAAGGATGGACACCTAACAAAGTCATCATGCAAGCAGCTGTAAGTGAACAACTCATCCTATGTTGGGGATGAGCCCAGATCCAGAACCTACATTTTTAGGTTGATGCAAATCAATACATGGGGCCAATCGTAACGGTCTTGTGACATCCAAGCCGTCCATCATGTGAACCCACTTCTATTCTCCTTGGATCGCAAAAAAAAATAAAGAAAAAAAAATGCTGATATAAAATTCAAGTGAGCCACACTACGTAAAATCATACATAAAACCTCTAAATTAAGTTTCATTGTGCCTACTTTGATATTTGCAATGTCCTATTTTTTAGGTTTCCATTCATCCTAATCGGATGCATCATATTAAATGATTAGATGGCGCATACAAAATACTATATAGGTCCCACACAATCTAAAAGGGTTTAGATGACAAGCATCCCCATCCCAACCATTCCTTACGGTGTGGTCCACATCAGTTCTTCCAAACCTAATAGAAAAATTAGATTACACAAAAACTGAATGGATTCGATGTCATGAAAATGTTTGGTGGGCCACACACATCAAGCTTAACCTAGGAACGTCTGTATTTTACCCGGACTCATTAGAAATTCATCGTAATATATTTCTCCCTTTAAAGGGAGCAAGTATGAATGTGGAATGGAATCTATTATGACTTTTTATTTCATATCATGCATCTTTTACCCACAAAACTACTTTTGCGTGAACATAGGTCAAGTGTGCTGATTTGTACACATGAAGCTGTAGACCCCACTAGCATCAGCGGCCACCGTCCATCGGTGGGTGTCGTGGAAAAATCTCCATGCACATTTCCCACCGTCTCCTGAGCCCTCAAAATTTGATTTTTTGGAAGCAGGTGAGGCCAGATGTGACAATGGGTCAGATCACATCAAATCAACACAGGCAGTGGATCGGTCTCGATCTAAAAAATTGAGCCAGATCAGGCTTAAAGCTGTATATCAGGCGAATATATACTGCCAAGCTTGGCATTGGCTCCGCTAGGCTAATAGATAACCCCGGCTCGGCTCCGTCCTTGTGCCTGTTTAGCTAGTTCAGCTCAATTCAGTCATGAGCTTAAGCCCGTTCACGACGAGTTCAAGCCCCCATGGTATTTTATCAAATAAGTAGAGTATATCTTCAATTTCTCACCAAATGTAAAACAATATTAATATTTTATTGATATTTTATCAAACACCTCGAAAGCAATATTAAAATCTAACACCTGAGTGAGGAGCGTCCAAGTTAAACATCAAAATCAAATGGTTGACATAACCATTCCTTCGTCACCAATCGTCAACACTTTGTTGAGTCATTTCATCAAATACTTGATGAGCAATATTCATAAATAATCGTGTCACTAGGCTGATTTGATCTGAGTTGGGTCAAGTTGAAGTTTGATCTGTGTCAAGTCGAGCTTGGACAAGCTTGAGCTGGAAATTTTTTTGAGCTCTGAAAACAAACTACACTCAACTCAGTACAAATCCAATTTTGAGCCAAGCGAGTTGAACTTTTCTAAGTCAAATCAAGCAAGCTAACTGTGCTAACTCGCCTGGTGTACAACTCTAGTCGGCCTAACCGGCTAGGGTTGAACTCTACCTAATATGACCCATCCATATAAGTTATTAATAGGTTGGCCTGATTGACCCAACCTGCACTGACCCAAGACCGAAAACAAACTAATAGAAGTTGGTTGGGCCACGATAGGCATTCCTTTTGTAGTGATTGTATCCCATGGTTAGGCCGGGATAGGCATTCTTTTTCCTCATCGAGGAAGCGAGCGCGTTTTGTGTCCAACCCTTGCCAGACGTACTCGGTCCTGGCAGGGGCTACGTGGGATTCAGCTTGATGTTGTGTTTTATCCAAACCGTCCATCCATTTTAACAGGTCATTTAAGGGGATAAAAGGAGACAGATCCAAGGTTCAAGAGGGACACACCACAGGAAGCAGTGATGATAAAGATGCCACCGTTGAAACCTTCTTAGGGCCCACCATCATGCTTATTTTTCATCCAACCTGTTCATAAGGTCACATATACCTGAATTAATGGAAAACACAAGCATCAACTTGATCAAAAACTTCTGTAACCCCTAAGAAGTTTCCAACGGTGGGCATTCAATCTCCACTATTTCCCATTGTGCGGTCCACTTAAGCTTTGAATCTACCTCTTTTCTGGCCTCATACCTTAAAATGATCTGTCAAAATGGATGAACAGTGTAGATAAAACACATACATTATAGTAGGCCCCACAAAGCTCCCGTTAGGACCGAACCAGTTTAGGCAGGGGTAGTACGCAATCCACGTCCGTCGGTCGGTCAGTAAAGCCGACCCATTTTCAACAAAATGGGTCGGGTGATAGAATGATGGTTCTGGTTCTTGGACTGACCAAGACCTGACCCAAACCTCATATTGCAGCAAGTTATAATGCAAGAAGCTGTAGTTGATGAACTCATCTCATATACATTAGGCATTTATCATGATAATTCTCCCATCAATATGAATGTGCTGCAGTGATTATGACCTTTTCAGTTCATATTATGAATTAAATTCTATGCTTAATCCATCAAAACCACTTTTAACATGAGTACATCTCAATTCTCACGTGTGACGTTGTCACAGCAATGACGTGGACCAACTAAGATTGACGTCTACCGTCCATTGGCCACGTGTAAGAAACCCAGTGCACATGGACATTTGGCCCCAACTTTTTGAAAAATGGTGGGAATCTGGGGTAGTGATTGACCAAAACTGTTGTACGGCTGGAGATGCTCGGCAAACCATGTCATGTGTAGAAGCTGGCACACGTGGTTTTTTCGCCTTACATGCACGTGGAATAGTTTTTATCTGTTTTACTTCCTTCTTATTCTTCTTTATAATTCTCTATATGAGCCAGTCTCAAGTCTAACCGGTTGGATTACAAGTTACATATCCACTAGCGTTTAACTGCCAACATGTTAAGTGGATACTCAATCCAACACATCCAATAGCTTGGCCCTAGCTTAGATTATCACCTTTTGCAAAATCAGCCCTATCTGATGATTAAGTAGGCCACACCGTGGAAAACAATTTTTAGCCATTGATAAATATAAAAATACAATTGTGGCCTAATTAATGAGTGGATATAGATAATTTTGCACTATGTGATCCCTGTGATTTGGTCCGAACTGTTAGGTGGGTTGGATTTCACTTCTACTTAATACATTCAAAGTAATCTAATGGTTGGATAGTTACTTGTAGTCCAACCGGTTGGACTAGAGACCTTCTCTTTGTGTGTACCTTAAAAGCGGGGGAAATCCTTGATGTATGGTCAAATTCCCTAAAGAGAGTCAACCTTTCAAAGATTCTAAGGGTGGCCTTCTGACAAGCTTCTGAAAATTACTTGAACCAAAAGACCCTTAACCTTGTTTCAATTGTTGTACGGTTTTTTAGGGAATAAGAAGTTACGTCATATTTAATGTCATGAAAGTGATGTGTACGGAACCCTTAGTTTTGCATGTGGGCTTAGTTTTGCGCGTGGGCAAGGACCAAACTTGCAGATCCTACATTGATGTATGTTTATAATCCATTTCGCCCATCCTTTTTGGTGTGTCATTTTAGGGCTAGGGCCCAAATATCATTCTGATCCACATCTCGTGTGGGCCACATAATAGAAAATAATAGTAACAATGACACCTACTATTGAAACTTTCTAAGCTCACTGAATATTTGTTAGAAGTGGACATTGCCCAAATTAAGACTTTTTGTGCCCACGACGAGCTGACCGACAAGGTGGATGGAATGGATCACCACATTGTGAGCCTTATGCTATTGTATTAATGGCTATCATTTCATTTGGTAGTAAAATAAGTAAACATGTAACAACCGCGACCCATATAACATGAGAACCACGACCCGTATAACATGACTACTACGACCGATGACAACTATGACCCATATAATATGACAACCATGACCCATGACAACTACGACCCATATAATATGACAACCACGACCCTTACCACATTACAACCACAATCCTCATATGAGTATAAGTCGTGGTTGCCATGATATATGGGTCGTGGTTGTCATGCTATGCAAGTTGTAATCTTCATTTTATATGGTCCGTAGTTGCCATGATATATGGGTCGTGGTTGTCATGCTATGCAAGTTGTAATCTTCATTTTATATGGTCCGTGGTTGTCATGTTATATGGTTCATAGTTGTCATGGGCCTTGGCAATGATCAACTTGTGGGGCCCACCTTGATGTGTGTGTATAATCCATGCTGCCCATCCTTTTTGACGTGTCATTTTAGGGCTAGGGCTCAAATATTAGCTTGATATAGAGCTCGTGTGGGCCACATAATAAAAAAAATTGTGACAATGACACCCACTGTTGAAACTTTTCAGGCTCACTGTGATGTTTGTTAGAAGTGGATACTGCCTAAGTCAAGACCTTTTGGGCCCACGAAGAGCTGGCAGACAAGGTGGACAGAACGGATCACCACATTGTGAGCCTTATGCTATTGTATCAATGATTATCCTTTCATTTAGTAGTAAAGGAAATGAATATGTAACAACCGCAACCCATATAACATAACAACCACGATCCACATAACACGACAACTATGAACCTTGACAACCACGACCCTCGCCACATTACAACCACGATCCATATAATATGACAACCACGACCCATATAACATGACAAAAACGACCTTGGCCCTTACTCCATTACGACCACGACCCATATAACATGACAATAACGACCTTGGCCTTTACTCCATTACAATCACGACTTTAATCTGTAGCCTTTGATCCATTTTTGGTAGTGTACGCAGTGAACAAGTAACAATCCATCCATTAACCAATCACAACCACAACAACCCCAAACCCATATAAATTGAAAACCTACCATTGAAAACCTTTAGGGGGCCATAAAAGTTTTAGATATAATTCTTTTTTGACTCATGAAGTTAAATTAAATTATAAATCCAATTGACGGATTGTTACTTATTCATTGCGTAAACTACCAAAAAATGTATCAAAAGCTACAGATTAAGGTCGTGGTTTTAATGGAGTAAGGGCCAAGGTCGTGGTTGTTGTCGTGTTATATGGGTCATGGTTGTCATGTTATATGAATCGTGATTGTTATACTATATGGGTCGCAGTTGTTACATGTTCACTTCCTTTACTACCAAATGAAATAATAATCATTCGTACAATATCTTAATGCCCACAATGGGGTGATCCATTCCGTCCACCTTGTCAGCCAATCAGCTATGGGCCTAAAAAGTCTTGACTTGGGTAGTGTCCACTTCTAACAAACATCACAGTGAGCCTGAAAGTTTCAATAGCGGGTGTCATTGTCACCATTATTTTCTATTATGTGGCCCACACGAGCTCTGGATCAAGCTAATATTTGTGCCCTAGCCCTAAAATGACACGCCAAAAAGGATGGGTGGCATGGATTATACACATACATCAATGTGGGCCCCACGAGTTGGTCTTTGTCAAGGCCCATACAACCACAACCGTATAACATGACAACCATGACCCATATAAAATGAAGACTACGACCTGTATAACATGACAATTACAACCCTTACCTCATAATAACCACAACTCATATATCATGGCAACCATAACCCATATCATACAAGGATCGTGGTTGTAATGTGGTAAGGGTCGTGGTTGTCATGTTATATGGATCGTGGTTGACATGGGTCGTAGTTTTCATGTTATATGGGTCGTGGTTGTCATATTATATGAGTCGTGGTTGTCATGTTATATGGGTTGTAGTTGTCATGGGTCATAGTTGTCATGTTATATGGGGCGTGGTTGTCATGTTATAGGGGTCGCGGTTATTACATGGTCACTTCCTTTACTACCAAATGAAATGATAGTCATTGGTACAATAGCCTAAGGCTCACGATAGGGTTATCCGTTCTATTCACCTTGTCGGTCAGCTCATCGTGGGTCCAAAAAGTCCTGACTTGGGTAGTGTCCACTTCTAACAAACATTCCAGCGAGCTTAAAAAGTTTCAATAGTGGGTGTCATTGTCACCATTATTTTCTATTATGCAGCCTATGCGAGCTCTGGATCAAGCTAATATTTAGACCCTAGCCCTAAAACGACACGCCAAAAATGATGGGCTACATGGATTATACACATACATCAATGTAGGCCTCACAAGTTTGGACTCCACCCACGCATAAAAAAGGATTCCATACACATAAATTTTTTGGCATTAAATATGACGTAACTTCTTATTCCCTAAAAAACCGTACAAGTACTAAAACTAGGACAATGTATTTTGGTTCACGTAATTTTTAAAAGCTTGTCTGAAGGCCACCCTTGGAATATTTGAAAGTTGACTCTCTTTAGAAAATTTGACCATATGTTGAGGCCAATGCGGTCAATTTCCTAAAAAGCATAGATGCTCCTATGAGCACTAAAGAACTGATTTTTCTAGATGTGTTTTTTGGGCCAAAAGGGAGGCTGGCTCCTCTACAGTAGTTGTATTTGAGAATTTCATGCAATTAGTTGTGGTTGTACTTATTCAGTGTGTGTATGTAATCTAGCTCCTCAAGGTAAGCAGATGGGCTGGTGAGCCCAAAATCATCATGGTGTTGCGTGCTCTGGGCCAACTATGATGTGTTTTTATCAATATTATCCATCCTTTCTGCCAGCTCATTTTAGGGCATAAACATATAATGAAGCAGATTAAAAGCTCAAGTGGACCAAATCATAAGAAAATATGGTTATTTAACTCCCACTATTAAAAACTTCTCGGCAGCCAAATAATTTTTGGATCAAGCTGATGTTTATGTTTTCCCTTCATCCATGTCTGCGCGACCATATCAATGAATTGGATATCAAATAAGCATTATGGTGGGCTCTAAGAGGGTTTTGGTGATGGTATCATTATCTCCGTTATTTCTTGTGGTGTGTTCCACTTAGAGCTTTAGATCTAATTTGTTTTACGCTCATGCCCTAAAAAGAGAAGGAAAAATGAATAAATGGTGTGGATATAAAACAAATACATCACAGTCTACTGCATGGGATAGAGAACGATTTGTCATGTATGTAACCGTCCAACAACTATTAATTCATGTGGTGGCCTACGTGATGATTGGATCAGCTTAAGAATCAAGCTATCTCATTTTCGTGGTGGGTCCACTCCATAGGATCCTTTGATGCAATGAACCCGCCAAAGTGGACCCCACATGCAGATAGTTACGTGAAATTCTCTTGTACTGGAATGGGGGACTGTCTGGCATCATGTACATCTCCTGTTTTATAAGGCAGGTAGAAGAGCCAAGTTCTGTGGGGGCGCATCTATGCTTTTGTACACGTTAGGTGAGGAGCTTTATCTTCACCGTCAGTACAAAAGATTTCCATGGATAACAGGTGGGCCACAAGAATGACAATATTGTAAAATTGCTCCTATTAACCTCTTATTTCAAGTGGTATGCCCACCTGAGTTTTGGATTGAGTTGATTTTTGTATTTTGTCTTTATCCGGGAGTTTACCTAATTAACAGGTTTAATGAAAGACAAGCACCTTGGTGGCCCACAGACAAACCTATGGTTGGCATGCAATGTCCATTATTGGGTGTGGCCCACCTCAGTTTTGGATCTAGCTGCTTTTTTTTTTTTTTTTTTTTAAAGGAAAAAAAAATCCCCATAACTAGAATCGAGAATAGCACACGAGTTGATTTCAGGTAGATAACATAGTGGTCCCTAGGGTTGGGTATTTTACTTTTTACTGGTTTCAATGCAGTGGCAGTAGACCCTTCGGATCCAAGAACTGACACTATTTTGTGAGTTTGGATTGATCTCTGCATTAAGATCTATCCTGTCTTTCATTGTTCAGGATTCTAGACTCATTTTGAGTATATTGGTAAATATGAGTAAGCCTAATTATTTATATTTATATTGATAGATTAAGCTTCAAATTTGTTAAATTTTAGTATTATATGTTTTACTTTAAACTATCATTTATCATTCTCATTTTAAATTGATATATCTTTTTAATGACGGTAATTAGCATATATGCTCTATGTGTTAATGATAATATGTATCCTTTAACTCATGTTAGTATGTGCCTCTTAATTTATAAATCTACGACTTTTAAAGTTGTTCTATATATGTTTTTATTAATATATTTATCGAAACTAATTCTTTGTCAAATTCTTATAAAAATGGAGAGAAAAATCAAGTCCCACCAAAACAATGAATTCTATTTTGCAGATTTTGTTTGTTATTACATGGATTGATGAGATAGATGGAGCAATTATGGAGGAGCGATACAAGTATTACATGTCTTGGTATATCGAGTGGTAAATCATTTATATTTGATATGTAATATTTTGGTATGTCATTGGTATATCATTAGTATGGATCATGACATTATCTAGGTTAGATTTTTATTACGTAATTAATAAAAGGGAAGATTATCAGTGCACTTATTTGTGTATCTTGTTTGTCAATCGCGTGAGTCTTTGAGTCATGTAGTCAGTTGAGCCTTTAAAAGTCGAAGACCGAAGACACAAGAATACAATAGTATAAAGGAGCAAAGAATACGTAAATGAGTTGCCTTTGTGACCGTAGCCATTTACCCAAAACACAAGAGTGTAAAGGAGCAAAAAATACGTAAATGAGTTGCCTTTGTGACCCTAACCATTTACCCAAAACAATCTTTGAACTTGTAGATAATCTTTACTTAATAAGTAAACATTGTTGATAGAGCTGGGCATCAGTTCGAGTCGGATTAGATTGGGTCCAACTTAATCTGATCCGAAATCTCAATGGCCTGACCAGAACTCGATCTAATCCAGGACGAAGTCCGGGTCACCTAA
This sequence comes from Magnolia kwangsiensis, assembly GCA_037074715.1. Lineage (NCBI taxonomy): Eukaryota > Viridiplantae > Streptophyta > Magnoliopsida > Magnoliales > Magnoliaceae > Magnolia > Magnolia kwangsiensis. Next base: position 144,380,326 of record CM073575.1, on the reverse strand, counting down.
CTCAGACAGATTCGAAATGTGCATTGCCTGATCCAATTTTAGTCTGACTCAGTCAAGAAAATCGAGTCGGATAGGATTGGGTATGGTTCGAATCAGTCCAGATTTTTTAAAAAAAAAAAAAAATTTAAAAATAAAAAAAATAATAGTAAAAAATAGTAACAAAATGGTAATGCTTTGTGATAAGCGATGCCAATATGCCCACTTTGAAAATCGAATTCTGGTGCTTTGTGCCCATGGTTTAAACTACAGGACAATAAATTCATGATCTCATATATTGTATTGATCCCACCGTGGACTGACTTGAGTAGAAAACCTGACTAAGTCATCTTATCCATCCAATTGATATGTATGATGATAAAGAACATTGCTAACAGTGTGCATTAAAATGGATAGAAATGGTCCAGCAATTGGGTCGATCGCATTGTATAGTTTCATGAAAATCTAACATGCACATTCTGAGATAAAATGTAAAAAGAAAATAAACTATATCCAAAATCAAAAGTACAAATGAACCTAACAATTAACATGCACATACTAATTGTTGAGTCATAGATTAGGTAAAACTTTCATACATTCAATACCCTCTATATGATGAATGCGTTTGTAGCATGTAACTAAATGAACATTATCTATAATAGTAACCCCCTCCTCCACCTCCACTTTCATCGTCAGATTCATCCTTCGGTTCTCTTTTTACTGATTCAACTGCATTAGAACTCTCATCTGACTATGAGCTGGATGTGTCCAAAAAATGGTCGTTCACCCCTATTAAATCGGATGGTGGGGATCCCTTCACATCGTCCTCATTCACAGATGCAAAAAGTTTTACCAAACGCTTTTTATGATCCGATTTATATGGGATTCTCAACCCCTTATAAAATGCTGCAAGACTTTTAAAAAACTTTGATGGTTTACTTGTGTATGCTTCAGCATCACGTTGCCTCGGAGGTGGATATCGTTGTCTATACTGTTTGATCTGGATGCAATTTACAAGCTTTTTTTGACAGCCTCTTTATAATCTCGTTCTTCTTGTTCTCTTAAAATTCTCTCTTACACTTCTTCTCTACTAATTGTAGTTGTGGAAGGGCTGGAATCAAATACAGAGGCAATTGTAGTTCCTTTACTTGACCCTTCTTCATTTATAATAGGTCTACTTCTATATATTCTTTAGTTAGTTGTATGAGTTGTAGTTACAGGATGAGGGATGTAAGAAGTCTTTATATTTGAATCGAGAATGGCTCTAAATAAATTTTAAATTTCCTGAGGAGCTTTGCTATATGGTGCGGCGTCTCTTCCTCGATAAGCTAAATGTAATTTAAGCCGATTTGTTTTGTTGACAAACTGTTTTCCACACAACTTACATTTCAACTTTATCTTTCCATTCTGGGAGTAGACTTAGACTCCATAATCCCAAATATACACTGATGCATCATCTTCCAATGACATATCTAGTGTATATCTGGTTAGATTAGGACATAAAAAAATTTAAAGTTATAAATGAATGCAATTACTCAACAATATAATAAGAGATTTTAATAACATTATCTAATTGAATAGTACTACTGGAAAAAATAAAATATTCATCCACCCATAAGCTATAACCATAATATTACAATGTAACTGTTTTAACAAAATTACAAATAACATGATATAATAGAAATAAAAGGCTTTAAAATCATACTGTAGCTGCAGCTACTGTCTCATCTATCTTATCACTCTCATCTTTATCAAACTCCTTATCAACAGATTTCTTTTCCCCCACATCGGACGCAGTCAATCCTGAGTACAAATGAGTATTTTAACTGATTCAGGTGTAAGCGAGCTTCTATACTTGCTAACGACCCTACTCCCCTTGTTAAAAGCAGATTCTAAAGCTATAGTTAAAATTGAAATTGATAATATGTCGTGCACTATTAACGAGAGAACATGATGCTGTAAATTACCAGATCTTGTACTCCACCACTTCAAAATATCAAAATCATCGTCTTCAGATTTTACAACTAAAAGATCCTCTTTGAGATAGTCTTCAAGTTTGAATCTAAGCGTCTGTATTCGAGTTCTTTTCCGTTGTGCATAGTAAGACATGAAATCATTTGTCGTGTTTTCTTGTGATTCATTAACTGCAGAACTAGAACCCACATGAGAAAATTGTTCTTTTGCTGCACATACATATAAATTGTACAATTCACTAACTGCATCCAAAATCTTTTCGGCCTCAGCAACACCCATCCCACCATGCAACCTATTACATATGAAGTTAACCATAACCATCTTGTATCGGGGATCAAGAACGACCACAACACCCATTACTAGACTACACTCAGACCAATACTTATCAAACTTTACCTGCATACCCATGGTCATTATGTGTAAAAAGTCTTGTCCACTACTACTTTTGCGCAAGGCATCTTTTACCTTCCAAAGTTCAGGTAGAAAATATTTGTTGTTGGATACTTGTTGTCCAAAAATTTCTTCGTGCTGTTGTAAAAAACAGAAAGAAACTTACGAACTGATTCAACTATTGACTAATCATCTTCAAAAAGCAGCCCAACATACGCACTATCACCCTCCAAATAGTGAGAAAATGTAGGTCTCAAATCTATTGTTGAATACAATATTTCAAAAGTTGAATTCCAACGTGCCGTGATGTCCAACTTCATCGTTCTCTAAGTTGAGAAATTCAACTATTTCACGATGTTATTCCATACATGTAATCGTAAAGGTGACCCCCGTATGTACTTCACACTCTCTCTTATGTTCTCGATCATGGAATCGATTTTTTTAAGGTCATCTTATACAATCAAGTTTAAGATGTGGACACAAGACTTAATATGAAATATCTTTCCACCAAAATACAGGTCACTGGTGGCCCTAAACTAGTTGCGCAAATTCATTATCACGTTATCATTTGCAGAGACATTGTCTAAAGTAATTGTGGAGATCTTCTTCTCAATTTTTCACTCCACAAGACATCTGTGTATGCAATTTGAAATCATCAAACCACTATGAGGAGGTGCAAGATAATGAAAATTTATTATTCTCTTGTTAAGCCTCCATTCGATATCAACGTAATGAGTAGTTAGGGACATATACCTCTTTCGTTAAGTGGATGTCGTTCACAAATCTTATATCAAGCCAATTTAAAAAATCTTTTTCAATTCTCCTTTCAACTTAACCTTCTCACTTTCATACATTTTCATACACACCCTTTTTATTATTGTACGAGAGACCTTCTTTTATCTGGGATTATGACATCTAGCTAGTCCAACAAAAGCAGGACTCTCTACTATCTGAAATGGTCTTTCATCTATAATAATTAACTTGGTTATTAACTCATTCACCAGCTTTTTATCATACTTGTAGATGGACACCGACGAACCCACTGCACTTGTGAAAATGAAAGTGTTTATTGCCCTACCGCACTTCTTATTTTTTTATAACACTTTAAAATATGTGTCTTCAACATTGTTGTCAAACTATCTGATTGCTTAGCATACTAAGACTTGTAGTACTTGCATTGTATCTTCATGAAGCCATTCTTCAGGGTTACTTCTTCAAAATCGTCCCACATTGCCGACCTCTTTTGCATTTTTCCTACAACATGTGACTGTGTGGTACTAGTATCAACGACGTTAATGGGCACTTCTTCATGTTCAAGATTTAATCCTTCATCTTCAAGGATCGTCGGTGATGTAATTAATCGACCACCCTGGGTATTGGAAAGACCCTCACTTTCCATCTGATAGTTGAAATATACTAAATTATATTACCATTAATAATCTAATGGTAATAGAGTTATACTAAATCCTAAATTAGTTACCCATCTAAGGTTACATAAATTGTAATACTTTCATATTCTCATTTAAACATCCACACTGAAAATTCAGTAGCATCTCTCTATGCCTCTTCAAATAAGTTGATCTTACGTTATATTCTGATGCCAAATATCTAAAATAATGTAAAGATATTTGGCATTGGATACAAAATAAAAGAAACATAGAAATTAGGAGATGGACCGCGGATCAGGCATGAACATTTAAATAGATTATATGAAAGCATACTATCCATCTAACCTTAAACTGTCCAAAATGGGACAATTTGAGCGATTTCTATGCCACTAAAAACATACCATATCTATGTATGGCTACATAGAAATCCTCAAATTCATAACAAATTATCAAACTTACAAGTAATAATTAAATCCTAAATTATTTACATATCTAAGGTTGAATAGATTGTAATACTTTCATATTCCCATTTAAACATTCATGCCGAAAATTTGACAGCATCTTCACATACTTCTCCAGATAAGTTGATCTTACATTACATTCCGATGTCAAATATTTAAAGTAATGTAAAGATATTTGACATTGAATACAAAACGAAAGAAACGTATCCAGAGAGAAATTATGAGATAGACCGTGGAACATTTAAATAAATTATATAAAAGCAAACTATCCATCTAACCTTTAACTATCCAAAATGGGACAATTTGAGCGATTTCTATACCACAAAAAATACACTATATCTATGTATGGTCATATAAAAATCTTCAAATGAGTAACTAATTTTTTAACTCACAAATCACAATCATAACTAAGCTAAGTATACAATCCACAATAATTAACTAGGTAATGCACATATTAAGCTAAGTATACAAATTACAATGCATAATAATTAACTAAGCAATTCACGTATTAAGATAAGTATGCAAATTACAATACACAATAATTAACTAAGAAATGCACATATTAAGCTAAGTATACAAATTACAATGCACAATAATTAACCAAGCAATGCACAATTGTAAATATTAAGCTAAGCATACAATACACAATAATTAACTAAGCAAAAAATAATGTAATACGTGGCATTATAAAATTAATTCAAATCAAACTATCCAAATTGTAGGGGTTACACGATGTTTTGACAATAAAATTAAGTTAGTAACACAGTTACATAAATCAGGTATAACTAAAATTAATTTAAATCAAATCACCCAAACAATTTAATACTTTTTTTTTGTTTACAAATTACAAGTACCCAGCCATACTGAGCTCGGCAGTGGCCAGTGGGTGGGCAGTGTGCATTTCTGAGTATCTGACCGACTGACCTGATCTGGACCATCTGGTTGATCTGAGTCAACCGACAGTCTAGTGGACCGCACGGGCCTTACTAAAGAACCCATCCGACAATCCAGTGGACCGCACGAGCAGCGGGTAGCAGGCGACCGACAAGCCATGACCGCACAGCGACCCCGTGTGGTCCACCAAAGCACTGGAAAAATCATAAGTAGGCCAACAGTCTATTCCATCCATCCATTGAGGTCTTAAAATAAAAAATAAAAATTTTAATGAATTGGCTGAGTGGGTCTTACCTGATCGAGATCGGGATCAGTAAACAGTTCCGAAACTGAATCAAAATCGAGAGTGGTGTGCCGGGCTGCGGAGTGGAGTCTGAAGACTCTTAAGTTCGAGTAGAGATCGGGATCGGGATCGAGATCTTCAAATAAAGACGAGACAATTTGGAGATTTAGGGTTCAGCATGGCAAGCGTTCTTTGGGTGCAGGTAGGGTATGGTAAAAACAGGCCGGGTAGAGATTGGATCAGGGATTCGGGATTGAGATCTTCAGGTAGAGAAGGGATGATTTCAAAATTTAGGGTTGGGAGCGGCGAGCGTTCTTCAGGTGCGGGTAGGGTTGGGTAAAAATAGGCCTAGTAAAAAGTTATATATATATATTTATATATAAGGTAAGGGTAAAATAGTAAATACATATTACTTACTAATACATCCGGTCTGGATCGAATCGGTCCGAATCAGATCAGATTGGGTCGGATCAGGTCCAATACGAACTCAACCTGAAAAGATTTCAGATCTAGATGGGGCTACCCGATCTGCACTGATCAAGGTTGTCGGTTTGGTTCAAATCGGGTCGGATCTAGTCAGATCCACTAGATCGAGTCTGAAATACCCAGCTCTAATTGTTGATCATCCATTAACCTTAGAAACCTAATTAAAACAAGGTAAGTAAGGCTAGAAGATATACGAAGCGGCTGTGAAAACGTATGTTAAAACGACAGTTTTTTAGTGGTTCTTAATCTCATCGAGTAGACTTCGAGAGATCTTCGATGGCATCAAACAGGAAATCAGATATGTCCAGTAAAAAATGATTATTTAATATAATTTTCTCGATGACATTGAGGTATCATTCGATGACATCAAAAGTTCACTTCGATGGTATTGAAGACCACTCGATGGCATCGAAAAATAATTTAGATATGTCCAATAATAAATATATCATATTATCTAATTTTTTCGATAGCATCGAAGGTCACTTCGATGGCATCAAAGACCTTTCAATGGCATCGACATATATATTATCTACCACCTTCGATGGCATCAAAGACCTTTCAATGGCATCGACATATCTATTATCTATCAATTTTCTGACCGTTGGAAATTGAACTTTTTATGAAGGGCATTCAGTTCTTGAGCATTTGTATGAATTTTTGGTGCATTAGAACCTTGGGTGGTTCTATAATCATATCCATCATCCTAAGCACTTAAACAAATGAGTTCTAAATCATCTTCTTTTAGATTAACACTCTAATGAGGATTCCAACCTCTACCGTGAAGATGAGCTTGAACTCCATAATTTTATAAAATTAGACTCAACCTCTATAAGCATATAATTATCGAGATCCTCTAAAAGACTCAACTACACGAATTTCCTAGAAATTATAACTTTCTATTAATTGTAGGAGATTCAACCAACCTCACATCATCTTAGTCACTTCAAATAAACACTACATGCAAGGTGTTGATCTTGGAGTTGGAACCTTGGTAAAGTATTGACATCATTATCGGAAGAGCAAAGGGGAGTTGATTAAACAATGAGAGAGTATTGATCAAGCAACTCAACACGATACTACGAAATGGGCTCAATTCGACAAGTAAGTTGTCAAGTGTAAGAGTATTTATATATACTCTCTTTCCTTATATAGGATTGATGGTAAGAGTTTGTGACCCAAACTCGACTAGGTTCTTGTGTGAGACATTGGCTCTTATGTAGGGCATAAATTCAGGTATTTGTATAGGACTTTGACTCTTGAGTATAGCCTAAATTTTGGTTCTTGTGTATAACCTTGGCTCTTATATAGGACCTACATCGAGTCCTTGTGTAGGCTACCAAACATTGGTGTTTATGTGTTAGTCTTAGTGGGAGCCTCTAACTAGAGTAAACGTGGGTCCTTGGATTAGGACCGATGTTGTTAGTTAGCCTAAATAAAACTAACTAAAGTCTCTTGCGGGAGCTTCTAATGAGAGTGTATGTCAATAGATTCTTGTGTAGCACTGAGGTTTGTGGTGAGCCTATGAAAAATCACATAAAGTCTCTTGGAGGAGCCCTTCCTTGTGCATGATTATAAAAGTTAGAGATTAACTTAATTTAAAACCTCCGATAATGAAATTCGATCCACTCATAGTTTGTACATCCGTCGGGAGTGGAGTAGGAAAACCAAACCACTATACATACTTGTGCTTAGAATAATTATTTGTGAACTTGTTTAATTATGCTTATGTAATTGAATATTTAATTATTCATATGTATTATTAAATGAATGTTATAACTTAATAATTAGCACATCAAACACACACATGTGCACTATCATGTTATAAACTAGTTGCTTATTGCGTATTATTTGTAGTTTATGTGATTGGACCCTTTATTGGCTTGGATGCCTTAAATTTAATTATTTTGCTTAATTTAATTTATATATTAGCTTAAGTAGGCAATTTTAGTTTAAAAGATGAAAATTTTAATTAGTCCTAATCCCCCCCCCCCTCAAAAAAAATCACTAAGACATAAACTTCATTCCTTAGCTCCGCCAAACTTTTGCACACACAATCGTAGTAATCCCATATATCACTTATGAAATTTCAATCCTAACCAATGTGTTACACATTCCACGTATGAGAAAAAACTTATTTACAAGGTATCTTTTAAGCAAACCTGAGATTAGAATCTGGAAAGTTGATCTTGTTCAAGAATGAAAACTTTATTGGAAAAGGGTATGATTATAATGGGATAATCAAGTTCTCACTTAATGAAAATAATTCATGTACTCATATAATTGAGTTTGTATCCTTGTGACATGGTATATTAGCACATGTAGGCTATAGTAACTTAAGACTCATAGCTAAGAATGAATTAATCTCATATAATGAAAGTGAAGATGATAAATGTAAAGTCTGCATATAGTCTAAGATGACTAAGAAACCGTTTTCAAGTGTTGAGAGATCAATTCATGTGTTGGACTTAGTGTAGATTGACGTATGTGAGCTTAATGATATTCTTATCTAAAAAGGTAAAATATACTTCATAACATTCATAGATGATTGTTCTAAATATGTATATGTATACCTACTAAGATTAAAAAATGATACATTTAATGTATTTAAGATCTACAAATCACAAGTAATAAATCAATTGGATAGGGAAAATAAAAAAATTCTCCGTAGTGATTTAAAAGGTGAATACTTCTCTAATGAATTTTTTAACTATTGTGAAGAATATGACATAGTTCACTAGTACATAAGACCTTAAGCACCATAATAAAATGGTGTGGCCAAAAGGAAGAACAAAACCCTAGTAGAAATAGTCAACTCAATGATAATACAAACATAGTCGTCATTTAATTTGTGAGGAGAAACATTATTAGCAGTGTGGCATAAATAGAATTCTATTTAAGAAGACTAAGACCTTTTCATATGAGATATAGAAAGGAAGGAAACCAAACTTAAGATATGTTAAAGTGTGGGAGTGTCTAGCTTATTAATAAATACTTGATGCGAGAAGAAATAAGATTTATCATAAAGTTGTAAAGTGTGTCTTTATAGGTTATGCACAAAATAGTAAAACCTATAAATTATTAAAATTAAAATCTAATGTGATCATGGAATCTAAAGATGTAAAGTTATTTGAGAACACACTCTATGAAGAATAAGGATAGATCCAAAACTCCTAATAAACCTTGTATAAGTCAGAGGGCAAGGGTAGAGAAGAGTCTTAACCTTTATCAGATAAACTCTCAGTGCATTTTTTTTCATCTTGTTGAAGGTGATAAAGAAAATGTTATTAGCAAGATACTTATAATTTTGATATAAAATATTAATATAAAATCTTTAGGTCTTCAAAAGACTCTATTTTTTAAAAGAATGCCATTAATAATAAGATGAATTCAATTATGTCAAAATAAACATGAAAACTAATAGATCTATATCAAGGTTTCAAATTTATTGGGTGCAAGTAAATATTAAAGAGAAAATACTACACTTTTGTTACTATCCAGACCTTGGAAGCTCCACTAGTAGTAAAAGAATTTCATAAAAAAAGAAGAAATTGATTACTTTAACACATATTCTTCTATGGTTAGAATAACATTGATTGTGATTTTATTCGCATTGGTATCCATACATCATTTTCACATCCACCAAATTGATGTAAAAACAGCATTTATGAACGGTGGCCTCAACGAGGATGTATATATGGAGCAACTGAAAAGGTTTGTTCTGCTAGAAAATAAAAAAGAAAGTATGTATACTCATTAAGTCATTATTTGGATTGAAACAAATACCTAAACAATGGTATGAGAAATCCAATTCAAATATATTATTTTATGATTTTATGCATCATGTAGTTGATAAATGTATTTACTTTAAAGTGTGTAGTGATTACATTATTATTATTATGTGTATATGTTGATGACATGTTACTTATTAGTAATATAATGAAAGATGTAATCGAAATGAAAAGATTTTTCTCTTCTATTTTTAAAAGAAGGGTCTTGGGTAAGTGGATACCATATTGGGTATCAAAGTTAAATATAAAAATAAAAAAAATAATAATAAATATATTACAGGTTATGCGTTGTGTCAGTCTTACACTGAAAAGATATTAAGAAAGTTTAGCCACTTGAAAATTAAAAAGGCAAATATTTCATTTGATCTAACTATCAAGTTAAAAGAAAATGATGGAAGACCAATTGCACAGCTTGAGTATGCCGGTTCTTAGGCAGTCTTATGAATGTTATGCAATGCACAAGATCCAATATAGCATATGTTGTGAATAAATTAAGAAGGTTTACCAGTGATCCCAATGTTGAACGGTACTAAAAGTTATTGGTAGGGTTCTTGGTTACCTCAAAGCAAATAAAGAACTTGAGCTATTCTACTTAGAATTTTCGTTATATTGGAAGGATATACCGATGCGAGTTGGATATCGAGTGCAGGGGACAATGAGTCCATAACAGTGTAGGTATTCACCTTAGGAGGTGTAGTTATCTCTTAAGGATCCAAGAAACAGACATGCATAACACATTAGACAATGGAATCCAACTTCATATCCCTAGCTGCAATAGGTAAATATGTTGAGTGGCTAAGAGATTTCTTATTAGAAATTTCATTTTGTGCGAAACTTATACTGGCTATTTCACTTCATTGTCACAGTGGAGCTACTTTAGTGAGAGCCTATAATGATATATATAATGAATAATTCAGGCACATAAGTCAGAGACATGACCATATAAAGTATTTGATTCAAGATGGAATCATTGCGGTCTTATATATAGAGTCAAGTAATAACTTGGTTGATTCTTTTACTAAACATCTAATAAGAGAAGTAGTAGGGACATCATTTAGAGGGATGAGGTAAAATTATTCACTAAAAGTTTCACTAATGATAAAAACGTAACCTAACATCAGAAATCTCTAAGTTCGAGTTCAATAGGTAAAAATAAATCACTAACAAGTGAAAAGTTTTAGCACTAAAACTACATAAAACATCATCTATGATTAATAGTATTGGCTGTTATAAATAAATGGTTGAGTCATAAACACTTTTAATGAAATCCAGTTTAAATGACAAGTGTTTTAAGAGTAACAGTGACACTAGAAGGATTTTACTTATATGGACGTAGAGGTGGTGCTACCTCTTATGAGAGTTTGAGTTTCTTTCAAAATTATTCATGAAGAATAATAAAGTACATGTGTTGAGGGTCAAATATTGCATATCATACCACATTGATTGCCTGTATTTATGAGCATAATACTGTCTAACGCCCGGTTTTAACCGTGTTTGTGATGCAGAGTGTATTTACGAGTATTGATTGAAAAATGGTACTTAAAGCATGAAATTAACGCTCCGATGACAGCAAAGGCAAGGGACGGACCCAAGGGGACCAAGATCGACGAAATTACACGCCAGAGATCTTAAGAAAATTAGAAACTGAAGCTCAAGTGGCCCAAAAGTCAGCCAGAACGCGAGATCATAAGGTTTCCACCATCTGTTCGGCTTGAAACTTCATAAAGGACTTGAGGACCATAAATTAACCATACAAGTAAAATTTCAGCCATTGGATATCTTTGGAAGTACGCAAACAGGAAGATCAGTCCCTTGGGATTCGACCTCGGTCTTACCGAGTTTATTACTATATCACAACCCTGCACTTGGGGAGTGAACAAGTTTTTGGTGCCATGGCCGAGGACTGACGGCTACGTTTTTCTGAAATTAACTAGTTTTAGGATTAGTTTAAGATTAGGATTTTTTAATTTTAGGTTAAAATTCTTTTTCTGTTTTTAGAAACTAATTTGTTTTTCTATTTTGTAGGATCATGACATAAGTTCTAATTTGGTAATCCCTTTCTAATTTCTCTACTTTTTCTATTTTTAGAATTAGGATTTTAGTTTTAGAAATTTGAAATTTTTTTCCTTTTTAGAAACTAACATTACTTGCTATCTTAGGATTTCTAATTTAGAACTTTCTAATTTTAAGTTTTCTATTTTTATAAACTAATTTCTTTTATTTTTTTTTTTTCAAGATCTTAACATAGGAACTTCTCATTTGGTACATTCTTTCTAACTTCTCCTCCTCTTACTTTCCTTACTGATGTAGGATCTTTTCTTCTATTTTTCTTAAGATTAAATTCAGATTAAGAGTTTCATCATGTATATGCACGAGTGACAACGTCAATATACTGAGAAGAATAAGCTATTTTGCGATGATGATGATATAAATCAACCTATGTCTCAAAATTTTTCTTAAACTATCATCGAGAACCGATCAGAATATAAAGATCCAACACCTAAGAAGTCATTACGTGATTATATGCAGGAGAACAATTACACCCCACGAATTAACAAAATAGTACATGAGTGTTGGGGTTATCATAACTATAGTTGTGAGAATTACTATCACCCATCCGATAAAAAGAAAATAATGCGTGATTATATCATGAGTGATAATAAGTATTACCAACCATCAGATTCTCCCACCTATGATCCGTATGACTACAATCAGTGGAAACATCAAAATTGAAAAAATGAACCAACAACATGTTATAATGATTATTCTCTTGGATCCCCTACCTTTGAGATCCAACCAAAAACGATCCAAGAGAATTCATATCAGCATGACATGGCCTGTCTTGAGGAAATTCGAAAATCAATGGAAACACTCATATCGCGCCTTGAAAAGATAGAGGAGGCTTGCTCATCCCAACCACAACCAATCTAGAAATACAATACGAGGAAAGTGATCCGCACTCACTTTTAAAAAAATCTGAAATTTTGAATGAGAAGTTGGATTCCGTTAATGAGCATGCGGTTCAATTTCTCGATGAGTCGATCTCGATGATTATTTAAAAGAATGGTGAAGATACATGGGTGTCTTTTAAATACAGTGATGATGACATACCTTCCTTACATGACACACAGGATTTCAATAATGAGGTAGAAGTTAGTTTATAGAAACCTCAACCCAATCTGGGAATAGAATGTGAGGAAAGCGATCCCATCCCTGCACGGAATTAGATGATGATGCGTATTGGGATAATGATCATGAATGTGTAACCCAAATTCTCCTAGAATCCATCTCAAGTTTGGTCTAGGTTAATGACCAAGATGTACACGAAGTGGTCGGTCATAATGAGCCACTCTGATGTAGAGCGGGTCGCAGACAATTTCATGGCCAAGATGGATCAGGAAAGGCACGGTTGATGACAGAAGTGATCCAGACCATCAGACCTTAGATCGGGCGTATCTCGCAATCCGGGATGAGTTATCTGACGTAAAATATATGATTTTGGGGTAGAACGAGCTACTTTAGCCAACCAACCCCACCGGGTTATGTAGCCCGAATTTATGAGAAATCCCCTAATCGACGGTCGTTTCCCCATTTAATTTCATTTTTACTATAAATAGTAAGTTTTAGTCTGCTTATAGTTCTTCATCTGTTAAGCTTTAGGAGTTGTGTCCAACAAGAAAAGTGCTTAGGATAATTAGGAGAATGGTTTGGTGAGGCCAAATAGGACACTTACTATTTTTGGCCGAAAACCTTGTGCACTAGTAGACATCACGACCGTCTATAAATAGTAAGTTTACTATTTATAGTAAGTCGCAGATTCTATGAGTTTTAGTTGTAGTTTGAGCCTGATTTCTTTCCTATTGCTTGGTTCCCTTATTTAAAGGGATGTAAACTCATTTTTCTTCATTCATTAATCAATTTTAAATTTATTAGAATTTATTTCTATTTTCTTGCTTTCTTTCCTCGTGGATTCGAGAAGTCTCTGTGAGGAGTCCAGAGAAACTCCATGGATTTGGAGTAGTTATCATCTTAAGGAAGACGGTGATCGACCTCACGTCCTTCCCTGCATCACACTCCCCTCACCTGACATGTCTGATTTAAAGGTGGAGGATGAACCCCTTACAACCGACCCTTCTAACTTTTGTGAAACATGTTTAGACCACTCCTCTGAATCGAATGATGATGTGATTCAGGAGAATGACGAATTGCTCGCTACGACCCTGAAATTTGAAACCACTCAATTGAGGCCACCATCTGAGCTGTACACGTTTGATAATTCAACGCCTCGATTGAGTAGTCTCAATGAACAAAGTGATCACATAGATGTTTTTCCTATTGATTTTCAATATGTCTATGAAGGACTGGAGGAAGAGAGCGTACATCTGGCTACTTTCAAGGATAATGGATTCCTTAGGCAGATCATCATGAGCTACAATGTGAAAAATAAGTCATACTCAGTTGAACTTTCCAACTCTTGGGATTGCTTGGCACACTTTGCAGGTTCAAACAATCCCATGTCAAAGGATAAAGTGAATACCTTGCAAGATAACATATTAATAGTTATCACTGACCGAGAGAACCCTTATTCTGAAACCCTCTCTTCCCCTGATCCTAAACGTCTACCAGTAAAGGAAGAGGAGCTGAAAATTGAACCGAAGTTTGGAGCTTCGAAATATGTTGAGACTACATCACTTCTTAAGAAGTTTTCTAAACTTTATTTACTTGTACTCGCTGATTCACCATGCGATACTAACGTTGAAACTTCTTTTGTTATACGTGAATCGTATATATTATGGATAGCTCAAGCAATTCAATAGAAGATTTCGTATGAGGTACATAAATCTCTCTGGAAAGTCATGCTCCAGGGCACCCAAGCCTATTGCAAAAAGGGCTTTTGGATGATCCTGTTGAGGAACTTACTAAGAAACTTATCAAGATATTGGCCAGAAGAGGAACCTTGCGGCATGATCGATTCAATGTTTGTGGGAAACATTGCTGCAAATCCTCACGAGACTACAACTCGTCCACTAGGGGCAACTTAGGGGTTTAAAGGCTTGTTGCGTACGCTAAATGCAATCGAGAACACCTGTGAAAGTGATATAGGTAGGATTTTATTTTTGTTATTTTTATTTTACTTTCTCTCTCGTGCTGGCCAGCTTTCATGTTGCGATCTCTTGAAAAGTCTCTCTCTCGATTCGTTATCCAGGTAATATCTTCCCATCACTTTTTCCTTACTTTTGTTGTCCCATGTGCATTGCATGTTCATACCTTTTACATTGAGGACAATATAGATTTTAGGTTGGGGGTGGGAGATTAGGTAACCTAATCAGTATTTTTTTAGCCTTGAATTTTTTTATTTTTCTAAAATTTCTTGTGAATTCGAAGTGATTTTGACATTCATCTGTGACTTAGAATTTCAAGATACATGATGATGATAATTTATGACTCTTGGATTCCATATCTGTTAGATTTCATAGTTAAGTTTGAATTATTAATCCAGAATTAGAAGTTGTAAACATTGATTGAACTATGATTTCATACGTCACATCTTACTTACACATTAAGGTTTCAGTTTGATATTGAAGGGTTAACTTGGTAATCACTATGCATGTAAGGAACCAGCTTGAAAATTCGCCTGTCATGGTCAATTTTTTTTTAAAAAAAGGATACATTTGTAAAGGGTTGGATGAATAATCTTCACCATAGGTTTGCTCCCTATAGGTGTAGATTTAATTCTCCATAAGATGATATAAGGGTTGGGTGTACAGTCTTCACTTTAGGTTTACTCCCTATAGGTGCAGATTTAACTCCCCTTCTTGGCATACTTTTAATGAAAAAATCAAAGGCTGAAAAAAAAGAAGAAAAAGAATGATCTATGAGGCACGTTTTAGTTTAGGTTTTAGGTGTCCTGAATGCTCTGCTGGTTACCAATGATATCATGGAATAATGGATTGGATCTCTTAATGATGATAGGCCGAGATTACACTATACACCCATGGACCTCAATGTTTAGATTTCTTTCTAATTGATGGATTAATTCTTTGTACTTGATTATGAAATTTACCGTGCACTTGAGCACAGGAGAAAGTAATATCTAACATTCATGAATCTTAGAATTCTAGGATCTATATTGCTTTACAGAAATCACTCGAGTTCATAGAAATTATCCTGTAATTCTTAACTTATTTTCGCATACTTTGCTCGGGACTAGCAAGATGCTAGTTGGGGGTTGTGTTGAGGGTCAAATATTGTATATCATACCTCATTGATTGCATGGATTTACTAGCATGATACTGTCTAATGCCCGATTTTATCCGTTTTTGTGATGCAGAGTGTATTTACGAGTTTTGATTGAAAAATGATGCTTAAAGTATGGAATTAACGCTCTGATGACACCAAAGGCAAGGGACGGACCCCAGGGGACCAAGATCGATGAAATTACACGTCAGAGATCTGAAAAAAATTAGAAACTGAAGCTCAAGTGGCCCAAAAGTCAGCCGGAATGCGAGATCACAAGGTTTCCACCATCTGTTCGGCTTAAAACTTCATACGAGACTTAAAGACCATAAATTAATCGTACCAGTAAAATTTTAGCCATTGGATATCTTTGGAAGTGCGCAAACAGGCAGATCAGTCCCTTGGGATTCAATCTCAGTCTTACCGAGTTATTACTACATCACAACCCTGCACTTGGGAAGTGAACAAGTTTTTGGCCAAAAGTCTCCCCGATCTCTACAAATGGATCCTCTGAATCCCTAGTTTTTCTTCTCTGAATTTCTCTATGTTCTAGATAATTATTCCACCATTATTCTCTAAATTTCATTCAATTTAGATTTCATCTTAGTCTAATTCTAGTTCTACTTAGTTTCAGATAACATACAGATTTGAGTCTATTAGGATTCGATCTCGGTCTTACCGAGTTTATTACTACATCACAACCCTACACTTGGGGAGTGAACAACATGGCCATTAAAAGTATTGAGCGAGTAATATAAAAGAACTCATATAACGCATATGTGATTATGTGTGTAGTATTTATGGTTCTGTCACTAAGGAATAATTGGTTCAAGGCTGCGGCTGACTAGAGATTTCGATAGAACTTTGAAATACTTACACTAAAGAAAGATTCAAATTGAAATATATATTTCTTTATACATAAGAACTATATATTATCTCTATTAATTTTTTATTGTTTAATTTAACCAAATGGAGGATTATTGAGAATTATTTTTGGTTAAAAAATAAATTTTAAATTTTAAAAATCAAAATTCAAATTTTGAATTTGGTTTGAAATTTTCATTTTCCCTTCAAAAGTAAATTTGAAATTTTGGAAAAAAAAAAATTAAAAAATACAGATTTTCGTTTGTCCAACATCGCTTAAAAATGGGGAGCTTTCATGGTTTTTAAGCTCTCCTTTGGCATATTTACTTGGAGAAATAAAGAAAGAGAGCTTGGGGTTATGTGTTCCAGTGCAGAGCACTAATTCACGCACACGATGGCGCTAGCGTTGGTGTGGGCAAGGGCGTGGAAACAGTTTGATCCGTCTGTTGCTAAGAACGGCGAGAAATTGACATTATTTAATGCTAACAGTTTGAAAACAAACAATCCATTCAGTGATCCAAATGGTCATATCATTAACTGACAGTTCAAAACCTCTAAATTAATGAGCCAACAATCTGAAACATATGGATTAATGAGCCATCGGTCAAAACGTCTCTTGCAACTTTCTAACCATTGATGGCATCAGATCAACAGTCCACTAGCCCCATCTATATAAACAAGATCTCTCCCAGTCCAGATCATCAAAAAAATCAACAAATTAACCTTCTCTAAAAAAAAACATCTTCCCCATTTCATTTAATAAATAAGAAAAACTCATTGTGTTGCCCAGTCCTGCAATTTATCGAGTCTACCAAAGACCAAACTCATTGAGTTGCCAAGTCCTACAATTTATCGAGTCTACCAAAGACCAATGTGTTAGCCGAGTTCCTACGATAATTCCTTCGTAATTGTTACACACAGATCAAAGAAAGCCGACCTTATCCTGAGAATAATTTACCCGCAACCCCTTCATGGTCTTTAATGTAAAAGGAGAGGGCAAATCACGCTTTAAAACAACTTATTAAATATATACTTGTATTTTTTTATTCAAATTATCATTTCTGAATATTTTACAACAGCTCCTTGTATCGGTTTGAAAGTAGAAAGTAACAGATGTGTTGAACGGACTAAATCTAGTCTCCTCAAGACCACACCAAGCTGGGTATTTCCCTGCCTCATAGATCAGGCTAGGTGGTGCAGGGTCAGTATGCAGACCCGCGTCCTATCATACGTCATTCGGAGAGCGGGAGCGGATTCGATTAGGTCCGACAACATTGAGTTCGGTGTGGCTGTGACAGTAGGGCCCACCATCATATACGTGTGTTGTATATTCACACAATCCATCCGCTAGTCAGATCCAAAACCCAAAGTATACGACACCACAAGAAATGCCAATGGCTTAAACCTCTCTAGGGTCCACCGTAATTTTTATTTGCCATCCAAGCTGTTGAGAAAATCACATTAACCTGAACGAAGGGAAAACATAAATATCAGCTTGATCCAAAAAAATTTGTGGCCAACAGGAGTTTTTAACGGTCAGTTGCCACTGTTTCCTGTGGTGTGGTCCACCTGAGATTTGGATCTGGTTCATTGTTGGGGCTATGCCTTAAAATGAGGTGTAAAAACGGTTGAACGGCATTGATATACATCACATACATCAAAGTGGCCCCACCGTCATGGCCTGACCAAATCAGCTTCCTATCATTCCACCGTTGCATGGTCAC
Organism: Magnolia kwangsiensis; assembly: GCA_037074715.1. Lineage (NCBI taxonomy): Eukaryota > Viridiplantae > Streptophyta > Magnoliopsida > Magnoliales > Magnoliaceae > Magnolia > Magnolia kwangsiensis. Next base: position 144,361,861 of record CM073575.1, on the reverse strand, counting down.
GCATACCAGAGATCTGGACCAGTCGTCTGGTATTGCACACAGAGAACATGCTATCTACTTAGATTAGGTAGTACCCTTACCCTTCTCACGTGAGCCAGCCATGTACGTTGAATCTGGACTGTTGATCATGTGAGGCCTGTAATCACATGCAGCCTACCACTCTTGAAGAATTATAGGGTCCTGATGACGTAGATAGCGTGTTTTGATGCGACTCGTCTATAGAAGTGGGCCATTATTTTTCATCCACGCGGTTTTTGGTGGGCCCCACGGTTGAGTGCCCAAAAGAAAACATTTCCGGTGGGAAGTCTCTATCCATCAATCTGTTTTATTCTCTCTACCAACCCTATGCTGGTTATGCTTGACCATCCATATCAGCCTTCTGATTGAAGGGTTAGGATTTTCCGATGCGAGGAAGTTTTGGGGCCCTCTCTTCCTCCAAGTGGCCATTGGATCAACGGTCCAGATCCCTGATCCATGGGTCCACATGTACGGATTGGGTGGATGAAATCAATGTTCACGTCCAGATCACCAGGAGGATCTTGTGCTCTGCGCACCGACGGTTGCATGTGCTTGGGAACGCGTCATTTGCGTCACGTAGGGTTTTTCGTAGGATAGAAGCATGCAAGCATCGATCGTGACACGTGTCCATTGAAAAGGACGGAAAAAGGATACCTGTCTTCCACTTTTAGCCGTGCTAGGTACATGTACCCAGACAGCCACGTGGGTGGAACTTCCATAAGATCCACACCGTACATCAGGTACGCTGCCCCATTTTCACTTCAGGGTCCGCAAATACTGACCATCCAATGCTTAATTAGGCCATTCCCTTCAAAAATTGAAATGGGACAAGCACTATTAGTTTTGCAAATGGCCCACCGTGAAGTTTATATGCCATCCAATCCACTATCTGATATTCCTCATGACGATGAAGGAATTAGCCAATAATCACCGTATTCTAAAACTCAGGTGGGCCATATCACGTGTGGATTTAGAGGTTTTTAACTATTATTTTATCAGATAGCCCACTTGAGTCTTGAATCAGCCTGATTTTTGACATAGAGGCTAAACAAGGGGTGATGCACCTGATGGACGGTGGATTTCATTCGTGTTTTAACTTGCTTCCCGCGTGAATCGTGATTGAAGAGAAAATTTGCATTGCACGTGCAGCCATTGGTTACATATGTGAGAGACCCAGGCCATCCACAAAGGATAATGCTAATGTAACGGCCACGATCTTATTAGAACCTGCACCGTTGGCACGTGTGCAGCGAATCTCCCCATCCATCCATTCACGCGCGTCTCACCTTAGCATTTCTAAATTTGAAAGGCCCACCTTATGATAATATAGGAATCCGAAAGTCTAGATAATAATAATAATAATAATAATAACAACAACACCATGTTCGGTCTCAAGATTAAAGTGAATAGAGAGATTCGACGGTAGAATGCGCGTGTGGACCGACACGTGGCAGTGCCCAATAACGAGATAGTAATTTTTAATACTCAATTCACATGGCCCGGTCGACCGGTAAAGCCGTTAGCGCGTGGACCACCGAATCAAATGGTCACATCTTTTTGCGACCGTTTATCTATCACGCAATTATGTTTTGTTATAGGATCCTTCACCTAAGGCTTTGCTGGATGTACTCGCGCTCTCAGTTCTGACCGCAGGGTCCCATGTTTCCATAATCCAAGCCGTTGGTCGTATTGGGCCCACACCCATTAAAAAATATATATATCTTCTTGATGGGTTGATAATAGCCACTAATCATGGAATATTTCTTATTTGAGCGTGAAACGGGACGACTGCCGTTTTTCCTCTTCATGATAGTCTGTTTTTTTGGTACAGATGGAAAGGTTTGGATTCCGTTATTGATGATCATTTGCGGCCACATCCACCGAACCGTGGGATGCGGATTGCGTCCTACCTGGGAACAGGGAGGAGCTTTGAGTGGCCACCATCGGTCTTAACCGCACTGTCCATTTTCTATTACTATTATTTCAAGTTATAAGTTAAAAAATGAGGCAGATCCAACGCTCCAGTTATTACACAGTAGGGATTGAACTCTTATTGGCGGAAACTTTGTGAGTGCCACTGAAGTTTTGAAGTTTTCTCAAAGCTGATATTTGTGTATTCTTGAAGCTGATAATTATGTTTTCTCTTTATACAAGTGGACGTAACTTTATGAATAGGTTAAAAGGCAAATAAGCATCACGGTGGACCCTGGAAAAGTTTCAACTATAAAAGCTTCTATGTGTGAACACTTGAGCCTTAGATCTACCTTTTTTTTTTCTTTTTTCTTTTTTTTTTACACCCACACACTCACGTCACATGCACACACACCCCACACACGCACACTATAGGATATCACCACCATGTGTACTCAAATCCTTGACCCGGTGTTGAAACTCCAGGGAGTCTACCACCCAGGTAAGAGTAAGGACCCAGCCTTGGATCTACCTTAGTTTTGAGCTTATACCCTGAAATGATATGAAAAAAAATGAACAGACAGTAACAATAAGACCCATACATCACGGTGGCCACTCAAAGCACCATGGGTAGGGTAGGACACAATGCGCGTCCCAAACCATGGCCCCTACTTACCAATAGACTAAAAAATGAGGGATATGGTTTGGCTAGTGACCCCAACATCAGCCAGCTAGTTGATGTGAAAGTTTTGTGGGCTCTAGAATGATGTATGTGTTTTGTTCGTGCTATCAATCAATTTTGACAGCTCATTTTAAAATATGAGTTCAAAAATAAAACATATTCAAATCTTAAGCGGACCATGCCACTAGAAACAATGAGATTCAAATCTTAAGTGGACCGTGCCACTAGAAGCAATGAGATTAAGTGCTCATCTTTGAAAGCTTTTTCGAGCATAGAAAAAGTTTTGGATCAACTCAATATTTATATTTTCACTTGATAGTCGACTTTATAACATTATCAACAAGTTGCATGGCAAATAAGCAATCAATTGGTTCTAGTAACTTTTAATGGATGGAGAGCGCAGATAAAGCACATATTTCATGGCGGGCCTACGGAGCTTTGACCCTAGTTAGCTGGTGTTGGGGTCACTAGCCAAACTGTGTCCAAAAACCAGGACATGGATTGCCTGTGATAAGAAGCTTGGTGAGGCCCACCAAGATGTCTGTGAAAAATCTATTATCGGTCTATTTCTATTTTTACGTTAGGATGAGCCCAAAAGAGAAATACAAAACTCTACAGTAAAAATCTCCCCTAGTCTGCGTTTATATTTATATGCCATCAACACCATTCATAAGGTCATTCACATGGGTTGAATTGAGAACACAAAAATATTAGCCTAACCAAAAACTTCCAAAGCCCGACCAATGTTTCAATGATGGACATTCATTCCTCACTGTTTCTTGTCGTGCAGCTCACTTGAGTTTGCATCTCCCTAATTTTTAGCCAATGTCCTGTCCTAGTATGATCCGGAAAATTGGATGGATGGGATGGATTTATCGCGAACATCAGGTGAGCCCCACCTAGCTTCCTGTCGCTGGCCATCCTTCCCGCAAGTGTACCTAGCTAGAGACATGGTCGGATCAGGGGTCTACGGGACTACTATGATATTTATGTTTTATACATGCCGTCTATTCAATATTACTGATTTCAAGACACGAGCCTAATAAGAAGTAAGATTAGCAGTTCACCAGAAACACACTACAAAAAGTAATGGGAATTGAAAGATTATTACTGAAAACTTCTTGGGAAGAATAAAAATTTTGAATCAAACTAATATTTATATTTTTTCTTGACTTATAAATAGGTTGGATGGCAAATAAACTGCAACGTGGACTCTAGGAAGTTTTAGACGAGAAGGGTTCAAACCCATTGCTTATACACAGGAGTGTGGTTCACTTAGCCTTTTATCTGCATTTTATTTTATTTTATTCTATCACGCCCTGAAATGATCTCTAAAAATAGATGAACGGCACGTATAAAAGATATACACGAGGGCGGCCCATAGCGCTACTGACAGGACCGCCCGGCGTCCTTATCTTGGTTTTTCCTCTGTCGTACTATGGAGCGTGTGTCGCTGGCTAATGATGACCATGTGCTGAGTGTTCAGACGATCAAAGCCGTCCACTCTATTTAAAATATGTAGTACGGGGTAAATTATTTTTCTGAACGGATGATTGTGACCTTCTGTACATAAATTTAGAACAATAAAAAGAATATTTTTAATGCCTCTAATTAATCAAAGCTTAGGATCACTAACGAAGCTTGATAGTGAGTAATAGATTATTTATAGAACTAATAAGAATATGGACGGTCCAAATAATCAAACCATCTCAGTAAGTGGGCACGAAGCGTTGAAATCTTCACGAAATGATCGAAAACTTTGATTTTTAGAACTTAATTCCAGCCGTTGAAATCTTCCTTTACTACTTATAAATTCATCTATATATACTCGTGGTCAATACCGTCCATCGAGTTCAATTTTCTTACGGTGGCTCGTATAATAGGACGCGGATTGCGTCCTAGCTACCCCCGCCCGTCTACAGCTGTGAATGGGCAGGAGCTTTGATGGCCACTGTGATGTATGGGTCTTATCCACACCGTCCATCCATTTTTTCCTATCATTTTAGGATGTAAGGCTAAAAATGAGACAGATCAATGGTTCAAGTGGACTATACAATAGGGATTAAACTTTTGCCGTTGAAAACTTCATTGGATGGTAAATAAACATCACGGTGGTGCTTAGAAAAGTTTCAACGGTAAGAATCATTATCACCTCGGCTTCCTGTGGTGTGGTCCATTTAAGCCTAGGATCTGCCTCATTTTTTTACTATGCTATAAAATGATATGAAAAAATCAGATGGACGGTGTAGATAAGATCTATTCATCACGGTGGCCACTCAAAGCTGCTTCCCGTTTCCAGCTGGAGACGCGGGGGTAGGACGCAGTCCGCGTCCCGTATAATATCGATTCCACACGGTTTGTGGTCCCAGCGGTTGGCGACAAGCGCTGCATTGCGTGAGGCGATAGAGGCAATACGAACATCCTCGGGAGAAGGACTAGAGGAAAGGAATGTTGTGTGAATAATTACAATGGTTCGGCTCTAAATCAAGGTTTACTACAGTCGGCCTTGAAACGCATAAATGAGGTCCACTTTTCATGATCTAAAACGTTGATGCGAGAGAAAGCATCATGAACGGCCTGTAAACCATAAATATCTGAGATTGGACGATCCTGTCCATGGATATTTAGCCTATTTTTCTTTATTGGATGACAGCCATTGCTATATTTCTTTCTCCGCACTAACATGTTTATTGGCTACCTTTTGACAGCTTTAGGAGCCGTCCATTTGAAATATCTTTGTTTAGAAGCAATAAACATTGGAATAATAAACATGTTTGTATGACCTAATTAACAGATTGGATGTCACATCTATACTACTGTGGGCTCTAGGAAGTTTTTAATGGTGGTCATTCAATTACTATTATATTTTTCGTGCAGTGTTGTTCACCTTAGGTTTAGATCTGTCTCATTTTTAAATCAAGCCCACAAGTAATATAGAAAGATGGATGGACGGCGTGGATAAAACATACACATCATAGTGGAGCCTGTGGAGCAATGACCATTAGCCACGTAGTTAGTGACAGTGTCACTGGCCAAACCATATCTAGGTGTGACACTCACCGTAGAGCCACCTTGATGTATATGTGGATTTTTCATTCAAATCATTTTAAGACATGAAAATGAAAAAAAAAAAAAAGCTAATCCAAATTTCAAATAAATTAAATTATCCAAATCTCTAGTGGTCCATACAACATAAAACAACCGTGGTGATTGATTATCATAAACTTCTTGTAGGCCACAAAAGTTTTAAATCAAGCTGATATTAATGATCCAAAACTTGTAGCCTATTAAAGATCAATCACCACTGTTTCCTATGATATGGTCCACCCAATGATTCCATCTACTTCATTTTTTGCATAATGTCCTAAAATGATTAAGAAAAATGGATCGATGGACATGGTGGATACAGAATACACACTTTAAGGTGGGCCTCACAATAGGGTCTCACCTAATCCGCTCCCCCCTAAATATCATGTGTTTGTTGTGATCCATCAAGACCACATTTTGATTGAGATGGTACAATGATTTGAACGGTCTATATTATCTGTTGAGGGCAAAATCTGGCATCCTTTCGATTGGACACCGGACTCCCGAACAAATTCGAGAAGAGCAACCTGCACGAAGAAGATGAGCAAAGGAGACCTTGATCTAGATAGAGGACCTTCCGATGCCTAAGTCAAGTTAAGGGAATCTGGGTCTAAGTTAAGATGTAGAGAGAAAATTTGTCAGATGTTGAGTACTTATTTATGTAGAAATTATTCGTATTTATATCTGAGGGTCACCTAGGGCGTGTCCGATAATCTTGGCTATATCATCGCCACTATGCAAGAGCTATGTGTGTGCGGTTGTTAACAGCTACCCGGAGATCGTGCTATAAGTATTACTCCAATCATGTGTTACTGCTTTCATTAACTAGGTTCCCATCTGAGTTGAACTCCCGGAGAGAGGCTTGGCTCGGAGGATGCTTGATGACTCATTCCGATTCTCGGGTCGATATCATAACCCTTTGAGAACCCTCAAGTCGAGCACTCGCATTGGGTTGAATGCGCATCAGTCCAAGGCCTTGATCATTGGTGCTTAAATTGACCTTGATGCGACTCAGTTTAGATTTACCCATAACATCACCTTTTACCTAGGATGGGTGCGTCCGCGGTACTCGGACTGCCTTTAGCCACATATCATGCGGATTAGTGGGTATAAGCAGTTATTTGGCGTAGACGTGGGTGGCTGCGCAACTGCTGCCAATTGCATAGTAGTGGGGACACCTCAAGGTCTCCTTTGTTAGTAAATTCCAATCTGAGCCCCGGAACAACTACCTTGGTCTCGGGTTACTTCGGGCCGACTGCTCAGACACTAGAAAGCTTCAGGTTCCGAGTCGGCCTTCCCAGCCTTGGATCCAAGGCGAAACGGATGTCGGAACAGAAGTCCGTCCCCCGCCTATTCAAGTAGCTTGGCCCTGATGAGCCTCATCTCCGATCTTCCCATAACATTCTCCATACTACCATAAATCATCTATTAATTCATAATAAAACTTCATAAATGACCATAGATTCCATTTTAGAGTTGAATGCTGGCCATTGAAAATTTCCTTCCGCATCCGGCTAAAGACATCCGTTCAACATAATTCTCACTTTCCATGTGGGCTGCTATGGGCGGCCGCATACCTGGATCCTGCGTGGCAGAGGCAAAACTAACTCTTCAACAAGAACGTGGAAGCATAGGATTTTTATGTGGATCCAAATCGTTGATTGAATGGACCACTCCATGGATAGGAAATTTGTTGGAAATCTCCAAGATTAGAGCATTCTAATCCTTCATAAATTGATCCTTCCTTCCACTGAATGTGGACTACTATACTTTTATTGTCAGCCTTCAATTTGTTGACCACCTTATCGAAGGGTTAAAATCTTCCAATCTTGAAGGTGAGGATAAACAAAACAATAATCTGGATCGTGAATCAAGGGGTCCTGCATCGCACCACAACCTAATATTTTTCTAAGACTAGTGATTGGACGTGAGTTGTGTTTCACAGAGTTCCCGCAGCACAAAACCTAGTAGGACTCACCGCCCTTTGAAATGCACTCCATCCATCAGTTTTACTTTTACCACTTAACGTTAAGACGAGATTTTAAGATTTAGGTAGACTTGAGATTCAAGTGAGCCGTTGTATAGAATAGAGTAGAAATTGAGCCCCCATCATTAAAACTTTATTACAACCAATAAATATTTTAGTCCAATCTTATATTTGTGTTTTACCTCCGTCCCCATGTGAATCACTTTACAAATGGGTTGGATGACTGATAAACATCACTGTCTACCTCGAGAAAGAAAAAATAAAAAATTCTCTCTAGTGTTTAAATCTCAGTACTTTTTCTCTAGTGTGGTCATTTTGTTCTTGTTGTTTACACCAATCCTATACTACTTAGGAATGACAAAAGACATCTTACTCGCATTTCAAGGATATTTTTTAGTCAATTTCTTTGACAACACATCTCTTACTAAAAATAAAATGATTCGAAGTTATACATTTGCCCGTGATCTAAAAAAGCAAGACAATGTGAGAGGAACATATGGTCATTACACAAGTGGCATGTGTTGTCGAGTAGTGTGCTTAACAAGCTTATAAAAGCATTTCTAATGCCAGTACTTTTGTAATTTGTGTCATCGTTGCAATACATTGAAGAGTAATGTAAATATTTATGATCTCCGTGGTTGGATTTCCTAATCAACTGAGTCTATAATTAGAAGATCACATCGATCACCTTTTACTGGTCATTCCCTCAATTGTTTGTCCACACAAACGATCACAAGTAATCTATCTTTTATTTTTTCTTTACTTGTTTTATATTTTTGCTATTTGTATTAATCTTAATTCTAAAGTAATACAATCAATGATCCATATTTTATTTTTAATTTTAATTGTCTAATATTACATTACTAAGAAATCTGAGGTTCTTGATTATTATTGAAAAAAGAAGGAAAAAAAAATCAATTAGCTCAAGGTAAAAATATCTCATTTACGACTAACCCCATTCTAAATTGTCTGATCATTATACATAAGTGGCTAGAGAATTATGTCAATATTCACAAATCTAATCTTATTGTTAATTTGACACTTGGGGTCGTAAGTGTTCAATATAACTCTAGTTAAGTATGATTTTCACATGCTCAACGCTATCCTAATCATCCAAGTTTTATTAAATAAGGACCGTTCATATTATTAACATATATGATCATGTGTTTGATTGAACTACAACACTTGTATTTGCCTAAAATTTTGCTCTCATCCTTAAAATGAGTTGGCCAAACTAATGAACAGAATGATTTCACAAGGACATCAGGGTGGCCCCCACAGGACTTTGTGTTGCCCAAAAATGGGGATTTGGGTGAAGCACTTCCCATTCCTTCCACTGGAAACAAAAGCATACAAACGTACGGTTTAAAAAGGTCTGGTCCACCAGTAAAAGATCACTAATGGATAGCTATGATTATATGATTGGTGGGCCTTTTCATTACTCACCCATCTGCGACTGGGCCCACTGGATTGACGAATGCCAATCATTACAAATGGCAATGTGTATAGTGGTGTCCTCAAAATACCGACATTTACCCCTTCACAAGCTATGGAGATTGTTGCAGCTAGGCACGTATGCAACATTTTGATGCGTGTGTAACTGTGCATAGACACATGTGAGATTAGCAAACCTAAAAATCTTATCAAAGCTTAGGAAGAAATAGTAAACCCTAGCTCATGTTTGATACCTTATGTGTACACGTGGGCTTATATTTGTAGGACGTGGATCGGCTAGTGACCCTGCCACTAGCCAGTGGTCGGTTCTCAGTGGGCCCACCATGATGCATGTGTTTCATCCACACTGTCTATCCATTTTTTTCATATAATTTTATGGTATGTTGAAAAAAATAAGGTATATCCAAATATCAAGTAGACCACATCACAGAAACAGTTGATTGAACGACCACCGTTAAAAGTTCTTGGGTGCAACAGAAGTTTTGGATCAAGCCGATATTTTTTTTACCTTCGTCCTGGCCTGTATGACCTAATCAACAGGTTGGATGTCAAATAAATATTACAGTGGGCCCTAGGAGGTTTTTAATGGTAGACATTCAATTACTACTGTTTTCCTGTGGTGTGGTCCACCTGAGATTTAGATCTATCTCATTTTTTGGTACAAACCTAAAATGACCTGGAAAAATGGATGGACAGCATGGATAAAACGCATACATCATGATGGGCCCACAGCCATTGGCTAGTGGCAACATCACTAACCAACCGCCACCATATTTGTTCTATCAAGCCATTGATCTGATGTCAACCATCGTGGATGAATAAATCTCAGATTCTAGTCATGAAATATTTTGTCCTTTCCCCATTGAATGGGACGGATTTTTTGGGCATAATTCCTCCAGGAAGAGGGCGATCAGATCAATGGAGTGGATAAACCGATCATGGCCCACATGTATAGATTAGGCACCAAACAAGGGAGTACGACCTAAGAAAATGGTGACGATTATTTCGAATGAGGAAGAAAATCCACAGGCATGCCGTGATAGACGCCACTTTTTAATCTATGGTTCGCAAGCAGAACTAAAAAACACCCACCAAATGATCCTATCTAATCGATGTTGACGCGGTGGTGATGTTGTCTCCTCCCATTTCTCTCTTTCTACAGTCCCCTCTCCCTAATACTCCCTGCCTACGTGTTAGAAAACTTTAGTTTTTACGAGCTTTGTCAAGTGCTCTTTTTTAAGTGTTTTTCTCTCATAAGATAACATGTATTAAAGATGAGAGATTTTTTTTTTGAGTTTCTTTGGGTGCGTGATTTCTTGTATAAAGAGAAGTAAACTTTATAATTTTTAATTTTATCCATGTTAGTAAAAAAAAAAAATGCTTTATATTTTCGATCCATATATATAAGCATATTACTGAACCACGTAAATATTTTTTATTCTTGTCTTATACTTTTGTTTTGAATATTTTATTTTGTATTTTTGTGTGTTGCTGATATCGACCATTGGTAGATGTAGCTGTTGAGATTTATTTTAATTAGAATTGGTTAAATTAGGAAATATAAATGTTAAAGTCTTACCTATATACTTTTTATTAAAATTAAAAAATATTTTGAATTTCATTGTTTTCTTTAAAACTTTGTTTAGAAAAAGTGAAAATTTTGAAAATTTTTAGTTCCATATCACCCATAGAGAAAAAGCTAGAGAAGTTTAAAAGCCTTGAGTTGTTTAGCATTCTTACTTGAAAAAATGGAAAGAGAAGAAGGCAGGACTAGAACACGCACACACATATATTTGCATGGTGTAGACAGTGGGTTGTGAGGTGGTGTGGATATAGATGCACTAGTGGCATAATTTGTACTTCAAACATGTCGTGAGCCCAACGGCCAGCAAATATTAACCATTTCGCTAATCTTTCAATGGATTCCTACCGTTGTTAAGTTTCAAGTAGCCGAATGTCATCGCTGTGCCTTTTGACAGTGAGAAACGATTACTTTCATCTTTTGAGTTAAGTCATGTCTTTTTATAAAAGACATGATTGTTGTGAATAGTTTTGGATGCATCTTAAAAAAATGTTTTTTAGTAAAAACGCTTAGCTCTTCATTCTTGATAAAATTCAGTATAAAACGGGGATTACAACACGAATTGCACTACTTTTCCAAAGGTAGAAATACTTTGTTAAATTCTCTTTTCTTTTAAAAAAGCACTCGAAGTAGACTTTTTGTTTTCACGGAACAAGGAGTCTATTAGAATCGTAACTGCATACTGAGTTCCTATTGTAATATTTTTGTGATTTCTACACACAAATCCATCAAGTGTTGGGGGACCATGTAAGCAAATTCTAAATTTGAATCAAACATGTGAAAAATAAACGCAACAAAACATGCACAAAAACACATAATTTTTACATGAAAAATCTTTATGAGAAAAAACTACAACACAAAGCGACAACAAATCCTCTATAAAAATGATTTACAGGATATTGATGAACATACAGATGTGAAAATTCTCAGTTTCTCACTTGTAAACCCTCGAATCAACTTAGCCATCATTGTTCTATCTAAATTCCGCAATTACATTCATACATATAGTGTTACAAGTGGAATATAAAATAAATTGTGAAATTACGCAAAACTATGTGCACCGTTGATATATGCATCGTTCGATGGACATAAATCGAACAACCCTCAATCGATCGAGCACCCGAACATGCCCAAAAGTGTCAAGAGAATTAATTGATTAATTTAGAGTTGCCTCTATAAATTGACCTGACTTGTCAATCGATCAAATCTAACTGAAACTATCCTAAGACCACAATTGAAATCTCTTATTTTTGATAGATTGAAGACATCCAAACAACACCAAGACTCGTCACAACAACGATCTCATACTAATGAGAATTATAAGTAATACTTTATAAAAAGCATATTCGATATGGACTTCGAAAATATTTTTGTTTTGTTTGTTTTTGCCTTGGGCTAAATAATTGGTGGATTATGAACTGTGTGGCTTAGCATAAAACCACTAATGGTCAAGGGGATCTAAATTAGTGGATAAACATTGTTAGATTAGTGCCCATGATTTGGACGGTTAGGTTTCCTAAATATCTAGTCACATGTATGATTGATAAGACACCACACCTCCAAACATGATAGTGAACTATGGCGGCATTTTAGCTTTAAAAAGATATTAAATTAACTTAAAAAGAAATGCTGCATTACTTTTACTTGTATCAATTTACCTGGACAGTCCAATCTATCCATTTGGACTATACCATGGGCCACAATGCATAAAGACCATAAGATAATCCAATCTATTCTTCTTCAGACCTTATTTTCTACATCTTTCCATTATCCAAGGAACGCATGAGGTCGTTAAATTGCCTGAGAAAAATGATTCTTTAGAATAACCATTAACCCATGACTGATCATAACAAATTGATTAATTAAATCGTTTTATGGACCTATTTTAACATAAAATTGATCTTAACCATCCAAATTGAAGGCATTTGATCGAATGATTAATACTTGTCAGATCAGTGTGATATTTTCATGGTAGCCGATGAAATGTTTGATCAACCTGATGAACAGTCTGGATCAATGGATTGGACTCTCTAAGTGTCCCTTTCCAACTAGGAGTAACATAACTTCTAGTGCTCCCGCAGCACTATAGAAATTTCTTAAAGTTAAATATAAAACAGTTATCGGTTTCATAGATACTCTACCGTGATTTTTTGAAATGACAAGATCCATGGAACAAGACGTGCATGATTTTCATATCTACGTAGCTTTGTCCTTTCTCATCTGAAAGGAGAACCGTCCAATTTAAAAACTAAAAACGATGAGCATTTGTCTTGGGGCACTAGATCTCATGACCATATGCATGATCGACCTGATATCATAACTCATTTGTCATTTAGAGAGTGTAATTTTAAATATTTTATTAGAGAAATGCTCAAGTACGTTGTATGTGGACGTTGTGGAGAAACTCACTGTCTTATACCGTGATGAATAAACTTTGTGGGGGCCACCGTGGTGTCTGCATTTCATCCCTGCCGTTCATCCATTTTTCCACCTCATTTTAGGGCATGAGCCCATAATTGAAGCATATTCAAAACTTAAGCGGATCACAACACCCAAAACAATGCGAATTGAATGCATGCGGTTGATAACTTATAGAGGCCATAGAAATTTTTTCTCAAGCTGATGTTTTTGTTTTCCCTTCATCCATGTTTGTGTGATCTTCTGATCAGTTTGGATGACAAATAAACGTCACTGTGGACCCTAGGAAGGTTTCAATGGTCCACGTTTTATGTGGTGTGGATGTGGTCCACTTGAGCTTTTGGACATGTTTCAATTTTGGGCTTACTAAAATGAGCGTGGAAAAACGGATGGACGGCCTGGATAATGACACATAGATCACAGTGGGCCCACTACACAATCCACCTCCATTGTATGTTAACTTAACGTTCAATGTTCTTATTATTTTCTGATGACGTTTCACTCATGTATAACATCCAAGCCGCATGAAAGGTGGGTCTCATGATAAAGATCATCTGGGCCGAATATCAGAATAGCCCATTCATCAGCGATTTACACCTTCAAAATAAACGGGACAGCCGATGGTCCGGCTCAATGTATCGTGCGTGGCTGATTTGATGAGTGGATTGTTCCAATTTTTACTTGGGGGTGATCATAATGGTATGGTCCACCATTTTCACGGTTCGGATGTTCCACTGCAGAAAATAGACACATGGGATGGTCGTTAATATAATACTGTATGTGTACAGGAGTTACTGTCTGAAGTCCGCGACAGCTTATCCACCGTACATGTAAACGTTATAATAGGCATGCTCACTAAATTGTGGGGCCCAGTGTAGATATAGCATAATAAGAAAATTCAAACTGGTTCAATGGTCACAATCATTTTGGTTTTCCCTGATGAATTTGGATGCTGGCCATTTTTATTTTTATTTTTATTTGTTTTTCACACACGCACACGCACCCCCACACACTCGTACCTAGTGTAATTTCACCACCTATGGGTACTCAAACGCTTGACCGGATGCTGGCCATCTTTCTAATGTTGATTTGATGGTCAGAGATTGGATGGTTAAGAAATTAAGATTATTTTATCAATGTGATTTTCAAGCTAGGCTCATTCCATATTGGGGCCCACGATCTGGAAGGTCCTGATCGTCCGAACGATGGGGTAGCTTGCATGATTTCACGGATTCCCTTTTGCTAGTGATTTAACAAGGAACCCCACGTGTGCCACAAATTTTAGACGTTGGGTCCACCACAATCTACCCTCAAAGGTCACACGCTCAATTATTGTAACTGTCCATTCAGTGGGCCCATGATCAATCGTGCAAAATCCCGCTATCAATCCAATGGGCTCCACCGTAGCTTGTGAACAACCAGTTATATAAAAAGAAATCCTAACCGTTCATCTTCGAGGATCTAATTTTCATTCATTTCACAGTTAGGAATCTAGACGCTTTCCCAGTGGGACATCCATAGTGGGTCCCACTAAATGAACAGTTGTGATCACTGAGGATGCTGCCCAATGCAGCGTTAAGATTTCGCGAACTATCTTTTCTGGTAGTCTCACAAAAAACACTCACGAGAACAAAACAAAATAAATATATGAGAAAATGACCACTGTAGACAAAACCTTTTACCCAACGGTTTTATCGCGGAATAGAAACTTATGTTACCAAATTAGACTAGCACGTGCGGACAGCGACGTTGAGGACGAAACTACCGCTCCTTTTTACTGCCGCTGCTTTTCCTCTCCCTCCCTTCTCTCGCTCCATTTTTTTTAAAAAAAAAGGACGAAAACTCCACCGCTACATCTGTTGCTTGGATCGCACCACGCTCTAGCTGGATCCCACCTAGGGGTGTACACGAATTGAGCTAGCTCGGTTAGCTCGCTCTACTCAATCTGAAAAAAGCTCGATTCAGTTCGGTGTTGAGTTCAAGCAAGGTTGAATTAATTTTTTGAGAGCTCAAAAATGAGTTCGAGCAGGCCAGCTCAACTCGACTCGGATCAAATCTAGCTTGAATCAAACTTGGATCGATCTAGTTCGGTGACTTGGTTACTTTGTCATTAATGTTGCTCACCAACTGTTTGATAAAATGACTGAACGACATGGGGCTGGTGGCAATGAAGGTTTGGCTAGTGGCAAGGTGGATAGGAAGGTATGTACATGGAACAAATACTTTTTTTTCTCTTTATTATTATTATTATTTAGAAGGTGTTTGAGAAAATACCTATAAAATCATTGCCTTTGTAGGTAAAACAGTGAGATTTTGAAGTTGCAATTAAGGTGTTTGTGGAAATGCCTCAATAGCAAACTCGGTTCGATCTTAGCTCGAACTCAGCCCGAGCTGTTAATTGAACTGAGCTGAGCTGGCCAATCAGGCTCGAGGACCGAGATCAGCCAAGTTCAAGTTGAGGTTAGCCACTGTTCGAGCCGAGTCGAGCTGAGGCCAACTCAACTCGGTTTGACTCGATGTACACCACTAATCCCACCCTCTTTATTCATCAACATTATCTCATTTTTCTTGAAAATGTTCCCCCACGGAAGACAGTACGCATGACAGGTATGATATACATTTACCTAAACGGCGTAAATTTTTTGTGGGCCATTGAAATGCCGAATGAAGCTCCCATCTTGGTTTTTGGTTCATCCATGCGAAAATCATCCTATGGACATGATGGATTACAAGTAAAACATCATTGTAGGGGCATAAAAAGGTTTCCACGGTGGAAACACTGTTTCCTGTGGTGTGATCCACTTGATATTTCAATATGCCACCATTTTGGGCTGAAACCCTTGCTTTAGATGGAAAAATGGATGAACGTCATGGATAGTCCACATACATTCAAGGTGGGCCTAACTCAATATTTTTAATTTTTTAATTTTTTTAATATTTTACCATTAATTTTTTAAAAAAAGTTTTTTTAGGTTAGGTTGTTAGTACTCACCCATGTCAATACACACACTCCATGTTAGCCACCCCTACTAGGAATCGATACCAGGACCTCAAGTGTTGATATGAGGTATCTCTACTCAGTCTGCCAATTGAGCTATGGATCTGGGTGTGCCCAACTTAGTTAACTCAGCACTATAAGTGCGTACTGAAAATTTTATGAACCGCTCGGTCAATTTCATTAATTGCTCGATCAAATTCATCGAAGAGAATTTCATGTAAATCTCGGTCAATTTCATTAACTGATCGGTCAAATTCAACAAAGCAAATTGTTAGGCTAAGTCAATTACATTTAAAGTTCATTCTAATTCATGTTAACCTCACCCAATTTCAAGCTTGCCTCGCTCAAATTGATGTTTCCCTTGCTCAATTTCTCAATTGTCTCGTTGAATTTTTTCCGTTGCCTTGCTCAACTCCTAGGTTCCCTCGCTCAATTTCTAGGTTCCCTTGCTCAATCCTCGCTCCAATTTCTACGTCGCCTCGCTTGCCTCGCTCAATTTCTAGCTTTCCTCACTCGATTTCTAGCTTCCCTCGCTCAATTCCTAAGCTGCCTCACTCCAATTTCGATGTTCCCTCGCTCAAATCCTAGGTTGTCTCGCTCAATTTCTAGCTTCTTCGCTCAATTCGTAGGTTGTCTCGCTCAATTTATAGGTTCCCTCACACAATTTGTAGCTTCCCTCGCCTCGCTCAAATCCTAAGTTGCCTCGCTCAATTTATAGGTCCTCTCGCTCAATTTCGAGTTTGCCCCGCTCAATTTCCAGTTTGCCCCGCTCAATTTCTAGTTTGTCCCGCTCAATTTTCAGTTTGCCCCGCTTAATTTCTAGTTTGTCCCGCTCAATTTCCAGTTTGCCCCGCTCAATTGAGCGGGATAAACTGGAACTTGAGCGGGGCAAACTAGAAATTGAGCGGGGCAAACTGAAAATTGAGCGGGGCAAACTAGAAATTGAGCGGGGTAAACCGAAATTTTTTTTTTTTACTTTTGTAGGTCCCATCATGATGTATGTCTTATATCAAAACCGTCCATATATGAGCGGGGCAAACTGAAAATTTAGATTTAGGGTGTAAGTTTAGGTTTAGGGATTTGAAAATTTAGGTTTAAGGTGTAAGTTTAGATTTAAGGATAACAATTTTTGATACACTTTAGCTACGGATTATAACCGTAGCTATAATTGCATCAATATAATTTTTGAATTTGAGAATGGGTAAGTTATGGGTTTTGGGTTTGATTTTGATTTAGGTTATAGGTTATAGGTTTAGGTTAAGGTTATAGGTTTTTGGATTTGAGAATGGGTTCAGGTTTAGGTTATAGGTTTCAGTTTAGGTTATAGGTTTTTGAATTTGAGAATGGGTTCGGGTTTAGGTTATAGGTTTTAGTTATAGGTTTTGGTTTTGGTTTTGGTTTTGGTTTTGGTTTAGATTATAGGTTTTTGGATTTGAGAATGGGTTATGGTTTAGGTTTAGAAAATCGGGTTCAGGTTCGGAATTTGGTTTAAGTTTGGGTTTTTAAGTTTAGGTTTACATTTATGTTAGGGAGTTGAGATTAGAATTAGGTGTAGGTTTCACTTTAGAAAATTAAGTTTAGGTTATAGATTTAGGAAAAGGTTAGGTTAGGTTTAGGTTATAGGTTTTGAGATTTGGGAATAGTTTTAAGTTATAAGTATAGGTTTAGGTTAAGTTATAGGTTAAGGTTTAGGGATAGGTTATAGGTTTTGGTATTCGAGAATGGGTTCAGGTTTAGGTTATAGGTTTTGGTTTTGGTTTAGGTTATAGGTTATAGGTTTAGGATAAGGTTTAGGTTTAGGTTTAGGTTATAAGTTTTGGGATTTGAGAATGGGTTTGGGTTTAGGTCATAGGTTTAGGTTTAGGTCAATTTCATGTTTGTCCCGCTCAATTTTCAGTTTACAACGCTCAATTTCTAGTTTGCCCCGCTCAATTTTCAGTTTACCCCGCTCAATTTTCAGTTTGCCCCGCTCAATTTCTAGTTTGTCCCGCTCAATTTTCAGTTTGCCCCGCTCAATTTCTAGTTTGCCCCGCTCAATTTCCAGTTTGCCCCGCTCAATTGAGCGGGATAAACTGCAAATTGAGCGGGGTAAACTAGAAATTGAGCGAGGCAAACTGAAAATTGAGCGGGGCAAACTAGAAATTGAGCGGGGCAAACTGCAAATTGAGCGGGACAAACTGGAAATTGAGCGGGACAAACTAGAAATTGAGCGGGGCAAACTGGAAATTGAGCAGGGTAAATTGAAAATTAAGCGAGGCAAACTAAAAATTGAGCGGGGAAACTGAAAATTGAGCGGGACAAACTAGAAATTGAGCGGGGGAAACTGTAAATTGAGCGGGACAAACTAGAAATTGAGCGGGGTAGGCTGGATTTTTTTATTTTTTTTTTGCTATGTTACTTTTGTGGGTCCCATCATGATGTCGTTGTTATATCCAAACCGTCCATATATTTTACGAGCTCATATTAAGGCTTGAGACAAAAAATAAGATGAAAAATAAGATAGATCTAACTATCAAGTGGACCACACTGTAAAAGGCAATGGAAAATTGAACGTCTACCATTGAAACCCTTTTAGGGGTTACAGAAGTTTTGGATCATTATGAATTTTTTTTCCTCTTCATCTAGGTCTTTTTGACCCTATGAATGAACTTAGATGAGGATGATTTCTCACAAACGATCATATAACTCCTCTTGGTTTGTTTTCAATCTCATAAAGATTACTGATTTTTCAAGCTACTTCTGGCTTACCGATTCGTTAGGTGTATTCTAATTGATAACAGATTTTGTAATTTTTCATTTGGTAGAACTGATTGTTTGAATATCTTGTTTACATACCGAGATTTCTCATTTTTCTATTCCGTAGTGTTTTTTGTGATTTTCACTTTGTACAATCTTCTTTGAATTCTTTTATAATAGTTAGCATCTTGACAAATAGTTCTTTGTGGCATTGACAATCGAATTCAGCTCACTTCTAAATATAAGGCATTATATTGAATGGATAGTCAAATTTTGGTGTAAATATTTTTATAAGCAAATTTTTTCTTTCCTTTTTTTTCTTAGGTGCGTGTTTACAAAGAGCCATCACTCATTGTGGTTATAGTTATTCATTATGTGACAGGTTTTCAGGTGAGATGAACGAGTTTTAAAAGAAAACAGTCTGCGGTTTTGAGAAGCGATTCATAATGCCATTTTATGTTTAAATGCATATTTCAGATTCAAGTATCTGGTACGTCTCTTGACTCAAGAATGCACATGGTTGGAGTGGTCTGGCCATTTGGACAGACCGTGTTTATGTATTTACTCAAAATTGATGAAGTAGACCCGGATGTGCGTCGGAGCTATCCGGAAGAGCGGGGGTCCCTTGAAGGTGGGAACCGCTGTTATGACTATGATGAAGTTGTCCATTTTCTATGGACGGCATTGAAAGGGCCTGGCAATTTGGACAGGCCATGTTTATATTTGTATTTGCAGGTACCATACCCTTAACCTAAACCCGAACCGATTCTCAAACCCAAAAACCTATAACTTAAACCAAAACCAAAACCAAAACCTATAACCTAAACCAAAACCAAAACCTATGACCTAAACCCGAACCGATTCTCAAATCCCAAAACCTATAACCTAAACCAAAACCAAAACCTATGAACTAAACCCGAACCCATTCTCAAATCCTAAAACCTATAACCTAAACCTAAGCCTAAACCTATAACTTAAACCCGAACCCATTCTAAAATCCCAAAACCTATAACCTAAACCAAAACCTATAACCTAAACCCAAACCCATTCTCAAATCCTAAAACCTATAACTTAAACCAAAACCAAAATCAAAACCTATAACCTAAACCTGAGCCGATTCTTAAATCATAAAACCTATAACCTAAACCAAAACTAAAACCAAAACCTATGACCTAAACCCAAACCCATTCTCAAATCCTAAAACCTATAACCTAAACCAAAACCATAACCAAAACCATAACCTAAGACCTAAACCCGAACCCATTCTCCAATCCCAAAACCTATAACCTAAACCAAAACCTATAACTTAAACCCGAGCCGATTCTCAAATCCTAAAACTTATAACCTAAACCAAAACCTATGACCTAAACTCGAACCTATTCTCAAATCCCAAAACCTATGACCTAAACCCGAACCCATTCTCAAATCCCAAAACCTATAACCTAAACCTAAACCTATAACCTAAACCCGAACCCATTTTAAAATCCCAAAACTTATAACCTAAACCAAAACCTATAACCTAAACCCATACCCATTCTCAAATCCTAAAACCTATAACCAAAACCAAAACCAAAACCAAAACCTATAACCTAAACCCGAGCCGATTCTCAAATCCTAAAACCTATAACCTAAACCAAAACCTATGACCTCAACTCGAACCCATTCTCAAATCCCAAAACCTATGACCTAAACCCGAACCCATTCTCAAATCCCAAAATCTATAACCTAAATCTAAACCTATGAACTAAACCCGAACCCATTCTCAAATCCTAAAACCTATAACCTAAACCTAAACCTAAACCTGAACCCATTATAAAATTTCAAAACCTATAACCTAAACCAAAGCCAAAACCAAAACCTATAACCTAAACCCAAACCCATTCTCAAATCCTAAAACCTATAACCTAAACCAAAACCATAACCTATAACCTAAACCAAAACCAAAACCTATAACCTAAACCAAAACCAAAACCAAAACCATAACCAAAACCTATAACCTAAACCCGAACCCATTATCAAATATTCCAAAAACCTATAACCTAAACCTAAAACCATAACCTAAACCTCTAACCTAAACCTAAAACCATATCCTAAACCTCTAACCTATAACCTAAACCAAAACCTATAACCAAAACCAAAACCAAAACCAAAACCTAAGACCTAAACCCGAACCCATTCTCAAATCCTAAAACCTATAACCTAAACCAAAACCATAACCAAAACCTATAACCTAAACCCGAACCCATTCTCAAATCCCAAAACCTATAACCTTATCCTAAACCTATACTTATAACCTAAAACTATTCCTAAATCCCAAAACTTATAACCTTATCCTAAACCTATAACCTAAACCTAAACCTATAACCTATAACCTAAACCCAAACCAAAACTTATAACCTAAACCCGAACCCATTCTCAAATCCCAAAACCTATAACCTAAACCAAAACCAAAACCTATAACCTAATCCGAACCCATTCTCAAATCCCAAAACCTATAACCTAAACCAAAACCTAAAACATATAACCTAAACCCGAACCCATTCTCAAATTCTAAAACCTATAACCTAAACCCGAACCCATTCACAAATCCCAAAACCCAAACCCAAACCTAAACCTAAACTTAAAACCTAAACCTAAACTTAAAACCTAAACCAAAACCTATAACCTAAACCAAAACCTAAAACATATAACCTAAACCCGAACCCATTCTCAAATTCTAAAACCTATAACCTAAACCTGAACCCATTCACAAATCCCAAAACCCAAACCCAAACCTAAACCTAAACTTAAAACCTAAACCAAAACTTATAACCTAAACCAAAACTAAAACCTATAACCTAAAACCCGAACCCATTCACAAATCCCAAAACCTGTAACCTAAACCTGAACCCATTCTGAAATCCCAAAACCCAAAAATCAGTGGGGATTACAACAGGGAAAAGGAAAAAAAAAAAATGAAAAATGAAAAAGAAACCAGTAAGTTGGGGTCGACCGGCCTATGGCTACGGATTATAACCATAGCCATAGCTATAATGCTCTGCACTTATTTTTCTTTTTTCTTTTTTATTTTTTATTTTTATTTTTTACATAGAGAACTTTATTGTACCTACATTTTTTTTTAATACATGTTTATATAAATATGTGTGTGTATGTGTATATATATATAAATATAAATTTTTCTCCTTTTTTTTTTCATTTCTTTCTTTATTCATTTAACAAGAATATCTTCTAAAATAAAATTAGTTACTTGACGTACCACATATGATTTTGGGGTAGGAGAAGCTATTTTAGCCAACCAACTTAGTTATTTTCCAAGATTCCATCAGGTCGATGGTCGAAAATATATTTCATTCACTTCACAGTCAATTTCAATCACTTCATGGTCAAACTAGAAATTGAGCGAGGCAAATATGAAATTGAGTGAATAAATTAAAAATTGAGTAGGACAAGGTATGAATTGAGTGAGGGAAGCTAGAAATTGAGCGAGGTTTTGGCTACGTTATAGGTTTAGGATAAGGTTTAGGTTTAGGTTTAGGTTATAGGTTTTGGGATTTGAGAATGGGTTCGAGTTTAGGTTATAGGTTTTGGTATTGGTTTAGGTTATAGGTTTTTGAATTTGAGAATGGGTTCGGGTTTAGGTTATAGGTTTTGAGATTTGAGAATGGGTTCAAGTTTTGGTTATAGGTTTTGGTTTTGGTTTTGGTTTAGGTTATAGGTTTTTGGATTTGAGAATGGGTTATCGTTTAGGTTTAGGAAATCGGGTTCAGGTTCGGGATTAGGTTTAAGTTTGGATTTTTAAATTTAGGTTTACATTTATGTTAGGGAGTTGAGATTAGGATTAGGTGTAGGTTTCACTTTAAAAAATTGAGTTTAGGTTATAGGTTTAGGGAAAGCTTAGGTTTAGGTTATAGGTTTTGGGATTTGGGAATAGTTTTAAGTTATAATTATAGGTTTAGGTTAGGTTATATGTTAAGGTTTAGGGATAGGTTATAGGTTTTGGTATTCGAGAATGGGTTCGGGTTTAGGTTATAGGTTTTGGTTTTGGTTTTGGTTATAGGTTATAGGTTTAGGATAAGGTTTAGGTTTAGGTTTAGGTTATAGGTTTTGGGATTTGAGAATGGGTTCGGGTTTAGGTCATAGGTTTTGGTTTTAGTTTAGGTTATAGGTTTAGGCCAATTTCATGTTTGTCCCACTCAATTTTCAGTTTGCCCCGTTCAATTGCTAGTTTGCCCCGCTTAATTTTCAGTTTGCCCCGCTCAATTTCCAGTTTGCCCCGCTCAATTTCTAATTTGCCCCGCTCAATTTTCAGTTTGTCTCACTCAAAGCAAACTGGAAATTGAGCGGGGCAAACTATCAATTGAGCGGGGCAAACTGGAAATTGAGTGGGGCAAACTAGAAATTGAGCTGGGTAAACTGAAAATTAAACGGGGTAAACTAGAAATTGAGCGGGGTAAACTGAAAATTGAGCGGGGCAAATTGAAAATTGAGCAGGGCAAACTGAAACTTAAGCGGGGCAAACTAGAAATTGAGCGGGGCAAACTGAAAATTGAGCGGGATAAACATAAAATTGACTTAAACCTATAACCTAAACTAAAACCAAAACCTATGACCTAAACCCAAACCCATTCTCAAATCCCAAAACCTATAACCTAAACCTAAAAGTAAACCTTATCCTAAACCTATAACTTATAACTTAAACCAAAATCAGAACCTATAACCTAAACCCGAACCCATTATTAAATTTCAAAACCTATAACCTAAACTTAACCTTAACCTAAACCTAAACCTATAACCTATAACCTTAACTAAAACCTATAACCTAAACCAATACCAAACCTATAACTTAAACCCGAACCCATTCTCAAATCCCAAAACCTATAACCTAAACCTAAACCTAAACCTTATCCTAAACCTATTACCTATAACCTAAACCAAAACCAAAACCTATAACATAAACCCGAACTCATTCTCAAATCCAAAAACCTATAACATAAACTTATAACCTAAACCGAAACCTATAACCTAAACTAAAACCAAAACCTATAACCAAAACCTAAATAAAAACCTATAACCTAAACCAAAACCTAAACCTATAACTTAAACCAGAACCCATTATCAAATCCCAAGACCTATAACCTAAACCAAAACCTATAACCTAAACCTGAACCCATTCTCAAATCCAAAAACTTATAACCTAAACCTAAACCTTAACATAAACCTATAACCTAAACCTAAATCAAAATCTATAACCTAAACCAAAACTAAAACCTATAACCTAAACCGGAACTTATTATCAAATCCCAAAACCTATAACCTAAACTGAAACCAAAACCTATAACTTAAACCCAAACCCATTCTCAAATCCCAAAACCTAAACCTATAACCTAAACTCAAATCTCTAAACCTAAACCTAAACTAGAAATTGAGCAGGGTAAATTGAAAATTGAGCGGGGCAAACTGGAATTTGAGCGGGACAAACTGGAAATTGAGCGGGGCAAACTGGAAATTGAGCGGGGTAAATTGAAAATTGAGAGGGGTAGACTAGAAATTGAGCGGGGCAAACTGGAAATTGAGCGGGGCAAACTAGAGATTGAGCGGGGCAAACTGGAAGTTGAGCGGGGCAAACTAGAAATTGAGCGGGGCAAACTAGAAATTGAGTGGGGGAAACTGAAAATTGAGCGAGGCAAACTGATTTTTTTTTTTTTTTTTTGCTATGTTACTTTTGTGGGTCCCATCATGATGTACGTGTTATATCCAAACCGTCCATATATTTTACGAGCTCATATTAAGGCTTGAGACGAAAAATAAGATAGATCTAACTATCAAGTGGACCACACTGTAAAAGGCAATGGGAAATTGAACGTCTACCATTGAAACCCTTTTAGGGGTTACAGAAGTTTTGGATCATTATGAAATTTTTTTTCCCTCTTCATCCAGGTCTTTTTGACCCTATGAATGAACTTACACGAGGAGGATTTCTCACAAACATCACAGTGGGCCCCCTAAAGGTTTCTAATGGTTGACGCTCATTCAACACTATTTCCTGTAATGTGGTACACTTGAGAACTGGATATATCTCATTTTTGGTCTCATACCATAAAATGATATGGAAAAATATATGAATTGAGCAAGACAACCTACGAATTGTGAGAGAGAAGCTAGAAATCCAGTGAGACATATATAAATTGAACGAAAGAGCCTAGGAATTGAGCGAGACAACCTATCAATTGAGCGATGCAACGTAGAAATTTAGCGAGGCAACTTAGGATTTGAGCGAGGTTCCCTCGCTCAATTTCAACGTAGCCTAAACCTCGCTCAATTTCTAGGTTCCCTCGCTCAATTTTGTAGCTTTCCTCGCTCAAATCCTAAGTTTCCTCGCTCAATTTCTAGATTCCTCCGCTGAACTCCTATATTACCTCTCTCAATTTCTATTACCTCCTTCAATTTCTAGCTTCCCTCACTCAATTCATACCTTGTCCTACTCAATTTTTAATTTACTCACTCAATTTCATATTTGCCTCGCTCAATTTTTAATTTGACCATGAAGTGATTGAAATTGATCGTGAAGTGAATGGAATGTATTTTCGACCATCGACCTGATGGAATCTTAGAAAATAACTAGGTTGGTTGGCTAAAATAGCTTCTCCTACCCCAAAATCATATGTGGTATGTCAAGTAACTAATTTTAGTTTAGAAGATATTCTTGTTAAATGAATAAAGAAAGAAATGAAAAAAAAAAAGAGAAAAATTTATATATATATATATATATATATATATATACACACACACACACACACACTCACACACATATTTATATAAACATGTATTAAAGAAAAATGTAGGTACAATAAAATTCTCCATGTAAAAATTAAAAATAAAACATAATAAGGAAAAAGGAAAAAAAACTCCATAGCTTGTAGTTTTGGCTACGGTTATAATCCGTAGCCATAGGCCGGTCGACCAGGTTGACCCGGTTGACCCCAACTTGCTGTCTTCTTTTTCACTTTTTTTTTTTTCCCCTTTCCCAGTTGTAATCCTCACTGATTTTTGTGGGTCCCATTATGAGGTATATGTTATATCCAAACCGTCCATCTATTCAGTGAACTCGTATTAAAGCTTGAGATGAAAAATAAGACAGATCTAGCTATCAAGTGGACCACACAGTAAAAGGTAATGGGGAATTGAATGTCTACCATTGAAACCCTTTTAGGGGTTGCAGAAGTTTTGGATCATCATGGAATTTGTTTTTCCTCTTCATCCATGCCTTTGTGACCTTATGAATAGATTGGATGGAAAATAAATGTTATGATGGGCCTTACAAAAATTTTTAACAGTGAAAATCAATTTTCCCGCTGCTCTTTGTGGTGTGGTCCATTGATTTATGGATATGATTTAATTTTTTTGGGATAATGCTCCGAAATGATTTTGAAATATGGATGAACGTTGTGGATATGATAAATACATAGCTGTGGGGCCCTGTAACTTTGATCTCTCCTAAGCCGTTCGTACAACTCTCAGTTGGAGGAGCGTCGGCTCTCGACTTCGCAGTAAAAAGCAGGGGTAGTTTCGTCCTCAACGTCGCTGTCCGCACGTGCTAGTCTAAGTTGGTAACTTAAGTTTCTATTCCGCGATAAAAACCGCTGGGTAAAAGGTTTTGTCTACAGTGGTCATTTTCTCTAAATATATTGATAGGCATGGCTGTCAACGAGCCGGGCCAGGCAAGGTCTCTGCCCGGTTTTGAACTGTTTCGGTCCGGGCCTTCGGGCCAGAATATTCAAAGTTCTGATTTCTCATGCCAAGCCCGGCCCAGTGACACCCCTATTGAAGGCGCCGAAACGGCTTCTCTGTTTTAAAAGCGAACCCGGTTTTGTTTTCGGTGGTTTTGGCGGGTTCCGTACCGACTACATTCCCGTAAGCAAAAAACTTATGGTGATCTTCGGGCCCACTGAAAATGTTTGTGCATCTGACGATTTAAGACATATGGACAATCCAATCACATTTTGGACCGTTCATTAGGTTTGAACCACTCTTTGTACACTACATTGAAAAAATCATACAAGATGGATGATGCTAAACTCCCATATATTTGCCTCTCTTTACAGCCGTAGGTTTGCAAGCGATGGATGTGATGGCTACTGTCATCTCATTAAAAACTTCCAAACGTGTTGGATGTAATGTAATTACCATACATCCCCCCAGTGCATGTGATCATTCACCGCATTAAAAAGGGAACATGGCTGTTGGTCAACCTTCAAAGATGGTTTATTTCAGTTTTCTCGGGCACTTCGCTGGCAATTCCGTGTACAGATAGAATTTGAGTATATGACCCAGCCATAGCCATTAGCCAAGTGGGCCCCACCATGATGCATCTGTTTCATCCACGCCGTCCATCCATTTTTCCAGTATGATAACAAAAATGTGGTAGATCCAAATCTCAAGTGGACCAAAATACAGGAAACAGTGGTGATTGAACACCCACCATTAAAATCTTCTTGAGCCCACGAAAGTTTTGGATCAAGCTGATATTTGTTTTTTCCCTTCATCCAGGTTTATATGACCTAATCAACAGGTTTGGATGTCAAATAAGCATTACAATGGGCGCCAAGGAGTTTTTTAACGGTGGACATTCCATCACTACTGTTTTTCTGTTGTGTGGTCCACCTGAAATTTAGATCCCCACATTTTTCATATCAGGAAAAATGGATGGACGGAATGGATGAAACACATGCATCCTCCTCAGGCCCACAGAGCACCAACCACTATCCAAACCTCGTCCGTATAAGGACAGTAGGTCGTCTGACTCAACGTAAAGGTGTGGTCCACCTAATAATGAGTTGGTCTGCGTAATTTTCACGGCAAGTAATCCTCACGGTGAGACCCATCTTTTGCACGGTTCGGATGTCAGGACGTAAAAGTACGGACGACAGTGCCTGGAAGTAGGGCCATGTACAATGGGAACACACCACTACATGCCACCACATGTGCCAAAGTTTCACGCGTGATGCGAAATCCAAGAATCCACCAGATGGGCCCCACTGTTAAGATGATCCTAACCAGAAGTAGGGCCCATGCACTGATCAGTTGAGCCCCATTTTATAAAAGAAATGGATGGCTGAGAGCAATTAGCCATCCATTTTATAAAAGAAATGGATGGCTGAGAACAACTTAGCCAGCTTTTTCTAAACGCTCCTTTTGTTTCTGATATCTTAGTCTGTTTGATGAGTAGATGGGCCCTATCTTAGGACGAGAGTATCTCAAGGTGTGTTCCATCTGACGGATTGATTCATCCACACATGTGCCACGTTGGCGCGTGGATTGCAGTCTAAATCGGTACATACATTTCAGTCGTGCAAGCCATCTTGTTGTGACAGCATAGCCCAACACACCGAGTAATCTACAGCCAATCAACTGAAAAATGCCAAAGAATGGATGGACAAGATCTTCCAATCTTTATTGAGGAATGGTCCATCTGTAGTACATTCCATCATATCAACGGTTTAGATCACTCGAATTGGAAGGTATGGCCACGGGAAATTCAGTGGATCGGGGCCCACCATAATGTTTTTAATTGTAGGCGTTCAATCACCATTGTTTTTTGTGATGGGTCCACCTGAGATTTGAATCTGCTTATTTTTTTCAGTTTATCCCTAAAATAAGCTGGAAAATGGATGGACGGTATGGATATAAAACACATGCATAACCGTGAGGCCCACAGTCACGGATCCACCGAATCCACGTCAGTTTAAAAGTTATTGGGTACTCGAGCACATACTCGACTGGTCTCATTTCTGACAGTGGACGGATCCTGCCACGTCATCCCAGCGGAGGGAGCGCCGTCCTGGTGGGAACAGTACCCAATCCGCGTCCGAGCACAGTGGAACCTTTTTCCGTTAAAAATCATATAATTTCTAGAGAGATTTGATACTCTGGCAGAGTGTAATGGATGATATACGTGCATTTACAAAATGCATACGTAGCATAAAAGTAGTTCAAATTAAACCGTAAAAGTTACGTGTAATATATATATCATGACGCAGAAATTATGCTTATTTCATTATCTGACCGTTAGATTGACCGACATATATTGGACGGTTTAAAATACAAGAATATCTCCTAATCTGATTTCAACAACGAGTGTCCGCAAATCAGAGGCTAGGATTCTTCAACTAATCTGGTTTTTGGAGTGCGACTCAGCGGCAGTGGGTTCTACAATTTAGCCTATTTATCGAGTTATATACGCCATGCGTACCATTGCGAAGTGCCTGCGTATCAAGTGTCATGCGCGGCCAGAGTGTTAAATAACTCATTGGCTAATGCCCGCGCGGATTGCTACAGCGCCTGTCCCCAGGAATTCCCTGTATTAGGACGTGGCCGAGGTTCCATGGGCCTCACTATGATGTATGTGTTTTATCCACACCGTTCATATTTTTAAGAAGGTCACTTTATGGCATAAGCCTAAAAATGAAGCAGATAAAAAGCTCATGTGGACCACACCACAGGAAACGGTGTAGATTGAATGTCTACCGTTGAAAACTTCTTGGGACCACAGAAGTGTCCCAAGAAGTTTTGGACCAAGATGATATTTTCCACGTATGACGAACGTGTGACACAGGACAACCATCCAAACCGTTCGTAAACACATGGTTTAGAATTCGCACGTGTTGCCTACACGATTTTTACATGTAAAACAAGGTTTTTTATGCCATCCACTGGCTTAAAATATGTGTGGCCCATTTATGGTAAAACATCTGATATTTTTTCAATGTGATCTACATGTAGGATCTCACCTGATCTACGGCTCGGATATCCTAAATCCTAACACGTGTTAGGAGCGCGTGTGGCGGCGCGTGCATGTGATGGCGAACCTATAGCCTCCTCACCTGTTTAAGTCTTCATCTTTCCTTTTTAACAAAAGCAGCTAAATTCGCCAGAAAAAATAAAGGAAAAATCATAATCAGACTCTCTTTTCATTTGAAAATAAAAAGTAAAAAATTACCAAAATTACATAGATAATCATAACTGTTTTTGACAATGACAGAGAAATCTTGGGGTTTTTCCAAGGGAAAGATGCCCTTAAATCCTGGACTCTTACACACAAAATGCCTACCGTTCAATTTCCATACTAGCCTTCGCTTTCTTTCCTTTTTTATTTTTTTATTTTTGGAATTTTGAAGATTATGGGGAATCCTATATAAGGAGAACGATCCCGAAAAATTCATGTTCTTGGATTATGGGCGTAGAGTTCTTGGGCCTTGAAGTAGATATATCATGGAAGGAATGGCTTCTGTTAGGATGTTTCAACAGGTGGGTTTTCCCATCCCTTGTGGGTATTGTTTGTTTTGTCAATTGGATCTTGCCTTTGGGCGTTTTCAGATGTTGTTTTTTTGGGAGGAATTGGGCGTTTTGGTTTCTCAAATGGGTCTTGCATTTTGAACTTCTACATGGAGTTGGAATCTCTCAAATCATGCTTTTGAATGTTTGGTGTCGTTGGTTTTCTCAAATGGGTCTTGCATTTTGAACTTGAATTTGTACTTGGGCTGTCTCTTTATCTGTTTTTTTTTTTTTTAATGTTTGATGTTGTTGGGTTTTTTCAAATGGGTCTTGCATTTTGAACTTGTACATCCATTTGGACTCTCTCATCTGTTCTTTGAATATTTGGTATTGCTGGTTTTCTCAATTGGGTCTCATTTTGAACTTCTACATGCACTTTAACTTGTACAGCCATATCTGGTTTTTCGGGTATTGCTGGTTTTCTTAACTGGTTGTTGCATTTTTAACTTGTACAGGCATCTGGAATCTCTCATCTCTGGTTTTTTGGATATTGGTATTACTGGTTTTCTCAGTTGGGGTTTGCATTTTGAACTTCTACTTGCACTTGGACTCTCATATCTGGTGTTTTTGTATATTGGGTATCACAGGTTTTCCTCTAATGGGTCTTGCATTTTGAACTTCTACATTCAGTTGGACTCTCTCCTATCTTGATTTTGGATATTGGGTACTGTTGCTGGTTTTCTCAAATGGGTCTTGCATTTTGAACTTCTACAAACACTTGGACTCTCTTATGTGTGGGTTTTTGGATATTGGGTATACTGGTTTTCTCAATGGGTCTTACATTTTTAACTCTTACATCTGCTTGGACTCTGATATCTTACTTTTGGATATTGGGTATTGCTGGTTTTTTCGATGAACTGGAAATTGAGAGAGTCCAAATGGGTTTGTTAAGTCGTGATTTGTTTAATTATATTTAATGCGTTTATGGTGTTGGATGAAACGTATGATCTATTTATATTTATCTATGTTTTAAAAATAATAATAATAATTTGGATATGATGGTGTTTTCTTCTCATTACAAACAAGAGAAACGGTTTTGAATGCTTAAATGATGCATGAGTCTTCTCCTTGTGGTTTCTTTTCCTTTTTTGTCAGAACCTTGAATACAAATGGTGTTTAGTTTCAGTTGGATATTCAGCTGTTGTTTGGATATTCTGTTTGGAAATCAGCTATTTACATAGGGACTAGCCAAAGTGTGGGTGGCTACTCCCTTACAAATTATCCAAGGGCCACACCATTTTGCATCATATGGTCTATATTGAATTAAATTGAATTATCACAATTCATTTTGGTTGAACATCCAAACACAGCAGCTTCAATGGCTCCATCCAGCACCTAATATTGTCCATGACTTGGACAGATGAATTCTGTCTTACCCATTTTACTGGTCCAGATTGTGTAAATACATGCTATTGCATTCATTATTCTTCTCCTTGTGGATTCTTCTCACGTTTTGTCAGTTCCTGCCTTGAATATAAATTCTGTTTGGATTAGATTGGATATTTAGGGTTGTTTGGATGTTCAATTGGCTTGAATTGGAATTCACTTATTTCCAATTGGAACAGCCAAAGAAGGATGGCACCATTTTAATTTGTAACAGCAATCAAATTCCTAATTGGAATTCCATGCTTTTCGAGCTGGAATTGAAACAGTAAGAATTACAAATGATCTAAAGAGCCATCATGGTTTTTTTTGAACTGAATTGAATTATTACAATTCAATTTTGTTGAATATCCAAACGCAAGGTTTCCATGAATTGGGCAAATGAATTCATTCTAACCCATTTTGGTCATATACTTTTCACTGTAACTGAATTGAATTATTTTGGTTCAGTTTCTTTGAACATCAAAGCATTATGTGAATTCTTTCTAACCTATTATAATGGTTCAGAGCATTGACGAGTTGAAGCATGCGCTTTTTAGCACCACCATGGAACTACAATCAACCCAACTAGCTGCCAAAGAGGAGAGAAGGAAAAATGATGAGACAGTAAAGCAGCTACTTGATATCTTGAAATCGACATTTCAAGAAAGAGATGAAGCAAAAGATCAGTTGCAAAAATTACTAAGCAAGATCGGGCAATCGATCCCAACTGAACTCTTCCACACTCTTCCGACTCTCCATCCTGAAAGCCCACCAGCCAGACCAACCATTGGAAATTCGAGCATCACAGACTCCGACAGCCTATCAGGCACCCATAACCGCCAGTCCTTAGTTTCTTCCCCTGTAGACTCCTTCTTCGATGCAGTTTCTTCGCCAGACCTGCCAAACATGAACATGGCTGACTCAAGTAATGCTGGAATACTGCATCCTCATTTACCATTGGAATATAACTGCTCCTCTTCAGGAGCAGCTCAGATCGATCCTGCTTCAGCCATAATCGATCGGCTTGCTTTGAGAAAACCTCTGCCACAGAAAGGGAGGCTATTGCAGGCTGTAATGGAAGCTGGGCCACTGTTACAGACACTTCTCGTTGCTGGGCCTCTTCCTCAGTGGCGCATTCCTCCACCAGTGCAGCCATTCCAAGTACCACTAGTGTCTGTTAATGGTGCATCTCAACCTTGTTCCGCATCCATGTTGGATTTTTCAAGCACTGTTGGGTCATGTATGAAGAAGAGGCTGGCAACTTCTTGTAGTTTCGGCGAAGATTTTGTCCATGATTTTTGCCGGAAAGGTAAATGCCAGAAGTTTCAATGAAGAGAAGGTATAAAATTCATGGCTTGTTAGTGAAATCAGATGAACTAATTCCAATATTGTATAATATTCATTTCAAATTTTGTTGATTGTATAGGAAGAGGTTTGCTACTTCCACACAAGTGCATATCTCAATCCTGTCACACTTTGCTACACATGCTAATGTGGCATGCATTCGGGATCTCCAAGCTGTCCATGTGGACCCCACAATATAGTTCTCTGGTCCTCTCATCAGGGTGCTCCACAGATCAGATGGGCCACAATGCACAAAACAAATGGACAGTTGAACAAAAAAAAAAAAAAACTTGGCAAGTTTACTTATTTAGCCATCCATTTGTCTCATAGCTACGGCCGCCTGGATGAGCAGACCGGCTTTTTTTTCTTCAAGGTGGCCCCACCTGATAGATGGCTCAGAATCTCCAAAGACATGGCTGTGAATATGGGTCTGCGCTGTACTCGTGTGGAATTGCAAACCTCATATTAGAAATAGCAGTTCTCTGTGTGAAGTTAATGTGATTTTGTTAACTTATTCTAATTAGTAAATTCATTCCCTAATGAGAACTTTGCTAATGTAGATTAGTATATCTTCTACATACTGAGAGAGAGATAAGTGGGTGTCTTTGTTTCTCTTCCTAGCGAACCTTACGAACCCAAACGGCCACTTTCGTTATGTAAATTTGCTATATAAACCATGCAGTTGTGGTTAGGCTCTATTCCTTCTCCCACTTGCTGTTTACACCATCTAGCATTTTGAAAGTGGCTGGGCTTGTTCTCTTTGATGAACTTTCTGTAGAAAAATCTATTCCTTCTGTTCTTATATTAGTCTGTGTTTGGCTGCACAATCGAATTGAATTCTAACAACTTTGTTTAATACAAGAGAAAATGACCCAACAACTGTAATTACCATAGCATTCCTCTGAATTGCGATCGCATTACTTTGAAAATGAATGTCGCTGCTATTCGAGGTCTACTTGGGTTTTGGTTATGGACAGTACACTCTCTATGGACCTGGATTTTCACAGTTCATTTCAATTTACATCCAAACGCGACCATAACTGTCATCTGATGTGGTAGGCCTCTGTTCCTTACCAGTTCTTGTGGGCATGTTCTACTCTGTTCTAAGCTAACGTTGTGGGTGCCTAAATCGTATTTTTTTATGTTTGCAAATTCCTTAATTTATCTTTTGCAATTTGCCGATTTACTGTTACATTGTCGAGCAAGATCACACTTGTGAAGATGGCCAGATGATCAGTGTGGCTAATGTTCTGAAAGGAACTTAAGCTGAAAGGATAGATTCTGACCATCAATGTGCAGATGAATTTAGAACCTTGAAAGGAAGATTTTCAAGGCTCACGATCAACTCCAAAGATCAAAGGTTAGGATCATAGATGAGTAGTGATTAGTGGACCATAGCTTATTTTTGGTAGAATCTAGAAAATGGATGGATTAAATCAACGGATCGTCTCAAGCATTTGGTCTCAATTGGACAAAACATGTTGGCAACGGCCTTGTGCCTACTTTTTTTCAATTTGTGCAAGTGGGGCCCATCGGAACAGATGATGACCATTCACCAAAACCCTTGAGATTGGAAGAATCCTGACTCTTGAGATTGGTGGGCCAACAAATGGTCTGATTGACAGAAATTATAGTGTGAGTGTCCATGCAACCTAGGAAGATAAATGACAAAAAAATATAATAAGGCCAAGATCTTCCAATCTTGAGATTTTTGTGCATTGGTGACCGTCCATGAGTCCGAAAAGATCTGAATCAATGAGGCCCACCCATTTACAATTGGGTCTTAGCCAATTGTCCATCTACCGACCCAAGTGTGTATATGGTTTATAAAGCATCTTTAACTTTCAATTGAACCAAATGCAAAATGATCTGAACCACCAAAGTCGTTGGATTCAGGACTTGATTACCGTCCACTCAGTTTGAGTCATGATGAGCCAGTCGGAGTCCTGAGCCTTAATTTCTTAATAGATTAACGAGATTCTCACTTTCCCCGGCTAGGCCTCTACTGTCCAGCGGAACCATAGGTAAGAGAAACGGGCTTGGCAGAATCAGGGGGAACAGTTGTCGGTGGACTGCACAAACTGCTCCTGTGGTGAGAGTGGGTCGCCACATGCCGGTTGGGGACAGACCAGGGGCAGGCTCCCTCGGAGCCTATCGTTTCCTGATAGTCAACTTAAAACTAGTACGGACAAAGGGAATCTAACTGTTTAATTAAGATAAAAACAAAGCATTGCGATGGAGATCGATCACATATAACTGTTAGTTTTAGTGGACCGTTTCTTATATAAACTTTGCATCAAAGAAAATAAGAGAGTGATGTGGTCAGACGCGTCTGACTGAGATCCCAGAGGGCTTATGACAATCCCCAAATTTTTTTCAGTGGGCCCCAGCGAAATGGTGTTTCAGTTCAGATCAACGTTGATGCCGATGGATCCTTTTGATTGGCGATCAAGGCTGTTAATTCATTTAGGGGCCATGACATGATTGGCCCATGGCTCCAAAATCCCTCTGATTAAACGATCCCAACTGTCCATTACATGAGCCATAGATAAGTGTTCTGGATCACTAAATGGTGGGTCCCACCAGGACTTGAGGAGTCTTGTTCGGCGCGTAGAGAAGCACCAACCATTCAACGGTTGTGCGTGTTAGAAAACGATACATTTCATTAGCTATGACTAGTACGAATTCCTTGCGTTAATATGCTGCAAATTCCTGTGGGGCCCAATGTAGACCGTTTGATGGGAATCCCTCATTGATAACAGACGATCCAAAATTAACCACGATTGTCTAATCACATCCATATGAGTAAGCGCATGCAAAATGGACATTAAGAATAAAAAATGCAAAAACGCCTATGATAGTTCACCACTATTCAATAAACAATGGTGGCCCTTGGACCATGCACGTGGTGTAGTTCTATAACAATCCGGACCGTAGAAATTGCTGAACCAATGCAAATAACCAAAAATAACACATAGAGATGTAACCATTCGATTTTTCCATGGATTTTGGACCACTCACAATTTCACTTTCAAGCAACGGTTAGGATTACTTGTTTAAAATGAATTTATTACAGATATGCTTCACCCACGATGTGCCCCACAATTCTAACTGTGGTGATAGCTGCACGTGAGTCCAACATGTTATGAGGATGAATCACTACCATTGTTAAAATGGTGGTGAACTATCATAGGACTAGCTATGGAATAGCTGTGGTCATCCATCTGCTCCCTGGTTGGGGCCATGTGCAATCCCCGATGGGCTCCACCTATCAAATAGTCGATGGAGAACATCAATGGGCCCACTTGGGCCCGGCACACAATCCCTCATTCAAGCCACTCACCACTCACCAGTGTCATATCTGTAATTTCGTATTACGATAGGCATAAATATTCAAATCCACATGAAATCCATACTCTCAAAAATCCCTCATTCCCTACTCAAATCCAACTCAAGTTCAAAAGCTCTGCTCTCTTCTATTCATCTCCTTGAGACCGAAACTGCCCATGCCCAACTCCTTAAATCTGGACTTCCAACCTCGGAATCCCAACTCATTGAATCATACTGCAAATCGAAAGCATTCTCAGAGGCCCGCCAACTGTTCGAAGAAACGCCTGACTGGGATCTTGTCTCGGCCACTGCTATAATCGGCGTTTTCGCACGCAGTGATCGCCTTAAAGATGCTATCGGTCTCTTCTCCCGCATGCTTTTCTTGGGAATTAGTCCCAACCAATTCACCTTCAGTACTGTAATTCACGCGTGCACCGCTCAGAGGAACCACAATACTGGCAAGCAGCTCCATGCATGCGCGACGAAGATGGGCCTTCGATCAGACGTCTTTGTGGGCAGCTCAGTTCTTGATCATTATGCCAAATTGGGTAGCCTTGATGAAGCTCAAGGAGCATTTGAAGACACCCATGACCCAAACGTTGTTTCCTACACGACATTGATTTGTGGGTACTTGAAGAATGACAGGTTCGACGAGGCTGTGCGGCTCTTCCGAGACATTCCTGAGAGCAACGTGGTGTCCTGGAATGCCATGATCGGCGGGTACAGCCAAACAGGCCGCAATGAGGAATCTGTGAATCTTTTCATCCAGATGTGTAGAGAAGGGGTGAGACCCAACGAATCGACGTTCCCTTGCATTTTCTGCGCAGCTGCAAATATTGCAGCTCTTGGGATGGGCAAGACCTTCCATGCCTATGTTATCAAGTCTTTAATCAAGCATGATGTGTTTGTTGGGAATTCTCTGATCAGCTTTTATGCAAAATGTGGGAGCATGGACGATAGCCTCCTAGCGTTCGATCGGCTACCTGAAAAGAATGTCGTTTCTTGGAACGCTTTGATTTGTGGGTATGCGCAGAATGGTCGAGGAAAGGAGGCTTTGGAGTTCTTTCAACAGATGTACCACACTGGTCTGCAACCAAACAGTGTTACACTGCTTTGTGTGTTGTTTGCTTGTAACCATGCAGGCCTTGTCGAAGATGGATGCGCTTATTTTGAACAAGCAAGGAAAGAACAGCCCGGTATGCTAAGAGACAAACACTATGCTTGTATGGTCGATCTGCTCTCCCGATCAGGGCGTTTCCAGGAAGCCAAGAGGTTTCTCAATGAGCTCCCATTCGATCCGGGAATTGGGTTTTGGAAGGCATTACTCAGTGGGTGCCAGATCCATTCAAATGCAGAATTAGCCGAGCTTGCGGCCCGCCAAATCCTTGCTCTAGATCCTGGGGACGTTTCATCTTACATTCTGCTATCGAATGTATATTCCACCGCTGGTCAATGGAGGAGTGTGTCAATGATCAGGAAGGAGATGAAGGAGAAGGGGATGAAGAGGATTCCTGGCTGCAGTTGGATTGAGATCAGGAATAAGGTTCATATCTTTGTCACTGGTGACAGAAGACATGTTCAAACAGATGAGATTTGCATGCTTATTAAGGTATGTTTTGAACATTTGAAGGAAGACACAAGCTTAAAGCTTCACAAGGAAATCTTAAATGAAGTTTGCCTTTAAACATGGAGTTTGAAAGGGTAAACACGTGACATTCAGTTGCAAATGTCTAGTACCTTAAGCGCTCCGGGCATATGGGGATCATGGTTTGTTGATCTAGAGTGTCGATTTGATGGGCCCCACCGCAGATGGGAATGCCTCAAAAAATCTCACAGCTTTGAGGATCTTAACCATTTAAAGGATGGCCCAACTGCACACATGTAGAGAGAGAGAGAGAGAGAGAGAGAGATGAAAACACACGTCTGTATGCATGGTGCAAAAATCACGCCAATCAGATGATCCTAAGCATCCATTCAATAGCATGGAAGTAGAGAAACAAAATAGCTCCAATCATCATCTCAAAACATCTATTGGATAATATTCCTCTGTATTGCTTATGATTCCAGATTACTTTGGTTCGATGATTCTACTCATGGGATCTGTGGCTCATAAACAACTGACGATTGTAACAAATTGGCCCCATTCAAAGGGTTAGGAGCATCCGATCAGCATGATTTATCCACCATAGCTTGTTCTCAATGGTACTATTTAATGAATTATCCCGATTGAGGATTGGGCGTCCCACATGTCATTTAGAAGGTTTGGGGATGTTGCTAATTTCCCATGAAGGTGGGACGATTAGGCAAAAGCCCCCTCCCTCCCTCCCTCCCTGGTTGCTATCATACCCACCTTAGTGGGCAGAACACACTGGCGACCTATTGTCTATCTGAACCGTTCCAAAACATCTACTTAGGTAGATCCCACTTTATATTTCTTGTGAGTCTAAATGCGCCTCATTCAAAAGGTTAGGATCATCCAATCAGCATGATTCTTGTACCATGCCTGGCCCTAGTTGTATGAATGAATACATGGTTAGGATCGATGATAGGTCATCCTGTGTGCCGTTTAAAAAGTTTTGAGACGTTGAGAAAGTCCCATGAAGGTACACAGAGAGCAACGGCCCACATTCAACAGAAAATAGGTAAAAAATGGATGGGTTAGAGCATCTCCCATCTGCAGGGGGGCCCATCAGATCAACATTTGGTATCACTTAAAAGAGTCATACCTGTTACCAGACTGTACATTTGCTTAGTTCCTTATTCTTAGAATCATCACCAACCTAAGATTTTGTCTCCATCTCTACATCGGTCTCATCCTCAGCTATCCTCCAACTATGTCTTATTCCCCCCTCAGAAAACATAATTACTTGCAAATAAACCATTTCAACCTCCAATCACAACCCTCAATCCATCTTTTGAACATGAGTAGTCCAGACCTTCAAGATCAAAAGTACCCTTGGAACCAGATCATAATCACCTTGATCGCAACGCTTTGTGCTCTCTTCCTTCTCTTGAGCTGCTACAATTTCCTCACACGGCAATGGATTCTTCTCAATAGACCTCGTAGGCGGCTCCTAAATGAGGCAGTCGCCAACCCAGAAGACCCTTCATTGCCATTCCAGGGCCAAGGCCTGGCACCTGCCATCTTACACGCCCTCCCTGCAATTCAGTTCAAGAAGACAGACGGTGAGGCCAACCCAAGCAACTGTGATTGCGCAGTTTGTTTGGGAGAATTCGACAATGGCGAATGGCTGAGGCTGCTGCCTAACTGTTCCCATGTCTTTCATATTACTTGTGTCGACGCATGGTTCCAGGCTCATCCCAACTGCCCGCTCTGCAGATCAAGTGTTGTAAATGACCTTAACAGTTGCCATGACTTCTCTAGTTCCATGTCATTGGAGATAAGTAGAGAAGATGCTCATAGCCAACAAATGCACTGAGTTACAGTGACCAGGCACAGACAAACAAATGCAGATTGGTTTGAACCGGAATCTGGGTCAGATGTTAGTGTAGTTTCATCCACAGTGGTTGTGATGATCATCAGAATATGGGGTCTCTGCATAAACAAGGCTACGAACAGAAGCGGGAGCAATTAGAAATATACAAGCGTTGAAGGCGAGGAAAGATCTTTAGTGAACAATCATGAAGTCGGACCACAACCGCACTACTTTTTATTATCCTCAATCAAGATCAAGAAGCAAAACATATATATTCAAGTCATGCAGATTCAGACTCCAAAAGTTAGAAATCCAAGCAGTTCCGATAAAAATCAATGCCAATGCAGGGCTTATTCTTGATCAATTTCTAGTGGCCTCGGGATTTTGGGTATCACAGCTATCATCCTCAAAATTTTCAAAAGAAGAAAAGAATGTTTGTACATTCTACTATAGTAGGAAGTAGCATATTTGTCAAGAAAATACAATAGCATGCCTGCACTCAGTCAACAATTTTCTATTTCCAGCTACTTTTTTTTCTTTCCCGAGAATGCTTACTTTGAAAGCGCTCATATGCATCTTTCACACTCTAACATGGCACGCATGTGCAACACCCAGCCTGTTCATCATGTGGGCCCCACAGAGAATGTGTTGTAGCCTTCCCCCCCTCCCACAAAAAAAAAAAAAAAAAAAAAAGCATGTCCACTCATCACTCAGGCTGGACCTGTACAATGTACAACGAATGTTGACAGTCTTCGGTAAAAGCTCCATGCTACCTTTTCAGCTATGGATTGGGTGGGGTGAAGTTCCGTGCTGCCTTC
Source organism: Magnolia kwangsiensis (assembly GCA_037074715.1). Lineage (NCBI taxonomy): Eukaryota > Viridiplantae > Streptophyta > Magnoliopsida > Magnoliales > Magnoliaceae > Magnolia > Magnolia kwangsiensis. The sequence continues at coordinate 144,321,362 of CM073575.1, read as the reverse complement.
TGGGCTATGGGTTGGCAACATTCACCGCAGCCCACGCCCGATGAATGGCCTAGATCCTGCATGTTTACAATTCTGGCACATGTGAAGAGCTTGTCTTTGGCACTCAGCAAACATCCTCATATTATTCATAAACTCATAAGACTGCTTTGAGTGAAGTATGCAAGAGTTTCAAGTAAAATTCAAATTCAAGCACATGGGCAGAAAATCAAGCGACATATATTTCTTTCAACATTAGAAAATAAAGAAACAAATGAATAAAATAAAACTACATGTTTATATAAACTTTTCTTGCTTCACCCAATGTGACTTGTGGGTTTTGCCTCATCTTACAAAATAGGCCTAACAAGGAAATGGGGGGAAAAAAAAAGACTTTGAGAGAATATCATAGCATGCTTTGCCATTTGAACAAAACAAATGATAAGAACTGTTTGCAACGTCAGTCGCAATTCCACATCTTCAGATCAAGATCGGCGATTCATGTACACAGGCAAGCACAAAAGGCATGTGGAAAATATTAATGGCGGGATTTTATTACCAACAGAGACTTAAAAGAGTACAATCAGTACACATGCTCTTTGATGAAATCACCAAGAAAAGGGGCTCGCTCCCAGCAAGAAAATCTCATTCTCCACATCTCTCACCCACTGACACACTCGGTTGCAAGTCTTTATGGCTAAAGCCTGCATTTTCACTAGAAGGGGTCAGAATGCACCTCGATGCAAAAGAGAAAGTAACAAAAATATAGTTGAAACTAGAGGTTGGCAAAGCCAGAATGTGTGGAGGCCTGCCTGTCAGTACAAACGCACATGCTAATATGACACAAAAGTGTGAGATCTAGACTTTCCATCAAGTGGGCCACACTGTTTAGATATTCTTGCCAACAGATCAGATCAGTTCACTCATCAGGTAGGCCTCAGAGTACAAAACAGATAATGGCTAAAAAAAAAAAATGGCAATCCATTTGTTTTATACACCATGGCCTACCTGAGCAATGAAAAGGCCTGATAGTTAGGCCAGAAGATCTACACAGCATGGCCCCACCAAATGGAATGCTCAGATATTGCATGTGTCATATTTGCATATGTACTTGTGTGTAGATGGGCATGGCTCCACGTGTTTCAACTAAGTAAACTTCGTAAACTCATATCTGTAATATCCAACTTTGGTTAGTTTGCATCATTCATGCCGCCACAAAAAGATGGCAGGTAAAAGAATGGCAAAGGATTCCATTATGGGATTAATATGATAACAAATGAAAAACAAACACCTATTTGATTGCCAACCATTGCTGAATTGAAATGGACCAAAAGAATATTCCATGAAAACCCTTCCCTTGCTAAATAATCCATGTCAGAATTAGCCACCAAGAACATGCAAGGGGAAACATCCAGCATGGTAGTACTACAGAGTATAATAGCCTCCATAATATCAGCCAGCATCCACAGACATGCTCCAGCAGTTGCCCAACAAATAACAGTTGAAGAACCTCCTTCAAACACCAGAGGTCCACTTGCAAAGTTTTGTCAAAAGCGGAGACCAGTGGGTTAAATATTTCATTTACCGATATCGGAGGTCTTAAGCCCAAATGCTTTTCTTTTGGCTAGGTTGGGTGTGTTCAGCACTTTTACTTTTTTTCTTTTTTCTTTTTTTCTTTTTTGAATCGGGAACTTGTTTCCCTTTAGTTTCCAATATATCATCATCTTCTTCTTTAAAAAAGGGTTGGCTTTCTGCACTGTTTGCTGGCTGGGTGAGAGGATTTTAATCCACAGCTTTGTAATGGTTCTTGCTATGGAATTGTTTGCTTTATCCCCCATTTGAGTTTTCTATTTTGTGTTACCAATATGTTTTGGTTGTGGATCTACAGATTATTTCTCATATTTGGTCAAGTGATTGTTAAATACTCTAGTTTTTATTTTTTCCATTTGCAAATTATGATTATTTAATCCATTGGTTGTGGCTTGGACTTGTGATTTGTTTAAATCAACAACACTTTAACAAGTAGGGATCAAAAAAATGTAAACGATTAGTGATGCAAGAAATCTTAGCGCTCAGATTTAAGATTGTCCTACACTCGACTATTATTGGGAATTACCTTATTTAATTAATTCAGGTTTCGAGTTTGAACCTCGACATGCATTTCTTCATAACACACCACATGTTAAATCTCATGTAAGAAGAGAAGTTTCAGCATTGTAATTCTATCCCACATCAAACATTTTAGTTAAATGTGAAGATGGAAAAGCACCCAGATTTTATCCGGGGATTTTAACATGTTCTATCAAAAAAACAAGGACAAAATATATTTGAAAGAAATATTCAAGTAATGAGTATCAAACCTTGTCTGCAAGCGGATCAAAGGCTGCGTATAGCTCAAAATCTTGAGTAATCCAGCATAACAGAACTGCCACATAACAAGAACTTAAGTTGCAGGTGGAAATATTCGAGATTAGAATGAAAACATGAGAAGAATGAATTTCAAAATGAGTGGTGGAAGATACTAGTCTTATTGAGATGAGGTAGAAAGTTTTCAATGGTAAGTCGTATTCTGTTTTCATACAATAATGACAATTATGTGCCCGGTTCATACCTCTATCATCTCAAACCATGCAAATCTGTACCTACTAAAAATAAAATAATTTACTAAAATAAAATTTATCTAGTTAAGGTACATCTTTCCTCAGATTATACATTATCACAGTCACATATAAGGCTTCTGAAATAAGTTATGGGGTGATAAAAGTATTTTCCTTCTCTTTAGCATCTCATTCACTTATTGTCTGCTCAATACGTGCAGCATAAACCAGTCAAAGTCACCATAATGCTAAGAGAATAACTAGAATGCAAGAGAAGTGGATGTTTAATGCTCGGTAGAAATTTTTTCTATTTTGTAGAATCACAAAGCAAAATCAAATGGGGTAGGGAATCAGTTTGCAGCTTGCTTCCCACGCCTCAAGCATCAATTGCTTGCTGCTACGCAGCACGTCCTACCTGGAATCAAAAGTGATTTTTTCAGGTCTCCCCCGATCACGTAACGGTTGTGCTATTAAGCATGACACTCAAGGCGTATGAATATGGTCAGACACAAGACTGTCGGTTCTGGAAGAGGATAAGGCATGATCCGGACATCTCCAAATCAAGCAGAACAAAGAATGGAAACGACAAAATAAAAAAAAATAAAAAAAAAAAAAAAAAACGTCCTCTATAACTGGTAGTAGTAGTCAAAGGTTGATGAGTGTCCAGGAAACTTCGATGTGCAATGGAACATTTTACGGAGATCCGCCAACTAAAAGGAAAAGGCAAAGCACGACTGGCCTCCAAAGTTTTAGGAAATTGACTTAATAATTTAATCTGAAAGGGTATGATCAGGAGAGAAGCCATGAAACAGCTGGACCAAGGGCCTATTACAAGTGCTGTTATCAATGACACTTTCCCTATTTGGCTTTCCAACCATATTACATGACGAGTGAAGTCACTATCTCAAAAGACTCAGCAAGTATGTGATAAAATTTTGTTGCCTCAAATGAAGAGTGTAATAAGTGTAATCTCATGTTAACAGTGGGGACTGAATGCCCACCGTTGAAGACTTCTTGGGGCCCATTGCCATCCAACCTATTCATAAGGTCACACGGACTTGGATGAAGGGAAAACACAAATATAAGCTTGATCCAAAATTTTTGTGACCCCAAAGACGTTTTCAATGTGGGCGTTCAATCCCCCACTATTTCCTTTGGTGTGGTCAGTGTTCTAGTATCGGTATTGTTACACGTATCGTTGGCTGGGGATATGGAAACATGTATCAATATCACCAATATTATCGGTAATACCCAGAAATGTATCATTGACTGAGGGAAACAAGAGGAAATAGTGGATTTCTCAATGAAACTTCAGGAGATGCTAAAATACACATATTCACATATTTAGGAATCAAATAATTGCAAAAACAGACGCATGCATAATAAGTTTATCTTAATGGGGGTCTAAAAGCTAACTCAAGGAAACATGGGGAAAATGGTGGAATTTTTCAATGATGCTTTAGGAGATACTAAAATATACATATTTTCATATTTAAGAATCAAATAATAGTTTCTTATTAAGGCACATATTTGCATATTTGGGAATCAAATAATAAGTTTCCCTTTAATGGGGCCTAAAAACATGTATCGTTGACTCAGGGAAACATTGGGGAAACATGGGAAAAGTGGTGGATCCATCCATCCACGCATGCACATGCATACATACATGTATGATCCATTCATTCATGCATGTGTGCATACACACAAACACACACATACATCCATTCATGCATGCATGCGTATATACACATACAAATATGCATTTCATCATACAACCATGCACCCACAAAAAAAAAAAAAAAAAAAAAATGAAATTCTTTTAATGAACAAATTTTACACAGTAAAAAATATTGGTGATACATTGGCGATACAAGAAACACCTGAAATTTACACAATCAAAAATATAATTGATACATGGGTGATATCGAAACATTGGCGATACTTAATGATAAATCGCCGATACCTAGAATGTCTGATACCACCAGTTTTATTGGTATCGTCAAGCTAGAGATACAAATAATATCGAGGACATTATCGATAATATCTGGGATACTCCGATCAATGGGTGTGGCTCACTTGAGCTTCAGATCTATAAATGATCTAGAAAAATGGATAGACAATGTGGATAAAACACATACATCATGGTGGGCCCCACAAAACTTGGGCCATGTTGTGCCACATAGATATCCCTTTGACGGGCATTGTAGGCAATCCGCTTGTCTCCCTTTCTCTTGCTGCTAGGCGTCGCCCTTTAAACTTTTGCCATGTGTCTCCCTGTCTTATTGCCATATCTCTCCCTTTATCTTGTCTTTTGTGCCATGAATCTCATTTTGTCTTTTTGTGCCATAAGTCTCCTTTTGCCTTGTTGATGAGGACCTCACTTCCCGTACACATTTGCGTACATATCAGAGGAGGAGGCGGGCCACACCGATTTTCCTATGGCTAGGAAAGTTCCCTTGATCATGATGAAAACCCCATGTGCATGTGCAAGCATCTGGAAGACCCCCATACTGGGAAGATGCACATGGGCTGCATATAAGAGCTTAATGTACGCATCGGACCGTTGGATTGGGTAGACACGATGATCGGACCGTTGGACATCATTGGACATCTTGATCGTGGACCCCATGGGGCATGAAATAGTTTAATTCTTTAAATTGTTTATGTGTTTCGTTATTTTTAGTATACCTTATATTTTTGTTGAGATTAGGGAGTTAGGAACAACTTTTAATTTATTATGCATCTCTATGCTGAGAATCATATCTAAGAGCATCTTTTTGCAAAAGGTCTTTTATGATACTATAAAAGAGAAATATGGGTGTGTGAAGCCCTAATGCAATTAGATTTTGAGAGAGAGAGAGAGAGAGAGAGAGAGAGAGAGAGAGCTCCATTACTTTTCTTCTTCTTCTATCTTCATATGACTTGAAAATATCTTCCATGTGATATGGAAGAGAGGTTGGTGTGATGCCGATCTTCATCAACAAACGTGCGAGGTCTCCATCTATCCACACATCATCATTCATTCATCCACCATCAAGGTATTCCGTTTGAAATTCTTCGATCCTTCCATACCAAACCTTCACCTTTCTTCTAATCCCCATTACCCATATCCATCGACAAGCCAAACCCTAAAAAAAAAAACCCTAAAACCCTACAGATCCAGCCACACGTGTGACCGTACAGCCACACGTTTGACCTCTCGGGTTGGTCGTACGGACATCCCTTTGTCCCCTTTGGTTTCTCACCACCTTTAAAGCAAAACCCTCTTCTTCCTTTTTCTAAACCTAACCTAAACCTAGAAATCACCAACTTTCCTATTTTTTTCAAAATCCTAAAACCTAACTTCTCCCATTCTTCAATTCACCCAAAATACTTACACCGCTTCTATCCAAAACCTTAATTCCCATATCCTAACACCTAAATCCTTTAACCCCTTCTCCCAGTTTGATCCCATAAACCCTAATTCCTAGTTTTCCCCAATTTCCCTAACCCTAATTTTACCATCAGTAGTATTAGACCTCCTACTTTGAAATAGACTTTTTCCTATGTTAATTGGATGTCCCTACATCTGTGAGATCCTAATTTCTTTTATTTAATGATATTGTACGACGATGTTTGGTAACCTAGGCTAGGATTATGCATAATATTCTTTTGGTTTTCTTGGTATTGTGATGATAATGGCAAGTTTTATGTTTTTTGTTAATTACCTTAATTTTGCTACTTCATCTCACATCATATTTGGGTCATGCATCGGTCCTACATCACTTCATCATTTGTCTTCCAAAAAAAGTCTCCTTTTGTCTTTTCTTTTTTTCTTTTTTTTTCTTTCTTTTTTCTTTTTTTTTTCTTTCTTTCTTTTTTTTTCTTCTTTTTTTTTTTTTTGAAAGATAACGATAACTTATTAAAGCTAGAGGCCAAAAGAAAAGAAAAACTATACAAAGGAAAGAGAAAAAGAAAAAGAAAAAGAAAAAAAAAAAAACCCAAAAGCAAATACGAGGGGGGAACCAAAACCCAAGAAAAGAAAACTAGTTAGGAATCCCAATCCCCAACAAAACCCTAGAAAGAACCCCAACCGAAGAAGAGCATCTATGACTATTCCAGAAACTCCTTTTGTGCCATGAGTCTCCTATCTTTCTGTGCTATGTGTCCTTTTTGCCCTTTTTACCTTTTAATGTTATATCCCCCCTTTTGTGCCATGAGTTTCCTTTCGTCTTTTTGTGCCATGAGTTTCCTTTCACCCTTTTGTTCCATGTGCCCCCCTTACTGGAAAATGCTGCCCCTTTCATTCACATGTCTTTTAAGAAAATTACATGTGTCCCCCCATGCACCTTTACCCTCAAAAGTTCTCAAAATTACCAACAAAGCTCTCCCAAGGTTTTATGTGGTCATGTCATATGTCCTTGAGCACCAAAGGTCCTATGAGGTTGTACCATATGTCCCTTGCCGTCAAACTACCCCAACATTACCAACAAACCCATCCCAACCTCCATAAATAAGAGCCTTCACCTCATAGCAAAGGACCTTTCGATTCTCACTCTCTCAACGCCCATCTTCGCACCTCCCCCTCACTTCTAGAGAATAATCCTAGGAAACTCATCCGCCTAGAAATTTACCTTGTGAAGGAGGAGCAGAGTAACAACACGGAGAAAAGAGAAAAGACTTAAGGATTTAAGACCCCTTGAATCCTCTTTGGTGCAGGGGTGCACCTCTCCGTCTCTTTGGGCTGATTGCTTCCAAGTGGCAAGAATGTGTGCCTCAGCCTCTTAGGCCTGAGAAACAACTCTTGAACCATTGCTTGTATGAAGTTTTGAAGTTCTTACTTCTCGATCTCTAGAAACAAGGTCATCGATGGAAAACTAACAAACATTCTCAGATAAAGTTTCATCATACCGTGTTCGCAACATTTCCATCTTCCCTACACCCCCTTGCTTGCTCCCTTCTTTTTTTTCACTTTTCCATTAAAGTGGAGGATTTTTGCCTCAAGTTGTAATCCTAAAAATCTTGAATCTGTAAAACAGAAACCGTACGCACATACAGGTGGAGATGGTGCCTAATTTCTTCATAGCCAAGGTCCTTGCTCAGACCTTTGGGAAGATGGACCAAGTGGAGTTATTCAATTAAGCTCTAGTCCTAACCTTCAAGTAATTTGGTTCTACAGTTTCTCTAGTCTTCAGTCAATTCCAAAAAACAAAAAACAAAAAAATTGGTTGGTGGTGACTATTTTTGCCGAAACTTCGTTAGAGATCTCACCAGTCTGTTGCAGATCGACGAGAAAAAATAAAATAAAATAAATCCAGAAAAACTAAAAAGAGGCTTTTTGCACTTCTTTTTTTTAATTTATTGTTTCTTAGTGTGTTTTAACAGCCCCACTCGAGTTGTTTCACATTAAAACACGAGGAGAGGATTTGGGCAGTAACCTGAAGGTGAGAAAAGTTTATTTAAGTCCATTTTTCAAACAGACTAGCAAGGAAACAAGTAGAAACCCATATCTATGCATGAGTCCATGTGTTAGCATGAATTTCAATCAAGAAAATTTCCTTTTTAAGATAAAAATGAAATAAATTGGGGAAATCCAAATTTCTACTATTTTCAGTCTTTCAAAACACCAAGTGTGAAAAAAATACGTTGATTGCTTGTGTTGTATTGTTTGTATTTTATTGCTTGCAGTGTTTATCATTTGAATGATGTGAACTCATTTGGATATAATTACGTCACATGATTGACAACATAGAGTTATCCCCTAAACAATGGGAACTTTTCTTGTAATGTTTCCAGTTCTAAGCGTATTACCACGTCTTTTAACCTTAGTTGCAGGATACCTCTAACTAGGTGCTGCCCCTGCTTCTGCTCCCACTTCATACTTATTTATACTTGTTTACATTTTGAAAGAGAAGCTTCCTCACTCTAGCACCCAAATTTGTTGCCACTTCACTTCACGCTTCCTGCAACTATACTTTTAACTTCTCAACACCAAAAAATTCCACAAAGTTTCCGCAATGTGTCCCTCAGAGTGCAATACATTACGAGATACATGCAAAATCTGAGGTTTCCCATTACATTTCTGTATCCCAATTCCCAAGTGTACAATACATGGAATTATACTGATACTTGAACACCTGTATAAAAGAAGCTTCACGGAGATACGATTCTAACTCACAACCTTTTTTCTGAGATGGTAGAAATCTTAACTGTCACGCAATCTAGACATTTGTCTATAATTGCTATTTTATATTTTTTATTTTAGTGAAAGTATTTCAAACATGTGGTCAAATATTTTTAGTTAATTGAGAAATATCAAGACTCAAGTAAAGACTCAGTTAAGGTTTCAAGTCAACACGACCCATATGGAAATGAAGTCAAGTTTTCATGTTCTTGACCTATGCATTTAACCATAGCTAACAACCTGTTTAGTTTGGGAATGCAAATCAATATATGTTGCTAGCTCATTCAGAAATCAGTTCAATCATTGTGTAAATCAGGAGATGGACTTCGTACCATAATTTTCATCTCTTCTGAACTGTGTCTTGTGTGGCCCGGCCCCTCTATCATGCATAGAAGCATACAGCTTTTGATAAGCTCTATATAGTCTGCAAGCACAGGATCCCTATCATCCTACCAGTGGCAATAACAGCAGAAAGTTTCTTTCTTTTTCTTTTAGAAAAGGCAGTATCTTCAAAATAAAGAGAACAATCAATTCCCAATTTGAAAATAGGTTGATACAGGATGAGGCAGCATTACCTTTTTTGTTGGGTAGAACTATGTATAGGTGATGAGAACTCCGATGAAACATACTGATCCAGATATATACTTCGGTATATGAAATGCCAGAGTCCAGCAGGGCCACCAGTGCCCACGCCTGCTTGTCTTAATCTCTCTGGGGATGCAGGTGCATGTCTGTCTTGCCCCAAATGAGGAGAAGAAGATCCTGAACGAAGAGAAGAATCAAGCAGATCTTCAACACGTAACCCACCATCTAGCAGGGATCTCTGAACTTCACTGAGAACATTTGACTTTAAAAGGACCGTTTCAATGCGGAGCCTGTGTGAAAGTACACTTCGTAAGAAAACAATAACAGAAAGAAGAAGAAGAAGAAGAAACCAATAGTCTATAGCACATGCGATGCAATTTATGGTTTACAAGGTGTATCATACATGGACTGCACAATTCATAGTAATTAGCTTAAACTTAAAACTAGCTCATCAGACCTCTAAGCCTGGCCCGCCAAAGGCTAGGCTCACACTGATTTTATTCATGTCGGGTGGACCTAACTTTTAGACCCAACAAATAAATGACTAGGACCTGCACCAATATATTGTTGTCCATTTTGTCACGAGGAAAGATGAAAACAGGAAAGGCCCTCAGACCAGATGGTATACCAATAGAGGTTTGGAAGTGCATGGGAGATACTGGGTTATTTTGGTTGACAAAGTTGTTCAACAAGATTGTAAGATTGAACAAAATGCCAAACAAATGGAGAAAATGTATTGTGGTACCTACTTATAAGAATAAAGGAGACATGTGGCCGAATTAACTATCTTGGGATTAAACTTTTGAACCATACTATGAAACTATAGGAGAGAGTGATTGAACAAAGACTAAGGCATGAAACAAATATTATCACAAATTCAGTTTGGTTTCTTGCCAGAGAGGTTTGGCACTGAAGCACCTTTTTTATTTTTTAGTCTACCACTAAAGCTATTATCCTACTAAGACAATTTCTGGGGATGTTGACCCCAATTAGTTGGGATAAGGCTTAAACGATGATGATGAGATAGTTGATGGGGAAATGTAGGGAGATGAGGAAGGATTTCCACATGGTCTTTATAGACTTAGATAAAACAAACTAGGATCTCCAGAGAGTTAATCTAGTGGATGTTGGGGAAAAAGTGAGTTTTAAGAGGATATATTGTCATGATTAAGGATATGTATGAGGGAGGAGTAATAAATGTGAGGACCAGTAGCACTGGGAGAGAGAGAGAGAGAGAGAGAGAGAGAGAGAGAGACCTTTAAGCGCAAGAACTTCCACTACAGTCAGATCACCATGACCAATTGGTCCGAACCATTTACAAAAAGTTTCTGCTGCAACCCTAAATACATCTCCAACACCAAAGGTGGGGCTGTCAACTGGTCAGGCTACGGTCTGTTTGGGTCCCGCTCGTAAAATGAAACATAGGCCCATGCCTAGAAGGGCCCAAAAACACTAGCCCAGCCTGTGCTAACGGTGGCAGGCCTGAGCTCAGCCCAGCCTGTGCTGATGATGGCAAGCCTGACCAGACCATGGCCCTGCCCAAAACATCTGCAGAGTAGAGGAATTGTTGGTATCTGTAAAGATAGAGACAGATTGAGAGAGAGAGAGAGAGACCATGTCAAGAGGATGGAGGACTATCCATAGAGGGAGATCATTGCGAGAAGGGAGCCCGGGTATGAGAGAGAGAGAGGAGGTAATGATATTAGGGTTGCATCATGTAAAAAAATTACCAAAAAAGCCCATATAACTTCTAATGCTACACATTCTTAAAGAAAAACTAACAAGAACAACACCAGGCATAGGGGCTTTGAAATGCGACCCAAGCTTATCCCAAATAATAAACAGGCTTGATCTTGAGGCCCAAGCTCAACCCTCATGCATGATTGAGCAACCCAAGCCCGACCCAATATAGGATGGGCCTGAAAGCCTAACAGATCATGACGGCCCATTGACAGCCATAACTTGTTCAATGTGGAACCATTGATGTTCAATTTCAAGGACCATTGGGCCAAATTATTTTGTTACTAGGACAAGGGGGTTTCAACAACAATATCCACAATCCAATTTTTTACTAATCTTGTCACTGGAACTCCATCAAATTCCTTGTTGATGAGAACCCATTTGACAACATAGAAGTTAATACGCTAGATGATGAAACGCATATGCATAGGGGCTTCAATTCTATTGAAAATGCTCATATTTCTGTTCCAAACCCCCCATGGAACCAGATACAGCCAGTGTTCCAAAATCAACAATATTATCGATAATACAATCGAAATTGCTAATAGTTCAAAATTTCAAATATCGTTATATTATCGATAACATCGGAGATATCTAGCAATATTATACATATTAAAAATATTTTGAGAAGAACCCCTTATAAAAGTTCCTTGATATCGGTGATACCATTGATAAAATCCTCAATATAGTATCCTCGATAATATCCTTGATACCAGGAAGATTTTCATAAATAAGCAAAGTTGACATAAAATTGGAAATTTTCTAAAAACCCAAAAATCTCCCTTCTGCTTTCTCTTCTTTTCTTTTTTTTTCCCCTTTTTTTGGGGGGAGGGGAGAGGAGGATTGTGTTCCATAGTTGATTTTGATCACTCTTGGTTTTTATTGAATCAAAGTTTGGATTTGGAAAGAAATCTCAACTCAAACAAAGATGGGCTAGATCTCAAAGGTGATGAAAAATCTATAGAAATTTCTTTCTTTCTTTCTTTTTTTTTCAAATGTTAGCATAGAATGCAATGGAAATCTGTCTATGCACGGTTCTCATACATCGACATGGATTTTTGGCAAAAAAGTTAATATTTAAGTGAAAAATAGAGAAAATTGGAGAAATCCTAATTTTTCCATTTTGTGCTGGAAAACGTGTCTTTCACTATTAATTAATTGTGGAAATCACACACACACACACATGTGAACATTGACCGATCTAATGATTGGTACAAATTTTATATATTTATTTAATATTGATTTTTTTAACAAGACATGGTTAGTCCACTACACAAGGGGTGTAACAACCTTTGCGACCCCCTTTATGGTTCTATTTTATTTTATTTTTTGGTTTGCTTGAAAAATTCTGCCAAAAAAAAAAAAAAACTAGAAATTCAAGAATAATGTAAATATTCTAAATTTGTATTCATTTTTTATTTTGAACATATTTATAGTAGTGTAACGGTCCACTCTTTGGTGAGAGTATTGTATTGGGTTGTTGTCTGGTAAATATATGAACATGGTTATGTGTCTCTAATGTTTACACATTACAATCAAGCATTAAAATTAGAAATTGGAAAAAAAAAAAAAAAATGCATATATATCACTTTTTTCAATTTTTTGAAAAAATGGCCCTCGGAGCTTCTATTCACCCAAATCGTTTCAATCTACTATTTTAATTATAAAAACTATATTACAGGTGGTTGAAATCTACTATAGAACGATGTAGGAAAGTTTTTGGAATGAAAAAAAAAAAAAAAAAGAGCGGAAAAATGAATTTACATTTTAAAAAAATAAAAGTGGTCATTTTTCAACCGTTATGGGGGTTATGGTCGTTATGCCATGTAACAATTGTCTCGTTTCACCCCCGTATCACGTAACAAACATGGCCGTTACCTATATTTATCGACCTTTATGGGCATATCATAATGGATACGGAAAACCCTAGCAATATTTTGATTTCTACATGTGAACATGCATTTTTTACAAGGTGTCTAGACAGATGATAGGGATATGATCAGCAGATCTGCGGTTTCTTTCTTTCAAGGCCTCCAAAAAGAGAATTGGGCCAAACCTCATTTGGACAACCTTCATTTCGAATGCATCAGTGAAGAAGATGGTAGATTACTAGAGTCTCGTTTCTCTAAGGAAGAAGTCCAAAAAGCCATGATGGACCTGGGTGGCGATAAGTCTCCTGGCCCAGATGGGTTTCTCGCTCTCTTCTCTTAGATATTCTAGGACCTCCTCCAAGAGGAAGTGATGTCCTTTTTCAACGAATTCTTTGAAAGAGGAAGATTGTCAAAAAATATTGGTGCCACGTTCATCAACTTGATTCCGAAACGTCCGGGTGCTTCTGAATTTCAAGACTATAGACCGATAAGTCTCATTGGTAGTTTCTATAAAATTCTAGCGAAGGTGCTTGCTAACAGATTGAAGAAAGTAATTGATTCGATTATAAGTCCAAATCAGTGTGCGTTCATTCCGGGAAGACAAATAATCGATGCATCCCTTATCGCCAAAGAATGCCTCAACTCCAGCTTACAATCGAAGGAGAAGTTCATTCTCTGTAAATTGAACATGGAGAAGGCGTACGATCATGTGGATTGGGAATTCCTTCTCTATCTGATGAAGAGGATGGGCTTCAGTGACCGCTGGAGACAATGGATTGAGGAATGCATCAGTTATGCCCATTTTTCTGTTATTTTAAACAGATCCTCGAAAGGATTTTTTAAAAGTTCCTGCGGCCTTAGACAAGGTGATCCCCTTTCCCCCTTCCTCTTCCTTTTCATCGGTGAAGCCTTATCAGCCATGCTCCTGCAAGCTCAATCGAAAAACATCTTCAGGGGAGTTCAAATGAAAGGCATGCAAGTCCCGATATCCCATGTCCAATTCGCGGACGATATTCTAATCTTCTCTGAAGCAACTCCTGAATCAGTTGCCAATCTGCGCACAGTGATCAGATGTTTCAAAGCTGTTGCAGGGTTGAAGGTGAGTATTTCCAAATCCAAATTATTTGGGGTCAATCTAGAGGTCCAAGGATGAAGGTGTTAGCTGATCTCATGGGGTGTGACCCGGGGTCCTTCCCAACTGTCTTTGTGAGCCTTCCCTTAAGTGTCGGGTAGCCCAAAAAGCAGCATTGGGAAAAAGTCTTACAAAGATTCCGTAACCATTTAGCTGGGTGAAAACTTCATTACCTATCCATTGGCAGGAGACTCACACTAATTAAAGCCGCTTTGTCCAATCTTCCCACCTATTTCATGTCTCTTTTTCGTTGCCCAGTTGTAGTCCTTAAATCCATCGACTTGCTCAGACGCAACTTCCTCTGGAGTTGCAATGAAGATAGCAAGAAGTTCAGTCTGATGAAATGGAACAAAGTTTGTAAACTCTTTAAAGATGGTGGAGTTGGTATCAAAGATCTCAGTTTGATGAATCGGGCCCTGTTAGGTAAATGGATCTGGAGACTTGGCTATGAAAAGGACAGCCTGTGGAATATTATTATTAAAGGAAAAAATGGGAATTCGATTGGAGGTTGGTGGACGATCGATTCTTCCCTATATAGGGCATCTACGATGTGGAGAGGAATCAGCCGGATGAAAGATGAGGTCACCCAATGGATCAGTTTTGAAGTGAGCAAGAGAGATTGTATTCAGTTCTGGCAAGACACGTGGATAGGAGATATACCGTTGAAGGACAAATTTCCCTCCATCTTCCGGGTGGCGAGCAAGAAGAACAACTTCATAGCTGATAACTATTCACTTGTAGCGGACAAGGCTGTTTGGAATATCCCCTGTAGGAGGTACCTTGGGGACTGGGAAGCTGATCACTTCGTTGAATTGTTGCAGTACATCCAAGAAGTGTCTCTTAATCATGGCCGCAACGACAGCATCATCTGGAAACCTGTTAAGTCATCTGTTTTCACGGTGAGGTCTTTTTTCACGATTCTATCGGCCAACAATGGTTCTACCCCCTCTCAACGTCCCCACTTCATTTGGAAATACGATGTTCCTCCAAAGCTTCAGGTTTTCAGTCGGCTAGTTGGGAATAATAGAATTCTGACCCTGGACAATCTTAGGAAAAAAGGAATGATTCTCCCCAACGTCTGTTTATGTTGTATGTCCTCTAAAGAATCGGTTAACCATCTGTTGATCCACTGTTCTTTCTCCTACTCAATTTGGTGCGCCATTCTTTCTTGTTTCAAGATTAGCTGGTGTTTTCCTAAGGATGTGGACACACTTCTTAAAGCCTAGCATGGGGTTAGATTAGGCAAACTCAAATCTAGGATCTAGTGGACTAGAATCTTGGCGGTTTGGTGGGCTCTTTGGATTGAAAGAAACAAGAGATGTTTTCGGAACGAAGCGAAGCCCTCCCACTTAGTTTCCTCCTATGTTAAATGTTTCATTGCTGAATGGGCATCCCACAAGGAAGGGACCAATGTAGATCTTTCTTTTCTTCTGTTCTAAGGGGCTGCCTCCTCAGCAGTTCCCTTCTTTTGTGTTTTTCTATCTTTTAATATAAGTTATCTTTAAAATTTAAAAATTTTAAATAAAATTTAAAAAAAAAAACACACATTTTTTAACATCGCCGGAAGTTTCACTGAAAATTTCTACATTTTTCTCAACGTGTCCCCAATGTTTCTCTCAGACAGCGATATTTTTCCAAGTATCAGTGATACAAATACATGTTTTTGTATCCCCAGTCATCTATACATGTAACAATACAGATACTCTGAACACTGGATACAACACAAACTTCCATAAAATTCTCCCTTCAGATTTAAATGCCCCCATCCCTGATTGATAAAAACATCAGCAATGGATTTAAGACAAATCCCATTTGAAACGACAAAGACAGAAAATATCCAAAATTCTCGACCACCGTGACATGTTGGACAAACAGGTAATGCCATTTTATCAGGTTGTCAGCCATAAGAAATTTGTTTGTCAATTCAAGTTAATTTCACCAATCTTTGTTGCCAACTGCAGTGACTTTCGATCATATCAAATTCTTTTTGAAAAATGCTCTATCACTCTACTAATCCAATATGCCCAATAGTAAACCATATGCAAAAGCCATAGATTACCTGCAGTCTTTAAGATGATAGAAGGCATCTGAACTAGTAGTAAGCAACATCAAGTATGTATCAACCTGCAGAAAAATATATGAATATGGGGCATTATTCAAACTTAAGACCCAAGACCAACCCTAATAAAAGCAGCCTTCTCAGCCAGTAAAAGCAGTTTCAATATTGATATGCAAGAACAGAGTAGACAATTTTGTGGCCGTAACAGTTCCCCTAATGCAAACCAAAGATAAAGGAACTGACACCATGACATCATGCATCTGCATATGGAACAGTCTATTTGACACTTTCGTGGATCCAAATCCCACTCACATCAAGATAATGGACATAAGCATATAGAAATGCCATAGGATTATATCTTGGCAAGCAAATTGGTGAGAATGACTCAGATGTCCTGCACAAAGAAAGAGAAAGCCTCGTAAGCATCGTCATAAGCTCACATTGCACAGTCCCAAGCAAATGAAGATGATACACCACCAACTATGTTTTCCCATTATCACATGATCAATCATCTATCAAGGTTCATCAATAAAGTGAATATCTTGCATGCAGTATTTTGACCAGCTCTGTGGAACTAGCTTTTTGTTTGTAGGAAATTAACATTGACTTAATAGTTGAAGACAACAAACGGCAGTTTCATAAGGTCCAAAAGCATCAATTCTTGCAGAAAATCCGAAAGTGACATTACAATCCTTTTTTATCCCATTGTTGATTGCCTACAAGGTCTCTCATACCAATGTTTTAAAACCCAGACCAGTTCACCTGGCTGGACATGAACCAATCCGGATAAAGGGTCAGGTCAGTTGGAGGCTTGCTTTGGAAAACAAACCATTCAGAATTCCAGGTTCAGCTTTTCCAAGTGTCCTGGTCCAGTATTGGACCCAGCAGGTCAGCTTGTCAACTGCTTTATTTTTAAACTTTAGATGCATAGAAAAGTCATTTAAGCTGTGTAGAATTAAATAAATGAGCTCCCCCTTAGGAATAATGATCCTAATTTGCAATCACTTGATAATAGATGCTTTTGTTGTACAATAAGTACCATTTATCTATTCACTTAAGTAGAAGTCACAGATCAGACCACTGGACCAGCATTGGACCGTCTTGGATTGAAACACTGACAAGAAACAGGTCCATGTTTTAAAAAAAAAAATGTCCCATACCCAAAGAATTATTTGTTTTTGCAGTTACTATAGTATTACTGATTTTAATGTAGCAAGCCGCCAAGAGTTCCAAGTTGCTGTAACAGAATTAGCAATGTCATGAAGCCCAAACACATCAATGACATAGTTTCAAATACTTGGACAGCAATGGTAATGGTGGGGAAGGAGAGGAAAATCTCAACACTGTGATTTGTCCTCGCCTCCTTGGAAGTCAGAACAGGCTTACAACCTTTGCCAATTGTCTATGAAATGCTTACAAGACCCAAAGCCCATGGCAACTGAATAGATCTCCTAAATAAAAAACATCCTCAGGGTGAACAAGGTCAAGGATCTTGGATTTTTGATAGTGATTATATAAATGATCGTCATCTAAAAGAACACTCACAAGGTTGGAGGCTGGAGCTTAATAACAAGAAGCAGCAGCAGGTACAGGAGTGGTAATAGCAACCATCAACAGAAACGCTAAGACCGATCTTAAGCATTTAGGAATCACAAGACTTCAATTTTTAAAGCAAGGATGTATACCTCATCAAAGATTCTACCAACCATGCTTTAGCACATCGCAATCTCTTTTTACCGATCAAAAAATTTAAAAAAAAAATTGCAATCACTTTTTTCTTTTTCTAGAATTAATAACTGTCTATTTTTTGTTCTTCTTGAGATTGATAACAATGGTCCATTTTCATCACATACAAGACCCAAAATGAAAAGTAACCTATTAAAGGCACAAGGAAAAGAAAGAGCCAGTGACACTGACAACCAATCTCATCTATAAATAATGATACATGAGCACTTCATGATGAGTGGCGTAACATGTCTAACACTTGCACCTTACAGGCATGTGAACATGTACTATACTTGTAACTGTGTTATGGATGGGTCACACATGACACAAAGATAATCAAAGATTCACAGCTAACCAATCTCGTGAAGATAGACTTCAGTAACTTTGCCGCAATCTCCAACCAGGTCACAGTGGGGTAGTTGGGACAAAACACAAGAAAGTTGAAAATTTGATGAAAATAGCCAACCAAAGTTGTCGACATAAACATGTCACTGGATGTGTGCAATTAGAATTATCTAAAAAGTCACATAGCTACTTTCGAGTTCCATGCATATCAAATATTAAAGGGGTAGTGCAGGTATACACCCGTAACATGAGCAGACATTAAGTAGTTGACCATCAAGTCGGTTTCTTGATCAACTTAAATGCCTTTCCGAACTTTTAAAGCAAGTTGATAACCATTTAAAAATAAAAATAAAAATAAAAAACAAATAACCAAGATAAACTGTTGCACAAATTTGCTCTTACCTAAATGATTCTGAAGACAACACAAAATTTGCAAGTAGGAACATATCATCAGGATGAAGAGATGCCTTTTGCGCTCCTACAAGACTGATAACCTGCAATGATAAGTCTAAAGTTATATTATGGTTTAGTGATAAAGTCTGAGATTACAAAGGCTATGATGAACCACATAAATATGACAACACGAACTTGGTCAAAGCCTTTGTCAAAGTGCCACAATAGTTTAGCAACAAATACGATAGTTTAGCGCATTACAAAATATTATAAAGCTACAAAATTTTGAGTTAGATTTCAGTAATTGTGATGAAATAACTTCGGAAGTCTTAGCTCTCTCAAGGTACCATTGATATGACACAACAACACTAAGGTATGTGGTCCATCAGATTTATTAAGAACTACACGGCATTCTGTCAAATAGACTTCCCATTAAAAAGACATGTTCCTTCAATTGAATTTCTAATTACTTTCAAGTACCAGACTTTTTAGTTGCAATTCATCATCATCATAGTAGCCTTGTCCCAGCAATTCGGTGTCATCTTTAAAAATCTTGTTTCACCTAAAATACTATTGAAGGCCTTATCTTTGGCAAGTGAAAAGTACTTAAAATCCCTCCACATGACCTGTATCAAAGTTCCCATAGGGCTTCATCTCACCAATCCTTTCAGGTCCTTCAACCCTAGTTCCCATCCTTATTGCAATCATCTTTGGTTTCTTATCGCATGGTCAAAACCATCTTAATCTGCTCTCCATCCTTTTATTACCAATTCGGAGACTCTACTCCCAGTTTGCTTTGAATGACTCATTCTTATTTATAACTTTCTTTGTGTTGGTGTACTTCTAATGCAGGACATGAAATTCAAGTATGATGTGCAAGATTTCAGGCTTAAGATCATACTAAATTAGAAACAATCATACAAAATTTCACATCCCACATAAAGTCAAGCACTCAATCAAGGAGAATCTATGCGGGTCCAAGTCTACACATGTTAGGGCTGGATCAATAAAAATTATAAACCAAAACAATACTCAAAGGAGGGCAAATTCATCCACATATGCACGGAAATAATTCCCCCAATCCAAGGGATTCAGAAATTTCAATTCAAGAAACCCTAAGATTGAAGAAAGGGCATAAAATTGGAGATTTGAGTAATTTAGAGTTAGTTTTAGGAATTTTGGGTGAAAGTGGAGTGAAAGAGAAGAGAGAGACGAACTAGGGAAGTACTGCATCTGTGGACAACAGCAATGGCCCAGACATACGTGCGTGTGATCCTGGCCGCACGTGTGTGAGGCCCGCTATTCAAAAAAAGGCTAACTTGGCCCTGGTCGGCCAAGGGTGGACTCCAAAACTCCCAAATTTCAGCTTGATCCGATACACAGTTTGTGCATGGTGTTCCATCAAAGTTTCAATGCTCCTGCAGGGTCAGATTCTGAAAATCTACTATAGAGAGAAAAACGGCTGCAATAGAGGATCGATTTGAAGCATAGATGATTGTAGGAAGAGAAATATGGATGGAAGAAGGTGGGGACGAATCGGGATTCGAAGAAGGGAGGGCTTCGCACCCAATTAGATTTTCATAATTCGGATAGAAGCAAGAAAATGCAGAAATTTTATTAATTTTCAATGAATAAAAAAGACTACAAGGAGTGCCTATTTATAATAAAACCCTATGCCTCAAAACTCGCGCTATATGCACAACCTATTACTTAGCGACGAAGTAATCAAAAATAACAACTAATCAAAGCAATTTAAACCGTCCATGATACTCCTAATAACAATAATAAGCAAAACTCAAAGTACTAGATTAATTAGAATAGTGGGCCATGATCATGAGAACCCATGGTGGGATTCACATGACTATTGGGTCCTCCAATGAACCAAAACGCAGTCCTCTAACTAGGAGGCCCTCTCTGGACGTCATCATTGATCCAAATCGATAGTGGAGCCCTCCTCCTTGCGTACGTGCATAGGGGGCGTGCGTGTGCGCGTGATGTCCCCATCAATTTCAAAAGAAAAAGTATATTCGTAATTGTCAGCTGTTACGTAGTGTTTTAAATTCGTAACGGTCAACTGTTACGTAGTCTTTTAAATCTGTAACAATCGAGAATTACAGTACAGAGACTCTATAAAACCCTTTACCCACCTCTTTCACCACAGAACAATGAAAATCCTCTCCATTTTCTTTCTCCTCTTCCTCTAGTACTAGGCATACAAAAAAATCATCTTCTTGGTGTTGGGTGTTTGATGAGGACATCAGAGCATCATCCTATCGTCTCTACCAACGGAAGAGGAAGACCCTGACTGGCACCCCAATTTCACTATGGCTGGACAATGGCTACGTGGAGCCCAACAAGCTGCATTGAAGACCCCCCATGCATGGTTCGTGCATCAGGAAAACCCCATACTGGGAAGATGCAAGTGGGTTGCTTTTATTGGAGCTTTTTGCCATTAGATTTCAACCGCTGGCCCATCGGACCATCAGATCATGGTGATCGAACCATTGGGTCTTTTGGACCACCAGCTTTTGGACTCTATTTGTCCCCTTTTTTTTCTAGTTTATTATTTATTTTGGACATATTGAACATTTTGAATTGGTTATTAGCGTTTTAGATTGCTTAATATTAGGTGGACCATTTTATTCGAACTAGAGTGGCAATTTTGTAATTTCTGAATATGAGAATATAAATGTTAGAGGGGGAGCTTCCAAGTTCTAACACTTTGCCCATGTAGCATGGTCCATCTAATAGCTATCTATAAAAATTTCCCCCTGAATTGCACTAGCATCTAGAGGCACATCTCTACTTCGTCCAACTAGTCCTAATTCCTTTTTTTTTACTTTTCTTTTTTTATCAACAACAATATTTTTCTCAGGATAGCAAAAACAGAACTCAATCCATTAAGATAATGGATAAGAGTCAGCAACATGGAAAGAGGATGGGTCTAGCCTAATGCAGGACAACTAACCACTTGCTCAATCTCAAACTGATACAGCGTGGTGAATCAATCCATTTATCTCATTACCCGAGCCCCACATCCCATGGGTTAGGTCATCGGCCGAACTCCCCTTGTGGGCCCCACTTCGCATGAGTTCCGCCTCACAAGAGACACCCCCCTCACACGGGCCACCCACCCCGAGTGTGCCCCTGCATCCCACAGGCCACCCCACTCGAGCCCAGTGTGAAAATGCGTCTGCATTATAGCCATAATTGATTTGACTAAGATTACCTGCCAAAAAAAAAAAATAGCATCTCTAAGAACACTGCTAAAAGATAGCTCTAAGACCTATGAGATCCGTAATTTCAATTACAAAAAAGTGCCCCTTCCAAGGAGTCTGACTAGTACCCATCATTAAAAGATAATGTGATTAAGGAAATCAAGAGATGACTTAGTCAATCGTATCCAATTCTTCAATGCATCTAATTCCACAAGCTTTGATTCCCCAACAACACACAGCCTGGAAATAAGCAAAGTTGATCATTCCTTAGCCCTCCATGAACAGTGTAGCAATAAGAACCTGCAAGGCCTTCCCATAGATACTGCGCCGGAGATTAGAGTATTAGTGAAGAAATGAAGCCCTCCAGATTCTGCAAAATTTAATTTTGATGGCCGTCCACCCTCAGTATAAAAAGCCTGGGCTGTAGGAGCAATTCATGACAGCAAGGTTGACTTGATTGCAGCATTCTCTACCCCGTCTCATTCCCTGTTCCTATATTCTGAATCTGAGAAAATGCTTCTGGGAATAAACCTACCATCTTGACTCCATATCCAAAAGCTCATTATTGAAGAAGACTCGGAAGGCAGTCCGAGCCCTGAAAGCAATGGGATTCATGCCTTCATTCCTTTGGAAATCTCTAATATTGTTCTAAACTGTAAGACCTTGCTGGAAAACCTCCATGAGTGGTAGGTTTTCCACGTTGAACAGAATACTGTTGTGGATCGCTTGGCCAGAGAAATGTTTGGAAGTTATTGAATGGTGGGGTAGTGCTTGCCTCTTTTATGATCTTTTTTGGATGATGACAGATGTACTAATACAGCTCTATTGGGTTAACAAAGTATCCTTTCATGACCAGAAAAAAAAAAAAAAAAGAGTTGGCGGTGATAGAGAAAAACAAACCTTGTGTTTACACATCAATATCGCAAAAAGGACACCCGAATCAGCAACATCTTGCAATATAGCACCAGCAGCTTGCCTTGTTGAGTAAGCAAGAGGAAGGCACGTATATGCATGAAGAAATGTAGCAGGATTCCTGACAAAATAAATGAGGGAAAAAAAATTACATACAATCAAGCTTACCTGCAATAACCATTTATGAGCAGAGAATAACTTTGAAGATAAACTAAGTCTCCAACTTCTTTGGATGCTTATACAGTTTTTACAATGATTTCCTTCTCTTTCAAGTTGCTTCCACAGTTTTTGCCTCAGCAGTATTGAATTGGAAAGAACCAGCAGCAGTTCAAAGGTAGGAAGAAATGCTACTGTTGAAGTTATATGCCAGACAAAATTGGATGATTATATGGTTATCACTCCATAAGACAGTACAATGACACGGTGCAAAGAAACAAACCAACTGAAGGCATGAATAAGAGAGGAGAAAACAGCATCTGTTCCTCCAAGCAAGGGTGTCATGTCAAACTTTGGATTCTTCTCAAAGCATCTATTTACTGACTTAGTCAGAATAAGTAGCATCTGCATCCAAATTGTGAAATCAAAGTCAAAAAGACAAGAAGTGCAATAGTTCAATACATGCTATAGCTATATAATGATATATTGATCCGAAGAAAAAAAGGTAATCGTGAGAAGCCAAGGAAACTACCTGACCATAGATAAGCTCTAATTGTCCCCTCAGTGCCTCGTATGGCTCTTCAGTACAGCTTATGCATACCAAATAAATTGGACCCTTCACAAGGAAAATAACCTGCAGCAGCGACTACAAGTCAAACCTACTCAAAACTGACAAGTGTGTTATATATAGAAAAATGTAAGTGAGAAGGTCTAGTTATCTACCAAAAAAATGTAACTGTTTTTTAAGTATAGGTAATTTTATTGAAATTAAGGAGAAAAAAGATACAATTACATCAATGGGCAGCTATTCCAAAAACACAGCATCTAAAACCCCTTCTTGAAAGTACCTGCCCCCAAGTTGCCTTTCCCTTAAAATATGGAAGAAACCAACTGGCCGAATAGTACAAACATCATGAATCTCCTCAATCCAATGCACAAACCTCCAGGGATAACATTAATATCCGGTTTATAGAAGTAGATCAGTTCCCTTCAACCACAACCAGTCTCAGAAATAAGTGACCTGTTACTTTTAACTCCAAAACACAAAGGCTCTAATTTTCACCTCACTAGAGCAAGCAGAACCAATTGCACCTGAAAGACCCCTCTTCACAGCTCCTATTTATAGCCACACAAAGCATTAAGGGAAATGGCAATAAATTCAGGTGCAGGAGGGGCGAAATGTCTCTTTTAAAACATTAGCAAGCATAAACAGCAAGGTAGTGAGAGTACGAGCAGAGTCGAAGCAGAAGCAGCACCAGGGTGGAAGGTTGGTGCAACTAAGCTCCCATTCGTTATGATACCCTTCACCCCAGTTGACCCCAGATTGCTTTAACATCCCTGCAAGAGGGGGACTCCAAGAGCTGTATGTCTTCTCACCCTCATACTTTTATCTACCACAATCTCCAACCAACCCCTCTGGAGATCATAAGCATGAGAATCAGGGAAGTGAGAGTATGAGCAGAGTCGAAGTGGGAGCAGCACCAGTGTGGAGGATTCATGCAACTTAGCTCCCATTCGTTATAATTGCTTTAACATCCCTGCAAGAGGGGGACTCCAAAAACAGTATTTCTTCTCACCCTCAACCACAATCTCGAACCAACCCCTCTTGAGATCATTGGTCTGGCCATGATGTGTACCATAAATGATGTAACAGCTGACAAGATGTATAAAGAATGGCCAAATAAATATTTGAGTCATTCGAACCACCAGCTTTCCAAAGACTAGATCTGTCCATTGTGTAATACAAGCTGTCTGCTTTGTGAAACAGTATGTCCACTCGATAATCAAAGTTCCAATTAACAAGATGGGTGATCTCACCCAGAAACCAAGATCCCACTAAAAAAGATCATCAAATAACCAAGAAGGGATCTAGAGAATAAACTAAATACCTGGCATTGAACGAGAAGCATGAAAAGGTACGATAAACAGAGCATCAACCTCAACAAGCAAATGGAAGGGTTAAAAAAAAAAAATTTGAATGCACATGAATTACAGGCAATTAACTGAAAAGCTGGATGCAAAGTTCTACTACTTCTATAGAGTATGAAACTCATCAGAGTCATTTGGAGAATGAAACTCATAAGAACATCAACCTCAAAAAGCAAATGGAAGGAAAAACCCATTCTCAGCAGTCATCTGGTCAGAGGTGTTTTCCTTAGCTAATGTTACTTGGGTCATGCCAGCCACTGTTGAAGATCTCCTGCTCATATGGCAAGCATCGGTCAGAGGAACTTGGGGAAGTGACGAAATGGAGGCTCATCCTTCTGGCAATTCTATGGGTTATTTGGGGAGAGAGAAACAACCGGTGTTTCCGTGACAAGTCTCTTGGCTAAGGGTTTTTAATAGAGCAGCTTTGCTTTTTAGGGATTGGGGTCCTTGAGGGGAGGGAATTGTGGTTGGGTTTGGTTTGTTTGGGGATTTAGTTGTGACCTGGGGGACCCAGTTGTTGTTGTATTATTGTTTTTCCTTTATTCCTAGTTTAGTTTTGTGGATTTATTTATTTATTTATTTATTATTTTATTTTATTTTTTTCCTTTTGGCTGCTGCCTAATAAAATTGCACCTTTCAAAAAAAAAAATGAGAGTCATTTGAAAGGGAATGATGCAGGCCTGATGCTCAATATGTGCAGAAATTTTTGTTCTTTGCTGTGAGTTTTGGGAGCTGAACTTCAGAGACAACATTTACTAACTTTGGAAGATTAAAGGTGCTGATTTTGAAGATATGATTGCTAATGTTGAATATTTTCTAAAGATTTTGGGGATGATTTTCTTGTTTACTTGTTATTTTTAGGCCATTACAAATTGGTCAAATCTTTGAACTTGGAGTTTTTATCTTTGATAGATTAGATTGATTTGAAATCCATGAAATAGTTTGAAAATCATAATCAAAGATATATAGGGATTTTAAGGTGTCTTTTAGGATCTATAAAGGGGTTGTTCTAGGATATAGAATGCACTACATTTTCTGAGTATTCTGAGGTTTATTTAAGCATTTGTAAGACGTGAAGAAATTTCAATTTCAATGAAGTTGTTATCCTCTCTATTCCAATATTTTGGTAGGCGTGTTCTTCATCCATTATTGTGATTCAGGTATCCAGGTCTCATTGTTTTGATGACTGGATGGCATCAATGTGAAACAATTGTGTCACCTTGTTTGAACCCCATTACGCACCGAAGGTGTCTTTTGATCAGAGTGCTTATGATCCATTTTCTTTTACTTTCCTCCATCACCTTAAGGTATGGTGGGTTTGTAATCAAAAGATACTCCTCTCAACTTCCTTCCAAAAACTTCTGAGTGGATTTCGAGCTACTTGCATCCTTCTTTCTTATATACTCTTTGGGTTTCGGTGCAATTTGCTAAGCCTCGTCCACAGAATGAGCCCCTGTCTCTGAAATCTTCCGTTATATCCTGCAATCCAACTCACTACCATACCTTGCCAGTGATTGATCTGTCATTTCATAGAGGTAACTCCTCCACGTGAGCTTCAACGGTCATATTTTTCTATCGGAAGCGATGAAACTTCTGATGGAGTGCATGCTCATAATTTGAAGTAAAAACTTATGTCGCATCCCATCATTCATCTTCTTCCAACTGTCCAACTTTTTTCTTTCTAATGCTCATGGATCTATTAGAGTAGGGTCCACCATAAAAGCGCATGAACTTGTAACTGGGTCCCCATGAGCTTAACCTTATTCTTGTCTGTTACTTCCATTCAAAAAACTCCTCTGCATCATTGAACCAATTCGGCACCAGATCTCCATAGAATTCAAGCATCTCAAACTTTTATACCATAGTTGTAATCACAATCTTTCAATCGATCGCCTCTGCTATTCAAACAGCACCATCAAAATCGCTTCCTCTGGATTTCAAGGTATTGCCACCTTCTCATGTATGAGAAGGCTCTCCTTATTGTTGTATACATGGGATTAATCTATCCAATCTATTCAAGATATCTTGAACAGCTCCGTCCAATTGATCTTTTATCCTAACCATTCCTGCAAGACATCCCTCTGGTTGCTCGCCATCGATCAGAAATAAGCCCATGAATGAACTAAAGACTGATACCACTTTGACATAGGGTGGATGAGAAACAATAAGAGAAGAAAAGTTTTTTTTTTGCAGAAACCACACAATTCAAAGAGATCGATTTTGAGAAATTCACAAAAATAAATTTATTTTAAATTCTTTATACAAAGTTTTACTCAATTGTAAGAGATTTCCTAAAACATATGCACCTCACAAAAGTTTTTGCCAAAATATAGTTCTTTATATTGCCATTACACACTCCACTAACTTGTGTATTGTGACGATTTTACCCCCGCCTCTGATTCTATCGACTCATGAAAACCACTGCCATGAAAATGAAAATCACACTCTCCTCATTTGAATGTTTGCTAATTCCACACGAGTGTAGAACCATACACCTCAATATACGGGCACTGTGCAAATATGAAACCCACTTTCCATCAACTCAGCTACAGCCTTTAGATGTTCAGCCATAAAAATCAGGCTATTTCGCACCTGGGTGGTATCAAAACAATTGAACATCTAGAAAAAGATTTATAATCATTAAAAAAATTAAAATTAAAAAAAAAAAAGGCTCAGATCTCACACGTGTCACTGTGACACAAGCGCCCACGTGTGACTGTGTACTCCTCCCACGTGCCCGAGGAATTAGAAAAACCAAAAAAATTGCCTCATCTTGTGGGCTGAATGTTAGTTGTTGATTCCAGCACTAAGCCCACAAGAGTAGAGAGTTTTTAGAAACTTGTTTTTGCCTTTGTCATGACTGAGGTTCTAGCTTGCGTCGCCACCCAATGGGGCCTAGATGATGAGATGGTCCGATGATTTGTACTCTCTACAGAAAATGATGGTCATAATCATCCAATTAGAATAGCCTTCATGTGGTGCGTCATGTATCAAAGATTCCACAAAAATGACAGTCCCAATCTTCAGATCACTCAGCATGTGGACCCAATGCGCGGTGACACACATTGGATCCTAAGCTGCAATAGAGGCAAAAGAATCTAAGAAACCCCAGTGGGCGACGAGTCACCTGCTTATGATAACTCATCAGTTATTGTTGGTTAAAGATGGGGATTGAGAGGGTTTTCTGATCATTGTGAGTAACCTGAGAGACACTACCCTCAATCTCAGTATTATGAACTGAACAAAGATCAAAGACCTCTAACAAGGATTTTTTAAAAATATCTTTGGTGTGGAAATGCGACTTCCCCAATGGGAATGCCATGTCCCCAGATGGGCCAAGGATCAGATCGAGTCTTGGTCGAGTCTGTTTTCTGATAATTGAGAAACCTAAGAGACACCATCCTCAATCTTAGTATCACAAACCAAACAAGGCTCAAAGACCTCTAACAAGGATTTTGGGATGGAAATATATTTGGTGTGGAGTTGTGGCTTTCCTGATAGGATGAAACTTAGAAGTATGATTTTTTATTTTTTTATTTTTTTGGTTAGTATTTATAGTAAAAAGTAATTTTCTTGAACCATATGGTTGACCCACCGAGTCTTGCATCATCCCAACCCAGTTATTGATCCAGTCCCAAGCTAGGTCCAGGTTTGCAAACTTTGCACCCATTGTTCAAAGTATCCCCGATATTATTGAAATATCCCCAATTTTATCCATATATCCAGCTCGGCGATACCAATAACACTGGTGGTAATACCGATAACTCTAGCGGTATTAGAAATTCCAAATATCGACAATGTCTCACTGCGTATCGCCAATGTATCAATATCGCCAATATTTTCAAGTATGTAAATTCAAGGTATTGCCAATGTATTGATATCACTAATGCATCGCCAATATTTTCAACTCTGTAAATTCCATATGTCGCTTGTAACGCCAATGTATCGGCAATATTTCGATAATATCGCCAATGTATCAATATCGCTAAAAATATGTTTATTGAAAATTTTTCCATTTCAAAATTTTTTATGAGCACATAGTTGCATGCAATGTTCAATTTGTCGACAATAATATCAATAATATTGCAATATTGAGACCACAATCTTTTGTTTCCTTTCTAGTTGTTGACGATTTTTAGGCAAAATATCGTGTTGTCGATATTCTGAAATATCGATGGATGTTTGAATGGAAGGTTGGATGGTTGGATGGGATGGATAAGATGGTTGGAGTGATTTCATACAACAACACATGCTTTTTGGCCCCCATTAAGTGGAAACTTATTATGTATGCATTCTTTTTGCAATTTTTTTATTCATAAATATGCAAATATGTGTATTTTAGCATCTTTTAAAGTTTCATTATAAAATTCCACCATTTATCCCATGTTTCCTGGCATTTCCAGTTATTGGCATATTGACATTGTTTCTGTATCTTGTAGTGATACTGATACTTTGAACACTGTTTGCACTTGATTTGCAGGCACACTCTTCCCCATTATCTCCAAACAATTCATGTCTTGATTTTTTGACTGACACTAGCCTATACAACGAAGAATAAGCCAAAACCAAAAGATTCTTGGACCTCAGTGCACCATAGACATTCCCTTTATCTAAGCTGCACAAACATGTTCACTGGAATAGTTGTTAGAGTTTCAGCAAAATAGCAGCATGGCAATTCAGCTGCAAATTTATGTGTGGATTGATGGGTGGATACAGTGAAAAGGGTCAATGTTCCTTAAATTAGATCCCATTGCTCCCCCTGGCCATGGACTGGTGGGTGGGAAACAGGCTTGGTTGGATAGTACAACCAGTAATAACAAAATGCGTGAGCCACAACCCTGAGAAGTTATCTTTCGAATCCTAACACCACTAATAGAATATAACATCACAATAGGGAGGGTGCAGGGTAGAGTTTGGCAGAAGTGTAGAAATGGAACCCAAACTTTAGGATACAAGGATATGATCTGCTTTCCAGCGAGAGTATAAGTGGTTATACATGCATAGTTTCAACTGAAGACCTGAGAAGGGGTAAAAAAAAATTAAGTACCCAAGATTCTGGGTGCTTGCCAAAAGTTTAACCAATATGAATATCACACAATTCAAAGAGAATATCCACATAAGCATTTACCCGTACGTATGTCTATGTTACCCATCTGAGGCATCGATACAGCCTTCCAGTTTAAAATTGAAGTCTTGGACATGGATAGGCAACCAGATTTGAGTAATGCAAACAGCAACACAAATCCAGTACAGGTAAAAGGTCAAAGTGGCGCATCCATGCAACACAGAATGCAGAATGAACCATAAATTTTGGCCACTTAAAGAGAAAAAAAATATTCAGTTGCATTGAGAAAGAGGCAAGCTGACCTGATGTTTTCCTGCCCTGACAAATTTGACACGATCTCCACTGAAACAAGATCAATGACGACAATCAATCGAATTCTTCTTTACTAGACCTTCAACAAAATTATTAATTTAGTTATGATCATATAAAGCTTTTCCATGTACCCATTCTGCACAAAGGAAACAATGGCTTGCAAGGTTGCAGAAAATCCTGCTAGCTTATGTTCATCTCCATATCTGTAAGTGCACTAGAGATATCATATCTGGAAATAATTGTAATCTGCGTCAAGAATAAGAACAACCAGATTTTCATCATCTAACTTGATGAGCAGCTGAGGCAGACCTAGAGTATATTGGCTTCCCCGAGTGACTCAACACAAAAAAGTGTTTCTTTCTTTTCCTCCATGAAATCGACGCATCATCCTGCACTTCATTTAGAAATAAAATAGTCAAATAAGAAAGCCCAAATCTTAAGTTATATGAGAAGCTGAATTGGTGAGGAAGTGTGACAAGAAAAATAAATGCAAGTTACAGAGGATTTTCAGTCATGACAATTAAGTTTCAGAAAACCAGACATCTCAGTTCAGGTAACAACTAGGAATGTCTTGCATGAACAACAACACAATTGAGAAATGATAATTTTATTAATGATCAATGAAGATTATATGGACTAAAGCAAATAGTAACCCTCTCGTCACTTAGAAATGGGCCAGTCTAAAGATAATTACAGGAAACCCAGCCCGCACCCACATAATAGGAGAGACATTACAAATCCTCCCAATTTCCCAACATTTCTGCCTTGGAACAACCGTCAAAATATTGCCCCACAAGTGCCTAGTTAATAATCACATAGAGGATACTTCTTTTTAGAGCTTCAAGATTTCAACTGATGAACCAAGATCTTAACCAAATCCATGCATTTATCTCCTTCCACATGACCCATAGGATCCCGAATGGACACATTTTCCACAGTGTCTCATTATGATTCTTGAATGGACCACCCAACAATTCTTCCACTGTGTTCCCAATAGATGCATTAAAGGACCACGCAATCCCAAAACGCACAGTTGAGGAACAAATGATCAACCAATTCCTTGTTCTCCTTGCATGACACACCTATTTGGGAACACCAACTTTCTCTTCTTTAAATAATCAATCTTATTAGCCATTACAACCCATGCAGAAGCTTTGACCCTATGGGGAACTGGGGCCTTCCAAATTTTTGCAGCCAAAGGTGAGATGATTCCCACTATGAAATTACGGAAAAAGAAAAAAAGATTCCGATTAAAATTTGCCCTTATTTGACCACCTCCATACATTTCTTCCTTTTTCTTGGTTAATATGCACCTCGCTCAATCTATTCATCATATTAACAAGCAATCCAGATAAAACATATTTTGCCTACAACAAATCAAACAACAGCCGACCCTAATTAATTGGGATATGGTGGTGGTGATGATGATGATGAACGTATCAAAGAAAGGGAATCTCTATGGCATGTACCAACTACCAACCAACTATATGGAAGAAATATCATGGAGAAGCATGATAAAACCAGCCACTTGTCTTTTCAAAACTTTGAGTTTAAACATGAGTAGAAGATAAAAAGAATCATGCCTACCTGCCATTTTTCCATTTTCCATCAACGACACTTCATGTCATTTGTTGGAAAAGAAAGGGTTTTAATTTCACTCAACAACCCAGTAATTGTTTCTAGGAACCAGGTTGATGATGATAAATTGACAACAAATCCTACAAAACATTTCACATGGAACATGGAAACAATAAAGATATAGTGCTTTCTCTTATTCTCATCTCTTGTCCCACATTAGAAGTTTGTAGCATTCCATGGGCTCATACCGCTTTCCCTTGACTTTCCCTTGACTTTGTAGTCATGGTGTTTTGGATGAAATAAGATCGGATGATGAAAATGTGGCATTTCACTTGTTAATATATCAAGTCAGTTCAAAATCTGGGTGAGTAGCCCTCCCTTCTTACACTTTTACTGATGGTAGGCTTTTCAGGAAGCCCAGCTAATTATTTTCTTTGAACCATTACATGCTGCTTGACCAAACAAACCGATTTTTTTGTTCAGCCCAGCCATTGCACAGGTAGGACACATTTCAGTGGTCCCAGACATTTGATTGGTGAATCCCGTAATAAATGAGCCATGCCGAGGAAAATTCTCTTCCATTAGACAATCTTAAATATCAAAATAGTGTCCTGTAGATGAGGCCTTTAGGCAATCTTTAGGCAATACTTCCTTTTCTTTTTCTTTTTGTTTTTTCATTTTTTCAAGATTAGGCTTTTGCAAACGATCCATGTTGAACACATACCAAATCCACAAATCATATGGCTAAATTTCCAGATGGGGAAGCTTTTTGGCGCTGAGGCATTCACAATGGGCCCACAAGATTAACAGTCTGTAACAGGGAAGGTAGGGTCCCCCTCAGCCAAATGATTAAAGTTCCCAATTTGATATAAGATGGCATTTTATACAACACATGAGCATCAATGAAGTACAGAATTAGCTCAGAGTTCATTCCTGGAACAATTCAAAAGGTCAGATAGAAGCATTCAATCATTCCACAATGCTCCAAACCATAAAATCTTCAACATTTTAAGGATACATGAACTAGATTTCCAACACGAAGAACACATTCGACTAACAGACCAATCTCTCACCTCATCCAAATGCCGTTTCCCCGGGACCCATGATGCAGAACCCGCATCCTCGACAGAATCACCTCCCATAGTCCCGCCATCACCGACCTCATCGATCCCACCGACGCTTGTGCCCCCGCTGCTGCTCCCCCTTTCCCCCGCATATCCGCTGCTGCTAGGGCTCGACGGGGCGGGCTCCAACTCATGCTCTGAATTCTCCCTCCAGACGACCCCATAGGTTGATTCCAGGACCTCTTCGACACCAGTGGCCGGGATCGATCCATCTGGAACCTCTTCTTCAATCTCGCGACCATAATTCTGATTCAAAGTCCCGTTAACGGCGGAGATTTGGGGATCGTCAACGG
The DNA here is from genome assembly GCA_037074715.1 of Magnolia kwangsiensis. Classification (NCBI taxonomy): domain Eukaryota; kingdom Viridiplantae; phylum Streptophyta; class Magnoliopsida; order Magnoliales; family Magnoliaceae; genus Magnolia; species Magnolia kwangsiensis. The sequence goes on along the minus strand of CM073575.1, from coordinate 144,288,189 downwards.
AGAGGGAGCTGAAGTGGCCTGCTTCTTCTTCAAGGAATTCGGGAGGGGAATTAGGGTTAGGGTTTGGATCGGACGAGGCCATGTTTGGGTTAGGGTTTTGGTTGGAGAGTGTGAAATTTCTAGGGTTTGGGTTTGGAAGGAAGATCGTTTCCTTCAGTCCTTCTACCGGTCGTTTTTCGCTTCAGCAGGTACGGTTGTTTGAGCTTTGACCAGCAGTTGGTTGGAAATGGCTTCCGAATTTGGGAAGCGGATTGCCCGTCTCTGGCCACGAACGGTCAATTCTGTGGGCTGGACCACCTTCATGTATCTGTTTATCCACGCCGTTCATTCCTTTTTTTCGTATCATTTATTACATCTAAACAAAAATAAGGCAGATCCAACGCTCCAGTAGACCACACTCTAGATAACTTGCATTTAATGTTTGGTGCATTTAATGCAAACCAAGCTAATTATCTGGTGTGGTCTAGTTTAGCGTTGGATCTGCTTATTTTTTGTACATATGCGTTAAAATGATATGAGAGAATGGATGGACGGTGTGGATAAACAGATATACCGTAGTGGGCCTGCCCACAGTATTACCCGTCCGTGGCTAGAGACGGGTAGGTAGACCGTTGGGAAGAACGGGGGATACGTGCACGTGTGAGAAATCTAGGCCGGTGATCATGAAATCGGTTTGCGTCCTGAATTACTCAGCACGCTTTTATCGTACTGAGTAAACTGTTGGGCCTACCATGAATCTATGTGGTTAATCCACGCCATCCATCTTACTTAACATCTCATTTTAAGGGTTAAACCCAAAATTGAAGTATATTCAAAGCTCGATTAGACCACACCACAGGGAAACAGGGGAGCGGATTGGATACTGAACGCTGCGGTAGCTGGCAAAACGCTGTTTAGTCACCAACGGCTGTTCCCTTGGCATAAATGCTACTGCATTAACGGATTTTTCTCCGTTTGCGCCGTGCACCCGCTCGGCCAGGGAATGACTAAATTCAGTTGGGCCCACTGTGAATTTATGTGATTTATCCGAACCTTTCATCTGTTTTTCCATCTAATTTTATGTGTTGAGCCTATATTTGAAGCTTATAAAAATCTCAAGTGGACCGTACCACAAAAAACAGTGGAAATAATGATTTTTAACGTTGAAACCTTTCCAGGCCCATAGTGATGTTTATTTTTCATCCAAACTGTTCAAAGGATAAAAAAACAAATATAACCTTATCCAAAACTTCCGTGGCCCCCAAGAATTTTTCAAGGATATAAATGCATTTCACACTATGTGGTGTCCAAATTATGCAGCAAATGGCTCATGCCATGAAAATGGGACATGCACAAATTGCCTCGTAAATAAGTCAAAGTGAGGACACTAAGAGGGGATCCTGACTGTGGGGCCCATCTTGATGTATATTCCTTACTGTGGGGCCCACCTTGATCACAAACTTACTAGGTTGAAGACCCTTCTACATTGCCATGAGGCTTCAGTTGAATCCTGACTGTGAGGCCCACCTTGATGTATATACTCTTTACATCCATGCCTTTTATCAGTTTTGAAAGGCCATTTTAGGGATTGATCCAAAAAATGAAGCAGATACAAATCTCAAGTGGACCTCACAGAGTTTGCTCAATACGCAATCCGCTTCGCTCGGCAACATACCAATAAACTCCACTTTCAGTTCTTCTTTTTTTTTTTTTTTTTTTTTTTTTTTTTTTCCTTCTCTCTCAAATTTCTTACCACCCACCTGGCATCCTAATCTTCATATACTGATTACTATATTGTCTCTCCTTTCTTTTATTTCTTTCGATCAAGGCTCTTGGTGACACCCACCTACCGTTTGTCTAAATTAGGTTCAATTCATGCGTATGATACATGAGAGGGGACCCCATTTATGTTGATGATTCAACCCTTGCCAACCAATGATGGGACGCATTAGATCACATTATCTTGGGTATGCAATGTCTGTACATACATTTAAAAACATCGTTCCTCTTAAGTGGGATTCATTCATTTTCAGTGTGGTTTTTTAAAAAAAATAAAAAAATTTGGTCCTTTTCTTAATGTAGATACGGGTTGAAGGTAAGCCAATGGAAGCTTTGAAACTAGTGAAATGCCTGTGGTGCAACCTGCACAATAGAAAAGAGAGCAATTTCAAGTCTTTGAAACACGTCAATGGTACAAAAACACATCGCAAAATCCAAGCGCGACCTACACAATAGAGAAGGGAACAATTTCAACCCCTTTAACCTGCACAATAGATAATAGAGCAATTTCAGATCTTTCAAAAGTAGTTGTTCTTTCTCTTGTTAGACTTAGTTTTCTTTTAACGTACATTAATTATAAGCTATTGCTTATATTTAGAAAATAATGCCCCTAAATTGTTTCTACTGGCTTTCATGGACAAAGTCACGAAAAAAATGTTCCTTATACTCTCTCTCTCTCAGGTCTGTTGCAAGTGAAATTGTCTCTTTCAAGCTATTCTCATCAAGTAAATGAGACTAGGATGACTCTGTTTTTGCAGGCCGAATAATTAAGACTGTCGATATTTTTTTTCAGGACTGTGATACCCAACATATAATAAGGCATAGACAAGGCCTATATAAGAAAAAACTTAATTGTCCGCTCAACTTTTGTTGGTACCAATAAAAAATGAGAGATGAAATTTAAGTATCAATTCCTTTAAAAAAAATAAAAAATAAAAAATTAACGATAAAATACTATTGTGTTTATTAAAGATTATGCTGAATTGTTGTGCTCTCTTTAGGCTTGTGCTTAAACGATCCAGACCGCCCATCTGTACTGTAACATCGAATAAGTTGTACCCATAATCATTTTTTTATTTACATTAGAAAATAAGTGACTTATTTCAAATAGATATGTTACTTACATCTCAAGTAACTTATCTAGTTTTTTATTTATTAAACTAAAGTGATTAAATAACTTTAAATATAAAAGAATTACTTATAATTAATCATAATCCAAACTTACTTATCTCAACTATGTCACTTATTTAATATTGTATATAGAAAAAATAACTTATTTGGTTTTTCTATTTACATCAGAAGATAAGTGACTTGTTTCAAATAAGTAAATTTGATTCATGATTAATTATAAGTAATTTTCTTACTTGAAAAATATATGAGTACTTACGCTATTGTTGTTGTTGTTGTTGTTGTTGTTGTTGTTATTATTATTATTATTATTATTATTTTTAATTTTTTAATTTTTCATGAGTTACTAAAGAGAGGCATCAAGATATACAAAATAGAGAAGAATGGCATAAGTATGTTGTTAGCCAAGCACATTTATTTTCTTAATAAGTAGAAATTAAGATAAACTATTTATCGAATAAGTTGTCTATCTTAAATAGCTTACTATCCAAACATGCCCTAAACTATAAAATGACCATTATTAAAAAATTGGGATGAATTAATTAAAGAGTTTGTAAGTCTTTTAATGTCCAGTCTTGAGTTTTTGAGTTTTTAACTATGGTCGGATAATTAACTATGGTTCCAAACAAATGAACTTGCGTATGCTAGTGAAGTTCCTATATCTCATGATGTTTAGAATATTTTATCCACGTGAAAAGGAGGCTACACCATAGAGATCACTTGATACGAAAATAAGGCCATTTCGCACATAGATGAGAACAAAACTTCAATATTGAGGTAGCAAATGGTATAAAATTTTGTATTGCTATGGTTCACCCAACAAGTGGATCGGCCTGATTTTGATACCAGGTGATCATCACGATGGGGCACACCTTTTATATGGATGGGATATTCTACACATGTGACATATTGGCTTAAAAAAATGGATGTATAAAAATTTCAGTACAGACGCCCATCCTTTGAACAGTTTGGATGAAAAATGAACATCACTGTGAAGCCTGGAAAGGTTTCAACGGTGAAAATCATTACTTCCACTGTTTTTTATGGTACGGTCCACTTGAGATTTTTATAACCTTTAAATTTGGATTCAACACATAAAATTAGATAGAAAAACAGATGAAAAGTATGGATAAATCACATAAATTCACAGTGAGCCCAACTGAATTTAGCCATTCCGTAGCCGAGTGGGTGCACGGCGGAAACGGAGAAGAGTCCATTAACGGAGTAGCATTTATACCGAGGGAACAGCCGTTCGGCGTCTAACCAATGGTGTTTTGCCACATCACTTCAGTAGCCTTTTGGCTACTGAAGCGTTCAGTATCCAATCCGGTCCCGGGAAATAGTGGGAATAAGTGATGTTTATTTGTCATTTAACCTGTTCAAAGGTCATTTAAACAAGATGAAAGGAAAACACAAAGATCAGCTTGATCCCAAACTTCTGTGGGCCCCAAGAATTTTTCAACAGCAGACATTAAATTCACATTGCATCATCTGGTGTGGTCCACATGAGCTTTGATATCCTTTATTTTTTTTGTCTCCAGCCCTAAATTTATCAGGTAAAATAGATGGACAGGGTGGATAAAAAACATAAATCGCAGTGGGCCCACAGAGTTTACTGAGTACGCAGTCTACTTCCTTCCTGAGATAAGAAAAAATGTGGCATCATTTGGTTGGTCACCTCATGTCGTAGGTAGATTTTTCAAGTGATTTCTAACGCGTGAGTCACGTGATGATGTGGATGCGCATGACTGTGGGGCTGGATTATTGAAATGTTGCGGCCAATTTTAATGAGGGGCTTGGATTCTGTTCCGATGGCTGGGATGTGGATTTCCTGTTTAGTGAAATTCTGTGATGCCTACCGTGATATATGTGTTTTATCTCTATTTTTCATCCATTTTACCGGCTCATTTTGAGGCATGAACCCAACTCATTTTGAGGCATGAATCCAAAAATTGAAGCATAGCCAAAGACCAAGTGGACCAATTCATGAGAAACAGTGGGAATTTTCCACCGCCCTTTGAAAACCTCCGGAGTACTATAGAAGTTTTTTTATCAAGCTAATATTTGTGTTTTCTCTTCCATGCATGTGTGACCTTATTAACATGTTGAATGGCCTTTCATGTCTTTGTGATCTCATGGACATGTTGAATGATATATATATATATATGGAAAAGGTACAATGCCCTTAGGCTCACGGCTCCGTCCCATGTGGTCGAGCTGTGTGGCTCCCATCGTGATGCCTTTTGAACATCTACCCCATCAGTCAGATGTGTCATTCCACCATAGACCTAGATCTAAAAAATCAAGTCAATCCGTGACTTGTGTAGGCCACACCACATACAGAAGTGGAGAGAGGTCGTGCAACCATTAAAACATTCAAAATCATTTTTGGGGACAACAAAAGATGTGGTTTGCAAATCCAGCCCATCCATTATGTGTCTCCCACTTTTACGAGGGTTCAGACCAAGTTTCAGCAACATTCAAAACTTAAGTGGGCCCCACCAAGTGCTTTTAAATGTTTTAACGGTTTCTTCACATGATTTTAGATGGTATGGCCCACCTGAGTTCCTTATGCGGCTGATTTTTGGGATATCCCATTATTTAAAGGGGAATCATTAAATGCACGGTGTTGATGGTCGACCTGCATCACAGTGGGGCCCACACAGCTCGACCTCACGATAAGCTTATCGTGAGCTCGAGTTGCATAGTACCTTTTCCCATATATATATATATATATATATATATATATATATATATATATATATATATATATATATATATACACACACACATACACACACACTAGCGCTCGACCTTACGATAAGCTCCCGTGAGGTCAAGCTGTGTAGGCCTAACGTGATGAGTGTTGACCATCAACACCGTGCATTTAATGGGTCCCCTTTAAATTATGGGATATCCCAAAAATCAGCCGTATATGGAACTCAGGTGGGCCATACCATATAAAATCATATGAAGACACCGTTAAAACATATAAAAGCATTTAGTGGGGCCCACCTGAGTTTTGAATGCTGCTGAAACTTGGTCTGAACCCTCATCCAAGTGGGACACACATAATGGATGGGGTAGATTTGCAAACCACATCCCGGTGGGCCCAAAAAATGATTATGAATGTTTTAATGGTGCACGGCCCCTCTCCACTTCTGTATGTGGTGTGGCCTACACAAATCATAGATTGACTTGATTTTTGAAATCTAGGCCCACAATGTAATGGTGCATCTGACTGATGGAGTAGATGTTCGAAACGCATCATGGTGGGGCCCACACAGCTCGACCTCATGGGACAGACTCATGAGGTCGAGCGCATAGCATATATATATATATATATATATATATATATATATATATATATAGAGAGAGAGAGAGAGAGAGAGAGAGAGAGAGAGAGAGAGAGAGAGAGAGAGAGGCATGCTCACCTACGCACCTACATACGTGTACACCTTTACATATACGACACAAGTAAAAATTTGTACAAGGGGGCTTCATGAGGTTCTGCTTCACGTAAACCGTTCAGATTTGCAAGAATCATCAAATATGATGAGTTTTCAAAAAAGTTCGTATGTAGTATGTACGAACTGGTTCGCAGGTGAGCGTTTCCGTGTATGTATATATATATACACACACATACACGGAAACGTTCACCTGCAAACCAGTTCGTATGTACTATGTATGAACTTTTTTGACAACCCATTATACGAGATGTGGATCCAAAATCTGAACCGTTCATGTGAAGCAGCACCTCATGAAACCCCCCGGGCCCAAGTTTTACTTTGACCTAAAACTTTGATGGGCCATGAAAAATAAAAAAAAATTTCCTCTTTTGATTTGCATTTCTCTTTGCTATGGCCCACTAGAATTTTAGATCGGGGTGAAAATTTGTAACATGGGGTTTCATGGGATTCCGCATCACATGGACCGTTCAGATTAGACACCCATATCACGTGTGCAAAGGTGCACATGTGCATAGGTGCACAGGGGAGCATGACTCTCTCTCTCTCTCTCTCTCTCTCTCTCTCTCTCTCTCTCTCTCTCTCTCTATATATATATATATATATATATATATATATAAAGGTTCTGTACGGTCCTGCTCATAGAAACTCCCCAAAAAGTTGAGCTGTGTAGGCCCCACCATGATGTATGTTGAACATCTACCCCATCAGTCATATGCACCATTCCATAGTGGGCCTAGGGCTTAAAAATTAAGTTAATTTGTGACTTTTATGGGTCACACCACATACAAAAGTTGAGAGGGGTTACCCTCTATTAAAACATTCATAATTATTTTTTAGGCCCACAAAGATGTGGTTCACAAATCCAGCCCATCCATTATGTGTGTCCCACTTGGATGAAGGTCAAACCAAGTTTCAGGCGCATCCAAATTTCAAGTGGACCCCACCAAGTGCTTTTATATGTTTTATGCATGTCTTCACATGAGTTTAGATGGTATGGCCAACTTGAGTTCTGTATATAGCTGTATTTTGGGATATCTCATAATTTAAAGGGGACTTATCACATGCATAGTGTTGATGTTCAACATATATCATGGTGGGGCCCACATGGCTCAATCTCATTGGGAGTTCCCACACACACATATACACTTTCATATTATTTTGGCAGTGTGCGTCATTATCTTATCAGTTTCGTCTGGCCTGGTTTACTTGAGCTTTGGATATGCTTTTATTTTGATGTCATGCATGAAATGAGCTGATAAAATGATGGACATCATGGATGAAAAAGTGTGCTTCTAAAAGATTCATGCAGCATCGAGCTCTATGGAGATATATAACCAGGCTGTCCACTTTTTGGGCTAACTCACATCCGTTTTAACATGAGCTAGATCCAAATGTTATGTGGACCACACCACAGGAAATAGCAGAGACATTGATGCCCACCAATAAAAACTTTCCTAAGACTCTCTATTGATGTTTATTTGCCATTTAACTTGTTTGTAAAATTACTCTAACCTAAAAGAAGGGAAAACGCAAATATAAATTTGACCTATAGCTTATGAGGCCCTAGAGAGGTTTTTAACGGTGAGCATTTTATCCTCGCTCTTTTTTATGGTGTGGTCTACTTGAGCTCTAGATCTGCCTTTTGTTTGGGCTCATGCCCCCATGATGATGGGCTGGTGAAACAATTGATGGTCCTATGCAAAATCAATAGTTTTGATCTGCCCCTAGTTGTATACAACACCATTAATTTTAGATTTTTTTTTCCTGACGGTTGCTATTCACGACATTGTAACAAAACATTGATTCATCATAAAATGCAGCTGCATGACAACTAATGGTTGAGATCTTACCTTAAGGGCCGTTTGGCCGGTCAGATTGGAGGGGATTGGATGGTATTGGAAGGGATTCGTTTCGGACAACCCAAACAAAGTCGGTGATCAGATCCCAATCTCATGGTTCTCAAGACAATCCACTGACAACACCATCATTACCTTTAAATCCCATCCAATCCACCCTAATCTGATCAAATTTGCCCGGGACATGTTTGGTCCGTGGGATTGGAAGGGATGGGAAAGTTTAATCCCCAGATTGGCCAGGCGTGCCAAATGATCTAGATATAGCAATCCCATGGATCTGAAGACAATCCATTGACAACACCATTATTACCTAGAAATCCATGCCATCCTCCCTAATACCATTTAATCCCTTCCAATCTGCCCAGCCAAACGGGCCTCAAGAGGAACAGCACAAATTGTACCTACTTACTTTCCTTTTTCTTAATGGGCAAACCCCACTTTTCCATGTGCCTGCACATGCATGAAGTATCTAATTTGGAAAACCATGCAGCAAAGCTCTATGTTAGCCCATCTAATGATTGTGTGACATCTATTCTCTACATATATCGTGCAGGCTTGCTTTGGGATATCACCAAAATTTTATGCGGATCAAGGGTTTACGTGAGCCACAGTAAGGAAAACAGTGAGATTGATTACTCGCTGTTTTCTTCTCTCTATGACACCTCTCCACATGTCCCCTCCCAATCTCATGTCCCTTTTCTCTCTCCATCTGCCCCCTCCTTTCCACCTATCTCCGCTCCACATGTCATACCTCCCCGTGTGAGTAACATACACCCACTTCTCTATTAAATATGGTATTGAGGAAACCATATAATATAGGCTTCGTGGTTTGCACTTATATTAGGACATTAGTCTAAAAAATAAAATAAATCTATAGCTCAAGTGAGCCACAACGCCAAAAAAGTTGAAGTGGGTTGCCTGCGGATGGAGGATGCCTATGGACTTTTCTTTTTCTCTTTCCACATGTGTACCCCAATGTTTTCTTACATTGCTCTCAAATTATCTTCATTACCCTATCCATATGCATTGCATGTGGAATTAGCCTTTTTTTAATAACATGGGACAAACATATGAGTTAAGCCATTGACATCGTGTAACATGTGAGTGCATCTCCAAATTCTATATATTTTTCTAGTAGAAAGGGCTATACTCGTATGTTAGTTGTGCACAACTTAAGAAATGGCAAAGAATATTCTTCAACCATATACATGTAGATAAAACTATGGATCAAGAAGAATAGAATACAGCAATATCTGTACAACAGAATTTGCTATGGTAACATATTTGTTGTCTTAATGTATTCATTTTATATTAAAATAGGAGATTTCAATCGATCAAACAACCTAGTTGATTGATTGAGCAAGCCCTGAATTATACAAATCGATCTTTGAACAGTTTAGGACAGGTTTGATTGATCTAATTGTCAAGTTGATCAATTGACATAATTTGAAAAATACTTGTAAATTCTTTATACAATTTTTACCGCGTTCAATTGATCAAATATATGGGGCTCAATTGATCGAGAATTTTCTCAGTCAATGTCAAACGATCAATGCTTATATCAATAACGCGAGTAGTTTTGCACAATTGTACGGATTGTTTCATATTCCATTTGTTATACTATAAATATGAATATAATATTAATAGAACTTAAATGTTTCTAAGATGATTTCAAACCGATGTTAGGATTTTTTAAAAGTTTTCGTATTTGTAAGTACAATATATCTATTGTAATTTATTTTCATAATAGATTTTGTTATCACTTTATATTGTGATTTTTTTTTCCTGACAACTTATTATGTAAAATTTATAAGTTCATGTACATATTCGAACTTAGAATTTGCTTCCGCAGCTTCTCCAACCGTAACAAACTATCCATGTTGTGGACCTTATACTAGAGATATTATTTTCAAAAAGGACTCGTTTGGCATGCTTTATATTTGTTTTCAAAAAGGACTTATTTGGCATGCCGTATGGTAGTACTAGGATAAATATAGGACAAGACTTGCCTTTGCCACTGGCCACATGAGCTTCATATGGCTAGAAGTTATGTGAGGCCTACAGGAGTCCAAAAATCAGACAGATTCAAAACTGGTGGACCACATCACCCAAAACAGTGGGAATTGAACTGGAAACTTTGCAAGGACCACCGAAGTTTTGTGTTAGGATGATATTTGTACCTATAATTTATGTGAGGGTTAATAAACCTATGAACCATTTCGGACGGCATATAAATAACATGTTTAGCTTCAAGAAGGATTCAACGGTGACACTTTTATTTCAATTGTTTCTGCTGATGTGGCCCATCTGAGTTTTGGATCTGACTGATTTTTAATACTGTCTTTTTATGGTCCAACGAAACTGATAGAGAGAGTGGATTTGCACTGACATGATATGCTCTTATCATAGCTAGCAAGGCATTGCTATCTTGCACTCACTTTTTGTTTCCTCGTTTTAATTGCTGCGGTATGCTAATGCTAGATTTTGAAAGATATGTGGAGGAAGGAAACGCACATGAGATCCACACCACCCATCATGTGCACCTCTCCGTCTTCTACATGAAGCCTGAAAAAGTGTCATCCAAACTCAAGTGGGCCACACCATAGGAAACAGTTGGGATGCAGACACCTATAAATAGGTATGTTTGGGGTCCACCATGGTGTGTTTATGCCATCCAATCCGTTCATTTGACGTGAAGAGGCATTCAAAAAATTAGGCCATGTCAAAACTAAGGTGGGCCTTGCCATGTGAATATAGAGATGTTATACACGATTCTATACTAGTGGTTTGACCAACCTTAGTTATGATTTTTTGGGATTGGGGCCAGGCAAGGGATCTTATACATGTACACTGCCATAAGGGGTTCATGGTAGACTGGTAGTGTGTATATGCCATCCAATCCGTTCATCATATGTGCACTGCTAGTGTGAACAGGGTTCTTAACCATCCATCTCCACACTCCTAATCAAACTGTTAGCAATGATCTATCAAGGATAGTTTCATGACATGGTCCATCATTGATGATACTCAAGACATTAACTGTTTGGATTGCAGAAAATCACCTCTCTTGGGGCCTCACTTATCATGTATGTGGGAAAATGAAATGCAATGCATACGACAAAATCACATCACCAAAATCAAAATTCTTGAACCATCCCAGCTTCCGGTCTGTGTATTATTGTTCATGAAAGCAGGATGATAGTATATTTTTAACTGTTAACCGTCCAAAAATTTCCACTAATTTGAAGGTCATATGATTAAATAATAATAAATTTAATTTATGATACATTTAAATTTGTTAAAATCTAGATGGTGATGTTCTGGTTATAGCTAAGGGTGTACATCGAGTCGAACCGAGTTGAGCTGGCCTCAGCTCGACTCGGCTTGGACACGGGCTAACCTCAGCTCGAACTCAGCTCGGCTCGATCCTCGAGCCTGATTGGCTAGCTTAGCTCGATTCGGTCAGTAGCTCAGGCTAGCTCGGGCCAAGTTCGAGCCAAGATCGTCATTGACACATTTTCACAAAAACCTGAACTGCAACTTCAAAAACCCATTATTTTACAAATAGAGGCAATGGTTTTACAAGTGTTTTATCAAACACCTTCTAAGTAACATAAAAATTGAAAAAAAAAAAAAAAAAAGAAAAAAAAAGAAAAAAAAAAAGAGAGAGAGAGAAAAATAAGGTAGAGAAAAAAGGTATTTGATTAATGTACATACCTTGCTTGCTACCAGCCAAACCTTCCTTGCCACCAGCCACATCTCATTGAGTCATTTTAACAAACAGTTGGTGAGCAACATCAATGGCAAAGTAATTGAGTCACCAAACTGGTTTGATCTGAGTTTGATTTGAGCTGGATTCGATCCGAGTCGAGTCGAGCTGGGGCCTTCTCGAACTCGGCTCGAACTCATTTTCAAGCTCAAAAAATCAGCTCGAACGCAACTTCGAACCGAGTCAAATCAAGTTATTTCGAGTCGAGTCGAGTGAGCCAACTGAGCTAGCTCGGTTTGTGTACACCCCTAGTTATAGCATTTAGGGATGTTGCGTATATGAGAAAGAAGAGAATGAGATTTGATATATAACTCTAATTCATAAGTATTTATTTATATTGAGTGTGAAAACCATGTGGTTTTATGGGCTTATAAGCCAAAGCCCATTAACAATATGTTCCTTAACAAAACTATGACCCATTACTTGGACTGTTTGATTTGACTTACTTCCATGTCACCATTGTAATTACTATGTAAACTTTAAGTACTTGAGTATCATCCATCAAACTAAGCCAGAGTATCAAAGGTTCCTCTTCTAAGAAATAGGGCTGTTGATGGGCTGGATTAGCCCCTTGGGTCTGGACTTGGGCTGACTCAGGTTTCAGATCAAGTTGGGTTAGTAGAGACGAGTTGGGTTTTAGATTGAGTCAAGCCAGTCCGAGTCAGATTTCGAGTTGAGTTGAGTTAAGTTACTTGGTGACCTGGACTCAACTTGGTTTGAGGCCGGAATGGGCGAAGTCTACTTGACTCGGGACAACTCACCCACTAAATTCAGTGGAGTCGGGTCTGAACGAATCTGCCGACTCCTACCATGCCCGACTCTACTAGAGAGAGTTTACCACTGAGGCATCGCAGAGGTGCCATGAAGTAGTGGGGTATTGAACATCTAAGTGTGATAGAAATTTTGCATGAGGATGACGTTTGTTTCTACAGTTTAGTTTATCTGAGTGGTAATAACCCTATGAGCAATGTGGGTGGCATATAAAGATCTTGATCAGCTTTATGAAAGTTTCAAAGGTGGACAATTCTTTTCTCACTATTTCATTGGTGTGGCCCACTTAAGTTTTGGATTTATCTGATTTTTATTATCTTATCCTATTGCTGTCTTTCAAAACATATGGATAGAGTGGATTTGTCACTGACATCTATATGGGCCCCACAGAGCCCCAGTCACAGATATATCTTGGCCACGGTTTGGCTAGTGAGGCAAGTGGTCGGTGCTCAATCGGCTCCAACATCATGTATGCGTATGCCGTTTATCATTTTTCAGATAATTGCAGGGATTATCATATAAAAAAAATGAGGCAGATCTAATTCTCAGGTGGGCCACACCACATAAAACACCTCTTAAGGCCATTGCAATGTTTATTTGACATCCAATATGTTAAGTAAGTAATTCAAACCTGGATGAAGAGAAAAAACAAATATCAGCTTGATGCAAAACTTTTACGAGCCCAGAAGGTTTTTAACAGTGGAATTTTAACCAGCACGGTTTCTTATGATGTTGTCCACTTGAGATTTGGATCTACTTAATTTTTAGGATCACAGCATAAAATTAACTGAAAAAGTAGATGGACCGCGTGGATAAACAAATACACCATGGTGAGTTAACAGAGCACCGACCACTTGCCATGCCATTGGCCAGTAGCAGCGTCACTGGCGAATCCGTGTCGGGCCTGCCACGGTAGATCGCCGGAGCCACAAGTGGGTGGGACCCGCTTACTGTGATGTATGTATCTTAAATCCACACCGTCTAATCCTTTTTAAAGCTCATTTCAGAGACGATAAAAAAACTAAGCAGAATCAAATCTCAGCGGAAACATTGTGATCGAAATCCTCACCATTAAAACCTTCACGTGGTATACCAAAATGTTTATTTGCCATCCAAATGTTGATAACGTCACCTATACCTAGATGAATAGACCACACAAATAAATTCTTTATCCAAAGCTTTTGTGGCCTACAAAAAGTTTTTAAGATCGAATTACTACTGTTTCCTGTACTATGGTCCATCTGAAGTTTGGATCTGCTTCCTTTTTCGGATCATACCCTAAAATGATTTTTCAACGTGGATGGACGGTATGGATGCAAAGCAAATACATCACAGTGGCCCGAGATTCACGGTCCCACCCACTTCAGTGAATCCGGAGATCCACCGATGTCGCGCCATTCGCGTCGGAAACGGATTGGCTACTCCCCTGCCACCAGCCAATGGCTGATGGCGGGTTCTCTGTGGGACCCACCATGATGTATGTGTTTCCTCCATGCGGTCCATTTATTTTTATAGATCATTTTAGGTATTGGACCAAAAATTATATATGCCTAAATCTCAAGTGGACCACATTAAAGGAAACAATGTTGAATGAACGTCTACCGTTAAAAACTTTTTGGGGTCATAAAAGTTTTGGATCAAGCTGATCTTTATTATTATTATTATTTTTCCCTTCATCTGGGTCTGTATGACCTAATCAACAGATTGGATGTCAAATAAGAGGTACATTGGTTCCTTAGGAAGATTTTAATGGTGGATATCCAATCACTATTGTTTTCCCTTGGTGTGATACACATGAAATTTATATTCTCTGAATTTTCGTATCATGCCCTAAAATGATACGTAAAAATGGATGAACGGAATGGATGAAACACATACATCATGGTGGAGCCCACACAGCACCGACACCAGCCACGTGGCAGGGTTGTAGCAAATCCGTTCTCATTCCCGTCCTCCCCGGACGTAGGAAACGTTATGTACAACAAGATTCAAGAAAAGACGAAAAAAAAACAAAAAAAGAAAAAGGAAAAATCCAAAACCCTAGCGACCCAAAGACAGCAACAGCAGCCAATGGCAACGAAGCTGAGCGTGAATCTTGTAATAGACAGGCAATCAGGGAGACTCCTTTCCGCAGAAGCTGGAAAAGACTTCATTGATTTTCTTTTCAGTCTCCTCACATTGCCTCTTAGCACTATCACAAACCTCCTCACAAAGAAACACATACGAATGGTTGGATGCTTAGGAAGACTCTATGAAAGTGTCCGAAACCTAAGTAAGTGTTACATACAACCCAACCAAAGCAAGAACGATCTTCTCAATCCCAAAATATCATTACCTCCAAAATTCCTAAATCCTTCTCTTTTCTTACAAAATGACCCTTCAACATCAACAAAGAAGCACTACACATGCGGCAGTTGCATCGAACCCTCTCGACGCTATTTTACGGATTTTAATGGCTTGATGTGCTCCCATTGCAACGGGAAGATGTCAACTGAGTTAACCTACACTGGTCTCGAAGATATAGGGATGGGATTGGATGGTGTTGGATCAAGTGGTGGATATGTGAAAAGTGAAGTGACCTATATGGTGATGGATGATTTGATGGTGACTCCCATGTCTACTTTTTCAACACTTCTCTACTAAAGAAGTTCAAAGTTAAGGATGTGAGTCTTCTTGAAGAGAGTGTGGTGGAAGTGGGCATGGAATAGGTATGGTTTTTAGTTGTCCACTGGCATGAATATTATTGTCAATGTTATTACCTAAAACATGGAATGCCCAGATTATGGGTCATTTGCAATATAGATGGTTGTTTTTGTTAGTTATTTTGTTTTTATTGTCGATTGAGGGGTCGTTTGGATGGTGTTGAATGAGTAAAATAATTTACAACTGGTATTTGGATGCCCCTTTTTTGCCTGGCTACTAAAGCGACATCACCAAGTTTGGTAGGCCCCACCATGATGTATGTGTTGTATACCCACCGTATTTGGTGAGATCATTTTAGGGCATGACCCCAAAAAATGAAGTAGATCCAAGTGGAGCTCATTATAGAAAACAGTGGGGACAGTGATGCCCACCGTTGAAACCTTACTAGGGCACACCATGATGTTTATTCGAGATCCAACCTGCTCATAAGTTCACATAGACATGGACGAAGGGAAAACACAAATATCAGCTTGATCAAAGACTTCCGTGGCCCCCAAGAAGTTTTGAATGGTAGGCGTTCAATCCCTACCATTTTCTGTGGTGGTGTCCACTTGAGTTTTGGATCTGCTTCATTCTTTGGCTCGTGCCTTAAAATGATCTCTCCAAATGGATGGACAGTGTGGATACAACTTATACATCAAGGTGGGGTCTACAAAACCTGGTGTGCCTTAAAATGATCTCTCCAAATGGATGGACAGTGTGGATACAACTTATACATCAAGGTGGGGTCTACAAAACCTGGTGATATCACTTTAGTAGCGAGATAGCTAACGCAGGTAGCTAATCCACATCCTTTCATTTGCTAGCAAAAAGAGATTATTTAATTTACATCCTTTCATTTGCTAGCAAAAAGAGATTATTTAATTTACATGCTATCCAAACACAACCATTTACAACTTAAAACTGAATCGACAGGCTGTAAATCATTTACAGCGTAAATCGTTTACTAGTAAATCATTTACAACATAAACCATTTACAGGTATCCAAACGACCCCCAAAACAAGGAATGGTCCATGTATTTTATTTTGAATCAAGCGATCCCAATTACGGGTCATTTGCAATCTAGATGGTTATTTTTATTAGTAGTCATGTTTTTACTGTCGATTAAATTATCCAAGTTTATATTTACAATATATAGATTGATATCTCATTGAAGCTAACTGTAATCAACCTATCTAATAGACTATTAGATAGCATTTGATTTTCATCAACCTATGTCATAGCCTATTACATTGCGCCTATGGGAGTTTAATGCTCTCATTGCCAGTCCCCACCACGTATAAAGGAGAATCAAACTCATAACTTCCGACATGAATTTGAACAATATGACATTCCCGCATTAACTAAAGTCATGGACCTTGATAGAGTAGAATGGTAGAAAAGGATTCATGTAGCCGACCCCAATGGGTTGGGATAAGGCTTAGATGATGATGATAGAGATTTATGATGTTAGCAAAAACCCTTATGTAGTTATCTTATAATACTAAGCACGGAGGTGTATAATAATAACATTCATCATTTTATATATAAATTGCAATATGAGTTGATATATAACATTATATTGCATACGCAATGCATAAATTGGAGTGACGCACATGATCCTACTCCTAGTTTACCACCTAGCAAAGGAATTAGTGTACTGGATACCCATTCCTATATGGTGTACTGAAGGACCCACAATTCAAGTAATTTTGGTATTAGCTTTTCACAAAATTACTCAAGAAACCTGATTTGACCATACAGAGCCTTGACTAGTTTTAATTTCCAAAAGGCGTTTTTCGGAGAGGTGGAATAAGGGTGGTAATGGGCCAGCTGGCCCGCTCGACCTGACTTTGGTCCATACTTGGACCTATTAGCTTGGCCTCTCGGCTAGGCTTGGGCCTAGCACACATTACCCAATCAATTTTTTTGTGCACTCATGGGCTCAAGTCATTTTAGATTAACCAGGCCTGACCCGACTTCACAGGTTCGTCTTATATCCTACAAATATGCCACTTTAATATCATTTAAGCAACCCATGAATCTTGAATGTAGATGGTTGATTTGTCTTATATCCTACAAATATGTCACTTTAATATCAATTAAGCAACCCATGAATCTTGAATGTTAACAGTTGATTTCATCCCTCTTATCTATTTCTTACCGACGGTGTGGCTCACTTGATTAATGGATAGAGCAAGAACATTCAAGTGGAAAAAGGGGATTTTATCAATTTCTGGACTGAGCAGGCTCAACTAATTTTTCAGGCTCGTGCTTGGCTTGGCCTGGTCCATTGCCTACCCCTAAAATGAAATGAGAAAAGTGTCATCATTTATTTTTTTCTAGAGATTTCTGAACTGTCCACTAGGTGCCCCCGCAATGACAATCAAATGAATGGAAAATCATCAGGTTCTCCGCACCATAAAAAACAGAGCACACCACAAAAGAATTCCCAACTCATGGGTAGCTCACCTGTTGATAAGATCAGCCATGTTTTTGTTTTTGCGTGTATGGTCATACACCGTGGTGCACTTTTTTTTAAAAAATTATTTTAATGACAATAGGGTATCCCCGCCTCTCTTGAAGGGGAGACTAATCCTTGCGGATGCACTCGATCACCCGCAAGCCACATACATCGGGTAAAGCACGAGGATGGGAAATTGGGGTGCACTTATTGGACGTGATGTTGAAAACACACCTAGTTAGCTCCCTGTGCTCTACTTCATCACTTTAAAAAGATGAAGACACTTTTCATTTTACCCTTTAAAGGAGGGAGGGAGGTCTCTTACAGGTACGTGGAATTGCTCCTTTTTTAAATGTTTACAAGTGGGGTGAAAAGCTGTTACTCACAGCTTCTAACTCACTAGTGAATTTCCCCAGACACTACCTGTAAATGAGTTACCTCTAAATACTTTACAACTAATAGCAGTTAAAAGCGTTAAATGACCCTTTAGTGTGGGAATTACTTGGCAATGTTATATTTCTGGAGGAATTTGGCAGTAAAGATCCCCTTCTCCAATTGTTTGCTTCTTTATAGGTATGCTAATTGTCTCCATTTTTGCATGGCTTGAAAATCACTCTCATCTGTGCATCTCAACTGTGATTTTTCCTGTCGAATTTGGAACCCCAGAGCTTTTATTTTTTAGCCATCCATTTAGACAATTAATTTCATTCAATCAGCTCACATAGACAATGTGACCTGCTATTTTGTTGATCTAGATAGTGATACATCTGCGCTGTGTATGTATATGGTGTGCACCACCATTTTGAAACTATAATTCACATAATCAATAGACAGTCTGATTTTCTATTAACTGTTTTGTTGACTAGGGGTTGGCTCTGTTAAAGGCTTCCTTACTGTCCAAGACAGTGCTCACCGATGTATTCATTTCAAAGCAAGTGAAGGAGGAGAAAACTATCTATTGATGGATCCACTGCTGCGGACCACATGTTCGGAGGGTTCAGATCGGTTATTAGGAGCTATGCTAGAAATTTGTAGTTACCATCTAGCAGAATTTTATGCCTTATTTTTGTAGCTTATATATTGCTTTGAACACTAATAATAATATCAAATGCCTAGAAATTGAGGGAGACTCACTGAAGGTGGTTAATGCCATCAAGAATGTCTAGAGCCAACATGGGAGGCATGGAATTCGGTCTACAATTGCAGGTGCTTGCTTAGAAGACTCACAGAATGGGACATTTCTCATGCTTATGCTTATAGGGAAGGTAATGCTGCTGCGGACTCTCTCTTTGATAGGGCCACCGACAATACGACATCTAGCTCCCATCAAACTTCTTTCTTTCTCCTCAGACTCTGTTTTCATATTTCCCTTGGCATGTTTGATTTTCCATATCAATGGTAAATACCTTATAAATGGGTAATAATTATTTACTTAAGTAATTACTGCATAATTTGAGCATCATTGGGGTCCCAATGCAGATAATGAGGGCGTACTTTTTTAACGCTATAATTGAGAATGCTGTGAAATGTGGGGTTCACCATGATGTATGTGGCTTATCCATACTGTCCATCCGTTATGCCACCTGAAATTAGGGCATGGGCCCAAAAATGAGGCAGATCCAAAGCTCAAGTGGACAACACCACAGGAAATTGTGGAAATCGAATGCTACCATTAAAAACTTCCCAGGGCCTAAAGTTTTGGATCAAGCTGTTATTTGTATTTTCCCCTTATCTATGCCCATGTGACCTTATGAACAAGTTAAATGACAAATAAACAACGACGTGGGCTAGTGAAGTAAACAACTTTCAAATGTGGACATATTAAGGCCACTGTATCCTTTGGTGTGGGCCACTTAAGCATTGTACTGGTGAATTTTTTCAGTTTTAACTGTCCAATAAATGACCACAAGTCCGAGGATCAGCTAATAAAAGGTTCATGATACATCCAAAATTGTGGCTAGTTTAATTTGAACTATGGGTATGACACGTGTGACTCAAGTCGAGAATAGGAGGGTAAGGAGTATAGCACATGCAAGGCACGTAGAGAGATTAAAGAGATGTTAGGGAGAAAAATCACAAGGAGAGATAGCAGTTAACTAAAGTTACGGTCCTTGATGGTGGAATGGTACAAAGGATTCATGTAGTGGACCCCAATAGTACGATGATGATAGAGATTTATGATGTTAGCAAAACTCTTATTTTTTGTTATAGGCATGGCCTCAAGTCAGTATTGCCTAACCCGGCGTGACCCGATTTCTTATTTATGTCTTACATCCTACAAGTATTTTCTCACTATTTCGTTGGTGTGGCCCACTTAAGTTTTCGATCTACCTGATTTTATATCCTGTCCTATTGCGGTCTTTCATGGAGTGGATTTGTCACTGACATCTATATGGGCCTCACATAGCCCCAGGCACAGATATATCTCTGTGCCCGGGTCACAGCAATCTGCTTGGACGTGGTTTGGCTAGTGAGGCTAGTGGTCGGTGCTCAGTGGGCTCCCTTGATTATTTTTTCAGATAATTTTATGGCTTATCCCAAAAATGAGGCAGATCTAACTCTCATGTGAGCCCCACCACATAAACCAGCAGTGATTGAATATCTATTATTAAACACCTCCTAAGGCTACAGTAATATTTATTTGACATCTAACCTGTTAACTATGTAATACAAACCCGGATAAAGGAATATATATATATATATATCAGCTTGATACAAAACTTTTATTGGCCTAAGAAGTTTTTAATAGTGGACGTTTAACCAACACTGTTTCCTGTGATGTGATCCACTTGAGATTTAGATCTACTTTATTTTTAAGATCATAATATAAAATTAAATGAAAAAGTAGATCAACGGCATGGATAAAACAAATACATCATCGTGGGTCAGCAGAACACCGACCACTGGCCATTGGCCAGCAGCAGGGTCACCGGCGAATCGGGGCGACCACGGTAGATTGCTGAAGCCACCAAGTGGGTGGGACCCTTACTGTGCTTACTGTGATGTACCTACCTTAAATCCACACCGTCTAATCATTTTTAAAGCTCATTTTAGAGATTAAAAGAACTGAAGAGACCCAAATCTCATGTAGACATCACTAGAGGAAACATTGTGATCGAAATCCTCCCCATTAAAAACTTCATGGACTACACTAGAATATTTATTTGCCATCCAATTCTTGGTAACGTCACCAATACCTAGATGAAGAGACCACACATAACTTCTTCATCCAAAACTTTTGCGGCCCACAAAAAGTTTTAAATGGCCAAATTACTGGTGTTTCCTGTATCATGGCCCATATAAAGTTTGGATCTGCTTCATTTTTTGGATCATGCCCTAAAATGATTTTTCAACATGGATGGACGGCGTGAGTGCAAAGAACATATATTATAAAGGTGGCCCCACATTCAAGGTCACACCCACTTGAGAATCCAGAGATTGTGTCCTACCCCTGCCTAGACGGATTATCTGTGGAGCCCAACGTGATGTAAGTGTTTTATCCACTCTGTCTATTGCTTTTCTCATAATTCGAAGGTATGGGCCAAAAAATGAGGGATTAAGTAGACTACAAAGTAGGGATTTAACGTCCACCATTAAAAACGAGCTGGAAAAGTTTGGGAACAAGCTTATATTTGTTTTTTAACTTTATCCACGTCTACATGACCTTATGAATAGGAATGGTAAAAAAAAACCCTTAGAAAGGTTTCAACGGTGGTGTCGTCCTCACTGCAGCTTCTTTAGTATGGTCCACTGGAGCTGTGGAACTTCTTCATATTTTCATGATAATACCTTCAAATAACTCGAGAAAAGCGCTGAACGGCATGAATAAAACACTTACAACACGTTGGCCCTACATAGCCCCGCCCGGAAGGATTATCGTCGGGACGGTGGTGGACGCAATCCGCGTTCGAGTCGGGGGATCCACGGACGCGGATTTCGTGGGAAAGCCGGGTCCACTGTGGTGTTTATTAGAAATCTGACCTGTTCATCCATTTTTCGAGCACATTCGGGACATGAGATAAAAAATTAGGAGGATTAAAATCTTAACTGACAATATAGGATGAAAAAGTGAGGAAAGGAATTTCTACCGTTGAAAACTTCCCAGGCTCCACTGATGTTTATATGCCATCCAAACCGTTTACAAGTTCATTTTTACTGGGATTAAGTGAAAATACCAAAAACTTAGACCGATATAAAACATTTTGTGGCCATATAAATATTTCAACGGTGGTCACTATATCCACACTTTTTCCTCTGGTGTGATCCATCTTATTTTTGGTCCCATTTCCTAAAATGAGATAGTAAAACGGACGGATGGATTGGATTTCTCACGAACAGCTCGGGAAAGGCTTTCGCGGGAAATCCGCGTCCGGGATCCACCGAAGCCGCGCCAATTCGCGTCCTCCCCCGACGTAGGAAACGTGTATAACAAGATTCAAGAAAAGATAAGTAAACAAAAAAGAAAAAAAGAAAAAAGAAAAGGAAAATCCAAAACCAATGGCAACGAAGCTGAGCGTGACTCTTCTAATAGGCGAGCAATCCTGTAAGGTACTGTTGGCGGAAGCTGAAAAAGACTTCATTGATTTTCTTTTCAGTCTCCTCAAATTGCCTCTTGGCTCTGTTACAAACCTCCTCACAAATGGAAACATCCGAATGGTTGGATGCATAGGAAGACTCCATGAAAGTGTTCAAAACCTAAGTAATTCTTACATAGAACGCAACAAAAGCAAGAAAGATCTTCTCAATCCCCATATATCATTACCTCTAATTGCCCCAAATCCTCCCCCATATCGTTCTATTTTTTTAAAAAATGACCCTTCAATACAAAAAAAGTACTACTCCTGCCCCACTTGCAGCCGCATCAATTTTCAACGCTATTTTACTGATATGAATGGGTTGCTGTGCCCTGATTGCGGCAGGGAGATGTCAAAGGAGTTAACCTACGTTGGTCTCCAAAAGGTAAGTACGAGATTAGACAGTGTTGGATCAGGTGGTGGATATGTGAAAGGTGAAGTTACTTATATGGTGATGGATGATTTGATGGTGACTCCCATGTCTACTTTTTCAACACTGATCTTTGATGAAATAAGGATTTCGGCAGCATAAGAGCGCCTAATTCAATCATTTTCAGGGACTTGGGAAGAATGTCGATTAAATTGACTTATCTTTCTCGTTTGGATCCATGAAGAGGAGAATGCCCAGAGAAAAGAAGCCTGACTCATGAACTTCAGTAGCATAACGGCCTCTTGAACTTCATAAACTGTAGGGCAATCTGGTTGCGCGGAGCCACGCAACTGGTATCGGTTGTGCGGTCCTGCGCAACAAGGAGGAAGATCTCTTCTACCTTCTGTCTTCTGCTCCGCTTCGCTTTTCTTGAAAATCTTCTAATTAATTCAAATTAAGGAGGGGATGGAGTATTTATAGACCCTCGCACGTGTGAAAATCATGATCTTAGCGATGTGAGACTATTTTTAGTGCTTTGGGTCATCTTTGAACGAAGCCTTTCGTACAGTTCATTCCGAGATCCCGCACAACTACTATTCTCGTTGCGCGGTCACGCACAACAGAGATTGATTGCGCGGAACTGTGCAACCTATAATGGCTGCGCGGTCCTGCGCACTGTCATGAAAACTACCTCTCCCTTCTTCTTTCTGAAAGTTCCTTCAAACTTCTTATCTCTTCTTGCTTTAATCCTTTTGCCATTTTTTGTGCCTCAACAGATGTCCCCTCGATCTTTCTTTGATTGATTCCTGAAATCAAAGGGAGGATCGATCTTTCTCTGCCTGAAGATCTTTGAATAAACTGCAACTGAAGGATGACCGAATGCTCTTGCTTGCACGGGAGACTAAATGATTACACTTGCATGGCATACTGGCTGATCATACTTGACCAGAAGATCGAATGATAGCGTTCGATCGGAAAACTGGAATGATGGCACTTGAACATAAGATTTGAATGATGGTGTTTGAACAAAAGGCTTGAATACTGGCGCCCAAGCAGAAGACTGGAATGCTGACGCTCAAGCGGAGGACTGGAATGCTGACGTTCAAGCGGAGGACTGGAATGCCCCCAGTCAATAGTATCGAGCAGATGTTTCACTAGAGAGGATACGATTCTCTTTTCATTGAAGCACGCTTCTGCAGCAGTTGTGACAACTTTATCTTTGAGCGATTTGATTAGAGAACTTTCTTTCAACACCGTTGCTTCTGTAACGGTCTCTTCAGCAATTCTTTCCTTTTGATCAACTCCAGTGATTCTTTCCTTTTGATCAATATCTGGGGTTGTTCTTTAATGCTGCTCCTGCCGCAACAACTTTTTCGATTGTTTCCTTTACTCACGATCTGCATAACTCAAGCTTTTGAATAATGGTTTCTCCTATCAAATTTATTAGAATCAGTATCTTAATTCATTATAATTTTCAATATAGCTTTATGAAGCATTGATAATTTTGAAATAGATTGAGAGTCTCTTCTCTTCTCAGGCCGATTGTGGTATTCGCAATATAATTTAATCCATCTTTGCAATTCTCATCGTGCTTCGCATTTGTATTCTTTCTATCGCACTCTTGGGGATTTCATCTTTAGCTTCAAAGGTTCAACCGCTGAGTCTTTTTACTGAGCCTTCTCTAATTTGTGCTCCTTACCATTTCTTCATAGGCTTTTCTTGGATCTTTGCTGATTTAATGATGCTTCCATTTGTTCTTCCGAGGTCAATCTTGCATAAAGATTTTTTCAAAAGATAATATTTCCAAAGTGACGTCTTCTAATACTCAGTTTTTTTGTCAATATATTAATTGACCTTGGAGATTCGAGCTTTCGAATAGATAATCGCCAATATCTTGAAGGCATTTTTACTGTTGATGTAATTTGAACCTGATTCAAGAGAAATGCATTTTTGCATGTTGTCTAATCAAGGTTTGAAATTTTAATCAGGCAATTGTTTGTTTGAGCATATCTATATTGAAATATGTATTTACAGCATTTTAAATGCTAAACTTTAATTTAATTTTATGCTTTTGAGCACTGGTGCTAGTGTACTTTGACCGACCATACTTGGACTGGACAACTTAACTTGACTTGACTTGACCAGACTCAACTGAACTGGACTTGACATTACTGGACTGACCGACCATACTTTGACTAGACAACTTAACTTGACTTGACTTGACCAGACTCGACTGAACTGGACTGACACCACTAGACCGACACTAGACCAACACTACTGGACAGATACTTACTCACACAGTTTAAGCTCATGAGTAGTGGAGCGCGTTACTTCGGGTCTTACGTGATGGTCTCTGTAACTCTTAGGAGTTCGCTGGACTTCTCACTGCCTAGGGTGTTCACAAACCCCGATCCATCAGAGGGGCCCAGTGAAGCTACCGGGGCCGTGAACTCGGTTGGATTTGCAGCACAGGGTTGGCCACGGTAACTCTCTAGAGTTCACAGGGCTCGCAAGGCTACCTTTGGGGGTACAAAATCCATGGTTGTCGATCCATCAATGAGTAGGTTTAAGCCCTTCCTCATGAGTACGTATCGGAATCGAACCACAAATCTAGGGGGTCTTATGCATAGTTGGCTTATCATGTGCGCACTGCGGCCCTCATTTTCTTTGCCTGCAAGGTCGGGCCCATTCACGGGAGGGCTTGTCCTCTGTTCCCTGTGACACTGCCGGAAAGCTATATAGACGGCATGGGTGTTACGCTTGACTGGTCATTTGGGGACTTTTAACACTTAGTTTTGAGTCGACTTTTTGGCCCTTTGCTTTTGATCTTTCGGTTGACTTTTAGCTCTTGGCTTTTGGTCTTTGAAGATTTTGAGCTTTTTGGTTTTTAGTCAACTTTTGGCCTTCTGGCTTTTGGTCATTGACTCCGTCAGCTGCCCGCATGGGTATGCGTACGATGGCCTTCATGGGCTTTTTAGGACCACTGGCTTCTCGCCGCTGCCCGAATGGCGATCTTCATAGGTCATATACGTAGCTGGTCCCTTTTGAGCTTTGGTCTCTTTAGAACTTTGGCTTTTTTTTTTTTTTTCGAGACTTGACTAGGCTGCCTTTTTATGATAAGCAGCCATCGCTATTGCCAATTCATATATATAGTTGACTGTATGATTCATTCTACTGTGATCATATGGTTGACATTTCGCCGCTGCTGACAATGTCACAAGGACTTTTTTGTATTATGTTTAAAACAACTCATATATCAGCTTAGCGATGATGGCAACTTTGATGAGCGATTGATCGGCAATAGCGATAACTGTTCTCTTTTTCTTTTCCTGATCATCGATACCTGATAATTCGATTTCGATGGAGAATGGAGATTTTCTATCGGCAATGAGCGTCGAAGCTTGATAGCGATCATCGGCACCTTTTATATCACTGCTTGCTTGATAGCGATCGTTTAATCGCTTGATCTTCTAATTGCTCGATAGCGATAGTTGCTAATTTTGGCGATTAGCTTTTCATTTGGCTTTGCTTTTGACAATTGTCCTTGGCATTTCACGTTTGGCGATGACTTGTTATGCTTGAAAGCCTGTCTTTCATTCAAATATACAAAAGAAATGCATTCTATGGTGAGAAATATATTTCACAGCTTTTACTCACCTAACTGGCCGTATAGGCTTGGCTAAGCTGTCTTAATTGATATTTTATCATTGTTGAACGGTGAATCCATAGCTGATATTTTGTCAGCTGCTAATATATTCTGAGAATCAATAATTGATATTTCGCCGTTGCCGATATATTCTGAGAATATCCATGTTGTATTTGAAATAGTTTATCAACTTGGTGATGATAGCAATTTTGATAAGATAAGCTTGCGTGAGCCATTGATGACGACAGTGATAGTTGCTTATCTTGGCGATGATCATTGACACTTGCTTATTTTGACAACAATCATCGATGCTTTTATTTAGCGATTGTCATTGGCGCTTTTATTTGACGATCGTTTATTGATGCTTTGTATTTGGCGATGATTTAGCAGCATCAAAATTGCAATTTATCTTCAAGGATAACGAATTTCGCATGCCTTTGTCTGCCCCCTTTTGATACAGAGTTATTATCTTGATAATGTTCTGTATCAAAATTAGTAACGCCTTCGGAAGCAATTTCCTTTTTGCCAGCGCGAGTATAGGCCAATGTAGGCTTTCATTCACTTTCTTGAAAAAGTTTGCTTTCATTGAGCACATTTTATCTCATTTAGCTTTGGATTTGCTCCCTGGATATGATCGTGACTGTCAGTGGAGATACATTTTTTGCTCTTGAAGATATTGAGGCAACATATTTCTGTGGGAGGCTATACAATTCACGGTCATGTTGATCGACCAATTTGCTTCCTTTTGATGCAGGATCATAACTCTGATAATTTTCTAAAGCGAAATCAGCAAATACATTTTACAGACGATATCTCTTAAGGAAGCGAGCATTGACCGGTATACTGATTCCCTGTCCGTCTTGATCTACAATTCTATACGCTCCATTAGAATATACTTCTTTTATTACGTAAGTGCCATCCCATTTAGGCTCAAATTTGCCTCCTGTTCGACGAGTGACCACAATTGGTCTTTTTAGCATTAGCACCATATCTCCCTTTTTAAAAGAGCGATATTTAACTCTCTTATCAAATGCAGCTGATATTCTTGCTTGATATGCTTGCAGACGCTGTTGTGCAGCTAGGCGTTTCTCATCAAGCAAGTCCAGTTCCTTTAATCTTATTTTCGCATGATCATCATCAGTTATAGACTGATGCACTGCCACTCTTAGTGACGCTACTTGTATTTCAATTGAAATTACTGCCTCCACACCATAGACTAATGAATACGGCATTGCCCTTGTGGCTGTTCGATGAGTAATTTTGTATGCCCATAGTGCTTCCTGCAATCTTTCATCCCAATCCTGTTTGTTTCCTGTCACCGTTTTCTTCAATATTTTGACTATCGTTTTGTTGAATGCTTCTGCCAATCCGTTAGCCGGCGGATAGTAAGGCGTTGAGAATGAGTGATGAATCTTGAACTTCTGATATAGTTTTTTCATACCTTTATTTTTGAAAGGAGTGTCATTGTCAGTAACAATTTTCTTCGGGATACCATGTCTGTATATTATAGCATGGCAGATGAAATTAACCACATCCTTTTCTTTAACACTTCGCAAGGCAACTGCTTCAGTCCATCTGGAGAAATAATCCATTGCTACCAGAATATATTGCTTTCCTTTGGACGAAGGTGGGTTTATAGGACCAATTACATCAAGTCCCCAAGCGGAGAAAGGCCAAGAGGCCATAGACTGGTGCAAGTCTTCTGGGGAAACATGTATAACATCTCCATGAATCTGGCATTCGTGGTACTGCTTTGCATAATCTATAGCATCTTTGAACATGGTGGACCAATAATAACCCATCCGATGTATTCTGTGGAATAAATTTCGGCATGCCTGATGTGCCCCACATTCACCAGAATGTGCTTCCTGCAATACTTGCCTTGCTTCTTGCTTGTCTAAACAGCGTAACAACATCCCATTGTAAGATTTTCTATATAATACTTCACTGCAAATAACGAATCTATTTGACCGCTGTCTGACTTGCTGCCTTTGCGCGCACTCTTCTGGCAGGATGTTGAATTTGAGATAATTAATGAAAGGTTGTCGCCAATCATCTACTGTAATTTTCAAACATGATACACGAAGGGCCTCAGTGACTTCTTCAACAATCTCTGTTGTCGGTAAAAATCTTCTTTCCTCTATGGTCACTTGAAGAGGGCTTCGGTTAGGGCAAGACAGAGCTGCTGCCAAACTGGCTAAGGCATCGACTTTTGCATTCTCTGACCGGAGAATATGCTTGATTTCAACATAGGAGAAATATTCCAACAATTGTTGTGCCTTCTGGCAATATGACAAAAGTTCCTGCTTTCTTATTTCGTATTCAGTCATCAATTGATTTATAATCAATTTAGAATCCCCGTAAATGTGCAATACTCTTATCTCCATTTCTTTATCTATCTCCATTCCAATAATCAGGGCTCTATACTCAGCCTCATTGTTCGTGCATGTAGCTCCTAATGTAAAGGAGTAAGGTAATAAATCACCTTGGGGAGTAATGAATATCACTCCTGCCCCCGCCCCTGATATTCGAGATGCGCCATCAAAATACATCTGCCATGGAGTCTGTGACTCAGTCAGCATGACTTGCTCATCTGAAAAATCATCATTGATGGCTTCGGATTCTGCCACGGGGTGCGCTGCTAAGAAATCTGCCACTGCCTGTCCTTTCACAGCTTTCGCCGGTTCATATGTAATAGCGTATTCTGAAAGTAACAGCATCCATTTAGCTAACCTCCCAGACAACATCGGTCTTGTCATTAGAAATTTTATCGGGTCGGCTCTTGAAACCAATGTTATATCATGCGATAAACAATAATGCCTTAATTTATGTACTGCGAATATTAACGCTAAGCATTCCTTCTCAATCGGGGCATAATTGCATTCTGCGCTTATCAGAGTTTGACTTAAGTAATAGAGGGCCGTTTCTTTTCCAAATTCATTCTTTTGTGCTAACAGAGCTCCTAAGGAATGATCGGCTGCAGACGTGTACAAGATGAGCGGTCTCCCTTTTACTGGAGCTGTCAGTACTGGTGGCTTTTTTAGCAATTCCTTTATAGAGTCGAATGCGTTCTGACAGGCCTGACTCTACACAAATTCTGTATCCTTTTTCATCAGATAAGAAAACGGCTGACATCTTCCTGCCAGATTTGAAATGAACCGACGAATATATGCCAATTTTCCTTACAAACTCTTTAATTCCTTTAATGTTTTTGACGGTGGCATATCCTGTTAGCTTTGACTTTCCCAGGGTCAATCTCAATGCCCCTATGTCGAACAACAAAACCCAAAAATTTTTCGGAGGACACTCCGAATGCGCATTTAGCGGGGTTCATCTTTAACTGTTTCTTTCTAAGTCGTTGGAAAACCGACACCAAGTGTTTGCGATGTTCCTGATGACTTTCTGACCTGACCACCAAGTCGTCAACATAACATTCAACGTGCTTATGCATCATATCTTGAAAAATGTTTTGCATCGCCCTCTGATATGTTGCCCCAGCATTTTAAAGCCCAAACGGCATTACTTTATAACAGAAAATCCCCAACGAAGTTCTAAATGCCTTCGCCTCTTCATCCTCAGGAGCCATTCGAATCTGATTATATCCTGCATAGCTGTCCATAAAGGATATAACGGCATACTGAGTCGTACTATCAATTAGTAATTCAGTTATTGGTAGCGAAAAATCATCCTTCGGGCAGGCTTCGTTCAGGTCTCTAAAATCGACACACACTCTGACCTGTCCATTTTTCTTTCTTACCGGGACGATATTCGATATCCACTTAGGATACTTGACTTCCCTAATAAACCCAACCTTTATCAACTTATTAACTTCTTCCTCGATGAGGGGGACCGGATCTGGATGAAATCGTCTTTGCGCCTGTTTGACCGGCCTTTTCTCTTTAGAGATATTTAGACGGTGTAACGCCACGGAAGGCTCCAATCCGGGCATTTCTGCATACGTTCAGGCGAATACATCTTTATTTTCTTTAAGAAGTCGAACGTATTCTGCCGACTCTTGTTCAGAGAGGTTGACACTAAT
This sequence comes from Magnolia kwangsiensis, assembly GCA_037074715.1. Taxonomy (NCBI): domain Eukaryota; kingdom Viridiplantae; phylum Streptophyta; class Magnoliopsida; order Magnoliales; family Magnoliaceae; genus Magnolia; species Magnolia kwangsiensis. The sequence goes on along the minus strand of CM073575.1, from coordinate 144,257,661 downwards.
GAACGTATTTCGTGTTTCCTTTTCTGTACCCAAATTTATTTCTAACAGACTATCTGTCGTCGGTTGCCCCCCGTCCTCCACCTGCTTCGGAGCTATTTCAGGACGTTCGACTACTTCAGCACTTTCCTTCACTAGTTCTTTTGCTGTAACTATGTTTGCTGCCGACCTTGCTTCTATGTCTTCAAATTTTCTTTGCCTTTCCTGGCCGATCCCAATTGAAGTTCCTTTTTCATGATTTAGGCCACTGGAATCTTCGCAATCGAGGCCCATACCCTCCATAATTTCCTCGTTCGTCTCATCTTCGATAATTATCTGATTCCTTTGTAACATCCGCTGTAGAATACACTTCAGCGTGTAACAATTCTCCGTTAGATGTCCCACTAAACGATGATAGCGATAAAAATTTCGCTCCCTGCACCTTGTCGCCTCCTCAGGGCGTTTAGGCTCTGGAAATTCTATCGCGCCAACTTTCAACAACTGTTCCATCATTGGAAGGACATCTCCTTTATCGAAAGCGAATTTCTCATGGAAATTAAGCATTCGGACTCTTTTATCTTTTCTTGATTGAGCCAAGTCTTCTTTTCGCTTCGTACTTTCTTCCTTTAAACCTTTCACATTTTTACATTGCTGACAGCGATCACTAGTATTTGCGGTTATCCAGCTAGGATCCTTTCGGGCCGCATCATGGTGAAATTTTGACACCTCCTGATCTACTAGTTCCAAAGCATGAGCCTTTGTGGACAAATCATGAAGAGTGTTGACATTGAAATTGGCCAGTCCTCTTACGAATTCCTTTTTCATAGAGTTCAGACACATCTTGACTTGTTCAGTTTCTCTTAGCAACAGTTTGCACAAAGTTCCCAATGCTCCCCATCTATCCACGTAATCCCTTGTCGATTCATTCTTATCTTGTCGTACAGAAGCCAACTTAGCAATATTAATGTCGGGACTTATGGAGAAAAATTGAGATTTGAAAGCGTCTTGCATCTGCTTCCAAGTGCAAATAGAACCCGGAGCCAAATTGTAATACCATCGGAATGCATTACCTATCAACGATGCCCCGAACAATTGCAAAAAATATTGCGGTACTGCAGAAAGACCTCTCATACTGGCATTGAATCGCATTAAATGTTCTTTAGGGGATCCTTTCCCATCAAACTTTTAAAAATCTGGACACCTGAAACCGGCTGGGAAGGGAATGTCATGCACTTCTTTCGGATATGGTATACGGTATCTAAAATGTCTAGTATCTTCTTGCTCCTTCTCCATTCGGCTATCCTTTTCAATTACTGCCTTTTGAGCCGCATTATGCATGAAAGTCACCAAGGCTTCTTTGAGGCTTCTGCATTCTTCCATTAATGCATTATGGGCCTCTACCATTTCATCGAAACGACCCTCTGTAGTTGTTTTATAATCTGAATTTGTTCTAGCCATAAATACTGTGGCTTTTCCACTCTTTGACGAAGTAGTTATAGAAGGAGAGTAAGAGTATGCCGACGTGACGGGGTTTGCAGAAAAGGGAGGGGATATGGTTTCATCGGGCTTTTTCGTACTTTCTTCGGCATCAACAGATGACGCAGATATTGGTGAACCTTTTAGAGACGGCATTGGATATCTAATAACCGATGCTTTTCCCTTTCGCTCTCTTGTTCGTCCAGCCATTGATGCATTTCGAGCTGGGAATTCACGTGCTGTCAACCGGGGAACTGTCCGCGCCGAATAAATCGCCGGAGGAGCGAGTTCTGGGTTTCTTTTGACTGTGCTTTTTGTGACGGGTCCTCTGATCTTTAATGGAGGCTGACTCATTCTATGATTCCTGAAGTTTTGTGTTCATGCCTTACGAGATGTCACGACAGTCCAGCATGCGTTGTCTTCTAATGACTGGGGCGAAACAGAAATGACCCCAGCTATCGCTTGAGCACTGCTACTTTTACTCACATGACTTGGTGCGTATTCTATCACAAACCCTGTCGGGATGAATCGGAAGTTCACTCTTCTTACGAGGATCGCCATAGATGTTGAATCATGATCGGATTTTAGAAACCTTCAATCACGAAACATGTTTATAGTTAGCAATTGAATGATTATTGTGATTTATCTTAGAGATGAAGGGGAGGACTTCCCACTGAGAGTCGCCATTTTGGCATTTATAAGACGCCAAACCATGACGAATGTTCATAACAACCTTACTGTTAATACTTTGAATAAGACAAAAATTCCCAGCAGAGTCGCCATTTTATTTCGATAAAGAAACAAATGCATTTTGATTTGGGAGATTGTCTTATTCAAATATAACAGAAAGAGAGTACTATGAACATTCATCACATTTTATTGATACTGAGTTTATTTACATCCCTTGATTCTAAGATAAATCATTTAGAAGTAAAAGGATTTGTGCTTTAAGCATTAAAAGTCCATTTCGGCAGCCTTCCGGCGCTTGATTTGATCATCTCCTAAGACTTAGGAGGAATATCGTTCCTATCGACAAATCTTTGATGAAATAAGGATTTCAGCAGCATAACAGCGCCTGATTCAATCATGTTCAGGGACTTAGGAGGAATGTCAATTAAATCGACTGATCTTTCTCCTTTGGACCCATGAAGAGGAGAATGCCCGGAGAAAGAAAGTCTGGCTCATGAACTTCAGCAGCATAACGGCCTCTTGAACTTCACAGACTGCAGGGCAGTCTGGTTGCGCTGACCTGCGCAACTGGTATCGGTTGCGCGGTCTTGCGCAACAGGGAGGAAGATCTCTTTTACCTTCTGTCTTCTGCTCCGCTCCGCTCTTCTTGAAAATCTTCTAATTAATTCAAATTAAGGAGGGGAGGGGGTATTTATAGACCCTCGCACGTGTGAAAATCATGATCTTAATGATGTGAGACTATTTTTAGTGCTTTGGGTCATCTTTGAACGAAACCTTTCGTACAGTTCATTCCGAGATCCCGCGCAACTACTATTCTCGTTGCGCGGTCACGCAAAACAAAGATTGATTGCGCGGAACCGCGCAACCTATAATGGCTGCGCGGTCCTGCGCACTGTCATGAAAACTACCTCTCCCTTCTTCTTTCTGAAAGTTCCTTCAAACTTCTTATCTCTTCTTGCTTTAATCCTTTTGCCATTTTTTGTGCCTCAAAAGAATCAACTCAAGAAGCTAAATGTTAGGGATGTGAGTGTTGTTGAAGAGAAGGTGGTTGAAGTGGGCATGGAAGAGGTATGGGGTTTAGTTGTCCACTTGCATGATTATTATTGTCAATGTTATTACCTAAAATATGTAACACCCCTTGTTTTTTTGTTCTGAATCAAGCGATCCGATTATGGGTCATTTGCAATCTAGATTGTTATTTTTATCAGGAGTCGTTTGGATGTTTATAATTTCTGTAAAATGTAACAAAGTTACAGATGGCGTTTGGGGGAGAAAAGTTACAGGTAACTTTCTTACGGGAAAACCATTTGAAAATCTCACAGGAAAAAATGTCATTTTTCAAGTTATCTGTAACTTTCTTACGGGCAACGGTTTGAAATTTAGAAATTTAGAAATTTCTTAGGATAATCACAAGTGCATTGTGGCCATTGAAGGCTGTTGAAGGTTGAGGCGGTTACTTGGTTTACCTGTATTGAAGCCGGTAGGTAGCCTTCTTCCTCCCTCCCTCTTTCTCTGTCTCATTCAACTCTAAAAGAGATATGCCCTAAAACCCTCTTTTGATTTTTTTCCTCTTCATTGATTTTTTTTTTTTTTTCTTCTTCTTAATCTTGTGCTGGGGCTTGAGACGGATGTTATTTGTCTACAACGCTGCTATGGTCATGTGGCTACTGGTTGGTTCTCTGTAGCCACTGGTTGGTTCTCTGTAGGGCCCATTATCTTGTATGTGTTTTATCCATGCCGTTCATCCAATTTCCTAGATAATTTTAGGGCTTAATCCCTAAGAATGAGGCATATTTAAACTTCAGGTAGACCACACCACAAGAAAACTGTAGTAATTGAATGTCCACCATTAACTCCTAGGGCCCATTGTAATGTTTGTTTCACATCCAACCTGTTGATTGGGTCGTAACTCATAAGGACATGGATGAAGGGAAAAAACAAATCAGTTTAAACCAAAACTTTTGTGGCCCCCAAAAATTTTTTAATGGTGGGTGTTCAATCAACATTATTTCATGTGATGGGGTCCTCTTGAGATTTGGATCTACCTTATTTTTGGGCCCATGCCGTAAAATGATATTAAAAAATGGATGGATGGCATGGATGAAACACATACAATATGGTGGGGCCCATGGAGAACAGACACTAGGCACCTAGCTACCCGCAACGTCAAAAGCGATTGCTATTTGATGGTTCTCTGTGGGCCCCATCATGATTTGTGTTTTATCTATGCTGAGCATCTATTTCATATTTTTATTTTAGGGTATCATCCCAAAATGAGAAAGATTCAACTCTCAAGTGGACTATACTATAGGAAATAGTGGTGATATAATGCTTACCAATAAAAACTTTACGGGGGCAGTATTATGTTTATTTTCCATCCAACTTGTTGATTTAGTCACATAGACTTGGATGAAGGGAAAATACAATTTCCAATTGATGAATACGTGGGTCACTTTTATGTAGGTATTTTGCATACAAGGGCTTACTTTTATGATCTAATTGATGATTTGTTTAGCATAAAAATTGGCTTAACTATTCATTAGATGGGCTCAATAAGATATCATATTTTTATTTAAACTTTTTTATATGTTAATTTAATTTTTAAACGATTCCCTACTCAAAGCTTTGGTTGGTGTGAATATACAACTTTTTACTTATAACTAAGTTACAAGTTACCCAAACATATAAACTAAGTTATATGTAAGTTACAACTTACGTTCAAACATGATTATCTGTAACTTACTCATACATTCAAACATGATTATTTGTAACTTACTTACACCTAAGTAAGTTACATGTAACTTGCAACTTAAAAAACTTACAGGCATCCGCAAATCACATGAGGACTTGATTTTTTTTTGCCCTAAAAGAAAATTAAAGCATGTATACAATAGACAAATTAGATATCCTCTACCCATCATAGTGGGCCCCAAATGCAATTAGGAAGTTTTTAATGGTGGATGATCCATCCTTCTCTCATGTGGGCTATTTGACAATTAACTGGCTATTTTTTAGGGCCATAGGAGAGCATCAAGGGAAGCATATGATGGACATTTCAGATGTACCATACACATTATGGTGGGCCTCACATATCATGGCTTTATCGACCATTGTGTTCTACTATTTATAATGCCTTATTTAGCTTTAAAGATTTTACCTATAATTTGAAACATGGCTTTTTACTAGGTTTCATATTGCAATTAAAGATTGTAATGTGTTTATAGCCTATAAAGCATTTTACAGGCAACTATAGGTATCCAAAAAGCACTTGTAATTCGATTACCTGTAATCCTTTTACAACTAAATTATTTTGTAGGCATCTAAACAACTCCTTAGTTTTTATGTTTTTACTCTTGATTAAGTTATCCAAATTTATATTTACAATATATAGATCTATATCTCGTTGATGTTGATTGTAATCAACCTATCTAATAGACTATTAGATAGCGCTTAAAAGAAGAAAAAAAGAAAGAAGATAATGCTTGATTTTCATCAACCTATGTCATAGCCTATTACATTGCACTTTTGGGAGTTTTATGCTCTCATTGCTTGTCCCCACCACGTATAAGGGAGAAGGGTTGAGTTAGGTTGGTAGCCGGCGTCAAACTTATAACTTTCCACGTGAATTTGAACAATATGACATTCTCACATTTACTAAAGTAATGGCCGTTGATAGAGTGGAATGGTAGAAAAGGATTCATGTTGCCGACCCCAGTGGATTGGGATAAGGCTTATATGATGATGATAGAGATTTACGATGTTAGCAAAAATCCTAATTTATGTAGTTATCTTATAATACTAAGCATGGAGGTGTATAATAATAACATTAATCATTTTATATATAAATTGCAATATGACTTTGATATATAGCATTATATTACATACATTGCATAAATTGGAGTGACACACATGATCCTACTCCTAGTGTACCGCCTAGCAAAGGAATTAGTGTACTGCATACCCATTCCTAGATTGTATAATGAAGGACCCAAAATTCAAATTATATATATATATATATATATATATATATATATATATATATATATATATATATATATATATATATATATATATATATATATATATATTGAAGACACAGGGCGTCCTCACCTCTTTTTTGAAGTGAGACTAATCCTTGCGGATACACGCAATCACCCACAACCATTTGTATTGGGTAAAGCCAAGGAGCAGAATCAAACCCTCACTTATAGGGAGCAAACCTACTGTGAAGATCATTCGCCTAAACCTATTGGGTAAAAATTCAAATAATATTGGTATTAACTTTTCACAAAATTAATCAAGAAACCTGATTTGACAAAATAGAGCCTTAACTTGTTGAAATTTCTAAAAGGCACTTTTTGAAGAGGTGGAATAAGGGTGGCAATGGGTTAACTGGCCTGCTCGACCCGACTTTGGTCCATACTTGGACCTATTAGCTGGAACACATTACCCAATCAATTTTATTTTTTTTTGTCCAGGCATGAGCTTAAGTCTTTTTAGACTAACCATGCCTGACTCGACTTCATAGGTACATCTTATATCCTACAAATATGCCACTTTAATATCAATTAAGCAACCCATGAATCTTGAATGTAGACATTTGATTTGTCTTATATCCTACAAATATGCCACTTTAATATCAATTAAGCAACCCATGAATATTGAATGTAGACACTTGATTTGTCTTATATCCTACAAATATGTCACTTTAATATCAATTAAGCAACTAATAAATCTTGAATGTTGATGGTTAATTTCATTCCTGTTATCTATTTCTTACTGGTTGTGTGACTCACTTGATTAATGGATAAAACAAGCACATTCAAGTGGAAAAAGCTATTTTTATCAATTTGTGGAATGAGCAGGCTCAACTAATTTTTTAGGCTCGTGCTTGGCATGGCCTAGTCCATTGCCACCCCTAAAATGAAATGAGAAAAGTGTTATCGTTTATTTTCTCTAGAGAGATCCGAACTATCCTCATGTAAGATAATGGAAACTACCCTATGATGCAAGATGAGAGATCAATTTACATATTAATTTTAACAATTAACTTGTAAGATTAAACATAGCCACATAATAAATTCAAAATTTTAAATTTATAATACGAAGGTCCTATGTTATCACATATGCGGTGCACAAAAATATAAAATAATTCAAAAGTGACCCACTTGGAAGTAAGGACTTCTAATCTAGAGCGGGTAGTGTAACAACCATGTTGATAGACAATGATGCAAGTAAAATTCTGGTTTGGAGAAAGTTACACAAAAAAATTCATATTTTCATTAGGGTTTTGTATTCATAGATGGAGATTTAGGAATGCGGTTCTAGGAATTCAAATGATCTAGGGTTTAGGGAATTTTGGAGGGAAATTAAAGAGAGAAAACTCCAACCGGGGCCCATACGTGGCTACCCATATGGACGCACGTGTGTGCGTGTGCACGTGCGAGTCCATACATGGCTAGGTAAATGGGGAGAAAGAGAGGGAGGATTGAGTAGGGTTTTGATGGGTTTATAATGTTATAATGGAAGGGGAAGGAAGAAGACGAGAAGAAGAATAATTCTTTTTTAAGAAGAGAAAGATGAAGGATGTACCTTAGAGAATCCACCATTGAATAAGCAGACACCTTTGCACAATTCAATTGGAATGGAGGGTTTCTTAGAAATCCTAAAACATGAGAAAAATTTCTTCATACAAGAGAGGTTTTCTCTTTTTTCTTCTTCTCAATAACTCCACTAGGGTTGGACGTCCACCCCTCTGTACTTTTATAATTAAAAATTTGGAATAATTATAACCATGCCACTCACTTAAGTGAAATGGTCCATCATCCAAAATAAGAAAATTAAAACACTTATTTTTAATCTCATCCATCAAATAAATCTTAAAAATAACAAGCCCAGATCTGATAGATTTGTAGCCTGATGGCTTGATCAACAAGATTTAAAGTTCGGATAAACACAAAATAAAAATTATATGACTAAAATGGTCTCTTAAGTAGTCTACATGCACCATTCCAAAGTAGGGTCTTTCTTATGCACATACAATGCATATGGGGTCTTCAAAATGGCCTGACAAGCCCCATTTGGAACTTGTCTCCCATCCACAAAGAAAACTGTATTGGTGTGGGTGGTCATCTCAGTCTCTGTTACACTCGAGTAGGTCCTCTGATGCCCCCATCATGTCCACTAGGTGCGCTCCACAATGACAATCAAATGAATGGAAAATCATCAGGTTGGCTGCACAATAAAAAATAGAGCACACCACAAAAGAATTCTAAACTCACGAGTAGCCCACTTGATGATAAGATCAACCATTTTTTTATTTTTTTTTTGCTTGTATGGTCATACACTGGGGCACACCACCTTTTTTTTTTTTTTTCTTTTAAATGATAATGACAAGGTGTCCCTACCCCTTTTAAAGGGGAGACTATTACATGTGGATGCATGCAATCACCCATGAACCACGTGCATTGGGTAAAGTACGGGGATGAAAAATTAGGGTGCACTTATTGGACGTGATGTTGAAAACACACCTAGTGAGCTCCCTATGCTCTACTTCATCCCTTTAAAAAGATGAAGACATTGTTCATTTCACCCCTTAAATGTGGGAGGGAGGGAGGTCTCTTACAAGTATGTGGAATTACTCCTTTTTAAAATATTTATAAGTGGAGTGAAAAGCTGTAACTCATAAGTGAAATTTTCCCTCCAAACACTACATGTAAATAAGTTACCTCTAAATACTTTACAACTAATAGTAGTTAAAAGCATCAAATGACCCTTTAGTGTAGGAATTGCTTGGCAAGCTTATATTTCTGGAGGAATTTGTCAATAAACATCCATTTCTAAGGTATGGGCATTTTCACACCGGACTCGTGTGGGGTGGCTTGTGTGATGTAGGGGCACACTCGGGATGGGCGTCCCATGTGAGGCAAATGGTTCATATGAGGCGGGTCCTATTCGTGTGAGGCGGTGGCTTGTGTGAAGCGTAATCCATGTGAAGTGGGGCCCACGAGGAGAGTTCAACCGAGCTCCTAATCCATGTGATGTGGGGCCTGGGCTATGAGATAAAGGTAATGATTCGATATGTTTTTTCAGTTCGAGCTTTTAGAGCAAACGGTTAATTATCCTGCATCAAAGTGGTATCAGAGCGTGATGTCTCATGTTTGAGACTCCTTACTGGGAATAATTAATGCATGGACATTTTCAAACCGGGCTTGAGTGAGGTGGCCCTAGGATGCAGGGGCACACTTGGGGTGGGCCACGAGGGGGGTTTGGCTGAGCTCCTAACCCATAGGATGTGAGGCATGGGCTATGAGATAAAGGGATTGATTCGTCATGCTCTATCAGTTTGAGGTTTTAAAGCAAATGATTAATTGCTACATCACTTCCTCCAATTATTTGTTTCTTTATAGCTATACTATTTGTTTCCATTTTTTCATGGCTTGAAAATTGTTTTCATTGGTGCATCTCAATTGTCTGATTCTTCTTATCGAATTTGGACCAACTTTTATTTTTTGGCCATCTATTTAGACAATTAATTTCATTCAATCAGCTCATATAGACAATGTGACCTGCTATTTTGTTGATCTAGATAGTGATACATCTGAACTGTGTACGTGTATGGTGTACACCACCATTTTGAAACTATATTTCACAAAATCAATACATCTCATTTTCTATTAACTGTTTTATTGACTAGGGATTGGCTCTGTTAAAGGCTTCCTTACGGTCCAAGACAGTGCTCACCGATGTATTCCTTTTAAATCAAGTGAAGGAGGAAACTTACCATTGATGGATCCACAGCTGGGGACCACATGTTTTATTAGGAGCCATAGTAGAAATTTGTGGTTACTATTTAGTGGAATTTTATGCCTTATATTTATAGTTTATATATTGCTTTGAACACTTATAATAATATCAAATGACTAGAAATTGATGGAGACTCACTGACGGTGGTTAATGCCATCAAAGAGTGTTTGGCAATGCTACACCGGACTTGCTTTCTGGTAAGGCTATTGACATTGGTACATTTATATCCCATCTATCTTATTTATTTCTCCTCCCTTACATCTTATTTATGATCATCTGGTGAGTGATGCTTTGACTGTGCACTTTAGTAGGGTGATATGGAAGCGGATTGTTTCTAGTACGGTGCTTGAAGCACTTTATCTAGTGCTAATGAAAAAGCGTCATTTGCCTAAGTCTCACATTAAACATTTCTAAGCCATTATTTCAAGTAGTCTTTGCTTTTTCACTGTCGATTCCATGTATGATGCTGCACATTGTGTTTTTTCATTGATATTGGATAGTGTATCCATCTTGCTGCTGGAGACAATATATGTTCAGGTGATATGAGTTCATCTTTTTAGCGAATAAAAAGGTGCATGCACTCCAAAGTAATCTTTTTAATTTACAATTATAAATGCCTCCCCCCTTGCTCGTGTTATTTTAAGTACTCCCGCCATCGTTTATGGATTCATTGCAGATTTCCTCACATTATATCACAGTCATTAATTATCTTTGAGAAATGGTCATTTTACCCATATCTCATAGATAATTAGTTGTAGATGTGTAGGCCTAACATAGTGTTGTTTATGTCAGCCAACCTGTTCATCATGGTTATGCAACCGTGTGACAATGGAGATCCCAAAAATCAGGTTAATCCAATCATCATATGGTGATTAGGTGAGACCCTGGATACAACGAGGTGGGGGGGATCTTTGACTGTGGCGCCCACTGGGATTATCCCAAAAATGAAGTTGATTGAAATCTTAGGTGGACAACACCACAGGAAACAGTCGTGATTGAATCCCCCACCGTTAAAAACTTTATGGATTCCACTGGAATGTTTATTTGCCACCCAACCTGGGTCACAAACACCTAGATGAAGAGACTACAAATATTATCTTGATCCAAATCTTTGGTGGCCCACAGGAAGTTTTTAATAGTCAATCACCACCGTTTCCTGTACTATGGTCCTAAAATGAGCTTTCAAAAAAAGCTGGACAGTGCGGATTTAAGGCACATACATCACAGTGGGCCCCACAGTCAAAGGGTCCCACCCGCCTTGGTGGATCCGGGGTCTCACCTAATCTGCTCCCTCTCAATTAACAGTGCCAAATTATATCGATTGTACAATCTTAACCTCAGACACATGAGCACCTGTTTGTTGAAATAGGACCATTGAATATTTTCAGTTTTAACCGTCCAATAAATGTCCACTAATCCGATGATCAGCCAATAAAACAAGTGTGACTTTTGGTTTATGACACTTTGGGACCCACGTATTGGCTCACCAGTTGAAAATCTGGGCCAATCCCAACCCCAGGTAATGGACCTTGTTCAATTTGCTCTAATTCCAGACAAGCCACCGCACACGTGCAGGGGTGGACCACACGTGTAAACCCAACAGGGCGTGTGCCACTCCGATGATGGGTGGCCTGCGCTATAGGACACATGCACAGATGGCACTCTCCAATGAGCATACTGGATCCCATTTGGGCTACCAGCCATGATGGTTGGCCTGGTGACTCACCCACCTCACACATCATGTGTCCCATGCGTGTGAGGTAATCCATACCGCCCAATTTATGGGGCCCAAGTTGGACGGTGCATGGCCCAAAAATAGCACCAGTTGATTGATTTTACCATCCAACTGGCGGTCATGGGATGGCTAAAAATATTACGGTCAACTATATATATATATATATATAAGGAGAATTCGGATGGCTATGATCGTCTCTTCAATGTGATCTTAGAGATATGCACCGTCTCACTGGGCATATATATATATATATATATATATATATATATATATATATATATAAGGAGAATTCAGATGGCTGTGATCGTCTCTTCAATGTGATCTTAGGGATATGCACCGTCTCAGTGGGCCTCTCACTACTCAAGATAGTCTAGATTGCGAATCAGTTCATCGCTACCCTTTCCCGGAAGGCTAGAATTGCATGATATTTCACTACCGTTTATCAGATGTGAAACTACTGGCATCTCCACCATGCGTGGATGCCTTGTTGTCAGCAGAACGTAATCCGTGTACTGATTGAGCAATCTGAGCCGTCCATTTTTTGTTTGTTGAAACTGGACTACGACATACAAAGCCGTTCCACATTCGAGTCAAACAAGGATCAAGATCAGTGGCAAGGATGCTCCAATCAAATATAACTCTAATGCATGGTCTATTCACGAAATTAAATCAGTATGTATGGATTAATAAACCATGGGACCATTTTGTCGTGCAGATCTATCAGTTGAGGATCCTACAAATGCTAGAGCGAGTTGTGTGAGAGATTAGAGATCTAAAAGATGAAGAACTATACCAAGGTGAACTAGGTAGAGATCCCAGCCATGTATGTAGCTGGTGAGGCTTAATGCAACTACACTCAGTCCTGATATCCAAGCTGGTGGATTCATCCTTCTACAACTGGCTGCTAAATTCCAACTTGTCAAGTGTATGCCACATCCCACCTTTCTAATTGGTGGGACCCATCATCATGATCACCCTCTGAAAAAAGCATGGTTTACAAACTCGAAAACTCGACTCAATACCTGGTTGGTTGGGTCGACTCGAAGATTCGATTCGACTTGAATTGATATTTAATAATTAAATATTAAATTACAAATATGATTTCGCTAATAATAGGCAGTTAGTTATAACAGTAAAGTTTAAAAATAGGCAAGGCAAGCAAAATCAGCAAAGCAGTGGTTGGCCCGTTGGTCGACACTGTTGCCTTTACTGCCAACTGCTCGTAATATTTATTTTTTTTTCACTTAAAAATGCATCAACTTCAGTGAGTGGGTTTGAGTCATGTCAAGACCAAGTGGGAAAGCCAACTTGATGAGTCATGCCGAGTCTGAACTGAGTCGAGCTCACCAGCCACTTTCACAGTAATTCAGCCTAATCTGTGGCTGAGTTGAGTTTACTTGGCCAAGTTTTGAGTCGAATCAACAAGTTTTAGAAAAGTGGTAAAAATTAGCCACATCCACTTAGTAGGTGGACAACACTTGTATTTTGTTTTTTATCAGACGCTTGCACATTGTTTTCTATGGTGTGACTGTGATCCATTCGGTGAGTGGATGGGTGGATTTTTGCACAAGACAATCCTCATGGTGGGGTGCCAACCTATTGGAAGGGCTGGATGTTGCATGCACATGATGGGTTGCAAGTAATTCACTGGGTGGCTGCATAGTTTTTTTAAAAAAAAATTTCTTTCTCACAATTTTCTTAGCCCAGGATTTCTCGGGAGATTTTCAAATTTTGAGGTTTTTCACATGATATTATCAGGAAAATCTCGCCGAAAACATAAATATATATTGTAAACAAAGAAATCAATTTATATATATATATATATATATATATATATATATATATATATATATATATATATATATATATATATATATATATATATATAAAAACAAAATCCTTGAGGTTTTTACCATTTTTCGACTTAATATCAAGATAAAAATGCAATATGTTATGATCCACTGACATTTTGATAATCTAACGATAATAATGTTATAATATCATTTAGTGTAATTGAAAGATTTTCAAAATGTCGCGATATTTGTCACATGGGGCAGCTGGCAATTTATAGTCCACCTGGCAAATGGTTGGACTTGAGACATTCTGTCCAGCTGGTCCTGTGATTAAGTAGGCAGGAGGAGCTGGAACAGAACTCTTCAGTTCAGTGAATTACAACAAACAGGCAAACCAGCATTTGGTTTTCGCAGGGTATACCAAACCCAGATGTGCAACTAGCCAAAACTCACCTAGTTGCACAACGATTAGGTTCCTGGCCTTGTTGGGATTTTTAGCCCACAGGTGACCACTCAACTGATCATCATCCAACTAGGTGAGGTTTTCATTACCAGTCATGCAACTGGGCCATGCATGCCCCATTCAGAATTTTTTCCTTTCATACACTACAAAATCAGGGAAAATTGGGAACCAGAAAGTGAAGCAATGGAGACTTACCTGTGGGTTGCGGAAATGAAACATGGCAGCTTTCCTATCAAACATCAGCCCTCAGATGTAATATGACAGAAGTTTTCTTTGATTGATAACAAAACAAATATATAACATGGAGGTGCTGTGAACCCGCCCACATTTGCCTCCAAAAGAATGCATCACAAACTTGTATCAGAGCTCGTGGCCTCTTTTAAGTGCCTGTCAACCCCGCAAACTGGACAACCCCAATTCCAATCTTACAACTGAACAATGTCAACTGCCAACCCCAACCCAAACACTCACTGTTACAAATCCTGAGCTCTGCTACACCCACATGCACCTCCATGAATAGCCACATGTACCATCTTGGCAGTTAATCAGGTGGTCCCCACCATCATGGGCCACACATAAGAAACCAATTGAGAGCTTGAAAGAATGCCAGGGGTCTGTATTCAATTTACACGTGTGGTTCTTCTAATGTGTTGAATTTTTATTTTTTTTCTTTCGATGGGCTTTTTTTTTTTTCATGGTGTGGCCACCTGATGCACATCCACTGTCCCCCAAAACGATGTCCCACACCCACGCCAGGTTGGAACACGTTGCCATGTGTGGGGGTGCATGTGGGATAAGCAGAACTCTAAAAACCCATCAGTTCCCTTCTCCACCCATTGAAGTATACAACCACCGATGAAGAATTCAAGCGTCATAGGCATTCCCGGTATGCAGAAAATGGGTGGAAGAGAATGAAACCAACTGTAGATTCATCTGCAAAAACTGCCTGTCTAAACAAGTCGATGTTGCCGAAAGCCCTTTGGGAAATGAGGCTGCATCAGCCGCACATACAAACCGTTCATCGCTAATAGTGAATCATGGGTCCCCTGCTCAACAATTCGACCACCATTGAGAACTACAATATTGTCCACATGTCTCATCATCGCTGCTCTGTGTGCGATGAGAATGGTTGTCTTGTTCCCCATGATCAGCGTATCAAGGGCCTCCTGGACAACCCGGCTCGACTCGGACTCGATAGCGGAACTTGCCTCATCTAATAACAAGATGGGCGCGTTCTTCAGCACAACCCGAGCAATTGCAATCCTCTGCTTCTGTCCCGGTGTCAGATCCACACCCCGCATGCCTATGTGTGTGTCGTAACCATTAGGCAAGCTGCTAATGAAGTGGTGGGCATTCGCTATTCTCGCTGCCTCTTTCATCTCGGCTTCGGTTGCATTATGCCTTGCATATATTATGTTCTCCCTTATGGTCGTCGAAAAGATGATAGGTTCCTGCTGAACCAGGCCCAGGTGGTTCCTCAACCATCTTAAGTTGAACATATTCAGATCTCGACCATCCAGCAAAACCTGCCCAGCAACTGGATCATAGAACCTCTCTATCAAAGCAATTATCGTGCTCTTTCCAGACCCTGAAACACCCACCACGGCTACAGTTTGCCCACCGTTAATTTTAAGACTGAAATTGCTCAATACCATCACATCTGGACGAGTTGGATAACAGAAATCTACATTCTTCAGCTCGAGGCTTCCATAGACGTTAGGCGGTTTAAGGCCAGTGTGGTCATCTGGGTCTATCTTTGGGACACGATCTATGATTTCAAATACCGATATGAGCGATTTCCTCCGTTTGAGTATGTATGGTGCAAGACCAAATGGCTCCACAAGTGCGAAAGTTGCAAAAGAAAACACCATGTACTCTTTGAGCGCTGTCTGGAGGCTCAGATGGTGCTTTTTCACAGAGACAGCTGCAAACCAGAGGAGGAGAGCATTGCAAGCAAAAAGCAGGAACTGTGAGAAGCCAAAGGCAAAACCGATAGCCATTCCGTGTAGGAAACTCTGCATGAAAATTTTCACAAGCTGCAGTCTGTACAGCTCCATGACTTTGTTACCAGCACAGAATGCGACGACAGTGTAGATGTTTCGAACTGCATCCTCAAGGACCAAAGAGGCCTTCCTGTGCATCTCCTGAATGCCTCTTGAGAAACCAGCAAGCCACAGCTTCTGCAGATGCCACATGTACCATTGTTCAGCATTCAAGATAAAATGGTCACATGCAAGAAAGATGCCAAGGATATCCAGGTGAAGAGGATTGAAGGTTTTCTTTCAAGGAACACACCAAGGTGACAATTGTGTCCAAGATCATGCTGTTTCGCAGTTGTGGAACATGGCCTAGTCTAAAAGACGAACAGGTCTAATTGTCAGTGGGCCACATGTACATGTTGAATACAGACTGTTGATCATTTTCCAACTGTCCATTTCTTCATGCATCTGCACCCCACCTGATGAGTCAAGCATGTTCACAGTGGACCTCACCAGATGAATGCGCATATGTGCTGCGAGAAAAATATCAGTCCTCATGCTGATCTCATAGCATTTGTCTGATATCCAATGGTTCATTTTATAAACAATTAAACTTTATTAAATGAGAAAAGAAGGGACAAGGCAAGGCTCAAGGAGAGGTAGCAAAATTCCAATGATGACATGATACAAAGACGCATTCAACAAGATGAATTTTTCATAAGCTAAATGCAGTATTTATTCATGTTGCTTCCATTACAGAAGCATGAAGTTGTAAAATTGATAGAAGTACATGTTTGGAAACAAAACAAACAATAACATAGAAAATAAAACAAAGAATACTTCCAGACGCCATAAACAATATCCACATACACATGTTTTACAAAAAGCAGTCATAAAACAAGAATGGTGACAAGGCTTAGATGATGATGATGATGATGATTTGCTAAGCCTATAAGTAAATAAGAAGAATCCAAACATTCTAATTAGCAAACAAATGAGAAGAAACAAGCAACGATAAGTACACCAGTACATTAAAATCTATTATAATCACTGCCCCCTCTCCACCATATCGGACACCTCATTGGTGGATATTAAAAAACTTCAAAAGGTCAAAGAATTATATCTTTAAAACTCGTCATCCAAGTGACAAAAAGGGGCTGTCTGCCCCTCTAATACATCCATGATAGGGCAAAACAGTTAATTACCAGGAGATTCTAAATAGCGTGGCAAGCACAAGGCTGGAAAAACAATGACCCATGCACGAACCTGCCTAAGGGGATAAGATTGAGATTCAAAATAGGTTGGAAAGCACAAAGGCTGGAAAAGCATGGACTCATACATGAACCTGCCTAAGGGGATAAGGTTATGGCTCTGTCTTGTTTGTGCCAAGGTTCCACATTCAAGGTACTTGAAATGAATCCAATCAGGTCCAGGTACTCACTGGGTCTCAGGGTCATAGCTTCAGTCAGGGTTGCTACCCATCGGATCCTAGTCCAGGTACATGTGGGATACACATTGGGTCATAGAGTCCTAGCGTCGGGTTGGGTTCCGGTAAGTTGGTTTAACTTAAAGGTTGAGTTCTCTTAATTGTTAAGTTTGCTGCTCTCTTAGATGCAACTGCCAATTGTTCGTTGTCCTTCTGGGTGATAGTTGAAAGCACAAAATTTGGATTCCAGAAAGGTTGGGTGATGCAGGACAATTAACAACTTGCTCTAAAAGCTCGAACTATTAGAGTATAGCGAATCAATCCCTTTATCTTATAGCCCAGGCCCCACGTCTCATGAGTTAGGACCTCGGCCGAATCCCCGTCATGGGCCCCAAATCACATGGGTACCACCTCACACAGGCCATCCACCCCGAGTGTGTCCCCGCATCCCACAGGCTACCCCACTCGAGCCCGCTGTGAAATGCACATTAATCACTCCTGATGAGGAGTCTCGAACACGACACCTCCCTCGTGGGCCCTGCCCACCGCGAGTGTGTCTTTGCATCCCACAAGCGATTCCACTCGAGTCTAGTGTAAAAATGCCCCTGCATTAATCACCCCGGGTGAGGAGTATCGAACACGAGACCTCCCGCTCTAATACTAATTTGATGCAGGACAATTAACCACTTGCTCTAAAAGCTCGAACTGTTAGAGTATGACGAATTAATCCCTTTATCTTATAGCCCAGGCCCCACATTTCATAGGTTAGGACCTTGACTGAACCCCCGTCGTGGGGCCCCAAATCACATGGGTACCGCCTCACACGGGCCGCCCTCCCCGAGTGTGTCCCCGCATCCCACAGGCTACCCCACTCGAGCCCGGTGTGAAATGCGCATTAATCACCCCCGGTGAGGAGTTTCGAACACGATACCTCTCCCGTGGGCCCCGCCACCCCGAGTGTGCCCTTGCATCCATAGGCAACCCCACTCAAGCCCGGTGTGAAAATGCCCCTGCATTATTGAGTTCTCTTAATTGTTAAGTTTGCTGCTCACTTAAACGCAACTGCCAATTGTTCGATTTTATTTTTTTTTAACTGCCAATTGTTGGTTGTCCTTCTGTTTCTGTTACTTGTTTGCAGCTCCCTCCCTCCCTCCCCTGTTCCCAAGATCCTTTTTCTCCTCACAGAGTGCTCCCCGATCCTCAAGCCACTGCAATTAATACAGTTCTCTTGAAAAGAACGGATATTTATCCATTTATAAAGCTACAGACAACCTTCTCTACAGCACAAAAACCCATCTTCATTTCCCAAATATAACTGACCAAAAAAAAAAAAAAAAAAACAGAATCCAATCCTTTCAATCTTCTTTTTTCTCACTTCAAACAACATCCCCACCAGAAACCCACCCCTAAAACCCAAAACCAGAATCAAAACCTTTCACCTAGGCAGATTATAATGTTTTCTTACAACAAAAGGCATGCTTTTCTCTCAATTGATCCACCATAGGCACGCTTCTAACCTTCTCCATACACTATGAAAAACCCATCTCAAAAAGGGAAAAGAACCCACATCACCAAATCCACTCCTCTCTCACTTTAAAAACACCACCTCTAAAATCTAAAACCCAGAATAAAAAACCTTTCATTTTAGTTGGTTTTGGCATTCATCCCAAACACAACCCATGGCTGTATATCTTCCAATCTAGTACAAAGACGCGCTTTCTATAAACTCCCAAAACAAAAACAAGAGAAAAAAATAATTTAAAAAAAAATAAATCAAAACAACTGTCATCACCATATCCTCTCAAGATCACCTCCTGCCCTTGCCATCCTTCCATCCAAAAATCCAATCTCTAGGACCAAAAACCAAGACTATAAAACCTCTCATTTCCAAAGATAAAAATGATCCACATCACCAAATCCTCCCAACATCTTCCCCCCTTTTCAAAACCTTCCATGAATAAAACCTATCTCTAAAACTAAAAACTTCAAAAACCTCTCAATTCCAAAAATCAAAACAACCCACATTACCAAATCCTCTTGAGACATCTTCCCCTGTTTTCAAACCTTCCATACAACAAACCCACCTCCTAAACCAAAAATCATATTACGAAATTTTACTGGATACTCAGGTACCCAATAGATACCCAATTACGTGCTTGGCCCACCCGATTTTTAAATTGGCCTAAGGTGGTAAACCCAAACCTGGTTTCTAAACCTGTCAAAAAATTGGACAAATACCAGGTTAAGTTGGGTTGGGTCCCTCATGAACCTGCAGATACAGGTACCCATTGACACCACAACTAGCAAGCCTCATGGAAATTCCTAGACATGCATTTAAATTAATGTCATTTAGCATTAAATAGGCTTCCTGGAGAATTGCACTAGTGCCTCTATTTTGTTTCCTTACTGAGCATAGATCCATTTAGTTTATTCATTGAATAGTGAAATTTATTCGCGATATTATTTGGTAAAGAGCAAAGTCAAGGAAAACAATAGAAGAAGATTAGAGATATCACCATGCAAAGACAAGGTTTAAATCGTTGTTAGGAACCAGTCAGTGATCTCATAAGCCTTGGATGAAAACAAGAGACATTTAGCTGGCTAGACAAATGAGCAATCTCTTTAATAATACTCACCAACTTCTACGGGCCAAGACTCCCATTCGATTCCACAGGGTAACATTTAAGAATCACCTTCAACAAATGATAACCTAGTAACTTATTATCAAATCTTAGCCTTCCAAGAGCGGTTGGTTTTGTGGAGTCTTTGATCCAAGGAATCTGAGAAGCTAATTTTAGTTCTCCTTTTATTATTCCCTGATACTACTGCTAAGAAGGTGACCCAAGGTCACCACCAGTGTTCGAAATATCGGTATCGCACTATGTATTGCACCCTTGAGATACAGATACGTATCGGTTATCGCATGGGATATATCGTTTGTATTGCATAATTTATCGCACTTTTTGGGAAACATGGGGAAACATTAAGGAAATAGTTGAAATTTTTAATGAAACTTTGAGGATTGTTAAAAAAGCCCTTAATACACAATTTTAAATCATAACATCTCAAAAAAAAAATATGCACATAATAAGTTTCCTTTGTATAGGGTCCTAAGCTATGTGATGTTTAGCTGAACTAATGCAACTATATTTAAATTGGATGCATGATATTTATAAATATATCATAGTCATGTATGAAAACACAACTATTTAGAGATATCATTTTAGGCCATGAGAAAAGGAATGAGTCAGATCTAAAGCTCAAGTGGACCCCACCACAAAAAACAGTGGAGAGAGTAACGCCCACCATTAAAAATTTCTAAGGGCCACAAAAGTTTTCGATCAAGCTGAAATTTGTTTTTTTCCCTTTTTTCATGTCTGTCTTGACTTATAAATCAGGTTGGATTTCAGATAAACATCATAGTGGACCTTTGGAAGGTTTCAACGGTGGGCGTCCCTCTCCCCACTGTTTTCTGTGGTGGGGTCCACTCTAGATTTGGATCTGACTCATTTTTTGTCTCATGCCTTAAAATAATATAGCCAAATGTATGGACGGTGTAGATACACCGCATACATCATGGTGGGCCCCACAGAACTTGGTGCGTCGCTTCTGTAGCCAGTCAGGCTACGCAACTTGTCAGTATCTTCCGCGTCTGGACGCGGATTGCGTACTACCCCTGCCCGTCCTTGGCTTCAAACAGGCGGTTCTGTGGGCGGGCCCACCGTGATGTATCTGTACATCCAAGTCGTCAATCCCTTTTCTCATATTATTTCAAGGCATGAGCACAAAAATGAGGCAGATCCAACGTTCAAGTGGACCACACCAAATAATAAGCTTGGTTGCATTAAAATGCACAAAGCATTAAGCTTTAATGCTAGTAGTCGGTGCTCTGTGGGCCCCACCATAATGTATTTGTTTCATGCATTCCGTTCATCCATTTTTACGGATCATTTTAGAGATTGATACAAAAAATTATAAGGATATAAATCGTAGGTGGACCACACCACAGGAAAACAATAATGATTGGATATCCACCATTAAAATCCTCTTAAGGCCCACTGTATTGTTTATTTGACATCCAATCTGTTGATTGGGTCCTAAAGACCCAGATGAAGGGAAGAAATAAATATCAGGTCGATCCAAAGCTTTTATGGCTCCCAAAATGTTTTTAATGGTCAACGCTCATTCAACATTGTTTCCTGTAATGAGGTCTACTTGAGTTGTGTATATGGTTTAATTTTGGGTTCAACATCTAAAATGATCATTAAAAACGGATGGACAGCATGGATGGACCACATACATTAAATGTGGGCCCAAGTGAGTTTATTGAGTACCATAAGAGCGTACTGAGTAACGCACACGCACGGATTGCATTTTCACAGAAGCGGATTGCATACTGAGTAACTCAGCGTACTGAGTAAACTCTGTGGGGCCCACCGTCATTCATGCATTGTATTTATAATATAATTTTAGGGCTTTAAACCAAAATTTAATCATATCCAGAGTTTAAGTGGACCACACCACCTGAAATAGTGTGAATTGTAGTCTACCGTTGAAAAGTTTTCGGGGCCCACAGAAGTTTTAGATCAAGATGATATTTGTGTTTTCCATTCATCCATGTCTGCGTGATCTTATGAACAGTTTGGATGACAAATAAACATCACCAGGGGCCTTAGAAATATTTCAACGGTGGAAATCAATACTTCCACTGTTTCCTTTGGTATGGTGTACTTGAGCTTTTGATATACTTCAGTTTTGGGCTCAACCCCTAAAATGACCTGGAAAAACGTATGGACGGTGTGGATAAATCACATGAATTCACGGTGGGCCCAACAAAGTTTACTTAGTACGATGAGAGTGTATGAGTAGCTCAGTATGCGTCCCGATTTCATTAACCCATCCGCACGACCCCTTTCACCCATCCGGGCGACCCCTCTCCTTCACACATTCCCTCTCCTTCACGAACGCATGCCTTCCGGAGCAACATTCGCGGCAAGGTTTCCTCAATCCGGCCTGATTTCTCGCCGGAATCTCGAAAAAATTCCCACAGACGCTCTCCAATCAGCGAATGGCCCACCTACGATCACCGATCTTCGCTGCAGCCTACAGGTACTCTTTGATTTCTCTCTTTTTTTTTTTCTGATTTAAATTTTTTTTTCCGCGCGATATCGTCGATATATCAAGCGATATCAACCATATATCGGCCGATATCTGGATTTTTGGGTTTTTTGGTATCTTCCGGGGGTTATCGCGAGGGTTTCGTCTCGCAAGGGTGCAATAATGATAATATCGGCCGATAGTATTGATATTTCGAACACTGGTCACCACTCAAACCCCTAACTTGAGCTTAGGAGAGAGCCTTGTAATCCTCCCTTTTCTTTCTCCACCTTCAGTCTGCACATCTGATGCCTTTATATTCTAAATTTCTTTAAAGCCATTACTCATGAATAACCTCATTTTGGTTTAATCTGCTTTCTTGCAATTATATCATTGGAGGAGAGGAACTATAGAACATTTAACGGCTGTGTGAAAATGAAAGAACTGGAAGTCAAGTGTATTCTAGGCAAAATCTTTAAAAGAATATGCAGATCTGATGATGAATGTGGTCTACAGCAGCAAGGGTCTCTTTGTACTGTAGATTTGGGTGTGTTCTTTTATTCAGTTGTATTTTGTTTTTACTCTGGGATTTCCCTCAATAAAATTATACAAATACAAAAAGGTCCTTTGCTTTTTCTTGGCAGATTACTTGGGATCAAATCCTTGAACAAAGGCGAGAGGTGTCTTTGATTTTTTTTCTTGAATGATAGAGTTGTCTTTGTAATGTACCACACGGATTTCTAAAAGTAACTTTTCGATAGCAATACTTACCAAAAGTAATACATCAAATTATTTTCTTCCTTGTAAAACCTCCCTCCTACTAGAGCCACACTTACACATATGCACACACTATTCCAAATGAAATGTACACGGAAGAAGCCACTAATAATGCCGAGAAGATTCTCAGGAAGCAGATTCAAAGGCTTAACCTTGCCTGAAGTGCCTACTGGAGGCATGTCAAAGTATAGTACCAATAATCGATGATCCCACCAAAAACTTTTTTTTTTTTTTTATAAGAGGCGAGTGACACTTGCATGGATACACAA
The DNA here is from genome assembly GCA_037074715.1 of Magnolia kwangsiensis. Lineage (NCBI taxonomy): Eukaryota > Viridiplantae > Streptophyta > Magnoliopsida > Magnoliales > Magnoliaceae > Magnolia > Magnolia kwangsiensis. The sequence goes on along the minus strand of CM073575.1, from coordinate 144,234,174 downwards.
GGATTCAAACATTGTATTCTAAATAACATGCTTTACCTTTAAAAAATGCAAATTTTAATCACAACACAAAACAGGGCTGCTGAATGGAAATGGATATTAAATGAAGCTCTTGGCACGCAATCATTTTGTAGAAGAGGGACAGCAGTCACTGATTGATAAAAACATGTAATGAGCAAATCTTTTGATTGATGAAACTTTTGCATTCGGCATCAATACAAGAGGAATTCTGCAATTGCATTCATGCCTGAAATATTTATTTGCAGAAAGGCATACACAGACAAGTACAAATGCAAACCTGAGCAATAGCAGAAACTGTAAGAATAGGTAGGGTGGCCAAAGCAACAGCTGCCAATCGCCATTGTAGAAGCATCCCAATGAGAAGAGCCACAATTACAGCCGCAGTGTCTTGGATAAATATAGAAAGCCGGTTACTAAAAGCAGCACGAACAAATGTGGCATCATTTGCCAAGCGAACTGATAATGTGTCTGCACTGTTCTCCTCTTCATCAAACCATCCAACTTCATTCCGCAACATGGCTGAAAGGAGATATACACAGCAGAGCATATAAATAAAGTAATAGAAGTTATAAGTTGAGCAACACATGATACATAAATAGCCCCATCTACCTGAAAACATCATTCTCCTAACTCGCTCAGTCATTTTCTCCCCCATGATACCAAAATAGAAGTGCTGCAGAAAATTGGCAACAACTGTCACAACACCCATGCATGCAATGATTAGGCACCACTTATCCACCTCCTGGTGTAAGTGATGACGACCAGATCTATAATATGCCTCCACGATCAGTGCAAGAATGTAAGCAAGAAGGGGATTAAAAGAACCGAATATAGCTGCACCAATGCTTCCGAGAAGAGCATAGAACCACTCCGCAAAGCTGAGTTCTGTAAGCCTCCAAAAGGAAGGAGGTTTCTGGTCTTGCAAATCCTTCGAGTCCCGTTGTCTCAGAGGGATTTCATCAAATTGATAGAGGGGTCGACTAAAGGTCTTTGAATGAGAGCGCTCATTTTTAGGATCAGAGATCAAAAGGGGCGATATCGGTGACTCGGGGTCTGAAGCATTTGATGTTTGATGATGTAAAGAATGGACCTCGATTTTGGGTAACTCAGGCAGTTTCAATTCTAAGCTATCCTGCCTCTTCATGGACAGTGCCTTTTCTGGTGCATCCAAGGGCATCCCATTTTCAAACATTTGCTCTGAAGGCGGGCTCTGACCCCTCGATGATTCATGTGAGTTAAAATTAGCATCCTGCTGCCGAAATGCATGGACAGCCTGCACCCTCTGCAGAGATGGTGACTTGATCAGCTTTGGAGAAGATGACTCTTGGAAGTTGTGACTTGCTGATGAATCCTTTTCAATTTGGAAAGTTGAAGTCTCTTTATCGGTCCTTCTTGGCATCCTGGAACCATACACTAAACATCAACAAAAAAAAATTTACAGTCGCCAATAAAATCCTTACAGTGGATAATCTAAAGGAGAGGAAGATAGAGTTGGCTAATATGTATGTTATGCGTAGACCAAGTGAGTCAGTGGACCATCCATCTTTGCATTGCCAGGCAGCAGGAGTATTTGGTACCACTTCTTTAAGCAGTTCGGAATCAGCTGGGTGATGAATGGATCCCTGTATGAGGTCATAGCTGTGTGGAGCTCCGGCCTGTTCCCTGAGTGTGGTAAGAGAATTTGGGCACTGATCCCATTTGCAATTGTATGGGGGATTTGGAAAGAGAGGAATGAAAGAATTTTCACAGATAAAGCTACATCATATGCAGCTCTCGTTCTCACTCTCTTTTTCTATTGTCTCCATGGTGTTGGGACGGGTTGTTGATACCCCTGACTTCTCAGGTTCCCCTGTTGCATAGAGGTGAATGGTATTAAGTGGTTTTTGGGCGAACCACTAAGAGAAAGGACCTGGGATCCATAGTTGTTTTGTGAGTATATCTTGTAGCGGAGTGATGATGGCTTTGCCTTCCACAGTTGTTTTTTTATTAACCATTTAGATTGCTTTAACGAAATTGTCATCTTATAATAAAAATAAATAAAATCATCCAATTAAAGCTAAAGATAAAGCCTACGGTAAAAAATAATGAGCCGGGTCAGGAAAATGCAGTATTGGATGATTTTGACCAGCAGTGTATTATATACATAGGCCATGAGCTTGCTACCAATGATGTTTTGCACAGAGAGTTCCTGGTTTCAAAATCCGATAGATTCAGCATGAACTTTTCAGCAATAACATTACAAATCCAAAAAGAAGAAAACAGCGACAAAATGATGTTACAAAGAAAACAAACACTGAATCAGTTTGAAAATATTAAAGTTCTTAACACATTTAAAATCCTCAAAATCAAATAACAAGTAAGGGCATCTAGAGTTTGAATGTGAGAGAATCTTGACATGGATTGTGATGTTCTTTCGTACTTTTATGGTACAATAATATCAGTGTTTTGCAGACCCTGGAGTCTAAGTGCACAACTTACCTCTTAGGAAGTTTTGCTGCTTCTTCACATTTAAGGAGCTCTGCATACAGGCCATCCAGTGTCAGTAATTCATCATGCGTACCCATTTCAACAAGTTGGCCTTCCTCCATCACAGCTATAAAGTCAGCATTCCTAATAAGGCTCAGCCGTCGAGCTATTATGATGGTCGAGCGTCCCAACATGAGGATATCCAAAGCCTCCTGAACAGCTCTTTCCGCCTCAAAATCAAGGCCACCGGTGACCTCGTCAAGCAGAAGAATGGATGGATCTGAAAGCACTGCCCTGGCAACAGAAAGTTTTATCTTTTGCTCTTCAGTTAGTGCCAAACCAGCCCTGCCCACCTGAAATTTACAGCATCGAATAACTAACAGAAAAGGAACTAGGGGTGGGGAAAAAATCAACACCCCATTCATCAATTACTTCAAGCACAAAATCATAGTTGGACCTGTGTCTCATATCCTTTATCAAGTGAGCTGATAAATGCATGTGCATGTGCTTTCTTTGCTGCTTCTTCTATCTGATCCAAAGTAGCAGTTGGCCGTCCATAAGCAATGTTATCCCTGATGCTCAAACTAAGCAGGGCAGGTTCCTGGGTGACCAGACCTATTTGGCTTCTTAACCATTCAAGTTTCAAGTTCTTAATGTTCTCCCCATCCAAAAGAACTTCTCCTGCACCACAAGTAGAAACCACATTTGACTCCGGAAACAAGTAGTATCTCTCCAAACAAGTGACATGCTGAAGAAAGGCAAAAGACAAGGGATCGCCCCAAACTGGAGGAAATAATGTAGTCATAATACCTAATGTAGGATCATAGAAACGCTCCATGAGAGGGATTATACTGCTTTTTCCTGAACCATTCCTGCCAACAAGTGCTACAGTTTTTCTTGCAGGTACAGTGAGATAAAACCCACTTAAGATAGGGATTTCAGGACGAGATAGGTAGCTGAAATATACATTCCGAAACTCGATGTTTCCTTGCACTAAGGATAGAGTATTCCCATCTTGATTAATGGTAGAGGTCGAACGGCTTATCATTTCAAATAGTCTATAAGCAGCAATCCTCCCTTGCTCAAATGAATAGAAGTTTGTCGCTGCTTGATTAAGCCCACTACAGAAGATAACAGAGTGTGATCAAGAAAAAGGGTAGAAATGCAAGAGAATATAAAAGATAAAGAGTAAAAAGAGAGTACTCACAGGCCACTTAGAATAACAGCAAAGAGAGCTGTTATGATTTCACCACCATTGGCTTTTTCACGAGTAACCAGGAACCTTCCAACCCAAAGTTGCAAAGCACATGAACATATAGCAAGTCCATACGTAAATCCAAGCCCAAGTCCTTGCACAAGACTTATCAATATACCATATCTCAGTGTTGCTTGAAGCGAAGTAGCATAAGAATATTTCGCCAATGTCTCATTTGTGAATGCATATAATGTCCTGATGTAAGAGATTGCCTATATCAGCAAAACATAAATAAATGTTCAGTTCCAAGCAACGGACATGGCTCGATTTACCAGAATCAAAATGCAGCCAATTTATAGACTTGGTTAGCCTAACAGTTTCCAGTCAAAATATGTTATCATCATTCACGTCATAAAACATTCTCCATATTGTCAGCAACAAGTATTTAAAGCGCATCTAGGTAGGATGACCAGATTGTCAACAGTGCAAGTTGGCACCATTGGGATTCCAAATCATTTCAATGTATCCCTTAAGGAAATGACTAAAGACAGTATCTATCAACCTAAGTGGGCCCAAGTAAAAGTTCAGTAGAATAATAATTCGAAAACTGTATAAGCAAGTACTCAAGATGAAAACGGCTCAGAAGAAAACAAGGGTAACTAGATAAGTTATGTTGTGTTCTCTTTCATCTTTGTGATCAAGCAATATGACTTTACAACAAATATTTAAAGCCACTTTGAAAACAAGTATCTTAGTAGGCCCGAGTAAAAGATCAGTAGCATATAAGCAAGTCCAGTTTGAAAAGCTATGAAATAGTCCAGGTCTCTTAAGCAAGGCAGACAACTGAAACCAAAATTTAAAACGACTTCAACAGGTTTATATAGGTCGAAGCTGGCACTATAAAGAGATAAATCCCCTCAGCTAATCATAGCACAACTCTTGGGACAAAGACTGTGTAAAAGGAAAAAGAAAAATCAACTTCACAGTAATCTAGGTCCTATTTGGATTGCGAATTACATCAGTAATGTATTGTAAAAACGCCATCATTACGATTTTACAACATTTGATTAAACTTGTAATTCGGCGGTCAATTGCAGATGTAACAGGACACGGGTAAAGGAATTTGTAATGACTACAAATTTACATTGCATTGCAGTGAAAATCTTCCATCCAAACGCCCACATCAGTGTATTTTCTCTGACTTGACATCAAAGTAATGTAAAAGTATCATCATTATGATTTTACCATGCCTATCCAAACACGGGAATTGTCGGGCAAATTATCTATTTTCAGGGGACAGGTACTGTAATTGTATCATTACACTTTTACATCAAATTACTGATGTAATTAGCAGTCCAAACAGGCCCTTAGTTGAACCATCTACTTTTTGACAAGGTTAGGAAAAACAAAAATATCAGGAAGAAAATACAGATCCCCGAGACACTTAAAAGAAATCCACACATATGAGCATGTGTGCATGCAGGATTCATGTGCAGTGAACAGGTTTCAGTACCACCAGTACATGTGCATTCAGCATTAAGCACTGGTTCCAAGTGATCTTTTATTGGTTCATTTGTTCCCAATGATGCCTGGTCCCAATGAATTTTAGTAAAATACATTTTATGGTCCCAATCACTGCATCTGTGTACTGAAATGGAGAATTGAGCCTAATCTTATGGCCATATCTCTTCAGTTAACTAACTGAAAACCATAGAACATCATACAGTGGATAAGGATTCAGGAAACAGCCAAGCATTTGCAATATATGGTAGATGATCATTTGTTAAAAAAAGTTATGGTAGATAATCATTTCTCAAAAGAAAATCTAATAGATAATTGCTCTAACAGTAAAGGTACAGTGATAAACATCCTTGATGTTTTCTTTCAATTTAACGCAGTCACTTAAATGCAAGCATGTTAGTTGGGATAAGGCTTAGATAATGATGATTGATGATGATGATATGTCATTTTAATGCAAGCATGTTTTGTAAAATTCAGTTGGTTGATCAACATGTTCTTACAAGGAATCAGATGACAACCACCATCTCACTATTGTTGAATGGAATACTGACAAGAGAGACATTTTTTGTCTACTCAAAAAATACAGTGATGATCAGTTAAACAAGTGAAGATGAGTGACCTGCTCAGCAATGCTTGCTGCCTCAGCATATGCATCTTGAATATTTTCAGCAAGCCTGTGCAGAAATATGTTTGATATTCCTCCCGCAGCAACAATGAATGGCCCAGTGGCTAAGGTTAGGAGAGCAATCTGCCAGCAGTTGATCAGCCCAATGACAAGACCACCAAAAAATGTTGCCATGTTATGAATATAGTTACCAACCTGTTACATAGAGAACCCATTGTCAGAGGTACCATTGATGCTTCTTCATGAAGTGAATTGACAGGAACCAACAAATGAAACAAAAGGTTCTTAGGTTGCATGAAGCAACATTTAAGTCTGAAACGTACTTTCTCACTGAGAGCAGATTGAATGAGAAGCACATCACTCAATACTTGACTCACGATGTCCCCATTGTTCCCATATGTGTCAAAAAAGCTCATGTCCTGATTTAGCAATACTTGGACATACTTCGATCTGATGACTGCAGTCTGCCTCTCTCCAGTAAGAATCCAGCATGAAACCTCTATTAGAGGGACTAAGTCAGAACCCAAAGTTGAAATTGCACATCAACTGTGACATAAACAATGTTACAATGAATTAAGAACTATGATTGCATGAGTTGATCTTACCTATCCATCCAGCAGCAAAAACGCCTGAGGCTATGTAAACAATGTACAAAGCATGCTGCAGAATAAACAATATATTAGAATCGGAATGTACTGCAGTTCTGTGGACTCTTACAGTAAGGTGACTGCAATAAACAAGAATTCTAAGAACATCGCAAAAGAACCTTGAGTTGTGTATAATTATGAGAAAAGGACAAAACCCTGTTAGCTTTATGTTTGATACAATCACATTATCAAATGTTTTATGATTTAATCAAGAGAAGTACTACTGTGAATAGGACTTTATAGAGTTCCATGAAGTTCCTTTCCGGTACACCTGGCAAACATGCATGCGCTGATTAGGACTGTTGGTCCGGAGGACCAACACTGGATGAGCTTTAGACCCAATTGTTGTGGGTTCCGCTCATAGAGCGTGGGTCATTTTTTTTTTTTTTTATTTTCCTTTTTGATTTAACCATTCCTATTCTACGGCAACTGACCAGATGACTGCCATAGTCTAATTTGCTTTGAATTTTGGGACATGGACCCCCATAAAATCCAGGCTCATGAAACCCATATGCAACTTCCATGTGCATGATAGAGATGTTTTGGAATGCTCCATAAGTGTGACTCACAATAGCATTCTCTTTCATGAATATACTCTTGAAAGATAAAGGTTCACAACAAAATGAATATAAAGCTAAGAGGACAATTTTCAAAGCTACGCTAGCATGACATTGTGACTTTATAAAATATATACTTAAATGTATCAGATATTATCGAATCCACCATTTATATTTTCCTTCAGTGATGGATGGCTATGAAAATGAGATCAATAGTTGAAAGAGACTCATCATCTGAAATGTGACTTTTGAAATCTCCAGTTCGTGACTGAAAGAAAATGAAATAGAAGCTCAAAAAGCAAACTCAAAGATTAAAGAAAGCTTGGAATGATCTCATTCTGGAAGCCAAAAGTAAAGAAGTCACCCACTCCTTACAGTTAGGTGACTAAAAATAACCAACACCAAGTTCTCTATAATAACTGTATTCCAATGGGCTATTTACATGCATGGAGTTATCAGTGAGCCTGCCCTTAGTGCCCCACACAGCCACACCCTGTATTAGCTCTATGGCTAGGGGGAGAAAGAGCTGAAGGACCTAGTTACATTTTATTTTTATTTTTTATGGATAATGAATTTTATTGAAACGAGAAAAAGGAAACAATATAACAAAGGGCAGAGAGGCCAAACACATGGCAGATAACTATACAATAGCAAACTCAAGCCCTTAGATAAGATAGAAACCCATCTCCTATCTCTTGTGGATGATGCTCATGGAATCCCTGGTAGCTCCTTTCACAAGTGTACCTGCTTCTGAGTTCATTTCATGATGGACATGGGAGAAAGAAACATTGATGGAGGTACATAAACCAATAACCTCCTCAATGAGATCTGAAATCCTTCCCTGGCACCAACCAACCAATTGGACCCACTTAATACCATTGCTAGAGCCGCCTTCGATAATGACTGGGCTGAGATTTTGGTTAACATTACCATTCGAGAGAGAGAGAGAGAGAGAGAGAGAGAGATTTTGGTATTAACTGATACAGCACCTCGGTGATGAGATGATAAGAACACAGTTATCTTTCATCAAAATGGTGAATGTTGGAAGAAGATCGAATGAAATTTCCAAGCTCATGTTGGAAGGTAAGTTGATAGAAGAAACAATAGAGATCGAGCAAGTTCTGGTGAATTTCTATCAGAAGCTAATACAAAAATGAAGTCCTACGTGGAGCGAAGTTGGTATCTCTTAGTGCAATCAGTGCACACAGTGTGGAATGGCTTGAGAGAGAGAGAGAGAGAGAGAGAGAGAGAGAGAGAGAATTCAATGGCCAGGTGGGATCGGTTGTTTTTATTTGGGAAGAGATAAGGCTTGGGGACTGGATGGACTCTCTTTTGCATTTTGTTAGGAATTTTGGGACATGATAAAGGTTGATCTCATGGAAGCAATGAGGGAGTTTCATGTGTGTGCTAAGCTATCTAAAGGTGTGAACTCGACTTTCTTTATGCTCATATAAAAGGATGATACCTAAGAGTTGTAAGTTATAGACCAGTATAATTGGTCAGAAACTCTTCAAAAATAAAATAATAAAACAGTTTCACAAGTAGTTTGTATAAAGATTAGAGTGAAATCTTTAGTCAATAGGCTCTAAAGTTGTTTACATGAGTCATTTCGCCATTCCTAGGAGTGCAAAGAAGTGGTTTTTTTTTTATAGAAAAAAAATATATATATTTTTATTTTTTAATGGGGTTCTCATTGCAAATGAGTTTTTGCATTCTATAATCTATGGAGTTAATGAAGGAGTGGGAATTATGTGTAAGATCGACATGGAGAAAGTATATTCTGGGATTTTGGTGGATTACATGTGTTCATGTTTGGGCTTTAAAGAGGGGTGGATTGTCGTTCGACTAGGCCTAGCAACAGGGGTCGTGGGGCTGCTTCAGGTCCAGATTTTGAATAGGTCGAGCAAGACCTAAACAAAATCTTGATTTTGCCTAGACCAGGTCTTGCCCATTGCCAACCCTACTATAACCTCTTTCCTTATTATTCTCGTTGAAGTCCTTCCAGCTATTTTAAGAGCCCCAAAGGGTTGCATCATCATGATCTGCTGATCATGATGTGGTAGAAGGTCATGTAGAATGTCCTCAAGGAGGAAGGTGGTCTATATAGTGGCTTTAAGATTGGTATTCTTGCCATCCATATTTCATGCTTACAATTTGCAGATAATACATTAGTTTGTTGCTAGGTGTTTGAAGCCCAAGGGGATATATGCGATCTGAATGAAACTCGGGAAGAGTGAGATGATCAGAGTGAATCTCGAGATGAGTTCAATGGTCGAGGTGGACATCAACTCCGGTCTTGAAGCACGCCTTGCAGCCATTTTGGGTGTAAAAGATCCAAATGGCCTATTATGTATATGGGATTCCCACTTGGAGATAATCTTGCCTTCTCTTTGGTACCATATTGTGATGAGGATTGAAAAGATATTAGCAGCTTGACAATGCAGCTTCCTGTCTTTTGGGGGGTGTATCATGTTGATCAAGTTTACGCTATCTAACCTTCTGGTCTACCTCTCATCTCTCCTCAAAATCCCTACTTTGGTTGCCAAAAAATTGGAAAAGATCCAATGGAATTTTCTTTGCCGAGGAAATAGACACCAGTTTCATTTGGTTAAATGGACAAATGTCCAAAAATTGAAAAAATGAGAGAGAGAGAGAGAGAGAGAGAAAGGGGGGGGGGGGGGGGGGGGATTTGGAATTAACAAAAGCAAGAGAAAATGCACCTCTTCTTTCGAAGTAATTATGGCAATTCGATGAAGAAGGTGAGGCACTTTGGAGGGAAATTATTGGAATAAATATAGTGTGCAAGCATGTTTCTGAATATCAGTATCGAGTGGCATATAGGCCCAACCAAAAAATGATATGATATGGGCGCCACATGTTGGCATTGGCTCGTCTCAGATTGTATCAGCCAATATCAGTCAAACCTTTTCTTTTTAAGCCAAAGAATTAAGGAAACATTATTAGAAGGGAAAAAAAAGAAGTAAAAGAATGAGATATTCAAGAATATTTTTTCTTCTTTTTTTCTTTTTTTTTTTTTTTATTTTTCAATTTTGGACATTTATACAATGGTGCACCCAACCTTTCTTTTATAAGAATGTTGTTTGTCAGTTCGACTTGTTGAAAGTCTACCAAATGGACCATAATGAACACAAATCAACCTTGATTTGGTGAATTAGGGCCTATTATATTAAAATACAACAAAAAGAATATCAGAACACAAAAGTAATGATGGTTTACCCTTTTTAAAAAAATTTCCCATAATGGTCCATACTGCTTCAATTCATCGAATATCAATTGAAGCTCTTTTTATGACATCCAAGATAGGTCTAAAATGAGTTTCTAAGCTTCCTCCATGGTTTGAATTAAACAAGAAGAGAAATTTTGCAGGGCATAAATAAATAAAATTGGGCTTTTATGGCCATATCAATGCCAATACACCCCACATCAGCCTATATGATACAAGCCAATACAGCCCATTTTTAAGTGGGGCCACCCAGCCATATATACCCCAAGAACTGCCAACCAAAATCAATCTTTACCAACCCTTAGGTGGAGTATGCCATCTTTTTTCTTCTTCCTTTTTTTTTTTTTAATAAAGCCAAGGATATCATTTTTCTTCAACCTTTAACATCTCTATATCACATTTGATCTCCTCCAACTATGGTATGTCAAAACGGTTTGCTGGCTGAGAGTGTCTGTTCATCTTGCAGAAATTGGGAGTTTGCTGAAAACAGGTCCAAACAATTTCCTTTTTTGGTAATAAATCCACACCATTCAGGAAAACATGTTTCTTGATGGTAGTTGTAACCTACATATGTGAAATAATTCATCTTGACCATGGTAGCTGGAAACACCCTAGGGCCATCTGAAATGCGTTTCAGAAAAGGCAGATTTGCATTTCTAATGTTCTTTTAGAATTGAAATGCATTCCCTTGGGGAACGTTTGTGAAAGGCAATTTTGAAAAAGTAATAATTTTGCCATTACTGTTACCATTATGAAACCAATTTGATTCGCTTGGGTACTCCTTTCATCTTTTTGCCAAAATGCACAAGCTTTCTCTATGATGGAACCTAGGCTATAAGATTGTTCCTCCCTAAGTAGCCTCAATTGAGCCAAGAGAATGTAAAAAATCTAATGCATATAACCTACCCCTTCCCCATGTAAAATATGTCTAAAACACCAACCAAAAATATCTAACAGTACAACACAATGAACTCAAGTGTAGGTAAATAATGGTATGGGACATATGGCCATGTAGTGGCCTTTTTCTTTTTTTTTTTGGGGGGGGGGCGAAAAAAATCAAAAAAATTATTGGTGATTTTTTAAAGTGAGGATCTCAAATATATATATATATATATATATATATATATATATATATATATATATATATATATATATATATATATATATATATATTTGGCCGTGTAGATGTGTAGTTGATAGTATAATGGGCCATTCCTTGGTAAGAATGTTGTCTATTTGTCGAGTAGTGTCAACTTGACCTACTAAAAGTCCACCAAATGGGCCCTACTCAAACACAAATCAAGTATGATTTGGTGGATTGCGGACCATTACATATAAATACAACAAAAAAGATAGAAAATTGAAAAAAAAAAGAAAAAAAGTGATGGTCTGCTCCCTCTTCCGATATTTCCCAAAATGGTTCACTTTGCTTCGGTTCATTAATCTTACTCAAATTTTGTATCTTGATCTTAAAATTTTATAGGCCAAGATCTAGTTTAAAATTAGTTTATAAGCTTCCTTCATGGCTAAATGAAGAAAGAAGTGGAAAACGATAGAAATTGAAAATAAAAAATTTCAAAATGGATCCTTTTTTGGTGCATCGGCCTATAAAGGTTTTATCCATCCTGTAATGGTGCAAATACAGGGTGTATTGGCCCGTATCAGTTGATATGGCCCATTTTTTCCATAACGGAGTGATTCACCCTTGTATTGTGCAATGGGGGTGACCGTTTCCTTGGCGTATCCACCGATATGGTCAATATGTAACCATTTTTTAATACAAAAAAACATGCTATAAACACATTAACTAGATCAATATTGCACCTAAACCAGCACTATCAATGGTCATTTCCACTAGGTTAATGAGGAATAGATAAGCCACCAAATGGGTCGTCAAAGTATGAAACCACTTGGAAACCCCATGTCATTCATATAGCTTTTATAGACAACACTCATTAGTAGAGTACGAAAACCAGGCATGACACCCACATGGGAATCCTTTTGAAGCAACCACATGACAACTCCAGCAAAATCTAGAACCATGCTGTAACGCTGCCAAGAATCTTGAAAGAAAAGCTTGCCACTTCTACAACAATTGCCAACTTTTTTCTTTTGAGGGTAACAAAAAGCATGCCACTTCTTTTTCCATCAATGCAGGAGAGAATTTTTTAACTGCTCTACTCCAATTCTTCAAAAACTAAACATATTTTTCCACACACACGCATGTAGAGAAAGAGAGAAGGAGGGAGAGTTTACTATCCTGATTCTAACCAAACTAGGAAACTACCAACAATAAGGATTTCAAGGCATCTCTACTAGGAATCAAGCTAAAGGGTGGGTTAATAGTCCCAAGTTGGCTCCAAATCCTCCTAGATGGGCTGTCTACCTCGGGTCAAGTCCAGTAATTCCTCATCTTTGAAATCCATTCTTCCCCAATCCTACTCAACTTCTACTCCAAATAAAACCCTAAAAATTCATGAAAACTATCATCCGGCATTCTTATATTCGCAAAAAGATAACATCAACACCTTGACAACTTCAGTTAAATCTTTATAAGTTTTCAATCAAATACTAGTAAAGAAATTTGGAGACAGAGATATCATTGACCGACTGAACTGTAATATAATCAAACAAAATTCCCAATCCAAATCAACAGAATACATTCCAACACAAGTACACAGACTAAAAGGCAGTTCAAAAACAATAAAACACAAATGAGAGTTCGATTCCCCTCTCCGTGCTTTACCCGATGCACGTAGTTTGCCCATGATTGCGTGCATCCACAGCGATTAGTCTCACCTTAAAAGGTGAGGGGAACACCCTGTCGTCATTAAATAAAAAATAATAATAATAAAATAAACCAGAGTTTCAGCGACATACCTTCGTGAACTCATCAAACAGCTCCTCTCTCTTCAACTCCGGCTCCACAGTTCTCAGCAGCTGCAAAACCTTCCCGAAGAAATGCAAGTACACGACCAGCGCCATCCCGTGGGCCGCGGCCGCCACTGATCCGAAGGCCATCAGAACCCAATCGACCCGGTCAGCGCAGGCGAACAACCGCGAGAACGGTACGGCAGCCGGCGGCGGCTCGTTCTCCTCCATGTCCTCGATCCCGCCACTGTCGTCCTCAATCGGCAAGCCCTCCACGTTCGTGTCCATGTACGGCGACGGCGACTCCGGCGGCTCAGAGACCTCCGAGACGGGAGTCAACGGCTGGATGTGGGGTGGGGACCACCCGAAGAGGCCTCGAGAGATCATCATCGTTGATTTGAGCTCAAATCCAAAACCCTAGTTCATGGAACCCTAGATTTTCAAGAAGAAAATCGCAGAGAGGATTTTGTTTTCTATACGGGGAAATGAAACAGGACTGAGTTGAATCGGGGAAAGGGATCGAACGAGTTAAAGACTCAGTCAAAGAAGGAGAGCTTCTGAGACACGGCGGCAGCGTTTTCTCGCCAACTTCGTCTGCTCTTTTTCACCTTTTCTCTATTTTCTGTCTTTCTCAGCTGCAGGAAGCTCTCCGCCACTAGCCACTGCCATTCTAGAGCTCTCTTTTACTTTTTCTTTTTCTTTTTTATTTGATACTCCGGCAGAGGGTGATGGTTGATACACAGGACTCAGAGAGCTCTGATCATGGAATTAGTTACTCGTATCGAACTGCCCAAATTGTGGGTCTCAACTTAGATGGTTTTTTGTGGGCCGAAATTTACAGTCATGTGATATTCCATCTAGCCAATTCGTGGACATTTAATGAGCGGTTGAAATGAAATATGGAAGCAGTTTTTTCACTAATCAGAGGTTAGATTTGTTTAAACAACCTAATTCTCTGTTTAAGATCTATTTATAATGGATGACGCAATCTGTACGGTTTAATTCGATTTATTGTCTGCCACATGTATTATTTATGAGTGGCGTATCAATCATCACACCCTGCCAGAGTATCAAATAATTCCCTGAGTGGGGTCAGTTTGTACAAGTGGCCCCGTGGTACGGGTGCATACCGTTGATCTGTTGAAACCTATTTTGAATGCGCTGTCTTGAAACCGCGATGCTATCTGCTCTAGGAGATTCATGCTGATTTGGTCCGTTCGTTTTGTTTTTTTGACCATATATTTGAAGGCCACAGATTGAATGGTTGGGATTTTCATATTAAGGAAATTTTTTGGGCGTGGTCCATCCACCGTAGGATCCAACAGATTAGTGGACTGGATCAATAAATTATAGTTCCCAAATTTCAAACTGAAAATCGGAGCACAAAATGCCCATCCTCGAGTTGAGGATCGTACGACGAGAGCCGTTGATTCTCGAGATTATCCACTAGCCCCAGACATCATTGCGTTCCGCCTTTTTAGCTGCAGTCCTGTTTCTTTCTCTATAGAAGTCCGCCAGACTACCAAAATATAGATAGCTGATCTGTACCGTACATCCGGGTGCGCTGTTGGCCATCTAGAGATTGTTGGACATGGCCCGTGGGACCCACATGTTGCCAATCACTAATGTTTGGGCCCACAAGATTCCTCTCATCAGTTGCACATCCTGACCTTCAATTGATCCCATCTCGTAATTGGAACCGTTCATTTGGTGGGCCCACCAAGATAGATGGCTGGTGTTAAAAATTTCACCAATTGGGCAATCTTATCCAATTATCAAACGTACTTTTCTTGTTGAATGATGGCCCAGCAGATCCTAAACGAGTGGGACCCATGATGGCCATCCATCTTTCCCGTGATATAGACGACCGGATCTTACTAACATGCATGTGGCTCCACTCATTCTCTTAGCAGGACTCACCTATGTATGTTTAACATATTCCTTTTGCAGGAAGGTATTAAAAAACAGTTGCCTAACCGCCATTACAGAAGGATAATAGCACGTAACCAAATGTTTGAGAGTTGAAATGCGTTTTAAAAATGTTACCGGCCGTAATTACTGTTCCATTATGTATCCTGACAGTGACAGGATAGGCATTACAGCACTATTACCGTCGTGAAAGGAGCGTTTGGATCTTAAGTTACTTAAAATAAGCTACCCAAGCTTTAAATAGATTGTCTTAATTTTTATTTATTAAACTAATATGATTAAATAATTTAAAACAAAAAATAATTTATAATTAATCATAAACCAAACCTACTAATATTATTAGAAACTTTTTAGAATATGGGATTAGGTGACGTGGAATGATATTTGATCTAATATAAATTTCATCTTTTGTCAAAGAAGTAAAGAAAAGATTTGGATTAATCCTTATATTATATCATTCAGGATAAGTAGAGATTTGACATGAATTCCAATAGATTTAGAAGTTTGCTGCATATATAAATCATTTAGTGATGCATGTAACTTATCCATGCTGCTCATCGTACGCAACGACCAAGTTACAAGAGCATATGCACATGACAATTGAGTTGTAAATGTATAAAAACATAGCCTATTAATGATAATTTTATAAGCCACTTAGTTCATCGATTGTAATTTCATAGTTCAATGAACACAAGTTTCATTTAGTACTATTTTTTTCACAGGAGGATTTAGATCCAAATATCAAATTAGATGATTAAATTATCATGATATTTTCATACATATAATCACTATACAATAACAGTGTTAATTACAGCCAATGAGCTCCATTCCATTAAATCCCCAGTTCCAAACAAGACTTAAATCTTACAAATCCAACTTGTCAGGAGAAATGGACGGCTTTGAACTTTCAATAGGCAGAAGTGGGCCGAACAGGTACTGCGGGCTACGATTTTAGAAGTCCTGAAGGCCAACTGCTTCTTTTTTCCCAAAATGACAGTGGAAGAATCTTGCCTTTGACTGATAAATAGTGCGTGTTATTCATAAGTTGATAATTACGTTTTGTTGACTATAAACAGGAGAAATGCCTACGGTGGAAAAAGGGTAGTTTTGTAAATATAGGAATGCTGCCTCCTCCTCATCAGGAGAGTTTAAACTTCTGAAATGGCCCACCTTTTAGAGATCAGAACCATGTACAAGTTAAGGTTTCATGTTAAGTTCTTATTTTAAAACCCATGGCTGGCCCACTCATCAGGTAGGCTGTAATCAAAAGTTGAATAATGGCAGTTGATTTTCTTTCCAACCGTCAATTTCCCTCATACTATTGTAGACCACATAAATTTATGTGGACTAGATTGTTTTAATTTATAGGAAGGTAATTTTTCTGTTATACATCTGTGCAATGTTGGCACTCGTGCCGCAATTCACAATTTCAATCTCTCCTTGCGCGAATACCATTAGGTGTTCTCCATTAAATAAATGAAAGTTATTTGATACTCTGGAAGAGTAACATAGTTCATACTCAGCACTAAGAAATTTTCCACGTTGCATTCAGGAAATTAAATTAAATCGCGAAAATTGTCTAAAAGGCTGTAAATAAGTCATGTTTCTAAAATAGCATTGATTGATTAATCCTAATCCCTGATTCGGGCACACTTGTTTGCTGAAACAGTAGCCTTGGACACTTTTCATTTCAACCGTCCAATAAATTTCCACCAATCCATAATAATTTTTGGTTAATGTTAAATCTAAACCGGGACCCATGATTTAGACAGTTGGATTCGAGTTACTTATATTCCATTTACATTATTTGTCGGTGCCTGTGTATCATCCATCACACTCTGCCAGAGTATCATTGTTTTTCTCTAATTAACTAGGCTCAGACCGCGGTTTGCAGACAGCATATTTCAGTCAACGAACGTAGATTTCCAAGGACAGGTAGGCAAGAAAATGGATCTTCTTGCAGGTTTCAACCTCAAAAACTACACGCGCTAAATACAAGCGCCCAGCACGTGCTAAACTGAAACAAGTGTAGAAGATCCTGAACGTTAATCAGATGATTGTACAATTGTTGCATGTAAAACGTATCTTCACTGTTCACTAGATAGGCCATACAAGCATAATGAATATCAACCATCCATTGCATTTATTCTTCTAATCGCTATATGTTTTTGTACACATGTTGCTACCTGACATGTGTATTGGCCATGAACGTCCATCATGGGTCCTGATGAGCGTGTGTGATCTGATTTTCCACGTCAACAAGGTCAGCTCCACATGTGTTTGGCGTGGACAGATGCGCGGCTGCAAATATCATTACTTGCGGCGGGTAATCTGGGAATAGAAAAGTACAGATGTAGTACGCCGTAATGCTGACGCTTACGTCGCGCAATAAGTTCAATTTACCAATAATGGGAACATAAACAGTCAATAATCTTGACGAGAAACAGTAGCGTACACCGCGGGAGCACAAAATTGAGTTCTCTGCTTGGACCATGTGGATGAGTGATCTGAACCGTTGAAAAGGAAATCCCCACAATCGACTGACCACAGATAAAATTCCACTCACTATCACATGATCCTGACCATCCAATAAACAAAACTTGATTTGTATGGCTGCTGATTTTATGTCGCTAAATGGCCCTTTATTCAATGGTTGGGATGACTTACAGGGTATTTCTCTCCTATATGATAAAAATTGGGCCTACCTGAGTTTCAGAGCCGTAGCGATGCTGATTCAGTTGATCCGTTTCCCTGCCGCTGCCGGATTTGATTGGACCATCTTGACTGGGCTATGAGGAGCCGCTGTGATGTTTGAATTTTATCCACACCGTGCATTCATTTTTCCATATCATTTTAGGGTACTATTCCAAAAATGAAGCATATCCACGGCTCAAGTAGATCACACCATAATTAGTGGTGATAATGATACCCACTGTTGAAACCTTCCTAGGGCCCACCGTGATGGTTAATTGCGTTCATAAGGTCATGCAGACGTGGATGAAGGCGAAATGCAAATATCAGATTGATCCAAAACTTAAGTGGCCCTAAAAAGTTTTCAACGGTGAGCGCTTAATCTCCATTGCGTGGTCCACTTGAGCTTTGGATTTTCCTCATTTTTGGTCCCGTACCCCCATGGGATATGAAAAAATGGATGGACGGTGTGGATAAAACCAATACTTCACGTGGGCCCCTCAGAACGCCTGTTGGGGGACCCAATTGGCTGTAAGAGATGGGACCCATGGAGTACTCGCAGGATGTACTGAATCCGCATCCATCAAGACATCATGATCATTGGATTCCTGAAATATCTAACCAGATACGATTAGGACTAAATCCAATTATTACATCATGATCATTGGAGGCCCGTTTGATAATAAGGTCCGATTTGGGTCCACGTCTTCGGGTCTAATAAAAGCCAGTCGGGTACCAAAATCGGGCATCTAAATATACATCATTTCATTTTATATTTCAATGTTCCATATCTATGGAGTTTGAAAGAGCATAATCTCACCTAATGTTTGCTTATTTAACAACCCGTATGTGGGGCCCACAATGATATTTTTATAGAATCTAAACCGTTAAGAATAGGCCAACTACCATGAAATTGGGATGCCTAAAAATCAGACCTAACCATGGCCCACCACGTTGTTTTCTATGCCGTTTTGCTTTTATGCCAACTTGCTCATAAGTCAGCCATACTGTCGTAATGGGTTTGAATAAAAAGGCCTATATAACCATTAGGTGGGCCATGCCATAGAAAATAAAGCCAAGCACACAAAAATCTATAAATTCGCGTGGAAGACCACGTCTGGTGGGCCACAACGCCTAAAGTTTTAGGTGGAATTTTTCATTATTACCATTGGTGTGGCCCAGGATTATATTGGGCTAATCATATTGCATTTAGTTTTAACATAGAAGGGTTTTTTTTTATTAAAAAAAAAAAAAATTATTTTTTACACACACTCGCGCTGTAGTGGGATTTCACCACCTATGGATTGTTGAACCCTTGACCAGGTGTTGAAACACCCAAGAGTCCACCACCACAGAAAGAGTAAGGGTTACCACCTAATGAAAAGAGTGAATTTTACGTATCAGGCTAACCTTATTTTCTAAGTACACATGTGGGGCCCATTGTGGTGTGGGTTGCATCCATCTATCTATCTGGGCAGCCTCAACGTAAAAGTTCCAATCCCCAAAAATTAGACCAATCCAACCATCTAAGCAGTGTATTACATAAGGTCCATGATTAGAGCCGGCATGGTATGACTCGACTCGGCAAACTTGACTCATTCAGATCTAAATCGAGATGACATCACCTAATTCGAACTCAAACCGAGTAGAGTTCGAGTGACCCAGTAACTCGACTCAACTCGACTTGAAATCTAACCTAGTACTAACTTGATTCGAAACTTGACTCGTATTGTCACACACACACACACACACACACACACACACATAACTTGGATATGACTATTCATATCTGAGATGCCACGTAGCCGATTGAGAGGCTGCAATTCTGAAAAGTGAATCTAAGTTTTGAGTTGTGATTTCATCCCATAGAGACCCGCAACACCCAATCCGACTCGGTACTTGTGACCAGGTCAGGCTCGGTCCGGATTAGTCCAGGCTAGACCTGGACTCGGATCGTGTCAGGTACTGAGTCAGGTTAAGTTCAGGTTATGCCTATTTCAAAATCAGATCAGGTCTGATCAGCCCTAACTTGGTCTGACTTGACTCGATGCCCAGCTCTACCCATGATGATGATGGAATTCTCAAATATTAGAGCTAACAAGATCATTAGGCAGGTTATAACATTAGAAAACAATGTACAACCATCCAAAACCTTCCAGGGGCCCACATGAAGGTTGGATCACAACACAGAAAACAATATACAACCATCCTAAAACTCTAAAATGACAAGTGGTCCACATGAAGGTTGGATTGGCCTGATTTTCACGGTGTCCATCTTTGATCGACGGGCAACCGTACTGGACAACTTCAATGTATATACAAGCCACAGAGGACCCAAGCATAACAATTGTGAATGTGATTGGAAGTTGGAAATGCTTGCAACTATCTAAATCCAATGCTCAAATTCAGCCCAATGTTTGACAATCGAGATTCCACGCGGTTGATCTTATGACCCATAGTATGAATCTGGGATCTCTCAAAATTCTTCTAGGCTAGAGTTTCTAACATTTTGCATTGGTCCATGAATTTGCTACTTCCTGGGAAGAATAGATTGGTCGACGGCTCAAATTCAATAGTTAAAATTAGACAATCGAGATAATTCAATCAATGTAAATTTTGGGCTATGGTCCATCGACAATAGAAATTACAATTTAGATGTTTATTGTGCATCAATCCAATGCACATAGTGAAGATAGCTGATGATCAACTTTTGGGCCACATTCCCATGAAGTCTAAGCCAACTGTTTAAAGTAAATAAGCCCAATACAATTATAAGTTTGAGCTAAGACTGGGACAATTACCTAGTTTAAATAAGACTAAATCAGATGTTAGATATATAAACAGGTTCGGACCAACTATCCCATATAAATATGGGTCACATCACACATCTTGACAAAGAGAGCAGGAAATGAAGACATTGCCAAGTCCTCGGAAAATATGGTGGAGAAGCTGTGAGCATGTTCTTTCCACTTTTGGTCCAATTGTGTTACATTTGTGCATAGCCATGCCTTGTGAATAGAGTTTGACATCGAGTCGAGTCCAACTGGGTCGGGGTTGACCCGACTTGACCTGGTTTTGAAATAGACCTGACCCAAACTCGAAATGACTCGGTACCATGTCCAGCATGCCTGACCCAATCCAATCTGAGTCTGACTTGGACTAACTCGGACTGAGTTTGACTCTGTCACAAGTACCGAGTAGAGTCAGCACCGAGTTGGGTCGGGTGCGGCGGGTATCCATGGGTTGAAATTGGAATTGCAACTACTCCATCAGCTACACGGCATTTCATATCTGAAACAATAAATTTGGGTTTTATTTTTATAAAAAAAATAAATGTATGAGTTATGTTATGCAAGTCAAGTCAGTACCGAGTTAGTTTTCGGGTCAAGTCGAGTCAAATTACTGGGTGACCCGAACTCGACTTGGTTTGAGTTTGCATTGGACGAAGTCTACTTGGTTCAGATTGACTCACCCTCTTGGTTCGGGATCAGTCAGGTCTAAACAAGTCAGACGAGACGATGGTTCAGGTTCAGTCAGGTCTCAAAAAAGTCAGACGAGACGACTCGAGTCGTCCGTGCCCAACTGTACTTGTAAACTTTTCTGGCACCATATGCTCTAGGTATAAACCATTTGCAAATCCCCTTTTGACTTTTGGTCCAATGGTGGTGCATTTTTGTGTTTCATGCTCTTCTGGCTTGTTAGGCACTGTCGGACATGCTGTAACGTCAACCATTTACAAATCCTCTTTCCACATTTGCTCCAATGGTGTGTATGTGCCATTCATGCTAAGTTGGCTTGTTTGGTATTCAATGCTCGAGTCATCACCATTTTTTTTTGGTTAGCTTGTTAGTACACCCCACTGTCAGTTCACACTTCACTGTTAGCCAACCCCATTTAGTAAAATCCCTATTTCCCGGTTACCACACAATAGTTGTTCTAAGGTTCAATGTGGGACCAGATTATGATTCTCTCAGGGGTGTTGGCCAATTTCCAATTTATTTGTGTTTGGTTGGATGCACTTCTCAATCCGTCTGATTCCTCCTCTCCTTAAAGAGCCAACTCACTGAAAACCAATCAAATTTGTTTCGTGGGTCAACCAACAAAACTCTGGTGAACCTCTTTTATCGGAGTTGCATCCAAATGTGCCTTGTTATACAAATCTAGGAAAAGGATTTCCTCACAAAAGCAAAAGCATATCGAATTTGTTAGTGCAGGCTATGAAAGGCCTACTCCTACGGTTGCCTTAGCAACTTCAATCAATGATAAAATACGAAATACTTCATTGCTCTCTCTCTCTCTCTCTCTCTCTCTCTCTCTCTCTCTCTCTCTCTCTCTCTCTCTCTCTCTCTCTCTCTCTCTCTCTCTCTCTCTCTGTACCCTCTTATATTTATAATTTATGTAAAGTAACACCACTCACACTTGAAAACTGAAGGCTAACTTGGACTTGAAACTAAAAATAAAAACTCAAAAACTGACAATAGAAACTTACTAAAACGCGTGCACACGCACACAAAAATCCTAATTGTATTAAGACTTGGGCTTGTTTGATTTTCCTAATTATGCAATAAATGGTTGCAAATGGGTTGTCATTATTTCTCACTATTGTTTGGTTGATTGAGAAATTGATGTCTTTAGGACCTACCATGATGTCTTTAGGACCATGCCAGCCATCTGTTCCACAAGCTCATTTTAAGGCATGAGTCCAAAAATGAGGTAAATCAAAAGCCCAAGAGTACCACATCACAGGAAATAGCGATCCTAACTGATCTCAAGTTTTCAGCACTTCAACTAATTTTCAGACTTTATTTTTCAGTTTACCAAATGTCACTTTGGTTGGACTATAAGACTTCAAAATTAAGTTTATTTGACTTCTATAGTTGGTCTAAATTTCAAAACCAGATGAGATTAGTTTTCAGTGAGTAGACTTTTCCGAAGTTATTTCAACAAGTGGGGGAAGTGCACCGAAACACAACACAAAAAATGATTTATATCAAGGTAGCATTTAGGCAGCGAATTCTTTTGTGGGTGGCCCAATTGGATATATAGCTGAACACTTCTCCATTCCTCAAAAACCACTCGGATTGATTTTTGGGGTCTTGTCCAGTTGTCGACTAAATCATCAAGTGAGTCCCAAACAGACAATTGCAGGTGGTATCCAAACAAGCCTTGAATCCCTCGTTTTGGATCCAAAAGAGGATTTTGTGTGCAAACCATAGTTTTGGTATTCCGTCCAAAAGGGCCCCTCAGACTGATTGCCACCCGTTGACAACTCAGCAAAACCTTTGAAATATTCTCATCACCGTGCAAGTCCACAAAGGGCAAGAATATGAATCTAACAGGGCGCACTCCAATAGATCTTAAATCAACACTGGAAATCATGAGGCCCACTTTAGATGCTTATAAACTTAAAAATTGTACGAAATTCATGTCACCACAAGTTGATCTGTGAACAAATATTGGATGGTCTAAATTAAAAAAATTGCAAATTCCTAAGTAAACAGCACCCAAAAATTATCATTCAGGGACGAACACAGACCATTAAGCAGGTCTACAAGCACACGTTCACTTGGTCGGAGGTTAGGATCTCTTCAAGCAGAACTTTGGGCTTTGTAACTATATGTATGGTGTCCATTGCTATCCTATGGTTTGGATTTAAGCATCAATCAATAAGTGCACGTGTATGAACCACTCTCTGGTTCCATGGGCCAGCATATCTACAAATGATAGGCTCAGCCTCTGTGTGATTCCACAGACAGGAGACTATTGAAGAGCCAGCTGCTCTTGCATGGGTCCTGGCAGGATACAATGTCTCTGCTAAACTAACCAGTCGTGAAGGCCAAGTGCAAAAACGGCACATTCAGTATCCTAGGAGGGCCACACCATGTAGATGTGGTGGCAACAGATCAGGCAGGTTCACTTGGTTGTTAGGCCACACAGATGGACAAGTGGGTGGTCAGAAATGGACTAGTGTGTGGCCGACCTGATTGAGCCCACAAGCCTATTTCTTGGCCAGGTATCCTACAAGCAAGCACACTACAAACAAACAGCTTGGATCTGACAGACACTTGCATAAGTCCACTTAGGAACATTTTCAGCTCAATAAAAACAATATATTTTGCTCTAGCCAGCATACAAAAAAGGCCCATCCTCCACTGATCTAAACCAATCAAATGATCAGAGGTTTTCTAAAAACAAGTGTTGTTTCTCTAAAACAAAATCTAGTGCAAGAAATCATAATCCTATCCGTCTACACAAGACAAAATGGCATTCTTTAAGGCAAGAAATTATCAGAGATTTATGTAGAGGGAATCAAGGGTCCCAGTTCTGACTTAGATTATGCCGATCTTGTTTGCCACATCCAAAGCATCGTAGTCTGGAGTCAGCCTCACGTACGCCTTTTTGGTCCCATCGGGCCTGAAAATTCATATAAATCCAGCCAAATGAATGTCAATCAGAAAGAGATTTCATCTTCAGGAAGTCTATGATACGCTGGCAGACTGATGGATGCTACACAGCCACATAGGGCCCGTTTGGATATCAAGTTACTTTTTCTACTTACAGCAGTAGACAAGTGACTTATTTCAGATGAGTAAGTTTGTTTTATGATCAGCTACAAGTAACTTTTTTACTTAAAAGTACATAATCACTTCAGTTAATTTTTTTAGCTCTTCTACTTTTCATAAGTTGCTGAAAAGAGGCATCAGGAGACAGAGAAGAGAAGCTGATAAGTATGTTGTTTCCCAAATATACTCATCTTCTTATTAAGTAGAAACTTAGTTAAGCTACTAGTGGAATAAGTTGCTTATCTTAAGCAACTTATGATCCAAACGCCCCCTTAGAAATTGCATCAAATTGCAGACAATTCAAATTAAACTGTCCCAGTAATGGGTAACAGATTAAGGATATATCATGAGTAAAAAATTCTGGTTATTTGATGATCACACAATTATTGGATGTTTAAACTAACAAGTGGCCATGAATCAGAGGTTAGATTATTCAACCAACCTGAATTTGGGACTAAGGGACAGTGGGTTCGATAATTTAGTCGGTTTAATTTGAGTTAATGTATGTCACATGTACAATTTGAGCATCTGCATACCAACTGTCATATTCTGCCAGAGGATCAAATGACTCCACTACCTTCTCTCTCTCTCTCTGTTTTTATTTATTTATTTTTATGCTTGATCTACGAATGAGAGGCATGTGGAATCCATTTTGGTGACCACAGTTCCCGAGGGTGATGAGATGTGCTACAAAACAGTTCTCATCTCACTCGTGATTCTGGGTGGAAGAATTGAAAAAAAGAAAAAAATAAAAAAATAAAAATAAAAGAGCAAATGCCCATTTAATGCAGGTTCTGTTTTCCATGCTGCCCAAACACCAGGTGTATTATGCTCCCAATGACAATTTGGCTCGTACAGCCAAATTGTTAAGATAAAGGTTTGCTAGCCCTACATGTGGCAACCTGGCATTTGGGTTGGCAACTTGAGGTATGTATGAAGTTTAGCCCTACATGTGACAACCCAGCATTTGGGTTGGCTGCTTGAGCTATATGAAGTCAGGCTCACCACATGGATGGTCTGACCAAAAATTAGACCTGTCAACTATCAGGAAACCACGCATGTAGGAAAACAATGTACGTCCAGAAAAACTTGCAGGTATTTTTAGAGCATTTGTTGTTTTCATATAAAACAGGCCTAATTACAGGGCTTCTCTTTTGGCCAGATCTACATTGTGGGACCCACCTCACATGCTACTTGGATATACATGCCTGCCAGGTTGGCATGTGTGGCTGTTTGTAGAGGTGTGTTTAGAGGGTTGTATGTGGGTTGGCTAGCAAACCAATTAAAACACATCAAAATAAGAAAACTATAGAATAATGCTCAACCGAACTAAGCAGAATCTTTTGCTTGGACAGCTACCATACACGCAGGCCTACCTTTCTGGGGCCCCAACTCAGGTCACGCCCCAATTGATCTCCCCATCAGAAAATCTTACTATTATGAATGGTGGAATTTCTCTGCCAATGTGATGGACCATTAGCCATACTGTTAATCCAGAGGATGCCAACTGATCAGGGTTGAGATCATGCAACAGAAAGGATTTGCAGGCATGGCACATGCATAACGGTTCTGATCACTGAAAGGTGGCATACTGTAGTGACTGAGCCATGACAAAGTTGTCAAAACTAACAACCCTAAAACCAAGACATCAAAACAGCTGACTCAGATGAAAGGTGCAGATTCTCACCTGATCAAGGTGTTCACTTTCTTGGTTTGGATGTCGTACATCTTCTTGACTGCAGCCTTGATCTTCTTCTTGTCGGCACGGAGGTCGACGATGAAAACCAGTGTGTTGTTGTCTTCAATCTTCTTCATCGCAGACTCAGTCGTGAGTGGATATTTGAGTATCTGATAGTGATCGAGCTTGTTCCTTGGGGGTGCACTAATGCGAGGGTACTTGGGGTTGCGTTCTTTCTTCAATGTCTTCGGCCGATGAAATGTGACCGATGTCCGGATCTTCTTGGCCTTCTTCTTTAAGGTAGATGCACCTGACTTCACTGCCTTGGCAGCCTTCAAGGCCTGTCCCTTTGGGTCAGTCTTCCTTGTAGCCGCAGCTGAAGACAAATGCGTAACAATTTCACTCTTAAGATGAGTTACAGGCAAGCATGGAGGCCAGTTCCTATACAAGTTCTTGTAGAATAAGCTTATTCAACAATTATCTCACCTCCGTGTGAAAAGTCAATTCGCATGCGTGTAAAAGTAATTCACCCACATCCCTGTGGGTCTCAGTGTTGTGTGCATACCACCCAACCCATGCATTATGTCAGCCCCACCATGAGATGGGATGCCTAAAAAATCAGGCCTATCCAAGTTTTAGGCTGGCCAAACCATAAAAAACAATTGACAACCACCAAAAAACTTCTAAATTCATGTGGTGGGCCGGTGGCACACATGATGGTTGGATTAGCCTGACTTCTGGGGCATCCAACTTTGACCGTGGAACGACCCTTCTGTACAGATTGCATGCCACATACACATCAGAGAGGGAACACACAAACCTCGTAGAATAAGCTTACCCTCCAAGGACTAGTAAAGGAACCGGCCTCAGCATCGAATACCATTTATAAATATGTATAAAAAAAATTTAAAAGAAAAAACAAAAAACGAAAAACGAAAACAAAAAAGGTATATCATGAGTATTTAGAGTTAGAAATTCATGAGGCCTTGTGGGTATGGCCCCGAATTTCGTAACCCAAGTTTAGTACTTATTTTACGAAATCTCGAGTGTTAACCTTTAAAGATAGCTCACATTTAACTTCTTTTTTTTTTTTTTTCTTTTTTCTTTTTTTTTGGTATTTAAGAGTGAGCATCGTTGCAACGTAAAGAAAAAAAACCACAAATAGAGGAAATATTTGAATATAAATCCCAAATGTACAAGTGGTTGCCCATAAGGCTTATAGAAACCAATGACTGACAAACAAATTCAAAAGAACATAAAATAGCAAATATAAAAGACAACTAAAATAATAATAAATTTAAATTGCAAAATCAGACAACTTCTCGTGCCCCATGTGAGCACCAACCTGCACCAACTAAATATGGTTAGCATCAATGGCTATCCCCGGTGAGGAATAACCCCCCCCCCCCCCCCAAAAGATTACCAATGCATCATAATAGTTAAGAGAAATATTCAAATAAACTCAAGAAAATACAATATTCAATCTACACTTCACACGTAAAATACAAGAATGTACAATTTACACTTCATAAATATGATATAAAATGATATCACCTGTAAATAAGAAGAATAGACTATCCATATTTTTCAAGTACAATTCAGGAAATAATAATATCTAAATTACAATTCAGAACTCACAAGTACAACACCAATTGCACATCCAACTACAATTCAAAGTATTACAATCCACACCAAACAAATAATTATAACCTTCAAACTGCAAATCAGGGTATGACACAAGGAGATACAATCCACTTGTCACCGATTTAATACAAGCAACCACAATATCCAATCACCAATATAATCTTGATTAATGCATAAATGTATGAATGCAATCAGCCTGGGGATGCACATCCAGCTGAACAAATGAATGGACCTTTTAAATAGTTGACCCATTCATACAAGAGAATAGGTCTTTCAGACAGTCGACCCATTCAAAATGCTAAAAAATTGTTCGAACAATACAATGGTCTTTCAAACAGCCAATTAGGCACTCAATAACGCCCACATGCCATGTATGCATGATTAACCCAACCATTATCAGTCCAATTTACAAACATCACATCAGAGAAGCTCAAAGGTCACTATGGGAAGTCGTCACCCAGCATAGGCTAACAACTCAGGCATAGTGTCTCATACCACCACCCCCAGATCATGAGACTTTAGCAAATAAAATTTACTTATAATCGAAAAGTTACAAATAGTGATTATAATACAATAGATTCATGATATTTCATTTTTAGAAACATTTATAACTAGTGGCCACTCATGATTCCACACGTAGATTTTACCATGACAAGTCCAGATGTCTTTCT
Organism: Magnolia kwangsiensis; assembly: GCA_037074715.1. Classification (NCBI taxonomy): domain Eukaryota; kingdom Viridiplantae; phylum Streptophyta; class Magnoliopsida; order Magnoliales; family Magnoliaceae; genus Magnolia; species Magnolia kwangsiensis. The sequence continues at coordinate 144,205,854 of CM073575.1, read as the reverse complement.
AACAAAAAAGAATCCTCCCAACAAGCTACATTGGCACCAAGTCCTTTAAGGACACAACAAAAGAATACTATCCATAAGCCACCATGGCACAAATAATCTACGAGATAATAAGTCTACGACCAAATGACATTTAATACATTCGCAATCGACCACTAGATCGAGGAACTTCTAATGTAAATATCCATCAACGTATAACATTGGATTCTAAATACAACTCCTTAACACAACCAAGTGTCAACCAAGCCACAATCAATTCAACCCTCCAAATACAAACAAACATTACTTCCATTAACTTACAAGCATCAGCAATATGCAAATAAGATTGTCTACTTAATTAGATTAGAGAGACGATTCCATAATATAAAGCATATCAATTACAAAATGTACATAATGATTCAAGTCACATCCTAAATATGTATAGAGTTAAACACAACTAGATCTTTCATGTAAACTAAACATGAGTATAAACGACAAATGTAAGCACGCTAATCTAACTATTATAATGAAGGAAAGCTTGAAAGGTGAATCCTCTCCTCTTGATTTGGATCGTGTTCTAGTATCAATAAAACAAATGCAATTGCCTTAAGATAGAGTATTAACCTAATTTACCAAAAATTGCATTAGTAGGATCAACATTATGATTTGATTACGAAACCAAAGTACATTGGCTTTCCCAACTAAATTAGGGTTAGGTTTTAGGGAATTGTTAATTCTTAAATAAAAAATGTTAAACAAGGATAAATAAACCCTAATTAGAATTTAGATTTAGAAAATAAAAATAAAAATCACAACTCACATATCAAGATTGAACCTGAGCTCGAACCAAATCAACGCAATTGACCCGATGGTGCACGAACCTGACTCAGTTGAACTTTAGACGTACCAACAACTCCCGTTGAACGATCAATCCACACCAAGGGTTTTCCAACCCAAGCATGACATCCAGAGACTCAAACTCGACCCCAACTGACCAATTCAGCAAGTCAACTCGACTAAGTCAACACACCTTGATTTCCTTTCTTCTTCTCTCATTTTCCTTCTCTCTTCTTCTTTTTATTTTCTATAAATTTTCTCCCAAAGTTATGTCCAATAGAGAGTTGAACTCGACCAGACTCAAACTCGATTCCTCTTCAACTCGACTCACAAATCCCCTCTCAGTCTTCTTTTCTTGCTCTCTTTCTCCTTTCTTTCCCCATTCTTCCTTCTCTCTAATTCCTTTTTCTTTTTGCAATGTACAACAACAAAACTCTTGGACACGATCAGCGTCTGGACTGAACCTGACTGAGTTCGCATGAGTGAGTGACTCAACTTGAGTGGATGAGATCCGATCCGATCTCTCTCTCTCTCTCTCTCTCTCTCTCTCTCTCTCTCTCTCTCTCTCTCTTCCCCCCCCCCCCCCCCCAATAATCTCTCCTTCTCTACTGTTACCTTTCTAAACATCTCAACAAGCTTCTGGACACTTGGTTATGCTATTGAGTTGTATTTGAAATTTAATACTATATGTTGATGGACAAGTATTTAATGGATTAAATGTTATGTGGTCGCAGACTTACCATCTCATGGATTATTTATGCTTCTTGGCTTGTGGATTGTATCGTTTTGTTGTGTCCTTGAAGGACTTGGTGCTAATCATGGTGTCCCGTATCCGTTACGACACGGCCGTATCAGGCTATCAACCGATATGTAACGGTAACAGTTGACACCGTTACGCGATACAGGGTCGAAACGGCCGTTACGAAATTATGTGACCGTAACGGCCGTTACGGGCCTTTAAAAAAAAAAAGAAAAAAAAAAAAAAGAAAACTTACTTGTTTCCTTTCTTTCCTTCTTCTTCTTCCTTTTCTTCTTCTTCTTTTTCTTCTTCTCCGGCAGCTGCGGCTGCGGCTGCGGCATCCTCCTCCTCCTCCTCTCTCTCTCTCTCTCTCTCTCTCTCTCTCTCTCTCTCCCCCCTTTTCCCTCTTTCTCTCTTTTTTCTTCTCTCTCTTTTTTCCCTCTTTTTTCTTTCCGGTTTCCCTCGCGCCCTTTTTTTTTAATTTGCAGGTGTACCACGCAGCAGCTAGCTGCTGTAGGTATGTGTCACGCCAAGACAAGCGCTGACACTCCTCGAGCTTCGAGTTGTACGAACGGTTCAAAGGAGATCAAAGTTACGTGGGCTCCACAGTGATGTATTTATTATATCTACACCGTTCATCTATTTTCAGATATCATTTTAGAGCACTACCAAAAAATTGAATTATATCCAAAGATAATCTGGACCACACCAAAAATAGCAGCGGAGATAATGATTTTCATTGTTAAATAATTCGTAGGGCCCACCGTAACGTTTATTTTCCATCCAATCTGATCAGACCCGAGTGGGCCCCATCATGATGTATATATTTTATCCATGTCGTCCATCCATTTTGCCACGTCATTTTATGTCTGGATCCAAAACATTAGTAATATCCAAATCTCAGGTGGACCACACCATACTCACCATTAAAAAATTTTTAAAGTCCACTGTAATGTTTATTTTCAATCTAACCTATTAATAGGGTCACACTTACGTGAATGAAGGGAAAACACACATGTCAGCTTGATCTAAAACTTTTGTAGCTCCCAATAAATTTTTAATGTTGAACGTTTACTTATTATTGTTTCTTATGGTGCAGTCCACCTAAGCTTTGGATGTGCCTGATTTTTGGGCTCATGCCCTAAAATTATTTGGCAAAATGGATGGACGGTGTGGATATAACACATCACGGGTGGGGCCCAAAAAACTTTGACACGTGTGCTACACTTCACAATCCGAGTCCTGCCTAATTCGGGCCTTAAAAAATTGTACACGAGACATATTAACTTAAAATTTAGCAATTAAATTATGGACTGTAATTGCTAACTCACAATGTCAAAATCAAATTGTTTGAATAGTTTTAATTGTTAATTTATGAACTTTTATTTTTTAAAATAGGGCCTTTTGAATTTTTTCATGATTCACTATCCAATAAATATCCACCAATTCATAAGTAGGATAATGGCAATAAATTGCATGAATTTGAGGCTGATTTGGAGCATAGATTGGTCCTTCAAGTCAGCCCCAAATTGGCAACGCCATCTACCTAAATTTAATTTCATTTTTTTAAATACCTATTGGGAGAAATGATATCAAGTTGTTAAGTATATAAATTATATTTAGAAATTTAAATATATGAATTTTGAAATCAAATTCAGGTTACCTGGTTCAAAAATTAATCAGACAGTCCGATACAACTTCTCACAAAAGAGTAGACCATTACACCACCATAAAAATGTTTCAATTTATAAATGAATGCATATTTGGAATGCTTAGAATATTCCGGATTTAATCCATATTTTCTCTTTTTTTTTTTTGCAAAAAAAAAAAATTGCGCCGTTACGTGCCCGTATCGCCGTTACGCACCCGTATCCGTATCGGTTTCAGATGGCACCGTTACGCCAACCGATATTGATACGGGACACCTTAGTGCTAATGTGGCTTGTTGGGAGGATTCTTTTTATTGAAAATATATCTGGACTGATGATAGTAATGTCTACGTGTTGAATCGTGAGTGGCCACTAGTTGCAGAGGTTTATAAAAATGAAATATCATGAATCTATTGTATTATGATCACTACTTGTAACCTTTCGATTGTACGTTAATTACATTTGGTAAAGTCTTATGAACCGGGGATAGTAGTATGAGACACTATGCTCGAGCTATCAGCCTATGTTGGGAGATGACCCCCATAGCGACCATTGAACTTTTCTGATGTGATGTTTGTAAATTAAACTAATAATGGTTTGGTTAATCACGCATACATGACACGTGGGCATTATTGAGTGCCTGGTTAACTATTTGAAAGACCAGTGTACTGTTTGAACGACCATTTTTGCATTTTGAATGGGTCGATTGTCTAAAAGACTCATTCTCTTGCATGAATGTGCCAACTATTTAGAAGGTCCATTCATTTGTTCAGTTGGGTGTGCATCCTCATCCTGATTGCATTCATACATTTGTGCATTAATCAAGATTAAATTAGCGATTGAATATTGTTGTGATGTGAGTTATATTTGGAAAGAGTGGATTGTATCTCCTTTAAGTTACACCTTGAATTATGGTTTGGGTGTGTATTTGGTGTTTTACTTGTGAGTTGTGAATTGTAATTTAGATATTATGGCTTCTTAAATTGTTACTTAAAAATGTGAGTTGTGTATTCTTTTGATTTGCAAGTGCTATCCTCTTATATTCTACTTATGAAGTGTAAATGGTACATTCTTGTATTATACTGAATATTATACTTTCCTTAATTTTATTTGAATATTGCTTTTAACTATTGTGATGCCTCAGTAATCTTGGGGGGTATACCTCACTGGGATAGCCATTGGCGTTATCAAAATATATTCAGTTGGTGCATGATACATTGTGGATGTACAGGTTAGAGCAAACATGGAGCACGAGGAGTTGGTTGATCTTACGACTTGGATTATTACTTTTTCAAGTTCTATCATATTTTCTTTTGTATACTCCTTTGAATTTGAGTATTTGAGTCATCGATTTGTATAAGCCCTATGGGCAACCATCTGTACATTTGGGATTTATATTCAAATATTTCCTCTATGCTTGTCTTGTTTCTCTTCAGTTGAGATCCTCGTTCCTAAATAATAATAATAATAATACAATGACATGTGGGCTATCTTTACAGGTTAACACTCAGGATTTCGGCAAACGAGTATAAAACTCGGGTTACGAAATCTGGGGCACTACAAAATGACTCATTGCAAGATCAAATATGAAGTGTTACATTGTGACCAGTGGCCTTACGTAGTTCAAGATCGATCAAGGGCAGAATGGGCTATTTTCTGTTAGAATAGATCGTGTGCATTTGGGATAATGATGCACCAACTGATAATGTAATGAACTGAGAAAATATAAGTACAACAAAGAAAGCTACAACATAAGAAGCAAGATTTCATTGGCATAGGCATCGTTTCAGCAAGGGTTAAAAATGTAAATGCAGTAACATCCAAACACATGCCAAAGTCACAAAAGGCGCAGAATAATTACTACCCATACCCCCACAGCAATGCCTGCTAAAGAGCTTGGGATGTTGTTGATCTCTTTAATCTTTATGCATGTATCAAAAGGAAACAACAAATTACAAGGACAGAAGAAGATTACATAAAAGAGTGAAATAGTTCGCAATATAGGAGAAAAGCAAACTCTCGACTCAATGGAAAATGGTAGAATGCACAAAAAGCATCAGCTGAACCCAAGCATTCAAATTGTTCTCCCTATTTATTGCTGCAAATCAAAATTCAACATGAAGATGTTTGTATCCCTCAGGTGTTTAGAAAAAAACACTATGATGCTGTAATACTTTTTTGTGAAGGTGAAAGTATACATCGGAACTGAACAATACAACAGTTATCATCCCTGAAAGAGACAACAGCAGATGTCATTGAAAAATAAAGAACAACTACTGGGGCTTTAGGGCCCATTTGGATACCACCAAATAAGTTACTTTTTCTACTTACAGCAGTAGATAAGTAACTTATTTGAGATAAGTTTGGTTTAAGATCAATTATGTAACTTTTTCACTTAAAAGTTACTTGATCACTTCATCTTAATAAGTAAAAACCAAGACAAGCTACTTGAGGCATAAGTAGCTTATCTTAAGTAACTTATGAGACAAACGCCCCCTTAGGAATCTGAGAGGAGCACCAGTGACGTATTACAAATCTGGATTTTGTGAAACAGACCTTTATAACAAGGTCCAGGCAAGAGGCAAATAACAAGAAGTGGGTAACTGGCCCTTCATGACCATTCATTATTTTAGAGGATTTCCCACATTGCCTGCCCATGCTAAACACACTTGTCATATGCTTGTTGAAAACGAAGTCTGAAAAGCAATGACACAACAAGAACGCAATGCGAAAAGCAATGACAAAACAAGTCCCAGGCCACAGGCAAAGCTGCAGAAATTTTCTAGTTGTACTGTAGGGAATGCAAACTAGTTTTACCAAATAGCTCAGCAACAATAGCAACAAGTACTTGTTCCTTTTCATTCCTATTGAGTAATGATATGACAACCATATGAGGTAAAGACCAAAAAGAGTAGTGTGGGGCTCACGAGACGTTGTCATTCTCACATGTGCAAAAATTGGACCACTCATCAGGTGGGAACCCTATTGAACATGACCTGGCCAAAAGTCACGCTAGCAACTCATAGGTGAGCCTCACACATGGTATATGGTTAGTCAGGTTTATCCAGCCATGCATGTGCGCCACTTAGCGGATTAGCCTGACCTTTGGGCAGGCAAGGGGATCAAGCAATGGATGCACCCTGTCACACAGTTGGTGAAATGCTTTTCTGAGTAGAAAAGAAAGCTCAACTGATAGCTGAGAGTGAAGCAGACTAGCCTGACCTTTGGGCCAAGAGGCAGTCACAGTGGGGTCACACCTGATGAATGGCCTGGATATCAAACACGTACCAAGTTGGCACATGAGGGTGAAGAAAACCTTCAATCAACATGGAAGCAATTTTAGCACAGTTCCACCAAAATATATGATAAAGAATGAGCCCTTTCCGGCATTGGAGTCTCCCATGTAAAAACCATGTAAAAAAAAAAAAAAAAAAAAGTGAAAACAACTCACAATGTCATCGTCATCATAGCCTGTGAAACTGGAAGTGCCAGCTGAATCTGGGCTGAGTGATTATTGCAAATCTAGATTTAAAAAAATGCCGAGGAATGATCACCGGAGAAAAGAGAAGAATAGATAAAGACTGTTGGATTGATCCCAACAGGTTTATTAGCCATAGCCAAATGCACGCACCCCCTTCCATGAATCAAGAAGATAACTTTAAATCTGATTTTTATTCAAGAATATTGTAACAATGACGAGTCACATGTAGACCCTTTACAAAGAGAGCAGTTGAAGAAAATTCTCGATAACAACTGAAAATTCGCAAACCAGCCTTGCATGTGGCTGAATGACAATCAGACCATAAAAGAGGAGATTTTGGCAAATTCTTTATTTAAAAAGAGATGAAATTTGTAAATAACTAACAGCTGATTATTGTTCACATTAGTCTTCCAAATGTGTGGTCATGCATGGCCCAATGTAGAACTTCTATGATGCACATGTGCAGACGGACAATTAATTGCATCACCTTGTCCAAGCTATTATGGAAATCCTTAGCACAACGTACGGATATTTTTTTGAACGGTCAATACACTCTCAAACCCACACACCACGTGGGTTCTTGAACCTATGACCTCAGAGTTGAAACACACAGTATCTACCATTGAGCCATGAGTAGAGACCCTAGCACAACGTACGGATATTGATATGCTATAACTTACAATAATACAACATCAGTCTGAGTCAGGTAATAATTGTAGAAAATACAGAACAAATATTGCAGCATAAGTTGATGCACCCGGAATTTAAATGGTTTTCCTCTTAAAGCCCAACCACATGGGAGGACTTAGACCATACAATGGTGGAGCAAAGCAATACCTTTAGTAGGGGGAGCCATTGGTTGTTAAAGAAGCTCTATCCCCTTTCCTGCAGAAACACAGATGAAATATAATCACTAATTCAAAAAAATTGGAGCTATCTGCAGAAATTATATTACTGTTCCTACAGAAGACTCCGTTTGGTTGCACCAAATGTAATGACATTTCATGATTAGTCAGTCTAATTTGGTGCAAATATCAAGAAATTTCATGATATTTGGTGCAACCAAATGCAGCCAAAACAAGGGTGAAATACAATCATTAATCCAAGAAAGATAGAGCTACTGAGGGAAAAGAAACGTACATGCCATAGGGAAATATTAGATATTGGTGGGCATTTCATCTCAAGTCAATATATGTTCCATATTAAAAGCTGAATGCTTGCGTAACTAGGACAAAATGTTTTAAAAATTATCCATGTTGACATGTGTCCAACATGGATGGACAGGGTTAAAGCCAAAAAAAAAAAAAAAAAACGTTATTATTATCTATTCTATGTGTAATTTATTACAATCTTTTCATTTTGGAGGTACTTTTTGCACAAAATAATAAACGTTATTATTATCTATTTTATGGTGGAGAAAAGCTTCTTAACAGTAGTGATCGAAGGGGATTCTTCAAATGCTGATACGTGGATTTCATGAGAAAGAATCCCTTGGAGGTTGGTCCATTTAATAGAGAAAGCTCAAGATATTTAATGCCAGACAATTAACCACTTGCTCTAAAAGCTCGAACTGATAGAGGGTGGCGAATTAATCCCTTTATCTCATAGCCCAGGCCCCAAATTCATGGGTTAGGTCCTCAGCCAAACCCTCCTCGTGGGCCCCAAATCCATGGGTTCCGCCTCACATGGGCCCCAAGAGAACAAAAGGAGAAAATGGGGTTACACTTACAAACGGCCAAGGTAAAGCACCAGCTTCATATGGATACAAAAACAGCCCATTACCCCAAGTCCCCAAATACAATTGAATCCCAATACCTATGTCACACCTCCATGGATAGCCCCCTGAATTTAGGGTTGTGAGGAGCCCACCTAAAGATCCAATCGAACCGAGGCTACCTAGATTCATGGGTCGTTCTGGGTATACAGTATGGTACATCCTCCAATATGTGATACAATAAGGCCAGAAGGGGGAATCTGTGGTCGCTTTGCAGCAGCTGCACTGCCACCATGATGGCCAGCGGTTACTGGGACTGTTGCTGCTGCTGCTGCTGCAATGACCAGCCAATATTTTTTTAATTTTATGTTGCATATTATTTGCCTTCCTCCCATTCCTTTTCTTTTCCTTTTTTAATTATCATGGCTACGATTGCCACATTCACTTTTGGTACCAACAGACTCGCCTCCTAATTTCCTTATCTTTTAGGTGACAGTCATTGCCGCCTAATTCAACAAGATGAGAAGAGTGTGGGTTTTGGATTGTAGAAACCTGGGGGGACAATCTTTAATAATAATGATCAACGTAATAATTAAAAGTGGAAGGCATTAAATAAAATTTTCGACTAAATATGAGGGCACTTACCTCGATGCAATTGTTGATGTTGATCCTAGTAAATCAAAGATTGATCAAAGTCACTCTAATACCACTTTAAAAAGCCCGGATGTGTGGGTGGACCCATAGGATACAATGACATCTACACAAATTTTCAGACCTTTGCAAAGCTAAAAATAGACATCTCTCATCTACGATTAGCCAAACTACTTTGGAAGGCAAAAAGAAGCTAATCACCCCTCTGATTCACAATTAGGATGGCCACTGATTTCGATCAAGGGTTTAGATCATATATAGGGAGCCTAATGGATAATCGGGTATTCTCTAATTATTTGTCTCAATTTTTTCTCTCAAGTGTTTTCAAGGAGGCTTTTGAACTGAGAGAGTGCTCTAAAGAGAGGAATCATAAAGGACGAGGAGTTGGTTATAATGGGGATAAGGTCTTACCCCTATCGCATCCAACCTCATCTCCATCTCCTCTCGCTGATTTGAATTTGAAAGGATGCATAAATGAAGAAAAGCGATATCCACATGGTGGTTACCCTAGGAAAACCGTGTGAGAGCCACCCACTGGTGATTCCTCATAAGAGGGCCCATATCCAACAGTTTTATCCCTATCAAATCCAAACTCATTTCTATCTCGTCTCGCAGATATGAATTTGAGACGATATGAATGCAGAGAAAAGTGTTATCCACCGAAAGGTTAACCGAGGGAAGACCATGTTGGACCCACTCACCAATGATTGCTCATATGTGAGCCCCAAAGGCCCATATCCAACATTTTATTCACAGACAGGCAATTTCTCTATAGGAATTATTTTTGGATTGTTAAGGAATGCTCATCTGGATGTATTTGGATGGTCGAGGAATACCCATCTGCAATTCAACACATAGGCACCCTACAAATGCCAAAGTATTCACAAGCATGGTTCATTCCCTTCATCAAATGGGCACCCCAATGCATGTGTTCTACTCCAAACATTGTTCCATCAATATATCAGGTGAGCAACACGTGTATGAAGATAGGCATTTAACGAACATGCCAAACCAATGATCCATAGTCAAGGTACATATGTGGCCCAAGTGGTGACTGAACTGTTTGATTTAGGTCCAAGGTACATTCACGATGGGGCCCATCGTGTGAACAGCCTAGTTCACACCCACTTATGCTGCTTTGCCAAATGTTTTGTGATTGCAAACACAACATTCTATGCACAGATGGAGATGGGATATTTCCCTTTGTATGGAATCTATTATATCATCCCGTAGTTTTGGGCTCTTTCATTAATTGCCATTTATTTTCTTAGAATTCCATGTTCTGTTAATGAATTTAGGACATTGTGACTGGGTTCTGTAAAAATGGCTTTTTGGCCACATGCATGGCCTTTTAATGATAAGTTTGAATAAAATTATCCTGAGAAAGTCTCTTTACAGTGGCTAATTTCAAGGGGGGATAACCATCATGCAGTGGCAATCCAGGATGTCAGGGAGATTACTCGTCATCAAAGTATAACCATGAAGGAAGAGAGACTGGGAGAGATAAAGTAACAGCTAGAGAACCATGGAGAGAGAAAGCAGGCACTGGGCTGAAATGACAGAAATAGCCTTGGTTCAATGACTCACATTTTTAATCCAAATACCACCTATATTGGAATTCCCTCGTACGCCCTTTCAAATCTTTAATTTGAGGACTCTCCTAAAAATCAATTGCAGAGGCAAAATCATCCGAAACTGCTAACATTATATATAGAGATTTCTGCACTAACATTTTCTTAATTTTTTTCTGATATTTTGAAGCTCTAAATCTGGTATGTATCATTCAATTTCCTGCAACTACTTTCATCAGACCCTAGCTGCATTAAAACTAAAACGATTTTTTAGCCGTCCATTTGTTTCGTATGATATGGCCCCCCTCATGTTTGAAATTGCCTGATTTTTAGAGCATAAGATCTAAACAACACACCCCACTTGCTGGAGAGAGATGTTCAAGCACTAGTGGCATGGCCAACACATACGTGGGCTATGCAAACCTTGCATGTGTGTATGCATCCATCTTATCAACCAAACATCCATTTTTTCTACCATCATAATGCTAGTAAGGGAACGAGTTTCCTGTTTGTTACTGACAGGGAACTTACCTGTTGTGCACCGAGTTTGCACGTGCGGGACCCATGTGTGGTTTATCCAAGCCATTAATTTGATGGGGGCCATCATTGATGGACTGTCCAGAGAAAATATCTCAAACAGGTAGATCCTAAACATCGAATCATTTGTGTTATCTACACTGAATGTGGACTGTTGGTGCATTTCTTCTTAATCATGTGCTTACATGCCAACAATGGAAAGGATATAGTTGATCAACTGGAGAGATTTTTTGCGAATGGTTCATCCAAGATGGGGACATCAGATCAATCGCTTGGATAAACCCACCCATGGGCCCCACATTTACAGATTGGTACGAACAAGAAACTTCCCTGTTCAGCAAAAACAGGGAACACGGCTTCTAACAAGAAGAAGAAGAGGAAGAAGAAGAAGAGGAAGAAGAATAAGAGAGGGAGAGAGAGAGAGCACGTGAGAATCACGTGATAGGGAGGGAGAATACCTGGAAGACGCGGAGCGAGCGGCGTAGGGTCTGGTGCGGCCGTTCTAGGGTTCCAGAGAAGTACGAAGAGAGAAGAAACAGGCTATATATCTTTACTTGTTAAAATTACCAAAATGTCCTTAACCTTGCCACTGGGAAAGATTTTTTATTTTTATTTTTTCCTCTTATTCATTAGAGACTCGCCCCTTCTGCCCAACCATATGATGATCCGGACCGTTCATCTAAATTTCCCGCCCTAGATTGCCCCATTTATTAAAAACTCTCCTCCAACGGAGATCTCATCATCCATTTTCCCAATATTGGAGTTTTTAGCTCACCTTCTCATCAAGAGCGATGATTCCCTATCTATTAGGTTCTATCCATCTAGATGAGCGGTCCAGATCATCACCCGGTAGAGGGATCTGGGGATGTCAATGAGCTGGGGTGGCCCGTCGGGCTCCCCTGTTTGACCCACTTCGGTCTTGGACTTAGCCTGCCCTACGAAGGAAAGCCCATTTATTAACTGGGCTGCACTGGGTGGTGTATAAATACCCGTCAATCCAGCCCATGTCCATCCCAACTAGTCCCATTCATGGGTTTAATAGTACTATTTAAAAGGTTCACCTTTATTTTTCTTGTTTTTAAATATATTTTTCAAATATTTAATGACTAACATATATTAGTTGATTTACTAATAATAATTAATATTTTCATAGATAATTATTTTAATTACAATTCCTATAACATTATCTTATATAATTATTTTCTTATATAACTATTTCAATACCAAATGTAGCAGTAAGTTAGGCGTAGTCTCAGGCCTCTCCATTTCAGCCCATTACAAGTCCAAGGCAAGCTTAGGCTGAAGACCTACTCTGCGGGCTAGGCTACGTTGACTATATCCATCCCCGGCTAGCCAACTAACAGCAATTCAGACCACTCACCATTTTGCTAATTCCGTCCATTTGATAGTTATTGATTAATGGTAAAATAACTCGATTTATTATTATTATTATTTTAATGATGCAAGGTATTCTCGATCCATCTTAAAATAAGACTAGTCCTTGCCGGTGCATGTTAAGTACTGACTGTACTTGCTGTTCTCCCAAATCCTATGTAGTGTTAGGACAGCTTCCTCAAAGTGGATTTTAGATATATGCTCAGGCCACAATGAGACCCATAATTTAGTTGGTGTGGTTCTCTCCATGCCCGGATTCACAGTTGTAACTCGAACAGGATATGCAAATCAAAGAAGTCTAAAAGACCAAATGGGCAAACCTAATTAATTAGTGGAAATTTTCTTTTTGCTCTTTCTTTAAAACTCATTCTTCCATTCATTAATTGCTTAATTAAGCTATCTTATGAATAGATATAAAATGGGATTTGGCAACTGTGGAGAAAATCATCCGTTTCAGGCCAATGGATCATATTCCTCGAGAGAATGGGTGAGATCCAATCCCAGGTTGCCACTTGGCCATGATGGGTCTCCACCAAACCATTTCAAAACCTGATATTCAAGGGATAAGCACGCGACTAGATCACAGGGACTCTTGGTTTGGGTTATAGAAGTTATTACCTGGTTCAGAAAATTAAATTTAAGGCGACTAAATTGTCAAGAATACAAGTGTAGCCAGTTTAGAAGTGTTCATTTTCTCTCACCCCTGCCTGGAACATTTCTCAACTAATCGCTTGAGATATGCATGGTTCATAATAAGGCCAGTCCGCTCATCAGGTAAGCCACAAGTGTATGATTATAAGCCAATAGTGAATGATCTAGTTTCAACATACATGAGACGATCACTTTGTTGAGTGGAGTGGCCTGATTTTCTAGGAGGTGGATTTAGTCATGCTGTGACCATGGGGCCCACTTTGATGTATGTGTTGCATATTGGATGAGTAAAAAAATGAAGCAATTCAAATATCAGGTGAACCACACGACAAGAAACAATAGTGATTTACTATTAAAAATTTCTTGTGAGCCACGGTAGTTTTGGATCAAGCTTATATGTGTTTTCCATTTCACCCAAGTCTGTGTTGGATGGCAAATAAACATTATGGTAAGCTTAGGAAGTTTTTAATGATGGGTGATTAATTACCACTCTTTCATGTGGTGTGGTTCACTTAAGATTTGGATTTGCTTCCTTTCTTTGTCCATACCCAAAAATAAGCTGGCAAAATGGATGGACGGTGCGGATACATAACACATGCATCAAGGTGGCCTCATGTCATGGCCTAACCAAACTTGGTGTTACCCCGGCCAAATCGGCTCCCATTTTGTGTAGGCATGGCCATGTAAAAATTGTCATTATACTTAAATCCCATGACCATTCACACTTTTTATTGGATAACAGCCTATAATCTGATTATAGGAAAATATAACCATCCAAACAGCTCCTGTAATTTGATTACCTATAAACATATTACTACTTAAGCACTTCATAGGCACCCAAACAACCCCTAAACCATCCTGATTGGAGTTGAATTTGAAGGTGACCTTAATTCACACGTGACAGCAAGCATCGATCTACTTATCAGGAAGGTCCAACTGTGCAGGTGCCTATTGGGTGAGTCCAGAGTAGGAGCTTAGTGGGTGAGTCATTTATTGTAGGGCCCATGATAGATGTATGTGCTGTATATCCACACCATTCATTGCCCACAACTGAAGCATATCTTAATCTGAGGAGGACCACACCACAAGAAAAGAAACAATGGTCATTGACCATTAAAATTTTATATGGGCCACAAAAGTTTCAGATAGAGTTGATATTTAGGTTTTCCTTTCATCTAAATATGTGATCTTATCAACAGGTTAGATGACAAATAAACATTATGGTGGACCTTAGGAAGTTTTTAATAGTGGGCGTTCAATGACCACTGCAATTTGTGGTCATGTGTTCCGCCTAAGATTTGTATATATATATGCATCAATTTTGTGCCCATGCCTAAAATGAGCTATAGAACAAATGGATAGCGTGGATATACAACATGATATGAATGAAGGTGGGCCCATGGTCAGGGACTCATCTGTTAAGATGTTACCCCAACGGATTGCCTATTGCAAAAATCAGTTCTATTCATTCATCGATTACTATATATTATTCTTATGGTGTCTCATTTGATGAGTAGAGATATGACTTGTTTATATTATAAGTCATTTTGCTTAAGCTACTTATGCTTCAAATAACTTATCTTGATTTCTAATGTTTATCATATATATATATATATATATATATATATATATATATATAAGTTTGTTTGGCTTCCAACATTATATATATAAATTTTGAATTTCTTTCATTAATTTCTCTCCTTAAAGATATTTCGTTAAAATTTTTTTTAATTTTTTCTTATACATGTGAGCTGGCCTTTAATATCCACCTTGCATCATGTGGAGCCAACTTTTATTGTTGATTGTTTATTATGTCAGGCAGCTTTGTATAAGTCTTGCAAGAATTTTGAATTGTCATGCAATGCTAGTATTCACTCTTGCATAAGGCCATTTGTGTCAATTGTATAGTAAGAAAAATTTGCAGCTTGATCCATTAGCCAACATGTGTTTGCTTGGTTTTTGAGAATGAGTGATGAGATTCATCCAAGCGAGAGGGTTATGAAACGAAGACCTTTGTGAGGCCTTCCATGATGTCTATTCCAAATCCATTTTGTCCGTGAGTTGCACTAGTTCATTTTAAAATTTGAGAGAAAATAGGGCCAATTGCATGTGACCCCAATTCCGGTAGTCCAAAACTAGGTGGGACCTACCATGATGTTTTTGAGAAATCCACACTGTCCATTTGTTTTTCTAGCTCATGTTAGATCATAAACTCAAAATTGAGGCAAAGCCAAAACTCAAGTGGGCCACATGATAGGAAATAGTAGGGATTAAACGCCGACTGTTGAAACATTTGAAACTCAGGTCAACCATTTGAATGACAGTTTACCATCCACCCAGTGGATAACTTCCAACCTTTTAAGGATTGTGACATCTAAGCCTCCTAATCGGAGGACCTTACCATGTGGATTACCTATTACAAAAATCAATCATATCCACTCATCAAGTGGGCTACACTTTTATTTTGCTATTTATCACTTGTTATATATTATTTCTACTGCATGCATGTCTCATTTGATAAGTGAATATGGGACTTGTCTGGATCATAAGTCATTTTTCTTAAGCCACTTATGTCTCAGGTAACTTATCTTGGTTTTTACTTATCCAACATATAAGTATGTCTATCAACAAAAGGGTGGAAAAGTTTGTTTGATTTCCAACTTCACATAAATAATTATTGAATTTGTTCAATTAATTTCTCTCCATATAAATAAGGATCTTTCATTAAAATCTCGTCCAAATTTTTACTTATTCAAGTAAGGTTGACATTTTGATATTCACTTTACATTATGTGGGACCAACCTTTAATGTTGACCATTTATTATGTTGGGTAACTTGCTTCAAGTGCTGTGCATATTTTGGATTGCCATGCAATGCACCTGTTCACTTCTACGAAAGGCCATTTTGAACTCGGCTTCTAACACCAATAATAACAACGAGAGAGAGAGAGAGAGAGAGAGAGAGAGAGAGGAACGTGATAGGAAGGGAGAATACCTGGAAGATGCGGAGCGAGTGGCGTAGAGTCTGCTGCGGGGGTTCTAGGGTTTGGAAGAGGAAGAAGAGAGGAGAAACTGCCTATTTATTTACAATTTGTTAAAATTACCAAAATGAGTATGTATTTGTTAAAAAGGATCACCACTTCTGCCAACCATATGATGATCCAGACCGTTCATTAAAAATTTCGATTTGTAGATTGCCTCAGTTATTAAAAAATCTCATCCAGCAGAGATCTAATCATCAATTGGAGTTTCTAGCTCACCTTCGCAACAAAACCGTCTTGATCATACGCTAGATGAGCGTTTAGGTGAACGGTCAATATCATCAGTCGGTGCAACAAGAGACGGGTTTGTTTGATTTTCCAAATAACCGGCAAATAGCTCCTAAATGGATAATGATCACAATCCACAGCCCTTTGATGTTATCCATTTTTCAGCTGTTTATTTCGCATCGTTTGTAAACACCAGGAAATGAGTAAGCACGCGGGAAATTGGGAGAGAGGTCAGTGCTCTGTGGGCCCCACCATGATGTATGTTTTTCATCCATGCCTTCCATCTATTTTTACAGATCGTTTTATAGTATGAGACAAAAAATTATATATATCCCAATCTCTAGTGGACCACATTATAGGAAACAGTGTTGAATGAGAGTCAACCATTAAAAACTTTTTGGGGGCCATAAAGTTTTGGATCAAGATGATATTTGTTTTTTCCCTTCATATAAGCCTGTATGACCTAATCAAAAGATTGGATGTCAAATAAATACTAAAATGGACCTTAAGAGGATTTTAATGGTGGATATCCAATTGCTATTGTTTTCCTATTGTTTGGTCCAATTGATATTTATATCCCTCTCATTTTTGGGATGATCTAAAATTAACTTTAAAAATGGATGAACGGCATGGATGAAATACATACATTATGGTGGGTTCCACAGAGCACCGACTACCAGCCACCGGGCTGGTGGCAGAGGAAGTAGCCAATCCGTTTCCAAGGGGCTTCAGTTTCGAAGACGTTCGAAAAGTACACAGTGGTCCAAGGACCACCATTTCAAATGCACACCTCCATTCGTGCAGTGGGGCCCACCTTGATGTCTATACCAGATCCGTGCACACAGATGTGAATCTTCGGAAAACATAATACAAGCACCATTTGAAAGGGTTGTTGGGCCTTAGTAAGTATTTCATGGTAGGTTATAATACCCACTACTTTTTTTTTCTATAGAGTTGCCACTTGTGATTTGGATATGGCTCAAATTGGGCCCATTCAATAAAACAGTCTTGAAACATAGATGGACGGTGTGGATTAGACACGCACATCACCGTCTATCCGCACTAGCGTCCGTTAGCATGGTCTCTCCTGGACCGAGTCAGTTGACATGCGTGGGCGTGGCCCTTAGTTGGATATGCCGAATCATGGAAACGGATCGGCTACTCACCCTGCCATCAGCCAATGGCCCGTGGTCGGTGCTACGTGGGCCCTACCATGATGTTGGTGTTTCATCCGTTCCGTCCAACCATTCTTTCAGATTATTTAATGGTATGAGTCCAAAATTAAGTTGATACAAATCTCAGGTGATCTGCACAGTGTTGATTGAACTCCAACCATTAAAAACTTCTTGGAGCCCGTATATATATATTCCCTTCATCTGAGTCTGTATCACCTAATCAATAGGCTAGATGCCAAATAACCGTTACAGTGGGCCTTGGGAGGTTTTTAATGGTGGACATTCAATTACAAATACTTTCCCATGGTGTGGCCCACCTAAAATTTAGATCTAACTTATTTTTTGGATCAAGCTCTAAAATTATATTTTAAAATGAATGGACGGCAGGATAAAATATACATATCATGGTGGGTTCACAAAACAGCAACCACTAGCCACCTGGCTGGTGGCAACGTCAGTAGCCAAACCGCGTCCATGAATAACCGAACGAGTATATCTTAAATTCATTGGAAATATTAAAAAAACAAACCGCGAGAATATATCATTATTGCGAAATTTCTCAATTTTTAAAAAATTTCATACGGTATTACGTAAAAATAATGAAAACTAAAATTAAACAATATTTACCGAATATAAATAATGAATAGTATTTACGTTGCATTTATATTGGAAGTAAAAAATCAATCTGGGCCATATTAAGTTGTGCTGGAATTGGGTATCTATAAAACCTCATTAACTTGCCCATCCATCTGAGACCTTACTCTTACACGGGTGGTAGACTCGCAGGAGTTTAAATTCCCGGTAAGGGTTCGAGTGCCCACAAGTGGTGAAATTCCACTAGCGTAAATGTGTGAAGTGTGCATGCGTGTGTAATAAATTTTTTTTTTTAAAAAAAAAAAAAAAAAAAAAACTTGCCTATCCAGCCTTAGCTTGGCACATTTCAAGGGTATTACTTAAAACTTCAAACAAATTTTTTTTTTTTTCAATGTATATCTCAATTATTTAATGACTATTGATGAAAATTAAATAGCTCATTCACGGTAATTAATATTTTCTTTGAATATAATTTTATTTTAAAGAGCAAATAATATTTTATCATTCGGCTTTGAATAACAATTTTAAATGTTAATGCAGATTTCTGATTGTCCTAACCAGATCTTCAAGTCCCTGAATAAGTAAAACGATAACGAAGATCTTGGCTAAAATAGAGAATCCTCGAATACCAAAGTTAGATAGGGAATCCGAATTTATTTGCATTAGGGTTTTAGTACATACCTTTCTCTGTATAGTAGGACTCTATTTACAAACATGAGGTGAGTTCAGTAGATGGAGAGTTTTCCCATTTGGTAGGTGTGTAACACAACTGTCTTTTGAGATACTCGATAGAGATCTCAGAACGATTATTATAATAAAGTTGAATGGTTGAACCTTAAAAAGACTGTAGTAGATAGCTGAGCTATGGGTCTAAGGTTTGAAACCATCCTGATGTTGGTCTTTTAGAGTAAAATGTTCGGTTGGGATCAAAATTAACATGTACAATAATTTGCTGGTTGTAACAACGAGAAGTCGATAATGGCGGGACTCTCCATTTGTGGTGGGTCGTTGAGCTATTCGTAGAGGTCATGTTCGGTCATGCAACCTGAGCTACCTTCCTAAGGTCATTATTCTCTTATTTTGGTTGCCTTTGGTCAGCCCATTTTTACCTATAACATTAAATGTAATAATAAGTTAATGGGGGTGTTTAGGATTGGGACTTGAGTGAGATTAAGATGGATAATACTTAGAAATCATCATTGAGAACTAAAATTATTGGGAACCAAAATAAGTGTTTACACATCATGGCACCAAGCACACACAAGAAAACACAAAGATTTAACGTAGAAAACCATTGCAGGAAAAATCATAGCATAGAGCGATAGATTCCACTATGAAAATAGAAATTACAAAGAGAGGATTTACTTTTGCTATACCCTTTAAAAACCCTAAAATCCTTCTAGGAACCATTGGAATCCATTTAGAAAGCTTTAGAATACTTTAAAATAGCCATAGAGACCCTTTATTTATAGTTTAAAAAACTTTACTTACACACCTAGTCCAGAAAAATTGAGAAACAGCCTGAAATTTACGTAGTCTGTGCAAGATTTGCGTAACCTCGACTAGTCGATGGACTCCCTCACCGGTCAAGCTATCCGCTCGACCGATCGAGGATACCAAAAAACCCAAGTCACTGGACTTTGAGTTGAATAGTCCTCGACTAGTCGAGTGGCCCACTCGACCGGTCGAGCTAGGCTCTCAAACAACGAACAACACAGATTTAAAGCATCTGTCAACATTCCCTTCATTTATGTACGTGTGCTGTTATGAAAATATTAAACTCCATGGTGGACCTAAGAAGGTTTCATCTTAGTGGTTCAATCTAGACAATCTTTTATCGTGTATTCCACTTGACTTTTGAATATGCCTCATTTTAGCTTCATGCTCTACTATTATCGGTAAAATTTGATGGAAAGCGTAGACTTAAAATATAAATCATTGTGGGGCAGAGAAGTTTTAAACGCTAAAAGTCATGCTTTGTTGCCAGAGAGAAATCCGTTCTATTTTACCACGTAGAGTGATTGGCGATGACGTGTACAAATAGTAAAGGATGACACCGAATTTTCCTATGCATTCAACACAGACTATCCACACTCGTACTAAGGAGTTATATGCAGTTCACAATTACGCTTGATACGTGAGTACTCGAACCTATACGCAAGGCATACAATACCAGAAATAAACCAACTGGACGGAGCATCCTACTGTGGCAGATTCACAATACAATGATTAGATTAGATTAGATTAGTTGAGACTCATTTGAAGAAATTCGACTGTTGTAGTTTTTTATCCAAGAGATGGAGAGTAGCCCAATATTCTTAATTTCTCGTCCATGGTAAATCTCAACCATTCTATTTATCATAATTTCTTCAGTTTAATTTAACTAATTGGAGGCCATATGTACAATTAATTATAAGTGCCTGCGTATTATCCATCTTCCACCAGAGGAACAAGGAAAATTCGATACATTCAAAAGAGAGGAAACAACATGCATGCACATGATATTTACTCACAATTAGAACAATCACAAAAATAGGCCAACAGATTGAGGGCATCTTGGCCTGAAACTGCCGAGTCAGACCAGCCGCAAGGCCAATAGAGCATATGCAGGTCATGAACTATTTTATCCGATGGAGGCCATTGGTTCATGTGGCCACTATTTTATCTGAGGATTTCACGTATGCATAATGACGTGACCCTTATTGGGGTCATTGTCAAGGGAGCGGTGTAAAATCATTTAAAAATTGTAAAGTCTCATGGGAGGAGCCACTGTTAAGAGATCCAAAACATCAAGTAATGGGTAATGCTAGATATAGTCCACAAGCTAAAATTACATAGATAGAAAAATCATTATTTAAACATGCATCAAACTTGAAGGAAAAATACCTTAGCAGCAATAGCTTTTTGGACACAATTTTCAACCATGGCCAATTCACAGATAGAGACCAAAGATGGAAGGTCTGGAAGCAACAAGGCATTTGAAACGCATCGATCCGTTGCACTCATCCTCATTCACAGTAAGGCCATGTGAATTCGTGTGGGTGATTGTGAGGGAGACGTATCATTCGTCGATGTACAAAAAAATATATATCCATAAATATGATCAACTATATTTTAGATATTAAGACATTAGATAGAAGAACCAATATTATCGAAATAAATATATGAAAGCATTGAAAGTTCACCAAGAGATCAAAATGCCCAAGTAATAGATATGTAAAGTAAGAAGTGTTTTAATTTGTCATGACTAGAGTCCAAGTCATAATAGAAAAAGTGTGCGCAGACGCACAAATAAGAAATATAGTCTAGGCGACTAAACTACACCAGCTTTCAAAAGGAATACATCCGTGAGCACAGTCTTCGACTTCAATGAAGCCTTTAGTAATGCCAAACCCTAGCAAAATCAACCAAACAAACAAGTGTAAGGAAATGAAAAGAGCATTGAAATTTTGAAATGATTGGAAATACAGTCCAGGTCCGCTGTTCATTCCACCAAACAAACTATTGCAATTGTAGGTTATTGGCAACCAATGGCAACCCAATTTTCACTCTAATCTAAAACTCTGGTAGGCCATAGCAAAGAGATGAAAATCAAGGGAGGAAACTATTTTCTTTTCTCATAACACACCAAAGTTTTGGATCAAAGTAAAAGTTGAGCCCTATAAACTTCATATGTGCTGCATCATGTGGACCGTTCAGATTTTAGAACCACATCACATATGATGAGTTCTCAAAAAGCTTGCACGTTTTGTGCAAATTGATTCACAAATAAGTATTTCAATGTATATATATGCACATGGAAAAATGATACTAGGAGGTTGAACTCAGAGGAACTTTTCATGAGGTCGAGCTGTGTGGGCCACACCATGATGTGGATCTTACATCAACACCATTGGTCAGATGCACCGTTAGACACTTGAGAGGGGTCACCCACCCATTAAAATATTTATGATTGTTTATTTGGGCCACTAATATGTGGCTCACAAATCTAGCATGTCTATAGTGTGCCCTACTTGGATGAGGGTCAGGCCAAGTTACAGCTGTATCCAAAAATTAAGTGAGTCTTACTGAGTACTTATGTTTTACACGTCTTTACATGATTTTAAATGGTACGGCCTACATGAGTTCTATATCCACCTGATATTCAAGATATCCCATAACCTAAAGGGGACCCATCAAATGCAGTGTCGATGTTTGATACACATCAAGGATATCCAATGACCTAAATGGGACCCATCAAATGCACGATGTCAATGCCTGATCCACATCAAGGTGGGCCACACAGCTCGACCTCATGGGAAGTTCCCATGAGGTGGAACTCATAGTATCATTTACCACACAGGAAATATATATTGGAAATGGTACCATGAGGTCGACCTCATGGGAACTATCCATTAAGTCGATCTGTGTGGGCCCCACCATGATGTGTGTTGAAAATCTACCCCATCAGTCAAATGAATCATTTCATGGTGGGTCATGGCCTTAAAAATAAAGTTATTCCATGACTTTAGTGGGCCACACCACATACATTAGTTGAGAGGGTTTACCATCCCATTGAAACATTCATAATAATTTATTGGGCCCACTGAGATGTGGTTCACAAATCCATATCATCCAATGTGTGTGTTCCACTTGGATGAGGGATCAGACCAAGTTTCAGACTAATCCAAAACTCAGGTGGACCCCATCAAGTGCTTTTATTTGTTTTAAGCATGTTTTCGCATGGTTTTAGATGGTATGGCCCACCCGAGTTCCGTATACGTCTGATTTTTGAGACATCCTATAAGCTAAAGGGGATCCATCAAATGCATGATGTTGATGTTCAACACACATCGCAATGTTGATTGGCCCATTTAGTAATAGGACAGGCTCGTACTACCCCCGAGCCATTGCCACCCTAACAAGTACATGATTCCAAACAAGCTGAAATTCCATGCATGCATGCTAAACGTAAGAAACATGCATAAGGGTACTAAAAAAGGAAGTGGACAGTTAATCCACATACCTCATCCATGCCCACTTCCACCACCTTCTCTTGAAGTGCACCCACCTCTTTAACTTTGAAATTGTTGAGTAGAGTAATTGAAGAAATGGTGGACATGGGCGTCACCACCAAATCATCCATCACCATATAAGTCACCACACCTTTCACGTATCCACCTGCTCCAACACCATCCGATCCAACTGCTACATTTGCCGAACCAACATAGGTTATCTCAATAGACATCCTATTGTCGCAGTTGCTGCACAACGTGCCATTAACATCCGTGTAATACCTTTTATTATAGTTGCAACTGGCGGGGCACACGTAGAGCTTCTTTGTTGCTGTCGAAGTGTCATTTTGTAACAAAAGAGGAGGATTTTCGCCTTCTGGAGGAGATGAATATGTCTTAGGATCGAGAAGTTCGTTTTTGTTTTGGTTGGGTTGCATGTAAGTGCCACTTAGATTTTCTACACTTTCATACAGTCTTCCTATGCATCCAACCATGCCTCCTCTTGTAAGGAGCTTTGTTACTGTGCCGATGGGTAATGTAAGGAGATAGAAGAGAAAATCGATGAATTCTTTTCCTGCTTCTGCGAACAGGACCTTGTGGGATTTCTTGTCTACAAGAAGCTTTAGGCTCAGCTTGGTGGCCATGGCCTGGGGTTGTTTTGTTTATAGGTATTTAGCGTTAGGGTTTTGGCACTATTTATAGATGTTTAAAACTGGCAGAGGAGGAATAGTTTGGATTGACTGGACTCTTATGTTAGTTTATCACAATTTTAAAAACAATAGAAAATCATTATTCAAATTGTTTCCTTTGTTGTGGTCCACTTCGGCTTTGGATATGATTTAATTTTGGTCTCAACCCCGGATGGACGGCAGATAAACCACATATAGTCACAGTGTGCCCAGCAGAGTTTACTCGGTACGATAAAAGCCTACTTAGTGACTTAGCAATCCGATTTGGCAGATGAGGAATTACTGGAATTCTAGCTGGACGCGAATGGACGCGGATGGACGCGGATTAGATACTGAAAATGTCGGTAGAGCGACGTCACTAATCTATGTGGGCCCCATGATGATGTATGTGTTGTATCTGTACTGTTCATCCATTTGGAGAGATCATTTTATGTCCTGAGCCAAAGAATGAGGCAGATCTAAAGCTCAAGTGGACTCCACCATATAAAAAAGTAGGGAAAGTGACACCCACCATTGAAATTTTTTTAGGGGTCACCTTAATGTAATGTTGAGATTCAACCTGTTCATAAGTTAACGTAGATATAGATGAGGTGAAAAGACAAATATCATATTGATCTAAAACTTCTGTGGTAGTACTTAGGAAGTTTTGAACGGTGGACACTGTTCCCACTGTTTTCTATGGTGGGATCCAATTGAGCTTTGGAGCTGCCTCATTCTTTGGCTCGTTCCCTAAAATGATCTTTAATGGCTAATAGTTGGTGTCACCTGGGCCTCAATGTGATGTATGTGTTTCATCCAAGCATCCATTTTTGCAAATGATTCTATTGTATGGGACAAAAAATAAGGTAATTTCAAATATAAAGTGGACCACACCATAGGAAGCAATGTTGAAAGAACTTTCTGTGAGTACAAAAGATTGGGATCAAGCTGATATTTATTTATTTATCCTCAGTACAGGTTTAACAGGCTGGATGTCAAATAGACATTATTGGGCTATGACGTTTTTAAAGGTGGAAATTCAATCACCACTGTTTGAACGGTTTAATTTGGAGTGAAAATGGGTTAGGTGTACAATAAATGTGTGTGCATGCGTTGCTCAATCCTACTTCCCCAAGAAATTCATATTTTTCTCTACAACGGTTAGCCTTCCGAGGATTAGTTGCCGTTCGCATTGCCATGCTACGTGATATAAGTGCGCATTTACTAGGTGCATGCATGCGTGGGAAAACGATGAACGTTCTTTATTAGCTTCCGTCCATCGGAGAGCGTGTAAGTGAGGTGGTGAAATATAATCGGTTGACTATCCTTAAGTTTTATAGGGCCAGTTGTGATGTAAATTTCACTCCATCCATCAGATACTACACCAAAAGTTAAGCCTAAGTCCTAAAAATCCATCTCAAATGGGATTCAAGTGAGCCACACCATCGGAGAAAGTTTGGAGGGTGAACTTTCCCATTGCCCTCTTTTGGACGGTGCGACAGGCCCTAGGTCTAACATGGGTGTGCTGGGGTGGGTCCCACCATGATGTATTCTTGAAAATCCACTCTGATCATTAGGTCCATCATGTCAATTTAATTGTTTGGTTAAAAAAACCAAGTTGATTTGTGATTCAAGTGGGCAACACCAAGGAAAACAATGGTAGCAGGAAATTGGATTGCCAACTTGGTAACTTAGCATACTGAGTAAACTCTGTGAGGCCCACCATGAGTTATATGTATTATCCACCTGTCCATCAATTTTACCAGCTTATTTTAGGGTATGAGCCCAAAATTATATTAAAGTATCAAAGGCTCAAGTGGACTACACAATCAAAGACAATGTGAATTAAACACTTACCATTGAAATTTAATGGGCACAAAGGTTTTGGATCAAGCTGATATTTGTGTTTCCCCTTCATATATGTTTGTGTGTATGTGATCTCATTAACAGGTTGGATAACAAATAAACATTACTGTGGGCCCTAAGAAGGTTTCGGCAGTGGATATCGTTACCCCACTGTTTCCTATGGTCAGGTCTAATTGAGCTTTGGATATGATTCAATTTTAGGTCCACCCCAGTAAATGAGCTGAAGAAATGGTTGGACAGGGTAGATAAGCCACATATATTCACAAATGACTGATAAGGCGTATTGACTTACTCAGGCATGCACCAACCGTTAAATTTTAACAGGCCCAGTAGCTTCCCCGAGAAATATCATGAATGGGGAACACATATTAAGCCCTTATATGATTCATGTGGGCCACACCTAGCAAAACCATTTGGATGGTAGGCATCCTTTGCACTGTTTCCGCTCATGCGACCCACTGGCATTATAGATGTTGAATTTTCACACTACAGCTAAGTTATCATCACACACCTTATGGTTAGAATGAATTTTAAATATGAATAAATGTGGGCTCACCCCCATCGGACTGTTATTGGTTTGGATGCTATCTTTGGATGCGGATTGCATGTTGGCCTTACCAGCAGGACCTTTGTTGAGGGTCAAATATTGCGTATTAGACCTCAGATATTGTCTGGATTTACGAACATAATATTGTTTAACTGCTGATTTAATCGTGTTTATACTGCAAGTTGATTTTTCAAGCGTGTGACTGAAAAGGGTGCTAAAATTTTAGATTTAACATTCTGATGATCACCAGGGCAAGGGACGGACTTCAGAAGACCAAAATTAAGGAATTTACACGGTCAGAAATCCGAGAAAACTAAGAAACTAAAGCTCAAGTGGCTTGAAACGCATATACAATGCAAGATTAAAAGGTTCTCGCCATCCGATTGTCTCGAAACTTCATACATGAGATGAGGGCCATAAATTAACCATACATATTAAATTTAAGCCATTGAAGATCTTGAAAAGTGGGCCAATGGACAGATCAGTCCATTAATCTTCAATTTGGGGCCCACCTGATGTCTGAAACTGCCTCAATTTTAGTTCCAACGGTTTAAATAATATGAGAGACAGGATAGACGGATTAAATTTCTCAAAATCATCAAAATGGGCTTTGTACATGCAGTGTGTACATCATATACATGCACGTACGTGGTGCACGAGAGCCACTGACCAGCGACCACCCGACCGACTTAAGAAAAAACGGAAATTTCCGTTTTCCACTGCAACGAACGGACGGCTCTAGTCTATTTTTTGGATGAGCCCCACACATGCCCTTTACGTCTGATCCATACCGTCCACCATGTAGAAGGCATTGAATACTTTAAAATCATGTTGTTACTTTTCATCCATGCGTGCACACGTGTGAGATACAGAGGCCACAAAAGGGCTGCCCTACAACGTTCAAAACTGATCCTTTTGTGATTTCTTCTCTGGGCCACGTCAATGGATGTTCAAAACCATCCATTCTTGACTGAAATTTCGTTCTGAATCCAATGGACGGGGGGATTTTCCATAAAATGCTTTTATGGGGCCCACCGATCACAATAGTGAAATGGTACGAAAGGTTCCGCACATCCGCGAAAACCTACTTTTTCAAGCAGTTTTGGCCTACCATCTTTGATCATATGACAGATCTGAAACGTCTATCATGTAGAGAACCCAAGAAAGTACTAAGAAATGATGTTTCTTTGAAATTTGAGCGAGGAAAGTGGCGTGTTTCAAGGCACCGAACTTGGCTGCGAAAAAGCTTTCACTAGGCATGCATAGCTTTCCAAATCCAATTCAAATCCGATTTTCACCACTCCAGCAGTTATATAAGGAGGTTTTGGACGTGGAGAGCATTCATTCAGACCTTGGGAGGAAGAACAAGGGGGACTTGGCTCGGTCGGAACGTGGAACGGTAACGAGAGAGAGAGAGACAGGAAGAGTTCTTCTAAAGGTTTTCATTTATTTTGTTTTATTTGTTTTATTTTTATGTGAGTTCAGCCCATCTATGTGTGGCCAAACGTCTTAGCTAGGGCTAAGAGGTGAAGCTTGTAGCGTGATAGGAGATGTTAATTATGCCTTTTGTTTAATATTGAACTGATTTTGATTTAATTTTATTTTGGGAATATTTTTAGTTCTTAATGGTCTGTTGTGACTGAAATTACAATGGATTTGTGATCCTTTGAATATTTCTATTTTCTTTTCATGTTTATGATGTTAGGAAACCCTGTTGTTCACCATAGTCTCCTGGACATGGTTGGATGTCGGTACCCTTCCTAACCTTCATACATGTGATTGGTTGGTAATTAGTTTAATTCTGTTGTTCGCCATAGTCTCTTGGGCATGGTTTGGTGATGAAATCCATTCTAATTCATATACCTTTCATCTCTTGAAAACTAGATCAATGACAGTTCAGTTAATTTCTATGATTCATGAAACAGGCATAAGATCTCCCTGATCTCTACAAGTGGATCCTCTGAATCCCTAGTTTCCTATTTCTGATTTTTTCTAAGTTTTAGATTAATTATTCTACAAATATTCCCCCATTGCTAATTGATTTAGAATTCATCTTAGTCTAGTTCTAGTTAGTTTTAGATAACGTACAAGTATCAGTCCCTTGGGATTCGACCTCGGTCTTACCGAGTTATTACTACATCGCAACCCTGCACTTGGAGAGTGAACAACCTTGCTACTGGTCAGTGCTCGTGGGCTAACAATGATGAACTTATTTAATCCAAGCTGTCCGTCTATTTTTCCAGCTCAATTCAAGGCATGAGCAAAAAAAGAAGAAGAAGAAAGAGAGTGAGATCCAAATCTCAGGTGGACCACACCATAGCTAGTTACGAAAATAAATGGTGCAATTGAAAGCCTATTATTAAAAACTTCCTAAGGTCCATTGTAATGTTTATTGACCAACCTACCTTTAGATTAATTCATACAACTTCGATGAATAGATAACACAAACATCACCATGATCCAAAACTTTTGTGGCCCAAAGAAAATTTTAATAGTGAGCATCCTTGCATGGTTTCGTGTGGCATGGTCCTCCTAAGATTTGGATCTGACTCATTTTTGGAATCATGCCATACAATAATATGGAAAATGAATGTACGATTTAGATTAAACATATACATTGATATTGGCCCACGAGCATGGACCAATAGGTGGCTTCCGTCGCATGTCTCGGCATGTGTAATCTAGAGGCCTGAGAGCCTCTCAACCAATGCTGGATCGGTTGGCGGTAGACCTACCTAAGTATGTAAAATTCACATTGACCATAAGGGATGAGATGAAATTTAGCCATATGGATCTAACATAAAACACGTCCATAGTTCTAGTGGGCCACATGAGCCACATGAAAAGTGCAGGAGACGTCCACTATCCGAATTGTTTCACTTGGTGTGGTCCACTTACATCACCTATGGGCCTAATTTTTGGTCTTCATACATTAATTTCCATGATGAAAATAATTACTGGAGTGGATTTCACATAAATGTCATAGTGGGCCCTATAAAATTTCAAATGTAGGCATCATCCTCTCCTATTGTTTTCCTTTTTGTGGCCCACTTGAATCACAAATCCATTATATTTTTTCATTCCAAGGTTTAATTATAATCACAAACTTAATGGTCGGAGTGGATTTCACTAACTTATCATGGTGAGCCGCTCTCCAACACCTTTGTCCTAGTTGGGATGACCAGTCGGGGATTCAGTGCGCAGAAAGTCTCCTGCCACACAGTGCGTAGGAGACCATTACTCTCTCTCTCTCTTATATATATATATATATATATATATATATATATATATATATATATATATATATATATAGATATATATATCTCTCTCTCTCTCTCTTATATATATATATATATATATATATATATATATGTATATTGGTAAGCTTTTTTCTTTTTTTTTTACACACGCACACACACCCTCACACACTCACGCCACACGCACACACACCCCACACGCGCACACCGTGGGATTTCCCCACCGTGTGTACTCGAACCCTAAACCCTTGACCTGGTGTTGAAACTCCAAGGAGTCTACCACCCGGGTAAGAGTAAGGACCCGGGTAAGAGTAATATATATTGGTAAGCTTGTTTGTACACTCCATTTTCAGTTCACACTTCACTGTTAGCCACCCCCACTAGGATCGATGCCAAGACCTTAGTGTTGAAACGAGGTACACACACATCAAACGTCATAATCCCAATCTCCCCTTGATTAGATAATCTAATTCTAGATATAAGCAAACACATGAATAAAGATATATCCCTCCAAAGATAAAATGTGGGGAAATCAAGTGAGACGAACCCACTAGTGTGTTGCTCACAGGTGAGAATGTGACATACTTGATAAATACATCTCTCATGTGCTGAATAACGTAGATATGCACAATATGATATTTATTCTGGTAGTGACCAATTTGGCAACCAATCTATTAAACAATTTTCTTATTCTTAATGAAGGTTAAAGGAGTCGCTACAACATCATGATGATCAATTATGGCCACTATTCCATTAATGTTCAAAGAATAAAGGAGTTCACGGCAAAATAAATGAGTTCACACAGCAATAAAAAAAAGAAAAAAAGAAAAGAAAATGAGTTCACACTGCAGGATGTATGGCTTTAAAGGGTCAATGAAATTTAGTGGCTCGAGCCCACTTTTTCCACAAAAAAGCTAAAAAAAAAGAAAAAGAAGAAGAGTTCACACTGCAATAATTCTTTAAGGCATCCAACATCATAAACATTTTCGAACCAAGGATGCTTACAAACATGAAAAAGAAGAGTATTATATAATATTTTGTAACTAGCATCTCTCATCATTAGAGCTATACACAAACCGAGTTGGCTCGGTTAACTCGCTTGAATCAACTCAGATAAGCTCAACTGGACTCGGCTTGAAATTGGGTTTGAGCTGAATTTTTTAGTTCATCTGTTTTGTGAGCTCATTTCAGGCAAAAAGATCAAAATTGAGTAGGATCCGGGACTAGAGTGGGCCATACTAAAGAAAAAAGTGGTTAGGAATGAAACTGATAACACAAATATTAGCATGATTCAAAACTTCTGCACCCCACAAATATTTTAACTGTGGAAGTTCAATTCTCACAATTTTAGCTCACTTGAGCATTGGATACGATTTATTTTTGACCTATTGTACTAAAATAAACTCACAAAATGGATGAAAGAGAAGATTTCTCTTAAACATAGTAGGTGCCGCTTTGGTCCCCGCTCATTGGAACTTCCTGCTAAAAGCTTTCGCAGAGAATGAGCTAGTAACCCAAGGCCATGATATACTTAGGTTATAGCCAAATGTCGTCTATTTCGGGCCAACGAAGCTCATTTGGAGGCCCTTTTTTTTTTACATACAGTCCAGAGAAAGTTTCCTGACATTGGATCTAGGTCAGGTTAAGTTTTCGGTCCGATCGGATTTGGAGATCAACCGCGGAGGACCTGTTTCGGTTCAACGGTCATCGACACTCGATTAAGGCCACAAGTACACTGACATGCGTTGAAAATTTTTCCTGATCCAAGGGTATAGTTGGGTCAGAATCTGACGGTTTGAAACTTTAAATTTGGCCTGCAAGCAAACGACTCAAATAATTTAAGTTTAAGTTCATTTCCTAAAGATATTCGCATTTCTCACACACTTCGCTCTGGCCTTAAGTTGTGCATTTTGGGATATTATTTGGACTTGATTTTCGAGATGGTTGTCAAGCCCAGTAAGACGGTTATAACCGTGTAGTTTTGTGGTAATCAGACTTTTGACGCACGGTCCAAGTCTGATACGGAGTTTCAAGATACTCCCGAAAATAACTGGGTTTTGGGATTGTTCATAGGTTTCTAGGTAATGTTGAGTTAGTGATTTTAAAGGTTTTGAGCTTTCTAGTTTGTATAGAAAGTGATTCAAGTCAAATCCATCGATTGTTTAGTTTAGTATTTAATCAAATTTTGCCTTAATTACGATAGAATAAGGTCCTAGGACAGTTCTATGCCCCTTTTTAGTACTTTTAGTTAATATATTATTTTAATTATTTTTTTTAGTAGTTCTTCATCAAGTTCACTTTGTCTCCACCAAATTTCATGAGATTTCGTTTTGTAAAAAAATTCTAAAAATTCTACAAGTAACAGCTGCCCAAACTAATAAGTTTTGGATAATTGTCACCTCAACCTAGATATAACTATATTAAAATTTTTATTATATTTTTTACTTATTTTTATATGAAAATAAACATATCAACTTTCAATTTGACTTTCGAATCACCTAAATCAAATTTATAACGAGGAAGATATGACTTTTTGAAGTCGGTTGAATAGTGCAGAAAATCTGTAGTGAGGGTCCACCGATTTTCAATCTGGCGGTTAGCGTAGTGCCGCCGCAGTCCGCTGGACTGTGGGCGGTGCCACCGCACCCACCTGGTGGTGGTTATGCCACTTATTTTTTGAAATTGGCATATATTTCAATCCGGAATGAGTTACATGACTTGCCATATATGAATTTGGGATAGGAGAAGCTGTTCTATCTAAATTACCTATTTATTTTATTGGATTCCATAAAGTTAATGGTCAAAAATTTATTTTATTTATATATTTATTATTTATAGTAAATTTTTGTTTAAGTATTGTTCTTCATTATTTAAACTTTAAGATTAGTGTCTAATGTGAAAGTACGCAGAAAAATTAGAAGAATAAGGTGGTGAAAGGTGAGATTTTAAATGAAATGGGTTAAAAAAGGAATTTTAGACTTTGTAATTGAGTTTTGAGAAGTTAATAAGGTGTTAGGATCGATCTATTGTTCAAGGACGTCTAACTCCAGATTGGCAAAAATTCGGGGCGTTACATCTAGGCATGTTTTGCCTCTACACATTAGATAAATGGTGTGAATCTAACCACTTATACATCGATGACTCATCTCAACCTTTTACGGTAAATGATACCAACACCTACACAAAAAATCTTAAATTTCCTTATTAAACACTTTTAGATCTGATAACACAATAATCATATAGCTGATTTGACCCATTCATTATATTATCCAAATAATTAAATCTCAATTTTTCTAAAATTGATGATAACTAATTTATCCTAAAAATATAAATCTATCATTATTCGTAGAGAGCAATTCCTTGTACCGAAACTAGACTATTTGCCTAGAGAATTGATCATCTCCATTCAAGCACATATGATGGCCAGATGACTAATCCAAATTGTTCATTGCACTTGTTTGGCCACATATTAAGTTAAAATTATAAAGGCACAAACCTGAAATTGCTTTCCCACAAACATTCTCTCAGTCTTTCTCTCTCACTTTCTTAGTTATATGTAAGGTATCTTTTGATTAATATTTGAGTTGAAGTATAACTAATCTTACGACACATTCCTTAAAAGGAAATGCTCATTGGGAGGTTGAGAGATTCGATGAGAGAGTTAGAAAGATAAAATGAAAATGGATTAAGGATAGAAGTAAGATAGAATATTAAGATTATGTTTGGACAAGACAGAGAGAGATGAGACACAAAATCTTTCTCTCAAATTCAATATTTTTTTTCTTGTGCGTCACACCAACCGACCATTATGATCATCGTTTAAGTGTGGTTTTAGGATTATGATCAATCTAAAACATGCTCATGCACAGTTGGGATTTGAGCTAGATATATGCAACATTTATAGACATTATGTCTACAGAGTTCATTTGAAGAGCTCTATGAAAGATCAACCACCATAAACATTTCTAGCCAGGATGTTTCGAAAAAAAAATAGAAGAGAAGAAAAGAAAAGAAAAGAGCAGTACCCAAAATTCTACCTACTCCATGGGTTCGAGCTTTACTTGGAAGCCACCAACGAATGTTGTGTTCGACGACAATGGGAATGATTTGATTGGGGTCAAACCCTAGAAAACCAATTTACAAATACAACAAATATCAACATAATAGAAAATTGCAAATAAAGAAGATTTAGGTGATCCACACTAAGATTTAGGGTCCTTACTCTTGCCTAGGTGGTAGACTCTTAGGAGTTTCAACTCCCAGTCAAGTGTTCGAGTACCCATAGGTGGTGAAATTCCACCGGCGTGAGTGTGTGGGGTGTGTGTGCGTGTGTAAAAATAAAAAATAAAAACAAAAATTAGGTGATCCACACTAAGGATATGATTAGTACCCCGAGGGCATCAATTAGTGCAAGTGGGATCCTGTTAGACTTTTAAAGATTTTTCAAAATAAAATAGTTGCCAAAATATTATTTATATTTAAAATTTAAAATATTATTAAATTTTTTTATATAAAAATTTATTTAACTTTTTTTTTTTTTCACAAATGGATCAATGATTCAACTGCCATATGTTTAAGTGACTAGGCAAAAGAGCCACAATGTGCCTAGGTTCTACTAAATTTGGACCACTTGGAGTCATGAATTTATTTTTTGGTGTCCTCTACGATCACTCGATTAGAATTACATGCTCCTCCATGCTTGAGAGGTAATAGAAGGATTTTCAATCCACAAATGGGCGCATTTGGTAAATAGACTATTATATTAATTCATTTAATCCCATCATCATTGGATATATATATATATATGCTCACATGCGTAACTTCACACACATGTCATGGGCACAAAATCTGAATGGTCCACATGATGCGGTACACGTAAAAACCCCACAGGCTCAACTTATACTCTGGCCTTTTATGCATTAGCTGCAAATAGACAGTAAAAAAACAGAAAATGCTACATAACTCACATTCAATAAATAAGAGTCCCAAGAGTGGTGGCTAGTGTTTTCCAGTATCAGAGAATTTTGGTGCATGGCCTATCAATGGTCAGGCACAACGTACAAAATGGTCTGGATCACTACACTGTGGCCTCATTCATTGGATTTGGATTAACAATCCTAGTACTTTATCAAGTGGCCCAATAGTTAGGGGTGGGAATGGGCCTGGCTATAGCATGGCTAGAATTGGCCCTACCCCAGCCCTAGCCCTGATCAGGCTAAAAAGGTTGGCCCTGGCATTATAGGATTGGGCCAAGTTGGGGCTGGGTCAATTTAGGTTAGGGCTGATATATGAGAAGAGTGAATGGTCATGGGTTTAAAATAGTTCAGTTTAAGAGTTTTATAGGAATATCACATCTATCATTGATTAGTCTCATGATTTTGATCATTGAAACAAAACCGTGGATTTAATCTGTAATACTTCTTTAAACACCATAAACATTTCCAATCAAATGTTCTTAAAAACATATAAAAAAGAAAAGTATATACATTATATTTTTAAACTAACATCTCCCAACATCAGTTAATGTTGTTGGGAAATTCCAAGGCATAAAATGCACATAAAATTACCACACAACACCAATTTACAATAGGAGATGCTTGGTGCATAGAGACTTTTTTTCTACATTACCGGCTCTTTCTCTGACTTTTCTCCAAAGACATCAGTCAGCACTGTCTCTGACTCCAAAGAAGCATTTAAAAGCACCAAACCCTAACAAATGGATTTATAAATAAATCATTCAATCAAATATAATAAGATAAAATTAAATAAATATTGAATCCCACATGATATTAGTGATCCAACTTTTTCAAAAATCATTATCAATATGGACCATTCATTTTTTCAAGTCACAAATAGCAAGATTGATGAAGATGCAGAGAATTAATGGTGAGAACCACATGGGAGGATGGTCTATACCTACTCAATGTGCATCTTTCATGTGTGGCCCACCATGTTTACTTTGAGCAAGTATGTGACACTTTTAGTATGTCCAACACCATCCAATTTACGGATTTCGGTGCATGAGGCTAGAATCAACTATTAGGATTACTGATGGATGGATGCCCTTGAACAAACCTGTAAGTAAGAGAGATGGTGTACCTCATCTACGCCCACTTCCACAACCTTCTCCTTGAGTACAGTCACGTCCCTGACTTGGTTCTTGTGTAGTAGAGAAATGCATGATGCGGAAGACATGGGCGTCACCACCAAATCATCCATCACCATGTAAGTCACTACACCCTTAACGCAACCTCCTTCACCGTCCGATCCCGACGCTACGCCTTTAGGACTAACATAGACACACTCCTGGTACATAAAACTTTTGCAAGATGGACACACTGCACCCTTAACATCTGTGATCCAGGAATACTGGGTGTGGGAGTAGCTGCATGAGTAGTACTTTGGTGTGGTGGAAGCAGCATCTTGCAACAGAAGGGGAGGATTCTGACCGCTCATCGGAATAGACTTCTTGGGATTGAGGAGGGTATTTTTATCAAAGTTGGGTTGCATGTAATCAAAGGAGAGATTTTCAAGGCTATTGTAGAGACTTCCAGTGCATCCCACCATGTGTTGTTTTGTGAGGAGCTTTGCAACGTAACCCATTGGCAATGCTAGGAGGCTGAAGAGAAAATGTATGAAATCTTTTCCAGCTTCTGCGAATAAAACCTCTCCTGTGTTCTTGTTTAGGACAAGCTTTAAGCTTAGCTTGGATGGCATGGTTTGGGTGTGGGCGACTTTGGGCTGTCGGTCTTGTGTTAGTGTTGATTTATAGGGCTGTGTTTGCCACTGCTCATTAGTGGGTAAAAACTCGAAATGGGGCCCATAGATATCGACCTCATGGAATCTCCTATGTATATGATCAGGTGACCTTATGGGAACTACCCATGAGTTCGAGATCTGTGGGCCCCACCTCATGTGTGTTGGACATGCACACCGTGCATTTTGTGTATCTCCTTTTAGGTTATAAGATGTCCCAAAACCAACCGTATTTGAAACTCAGGTGGTCCATACAAATTGAAACTATATAAAATCATGCCTAAAACATCTAAATCACTTAGCAGGGCTTACCTGATTTTTGGAATGGCCTGAAATTTAGTGTGAACCCTCATCTAAGTGGGACACACACAATGGATGAATTAGATGTCTGAGCCACATCTCCATGGGCCCCATAAACAATCATGAATGTTTCAGTGGGGGTGCATCTACTTTCAATTGGTGTATATGGTGTGGCGCCCCACCTACGTCATAAGATTATTTTTTAAGCTCATGGCCACCATACAAAGGTGCATCTAATTGATGATGTAGATCTCCGGCACACATTACATCATAGTTCAAAACTAACCATGTGAACCTTATCAAGAGGTGTCAAATAAACAATTCCCAAGCATTACAGTGGGCCCTAGTAAGGTTTCACCGGTACGGCGTTCAATCACAGTATTTCCTATAGCATGGGCCACTTGAGATTTGGATCTTCTTCATTTTTTGGCTCATCCCCTGGGATCGATGATCAGGCAAAGCAGATGAATGAACAGTGCATATATAAAATAAATATATCAATGTGGGACCCACAGTAAGGGCCGCATCTATTCTGCTCGCTACATGCAGGAAACGGATTGGCTACTCCCCCTGGCAGCAGCTCCGTGGCTGGTTGTCGGTGCTCTGTGGGCCCCATCATGATGTATGTCTTTCATCCATTCCGTTCATCCATTTTTACAGATCATTTTAAATATTTTTACAAAAAATGAGAGAGATATAAATCTCAGATGGACCACACCACAGGAAAACAATAATGATTGGAGATCCACCATGAAAATCCTCCTAAAGCCCACCGGACTGTTTATTTGACATCCAATCTGTTGATTAGGTCATACAGACCCAGATGAAGGGAAAAAACAAAGATCAGCTTGATTCCAAAACTTTTATGGCTCCCTGAAATATTTTAATAGCCGACAATTATTCAATACTGTTTCCTATAACGTGGTCCACATGATATTTTTATACATCTAATTTTTGAACTCATTTCATAAAATAACCTA
Source organism: Magnolia kwangsiensis (assembly GCA_037074715.1). Lineage (NCBI taxonomy): Eukaryota > Viridiplantae > Streptophyta > Magnoliopsida > Magnoliales > Magnoliaceae > Magnolia > Magnolia kwangsiensis. Next base: position 144,168,248 of record CM073575.1, on the reverse strand, counting down.
AAATAATAGATAGACAGCAGGATGAAACACATACATCATGGTGAGCCCACGGAGCACCGAACACCAGTCATTAGCCAATTCGTTTCCCTGACTTTGTTTGCTTGCTTGCATCCCGAGTTTCCTCAACGAATGAACAGTGCACATATAAAATAAGAGTGCGGATCCTCTGCCTCCACCCTCTGCCTCCCGCAATTCAATTGGTCCACCTCACCGGGCCTGCCACGTAGGACTAGCCAGTCCGTTTCCATTTTATATTTTTTTTTTTTTAAAAAGAAAAGAAAATCTCTCTGCCGTCTTTCCAAACGGCAACGGCACCACGAACGGCAGTTTCCATTTCCGGTTCCAGAGATTTTTCAGAGATTTCTTCTCCCCTCGTTTCTAATTTCAAATTTTTTCCTTTTACAGATGGATTTCAACAAAGCGGAAGAAAAAGAGGGGTTTTTACTTCTGACGATCGGAGGCCCTCTTTCCCCAATCTCTCACAATCCCTCTCGCACATTTTCCACCGGGCAGCCGATAGTCGATTTCTACTATTTCGTCTATTCATCCATCGAAGATCCACCCCACCTCACAGGTATTTTTATTTTTTTATATAATTTCTTACAGATTATTTATTTTATATATTTTATACTTCATTCAAAATCCTTTTTTTTTTCAAAGCTATTTTTTGTGATCTGCAATGGATGATGATAGATTGATTTCTATGGTTTTATATTGATGATGATTCTATGGCACATGTGCGTTCTAAGTATGTCTTGTTTGTTTACCCTCATTGTGAAAATATTATTTTCGACTAGTGCATGTGAAAAGTTTTAAATGGTGGGGACTGCATGCTTGGAAATAAGGGGGAAGAACCAAAAGGGCTTGAATTTTAGCCTCTTGCACATGCAGAAGAGGGAGCCAAGAACTCCATGTCACGGATTGATTAATGGGGAATCAGCAGCATTGCCTTCTATGTTAGAAGGGTAAAAAATCAATGGCTGGTGTGAAGTTAGTGAATTATGTGTGTTAGAAAAGGGACCAAGATTGCACCATTATCATCATCTCTTTCACATGGTAGAGAATAAATTACTTGTGCTAATAAGGAAACGCTACGAGTTTTGCGCATGGGAAGTATCATGTATTGGGGTCATCAAAACCTGAATTCAGGATTCAGGCAGTGCATGGATCTGAGGGACAAGTATTACTTACACACATTGGAGAAGGTGACTAAAGAAAGTTATCATGTGGGCCCAAGGAGCTTCCTCAAATCATCGGAAAGTATCTAATGTGTTTGATGAAATCCGCCTTTTGGCCTACCTGCTATACATATCGTTTGCCTGTATTGGTTAAGAGGTGAATGATTTGGCTGACGATTAGCTAAAGGGGGCATGCATTGCCCTTCATTGTGTATTGGGAGTTCTCTTTGCATTACTGTTCCTTTTTACTTACTGGTATAAGCGACCATTAAAATGACACACTGCTGAAAAAAAAAAAAAAAAAAAGAGAGAGAGGGAGCTTATTTGCAGTGGCATAAGCTGGATAAACATTAGAAGTAATGGATTGGGATTGTCTCATGGCTTTTATTTTAAAATGTGAGCAATCTGTCTATAGGTGTGGACCTGATCAATACATAAACCTGCCATGTGTCATGTGGATGGATTGCTCCACCATATTACAGTTTTTTCCAGTTCTATGTATCATATCCCTTCAACAATCTCTGGAGAAAGAGGTAATACACCTGAAAGCTAAATGTGACCTAATTTTGTATTACACTGGCAGACAGGCATTATTGTTATAATTATAATCTTCAAAAATCCCTCATACAAGATTGTCCTAAATTCTATATTAAACTAGCAAGCTAGGGAAAATTTTCTTTCTTTTTGTGTTTCCATTTGTTCTGAAACTCAATTTCTTTTTGGACACATTATGCTCTAAACCCTCACTACGATTTTTATTTTTTTATTTTTGCCTTTTTGGGACTTAGAACACCCTACCTTCTTTCTTTATCTTCCACTTTTAAAAAACTGAATAAATTTTGACTTACTTGAAAAATATCATCTTTTGAAAAAATGACAAATCAGAGAACTTTTCACCCAAAAAAGGGGGGGAGAATTTTGTCAGCACATAATTGCCTATGACTAGAGCTTTCACTAAGCTACCGAAATGCATGACAGGCATTCCATACTGCTCCACTTTAATCCACGTCTGTTTGTGTGTTGTGGTTTTCTTGGCACTGCCCCTCCGTGACCCATCTTTGTTTGCATTGGGTGTGAGTGTAATAACTTGACTGGAGGTCAATATTTGAGTAGTGTCAATGTAAGGCTTTACCATTTCTAGTTCAAGTAGCTTGAGAAATGAGGGAAGGTTGGTGTCTGGTACACAAACAATCATAAAACTTTTGCCAATCTACCATTTAAAATCCAACACCAAATTCTTCATGGAAAGGCTAAAAGGATTTTTTTTTTTTTTTTTGTATGGAAAGGCAAAATATGATGATACGATGAATACCTGGACTAAAAAAAAAAAAAAAAAAAAAAAAAAACTTCTTATCATAAAATGAACGGTAGAACCTCAAATAGGCTTTCTTTGCAACCAAAGTCCCTATTTAGTTTCTTCTATGAAGTTTGAACCCTCTATACATTGCTTGATGCACACCAGAAAAGCAGGGATGCCTTTAGGCCTGTAGTCGAAAGGATTGAATTTCAGCAGTTGCCTCGAGGCAAGATTAGTGTCCTACTCTCTGAGAAGTAACAAGTGAATGTGCCTTCCTCATTTTCTATGAATCCACTAAGAAAATCAGGGCAGTGAGCAGGATTCAGATGTGAGAGTTCAAGTGGAAAAGGGGGCCAATTAGGTGCAATGAACCTGTGGTTCCCATAATTTTGAAGAAGCAAGATCACATAAGAAGCATTTGTATTCAATAATATAAAAGGATTAGAAGCATACTTTCTATTCAATAGAAGAGAAGTATTTTCTTTATCAATTATGGGAACGTAAAAATTCTAGATTTGGATAAAACAGAACCACAAACTGTGTAAAATTGACCGAGTTAAATGAGGTCATGATGGACCCTTGGAAAGGGTATAGGTGGTCCCTGGTCAGAGCTAGAAGTCCAGGAGTGGAAATGACAGCAGAGCAGTAGTGGGTTTGTAGAGTCTGTCTAGCATCTTCTGTTAGAAGATTCATTCAACTAAGAGAATCGACCATTGGTTCGAGTCACTTGGCAAAGCAACGTCTAAGACTTTACCCATCAGTGAACATAGTACTCCCATGCCCTCATATTTGCATAAAATGGCTATCACATAACTATCTGGCAGAAACTCAAAACATATTTGAAATCAAGGAATCAAGCAATATCAAGATCCTCTTGAGATTAAGTAAACATGACAAAGTAATTTTCACACCACAATTCACAAAATCTAAGATAATAAAAAATGAACATTAGAAAGAGAGTGTAAGGAATAAAAAAGCAACTCACTGGTTGTGTTCTGTCGCATTATGAGGGCAGTCAATTGTGTAAAAAAATGAAACTCAATTGCTCCTTTCTTTTTTTCACTTTAACTGTATCATAATGTATGATTAATGGTTCCATAAGTTGGGAAATTTTGTAAACGTCTGCATACCAATGTCATCTCTTCCCTTTTTTCCAGTCTTCTGATCCATTAGGGCTGGATTCTTATATTTAGTTAGTCATGTGCACGTTGTTTACAATCTAGATTGTCCAGCTCAGCAGCAATCTTCCTAAAGGTCATTCCATCTATTTTCTTTTTATTTTCTTTTTTAAAACCTCTTTACTTCTTTTCCAGTTTCTCTGTTGTAATGTATGCTTGTCTTGCTGAACAAACTTGATTCAGGAATATAGCCATTTCAAGCTTATTGCTGCAGTCTTGATGTCTCAATATGATAAAGAAAGATGGTAATCCAGGAAGATGAACTATATGATCCTTGAGCAAGGATATCAATAAGATATGCATGTATTTATGAAACATACTTACGATCCACTTTCATCATCAGGGGCAGATGAATTTTGAACGAAAAAAAATGGTTGCACAACTGATGCTAGGCAAAATGATTACACCACAGTAATGTGAAATGTAAAGGTATGAAACATACTTACAATCTTGTTGCTCTTTTTAATGGAAGGTATGTGCTTTGATTTTATTTTTTATTATTATCATAGTTGTTGCAGGATGCAAATATGCTGTGCTTGAATTCATGATGGGTCTTGTTGTGGATGGAATTCATGCCAAAATTCTCCTTCATCAGTGAAAGCATTGGGGCTGCCTGTCATATGATTGCCGTTCTTGTATCTTACCGGTACTGTAAGACGGAGAATCTATGTTCATGGCTCCAAGCTGATATTGAAGGTTGTTAGTGAATCATTCATGAAGGCTAGATTGTAGTGCATGGAACATCAAACAACAGGATGGCCAGGTTGAGGGACTTGGGCTCCATGATGCTCTTCCTAAGCCCAGAATCAGTGTATGCACATATTTCAGTAAGTTCATCTACTTAGGACTGACATTTTGTAAGTCAAACAAAAAATCTCTCATGCACTACTAATAAATATAAGTAAAAAGGGAGTAGTCAAGGTGAAGGCAATGGCTGGAGATGCTTTGAAGCTGATGTTATTCTAGGAATCTTGATGTTAATGGATAGAGCAAAGAAAACCATATAGCTCTCCCAATCTAAGATATTTATGATCTTCTAAAGTACCATGATGTGTATGATCATAAAGCGGTTAGCAGTCCTTTTGATCCTTGTGTATAGCTCTCTTCTGAGATGTGTGCAAAAGATTAAAAATCTAAAGATTTTATATTTTTCCCATGGTAGGTCCTGCTAGGTGGATGTTTGAAAACTATTGCTTTCATTGATTGGGTGCATTAGGATTAGATCATCTTAATCTTCAATTTTGTATCTTGAATTATGGTTTATGATCATTTTTTGGCAGGAAGAAAATCATGTGCAATATAAATCATTTCATAAGCAAGAAGAAAATCATGTGCAAAATAAATCATTTCGTAAGCAGGTTTCTAAGTTCTTTCATTTCTTTCATTTTTTTTTAAAAATTTTGACAGGCTTGTCGGTTGATGACAATTCGCAAGGAGTATAACAGCTATATGGAGTTCTTTCTGCTCATATGTGGTTGGGGATGATCTTCTCGGGAGTGTGTTTTTTTTTTTTTTTATAAGGTCCAATGAATGCAATTGTTGCATGGTAGCCTGTTAAAAATAACAGTTTAGATTGTTCAATTGGAGCATCCAAGTTATGGATTGGATCATCCTATCAATACAATAAAACCAAATTAGGCAACAGGTGCAATAGGGCCAAATCAATGATTGATAAAGGCTTCTGTTTTTTTCCTTTTTCTTTTTTGTGTGGTGGTCTGATAAATGTGTTTTGGATAATGGACAATTCAGACCCACTTATATTAATTAGTAATATACCAGGCAGGCTTGAAATGTCGACTTTGGATAATTCAAGCCCATATTATAACTGCAGAACTGTGCACGGGATTCATACATCAAGGATGGCAGTGATTATCCTAGCTACGACTTATATGGTTTTAAAGTCATCTTAATCAGGGCCTACCACTTGTATGGTTTAATTTGAGTTTGTTATATGGCATATGAACAATTTCTTAGTGCTTGTGTGTCAAGCACCACACTCTATTAGAGTATCAAAGTCTCCTCATACATCACTTTGTAATGTAACCTCGTCTATTAGTGATTGTATCTAACTGTTTGTATGCCATCTAATCGCACACTGCTGGACCGTTGGATTATTGGATCAGTGTGTGTGTGTGTGTGTGTTTTTTTTAATCAACTGGGGCAGTGGCAACAACCACATTGACGGTTTGGATGACTGTCAAGATGGCTACATGCCTAAGTACGCCCATCATTAATGACTTTTTTTTTTTAAAAAGGAAGCTCTATCAATCATTTCAAAAAAAAAATAAATCATTTTAGTTTCTGATTTTCAACATTTTCTTTCTCTGTACCGAAAACATACATGTGGCACATCATGTGCATGGACCATATCCTGGGAATGGAGGGGATCGGAGTCATGCAAGTTTTGCCCATTAACCATCCACATGGTGGAGCCCACTGTACCGTTGGTGCCAATCACTACACGTGTTTGCCATGTTTGTGTGGAGAGAGTACCACTGCATATAGGGGGAGACAACTCACAGCTAGGTGGTCAGAGTTGTCCAATCATTGCAAGTTTTCCAATTGACCTACTTGGTGGCCCACCAGATCAACTGTCCTTAGGACTAGACTTGTCCGCCATGTTTACGGCTTGCGATAAGACTGCGGGAAGTATTAGGATTAGGGAAGTGGATATCCCTCGGGGCAGGCCTTGTGGGGCCCACCTTGATGTATATGTTTTATATCTACGTTGTCCATCCCTTTTCCTGTATTGTTTTAGGGCAAGAGCCAAAGATTAAGTGGATCCAAATCTCAAGTGGACCACATCATAGGAAATAAGGAGGATAACCACATTTACGGTTGAAACCTTCCTGAGGGCCACCGTGATGCTTATTTGCTATCCAACCTGCTCATGAAGTCACATATTTCTGGATGAAGGGAAAATAAAAATTGTTACTCAAATAAAAATTACATTACAAAGTGACCTGGTTCACTTATACAAAGTAAAGGGGTAGTAGTGCAAAGTGACGGGGTTAATTAGACAAAGTGACGAGATTGCAGTGCAAAGTGACGGGGTTCACTTAACAAAGTGACGAGGTTGCAGTGCAAAGTGACGAGGTTCACTAGACAAAGTGATGAGGTTGCAGTGCAAAGTGATGGGGTTCACTAAACAAAGTGACGAGGTTGTAGTGCAAAGTGACGAGGTTCACTAGACAAAGTGACTAGGTTGCAGTGCAAAGTGACGGGGTTTACTAGGCAAAGTGACGGGGTTCACTAGACAAAGTGACAAGGTTACATTATAAAGTGACATGGTTCACTTATACAAAGTGACAAGGTTGCAGTGCAAAGTGATTTGATTCATTTATACAAAGTGACAAGGTTGCAATGCAAAGTGACAGGGTTCAGTGGACAAAGTGACGAGGTTGTAGTGCAAAGTGACGGGGTTCACAAGACAAAGTGACGAGGTTGCAGTGCAAAGTGATGAGGTTCATTAGACAAAGTGACGATGTTGCAGTGCAAAGTGACGGGGTTCACTAGACAAAGTGACGAGGTTGTAGTGCAAAGTGACGGGGTTCACTAAATAAAATGATAAGGTTACATTACAAAGTGACATGGTTCACTTATACAAATTGACGAGGTTGCAATGCAAAGTGATCTGATTCACTTATACAAAGTGACGAGGTTACAGTGCAAAGTGACGAGGTTCACTGGACAAAGTGACGAGGTTGCAGTGCAAAGTAACGGGGTTCACTAGACAAAGTGACGAAGTTGCAGTGCAAAGTGACGGGGTTCATTAGACAAAGTGACGAAGTTGCAATGAAAAGTGATGGGGTTCACTAGACAAAATGACGAGGTTGCAGTGCAAAGTGACGAGGTTCACTAGACAAAGTGATGAGGTTGCAGTTCAAAGTGACGGGGTTCACTAGACAAAGTGACGAAGTTGCAGTGCAAAGTGACAGGGTTTACTAGACAAAGTGACGAGGTTGCAGTACAAAGTGACGCGGTTCACTAAACAAAGTGATGAGGTTACATTACAAAGTGACATGGTTCACTTATATAAAGTGACGAGGTTGCAGTGCAAAGTGATCTGATTCACTTATACAAAGTGACGAGGTTCACTGGACAAAGTAACGAGGTTGCAGTGCAAAGTGACGGGGTTCACTAGAAAAAGTGACGAAGTTGCACTGTAAAGTGACGGGGTTCACTAGACAAAGTGACGAGGTTGCAGTGCAAAGTGATGAAGTTGCAGTGTAAAGTGACGAGGTTCACTTAACAAAGTGACGAGGTTGCAGTGCAAAGTGATGAGGTTCACTAGACAAAGTGATGAGGTTGGAGTGCAAAGTGACGGGGTTCACTAGACAAAGTGACGAGGTTCACTAGACAAAGTGATGAGGTTGCAGTGCAAAGTGATGAAGTTCACTAGACAAAGTGACGAGGTTACAGTGCAAAGTGACGAGGTTCACTAGACAAAGTGACATGGTTCACTTATACAAAGTGACGAGGTTGCAGTGCAAAGTGACGAGGTTGCAGTGCAAAGTGACAGGGTTCACTGGACAAAGTGAGGAGGTTGCAGTGCAAAGTGACGGGGTTCATTAGACAAAGTGACGAAGTTGCTGTGCAAAGTGACAGGGTTCACTAGACAAAGTGATGAGGTTGCACTGTAAAGTGGCGGGGTTTACTGGACAAAGTGATGAGGTTGCAGTGCAAAGTAACGGTGTTCACAAGACAAAGTGACGAGGTTGCAGTGCAAAGTGACAGAGTTCACTGGACAAAGTGACGAGGTTGCAGTGCAGAGTGATGAGGTTCACTAGACAAATGATTATTGGTTCCACTAAATAAATTGACGAGGTTACATTACAAAGTAACTTGGTTTACTTATACAAAGTGAAAGGGTAGCAGTGCAAAGTGACGTGGTTCACTAGACAAAGTGACGAGGTTGCAGTGCAAAGTGACGGGGTTCACTTAACAAAGTGATGAGGTTGTAGTGCAAAGTGACGAGGTTCACTAAATAAAGTGACGAGGTTGCAGTGGAAAGTGACGGGGTTCACTAAACAAAGTGACGAGGTTGCAGTGTAAAGTGATGGGGTTCACTAGACAAAGTGACGAGGTTACATTACAAAGTGACCTGGTTCATTTATACAAAGTGAAGGGGTAGCGGGGTTAACTAGACAAAGTGATAAGGTTGCCGTGTAAAGTGACGGGGTTCACTTAACAAAGTGACGAGGTTAGAGTGCAAAGTGACGAGGTTGCAGTGAAAAGTGACGGGGTTCAATAGACAAAGTGACGAGGTTACAGTGCAAAGTGACGGGGTTCACTAGATAAAGTGACAAGCTTGCAGTGCAAAGTGACGGGGTTCACTTATACAAAGTGACAGAGTTCAATTATACAAATTGACGGGGTTCACTTATACAAAGTGACGGGGTTCACTAGACACAGTGATGAGGTTACAATCTTGGATAAAAAAAAATTCATCATCCAGCCATACATCAAAGAATAAAAAAATTACATTTGTCTCTGCATGCTTTCAAAAAAATTATATAAAAAAAAATGCTTAAAAAAATAAATTAATAAAATCCCTCCATCCAGCCATACATCAAAGAATAAAAAAATTACATTTGTCTCTGCATGCTTTCAAAAAAATTATAAAAAAAATGCTTAAAAAAATAAATTAATAAAATCCCTCCATCCAGCCATACATCAAAGAATAAAAAAAAATTACTCTCTACATACTTTCAAAAAAATTATAAAAAAAAATGCTTTAAAAAATAAATTAATAAAATCCCTCCATCTAATCATACATCAAAGAATAAAAAAATTACATTTGTCTCTGCATGCTTTCAAAAAAATTACAAAAAAAATTCTTAAAAAAATAAAATAATAAAATCCCTCCATCTAGCCATACATCAAAGAATAAAAAAATTACATTTGTCTCTACATGATTTCAAAAAAATTACAAAAAAAAAAAATCCTTAAAAAAATAAATTAATAAAATCCCTCCATCCAGCCATACATCAAAGAATTAAAAAATTACATTTGTCTCTGCATGCTTTCAAAAAAATTACAGAAAAAATGGTTAAAAAAATAAATTAATTAAATCCCTCCATCTAGCCAGCCTCTATCTCTACCTGCAACCTTTCTAATTGCATCTATTTCATAAAGCAAAATTTGATTGAAGTGGCCTTCACTCACAACATCCTTGGTTCCACTAAATGAATTGACGGACAAAGACCTGGTTTTAATATGTGAGTTGATAGGGTTGTAGAACAAAGTGACAGGGTTCAGTAGACAAAGTGACGGGGTTCACTAGATAAAGTGACGAGGTTGCAGTATAAAGTAAATGTATACAATAGACAAAATGACGAGATTTTAACAGACAGAGTGACGGGGTTGTTGGACAAAGCTATGAGATTTCACTAGTTAAAGTGAAAGGTTTGTTAGACAAAGTGACAAGGTTATTTTAAATAGTGATGGGATTACTGGATAAAGTGACGAGATTCCATTAGATAAAGTGAGGGGGTTGCCAATTAAATTGAAAAGAACATCCAAGCAGCCAGGTGTTAACTGGAGCAATCTTGGAGATGAGGTCTCTTTAGTTGAAATTTGATAAAATAAATATGTGAATAAATTCGAAATATACACTACCAGAAAGATGATAAAAAGCTACGGATAAAATCCGTAGCAATATGTCTTTCGCTACAGATTAGAACCGTGGCTGATTACTCCTTTAGGTTGCTCTAAAACTGATTAATCCCTATGACATGAGAGGGCTTAAGGTCTTGATTACAAATTGAATTTGAGTTCAAGGATATCCAATTTCTATATATATTTCACACACCCACAATCCCGTTGTAAGGGAATCTTGGACATGATTTGTAGTTGGACAACTTTCTGTAAAATATTTATAGATACTACACATTGACACCAAATGAGTAAATAGTGCAATGGAAACCAATTGTGGACATGCCAAAAATAATCCAACTCTGGTTCAACATTATTCAGTTCCTCATATCCCCTCTCAACGGCCGTCTTAATTGTAGAATTAAGGGCAATATCCAAAAATAATAGATTGTTTAAGCGATCATGAGATTTAAGAAGCAAAGGTCGAAGTTCCACACGAGCCTCCAGCAATCCCTGCAGTGTCCATTTTTAGCAATTAAATACAACTACTTAAAAGAAATTTGAAGAGAAAACAGCATGAGCACTAAAAGAAAAAGCCTGCATCACTATTTCAAATTGACATGGCTGCTGTATTTATGTTTGCTTATTTCTTCACTTTAATCAAAGAAGAAAGGGCGATTCTTTAGTCTGAGATAATGGTGTGAAAGTATCCTTATAAAAGCACACAGTAATTATAAGATCCTCAAAATGAGAATATGTAGAATCAATGGGTTCTTAGTGTTGTAAAAGTGGGGCTGCAGTTTGGCTTTCCAGACTATTGATCTAATGGGCCCCACAATAGATGGATAATGGCTCAAAACTCTCCTTGATGGGAATATCCTAACCCTTCTGTTGATGGTCGGCGCAAATAGATGTTGTTCCAGTTTCGGCTGAATTAAGGCCAAAGATGGGCCAAAGGACAATCAGGAAAAGATGGGGAATTTCTTGGGGGAATGGTTAATTCACCAAACCAAAAATCTGTTCACTAATTGTTCATGTGATTTGATATAGAAATGCCCATCTTTACTGCAATATAGTGAACTGCTTATGGTAGTCTCAACTAATCACAAACATATGAAACGGTTCATCGATGAAAGTTGTTAGCATAAAGAGGGAAAGCAGAAGGGTCCAGCCATTGTTCTTCTATTCTGCATACTGCTCAATGATGAACTTTCATTTATTATCTGTGAATTGTTCTGATGTTTCCTTGTTAGAATATCTATTCAGTTAGCTTCTGTTTCATCTAGTATGACTGACCCATTGTAACTCATATTTGTATATAAGTTGGACGAACATTCATGGCCTATAACAAATTAATGTTGAGTGACATAAATATCATAAGAGGCCATTTCTGGATACCTCCACCAAATATCACAGAAATTCAACTGCTAAAATGATTTTGCCATTCAATCTAAAAGAAATAAATATTGGCATGATTTAATGCCATTTTCAAAAACAAATGCAATAACGACTTATAAAAAAAATACTCTATGCAGTTCTCACCAAGAAAATCAGCATCATCTAAAGACCAACTAACTGGAATCAGCTACACGAATCCTGTTCTGTTCCTGCACTCTCCATCAAGGACCATTTTATCAGATAAACTACTTCTCATGAAGGAGATGCAACATTAGCAGAATAAACTAATTCTACAACTAGGCAGGTTTCTCTGAAACATTAGCAGAATAAGCTTATTCTACAAATAGGTAGATTCCTTAGTGACATTTGTAGAATAAGCTTATTCTACAATATGTGTGGAGCCCATCATGATCTGTGCAAGGTTCCAATGTCCATCATGTGTGCCCCCCTCATTTTCCTTTTGGAGGACAAAAATTAAGCTGACCCAAAACTCGGGTGGGCCACGCCATATAAAATCATGCCCAAATTCGCTAAAATCACATGGTGTGGCTCATTTGAGTTTTGGAATGGTCTGATCTTTTGGGTGTCAATCCATCCTTGTGGGGCGCGTCTTATGAATGGATTATATGGCAAACACAAAACATGGCGGGCTTCCCATCCCAATCATTGGGTGTCATGTGAAACGGTTGTGTTTTGGAATGGTCTGATTTTCTAGATATGGGTGAACTTATGAATGGATTGAATGGCAAACACAAAACAAGATGTAATGAAAACAGAACTGAATCAATCAAAACAATATCTTCAAAATACCTGCTGCAATCATACAAATGAATGAATAGTACGCAACTCACCTTGATGCCCATTCTCCCTCCTCCTTGCGTTGTCGGAGTTAAAAAGGGGCTTAGGCTCTATTTGAGCCTGATAATGCAGTTTCTATATGTAAGACATACATACAACTTAAACGTGTACGTATTTTGATAACACTGAAATGTTAGCTTCATAAGGAAGACAAAGATAAGAATTCAACTCACAATGTCTCCATTTTTGTCCATCTAATTTGTGGTGGATAAGTCGAGGCTGTTCCATTTATGTCACTGATCCTCCTGCATATCAAGATTTCCAGAGGCTCTAGTAACAACAAATTCAGATCCCTCCACTACTTTTTACATAATTGGTTATAATGCAAATTGCTATGCTACACGATGCAACTACGAAGGCTTATCTTACATGTCAGACATGTTTTCCATAAGAAAAATACCAGAGGGAACAGGTCCCTGCAATATTCGAAATGAGGAACTCAACGTCGATGATGAATTTCCCTGCAAGTAGAGTCTCGATTGCCTAGACGAAATCGTCGTTGTTCTTGAGGGGCTTGTCTATTACTCTTGCAAATATAAGAGATGTGGAACTAGTTCAAAAGGAAAATTCAGAGAGAATTGGCTGTCACTAGAAGATAGATTTTGAAAATTAAGAAAACAATGTAAAAATCAAGATTAAGATCTAAAAATTAGAAGTATAGGACATATGCTACAAATATTTTCATTAATAATGGAAATGATGGCATAAGAATCACTAATAGCGAATTGGCTGTCACTAGAAGACAGATTTTGAAAATTAAGAAAACAATGTAAAAATCAAGGTTAAGATCTGAAAATTAGAAGTATAGGACATATGCTACAAATATTTTCATTAATAATGGAAATGATGGCATAAGAATCACTAATAGCGACAGAGCTTTGTTGTAGGTGAATCTGACTGCCATTAGGACAAAAATCTACGAGTGATGAGAAATAGGTCCCATTTGATCCCCAAATGCTTCTGAGAAGTAGAAACAAATGGGACACACCCTCACCAACCAATCAAAAGAAAAAAATGGAGAATATTCACTTACAACAAGTATTTGATATGGGTCTTCTCAAACAATTCAGAAAAATGCAAAAATTCAATAGAAAAAAAAGGTGGATCTTCAACATTATGGTTGGATATGCTAACCTTTAGAGTGCCCATTATGGTTGGATCTTCAACATGAAAACCATTTTGTTTGAAAAAGAGACTAAATCTACATGCATGCAGACTAAATTCTAATGTACTAACTTCAACTTCACCTAGACAAGCAAAGATGGATAAGGGAGAAATTTTTAAATCAAATGGTCCTAAAAAATGGATTAAAACAATCATTTCATGACTATTTAAAATCAACGCCATTAGTAAATATCACACACCAAAAAAAAAAAAAAAACTAGTATCAACAATCCATGGGATGGATAAAGAAAAAAAAAAAAAAAAGAGTTCACCAAAATACTATTGCTAATAAAATCTAAATATCGAAATGCACTATAACAGCTCGTTTTGCAGCAGCTCCTTGAAGAAGAGTGGGGCCCATCATCAAAAACCTGATGGAAACACCATAAGCTTCCACATATGAAATCTTCCAACGATGGGCATTTAATCCCCATGTTTGGTTTTCCTTAGCCCAGCTGATTTTTGAGTTTTTTAGTCAACATGGTTTTTAAGGCTCAGTCCAAACACACTGGCAGCATGCACCCAATGGGCGGCCGGGTGGGTCTTAACCCACATCAGTAAATAGTCATGCCTTGAAAAAAAAAAAGATTTTGAATGGAGGAAAAAATAATCTGTAAAAAATTATATAAAAAAATTAAAATACCTGTGAGGTGGGGTGGATCTTCGATGGATGAACTCGGCTGCCGGTGGAATATGGGCAAGAGGGATTGTGAGAGATTGGGGAAAGAGGGTCTCCGATCGTCAGAAGAAAAAACCCCTCTTTTTCTTCCGCTTTGTTGAAATCCATCTGTAAAAGGAAAAAATTTGAAATTAGAAATGAGGGGAGAAGAAATTTCTGAAAAATATCTGGAACCGGAAATGGAAACTGCCGTTCGTGGTGCCATTGCCATTAGGGAAGACGGCAGAGAGATTTTATTTATTTATTTATTTATTTTAAAATTTAAATATGAAATGGAAACGGACTAGCTAGTCCTAGTTGGCAGGCGCGGTGAAGTGGACCAATTGGATTGCGGGAGGCCTCCCGGAGGCAGAGGATCCGCACTCATAAAATAAATATAGAGTGCGGATCCTCTGCCTCTCTGCCTCCCGCAATCCAATTGGTCCACCTCACCGCACCTGCCACGTAGGACTAGCCAGTCCGTTTCCATTTCATATTTAAAAAAAAAAAGAAAAGAAAAAAAAGAAGAAAATCTCTCTGCCGTCTTCCCTAACGGCAACGGCACGACAAACGGCAGTTTCCATTTTCGGTTCCAGAGATTTCTTCTCCCCTCGTTTCTAATTTCTAATTTTTTCCTTTTACAGATGGATTTCAACAAAGCGGAAGAAAAAGAGGGTTTTTTTCTTCTGACGATCGGAGGCCGTCTTTCCCCAATCTCTCACAATCCCTCTCGCACATTTTCCACCGGGCAGCCGATAATAGATTTCTACTATTTCGTCTATTCATCTACCGAAGATCCACCCCACCTCACAGGTATTTTAATTTTTTTATATAATTTCTTACAGATTATTTATTTTATATATTTTATCCTTCATTCAAAATCCCTTTTTTTTTCAAGGCTATTTTTTGTGATCTGCAATGGATGATGATAGATTGATTTCTATGGTTTTATATTGATGATGATTCTATGGCACATGTGCGTTCTAAGTATGTCTTGTTTGTTTACCCTCATTGTGGAAATCTTATTTTCGACTAGTGCATGTGAAAAGTTCTAAATGGTGGGGACTGCATGCCTGGAAATAAGGGGGAAGAACCAAAAGGTCTTGAATTTTAGCCTCTTGCACATGTAGAACAGGGAGCCAAGAACTCCATGTCATGGATTGATTAATGGGGAATCAGCAGCATTGCCTTCTATGTTAGAAGGGTAAAAAATCAATGGCTGGTGTGAAGTTAGTGAATTATGTGTGTTAGAAAAGGGACCAAGATTGCACCATTATCATCATCTCTTTCACATGGTAGAGAATAAATTACTTGTGCTAATAAGGAAATGCTACGAGTTTTGAGTATAGGAAGTATCATGTATTGCGGTCATCAAAACCTGAATTCAGGATTCAGGCAGTGCATGGATTTGAGGGACAAGTATTACTTACACACATTGGAGAAGGTGACTAAAGAAAGTTATCATGTGGGCCCAAGAAGCTTCCTCATATCATCGGAAAGTATCTAATGTGTTTGATGAAATCCCCTTTTGGCCTACCTGCTATACATATCGTTTGCCTGTATTGGTCAAGAGGTGAATGATTTGGCTGATGATCAGCTAAAGGGGGCATGCATTGCCCTTCATTGTGTATTGGGAGTTCTCTTCCTTTGCATTACTGCTCCTTTTTACTTACTGGTATAAGCGACCATTAAAATGACACACTGCTGAAAAAAAAAAAAATAGAGGGAGAGGGAGCTTATTTGCAGTGGCATAAGCTGGATAAACATTAGAAGTAATGGATTGGGATTGTCTCATGGCTTTTATTTTAAAATGTGAGCAATCTGTCTATATGTGTGGACCTGATCAATACATAAACCTGCCATGTGTCATGTGGATGGATTGCTCCACCACATTACAATTTTTTCCAGTTCTATGTATCATATCCCTTCAACAATCTCTGGAGAAAGAGGTAATACACCTGAAAGCTGCATGTGTCCTAATTTTGTATTACACTGGCGGACAGGCATTATTTGTTTAATTATAATCTTCAAAAATCCCTCATACAAGATTGTCCTAAATTCTATATTAAACTAGCAAGCTAGGGAAAATTTTCTTTCTTTTTGTGTTTCCATTTGTTCTGAAACTCAATTTCTTTTTGGACACATTATGCTCTAAACCCTCACTACGATTTTATTTTATTTTTTTCCTTTTTGGGACTTAGAACACCATACCTTCTTTCTTTATCTTCTGCTTTTAAAAAGCTGAATAAATTTTGACTTACTTGGAAAATATCATCTTTTGAAAAAAATGACAAATCAGAGAACTTTTCACCCAAAAAAGGGGGGGAGAATTTTGTCAGTACATAATTGCCTATGACTAGAACTTCACTGTGCTACCGAAATGCATGACAGGTATTCCATACTGCTCCACTTTAATCCACGCCTGTTTGTGTGTTGTGGTTTTCTTGGCACTGCCCCTCCGTGACCCAACTTTGTTTGCATTGGGTGTGAGTGTAATAACTTGACTGGAGGTCAATATTTGAGTAGTGTCAATGTAAGGCTTTACCATTGCTAGTTCAAGTAGCTTGAGAAATGAGGGAAGGTTGGTGTCTAGTACAGAAACAATCATAAAACTTTTGCCAATCTACCATTTAAAATCCAACACCAAATTCTTCATGGAAAGGCTAAAAGGATATTTTATTTTATTTTTATTATTATTATTATTTTTTGTATGGAAAGGAAAAAATGATGATACGATGAATACCTGGACTCAAAAAAAAAAAAAACTTCTTATCATAAAATGAACGGTAGAAGCTCAAATAGGCTTTTTTTGCAACCAAAGTCCCTATTTAGTTTCTTCTATGAAGTTTGAACCCTCTATACATTGCTTGATGCATACCAGAAAAGCAGGGATGCCTTTAGGCCTGTAGTCGAAAGGATTGAATTTCAGCAGTTGCCTCGAGGCAAGATTAGTGTCCTACACACCGAGAAGTACCAAGTGAATGTGCCATCCTCATTTTCTATGAATCCACTAAGAAAATCAGGGCAGTGAGCAGGATTCAGATGTGAGAGTTCAAGTGGAAAAGGGGGCCAATTAGGTGCAATGAACCTGTGGTTCCCATAATTTTGAAGAAGCAAGATCACATAAGAAGCAGTTGTATACAATAATATAAAAGGATTAGAAGCATACTTTCTATTCAATAGAAGAGAAGTATTTTCTTTATCAATTATGGGAACATAAAAATTCTAGATTTGGATAAAACAGAACCACAAACTGTGTAAAATTGACCGAGTTAAATGAGGTCATGATGGACCCTTGGAAAGGGTATAGGTGGTCCCTGGTCAGAGCTAGAAGTCCAGGAGTGGAAATGACAGCAGAGCAGTAGTGGGTTTGTAGAGTCTGTCTAGCATCTTCTGTTAGAAGATTCATTCAACTAAGAGAATCGACCATTGGTTCGAGTCACTTGGCAAAGCAACGTCTAAGACTTTACCCATCAGTGAACATAGTACTCCCATGCCCTCATATTTGCATAAAATGGCTATCACATAACTATCTGGCAGAAACTCAAAACATATTTGAAATCAAGGAATCAAGCAATATCAAGATCCTCTTGAGATTAAGTAAACATGACAAAGTAATTTTCACACCACAATTCACAAAATCTAAGATAATAAAAAATGAACATTAGAAAGAGAGTGTAAGGAATAAAAAAGCAACTCACTGGTTGTGTTCTGTCGCATTATGAGGGCAGTCAATTGTGTAAAAAAATGAAACTCAATTGCTCCTTTCTTTTTTTCACTTTAACTGTATCATAATGTATGATTAATGGTTCCATAAGTTGGGAAATTTTGTAAACGTCTGCATACCAATGTCATCTCTTCCCTTTTTTCCAGTCTTCTGATCCATTAGGGCTGGATTCTTATATTTAGTTAGTCATGTGCACGTTGTTTACAATCTAGATTGTCCAGCTCAGCAGCAATCTTCCTAAAGGTAATTCCATCTATTTTCTTTTTATTTTCTTTTTTAAAACCTCTTTACTTCTTTTCCAGTTTCTCTGTTGTAATGTATGCTTGTCTTGCTGAAGAAACTTGATTCAGGAATATAGCCATTTCAAGCATATTGCTGCAGTCTTGATGTCTCAATATGATAAAGAAAGATGGTAATCCAGGAAGATGAATTATATGATCCTTGAGCAAGGATATCAATAAGATATGCATGTATTTATGAAACATACTTACAATCCACTTTCATCATCAGGGGCAGATGAATTTTGAACGAAAAAAAAATGGTTGCACAACTGATGCTGGGCAAAATGATTACACCACAGTAATGTGAAATGTAAAGGTATGAAACATACTTACAATCTTGTTGCTCTTTTTAATGGAAGGTATGTACTTTGATTTTATTTTTTATTATTATCATAGTTGTTGCAGGATGCAAATATGCTCTGCTTGAATTCATGATGGGTCTTGTT
The DNA here is from genome assembly GCA_037074715.1 of Magnolia kwangsiensis. NCBI lineage: Eukaryota > Viridiplantae > Streptophyta > Magnoliopsida > Magnoliales > Magnoliaceae > Magnolia > Magnolia kwangsiensis. The sequence continues at coordinate 144,149,466 of CM073575.1, read as the reverse complement.
GTGGATGGAATTCATGCCAAAATTCTCCTTCATCAGTGAAAGCATTGGGGCTGCCTGTCATATGATTGTCGTTCTTGTATCTTACCAGTACGGTAAGACGGAGAATCTATGTTCATGGCTCCAAGCTGATATTGAAGGTTGTTAGTGAATCATTCATGAAGGCTAGATTGTAGTGCATGGAACATCAAACAACAGGATGGCCAGGTTGAGGGACTTGAGCTCCATGATGCTCTTCCTAAGCCCAAAATCAGTGTATGCACATATTTCAGTAAGTTCATCTACTTAGGACTGACATTTTGTAAATCAAACAAAAAAATCTCTCATGCACTACTAATAAATATAAGTAAAAAGGGAGTAGTCAAGGTGAAGGCAATGGCTGGAGATGCTTTGAAGCTGATGTTATTCTAGGAATCTTGATGTTAATGGATAGAGCAAAGAAAACCATATAGCTCTCCCAATCTAAGATATTTATTTTCTTCTAAAGTAGCATGATGTGTATGATCATAAAGCGGTTAGCAGTCCTTTTGATCCTTGTGTATAGCTCTCTTCTGAGATGTGTGCAAAAGATTAAAAATCTAAAGATTTTATATTTTTCCCATGGTAGGTCCTGCTAGGTGGATGTTTGAAAACTATTGCTTTCATTGATTGGGTGCATTAGGATTAGATCATCTTAATCTTCAATTTTGTATCTTGAATTATGGTTTATGATCATTTTTTAGCAGGAAGAAAATCATGTGCAATATAAATCATTTCATAAGCAAGAAGAAAATCATGTGCAAAATAAATCATTTCATAAGCAGGTTTCTAAGTTCTTTCATTTCTTTCCTTTTTTTAAAAAAAAAAAATTTTGACAGGCTTGTCGGTTGATGACAATTTGCAAGGAGTATAACAGCTATATGGAGTTCTTTCTGCTCATATGTGGTCGGGGATGATCTTCTCAGGAGTGTTTTTTTTTTTTTTTTTTTAAGGTCCAATGAATGCAATTGTTGCATGGTAGCCTGTTAAAAATAACAGTTTAGATTGTTCAATTGGAGCATCCAAGTTATGGATTGGATCATCCTATCAATACAATAAAACCAAATTAGGCAACAGGTGCAATAGGGCCAAATCAATGATTGATAATGGCTTCTGTTTTTTTCCTTTTTCTTTTTTGTGTGGTGGTTTGATAAATGTGTTTTGGATAATGGACAATTCAGACCCACTTATATTAATTAGTTATATACCAGGCAGGCTTGAAATGTCGACTTTGGATAATTCAAGCCCATATTATAACTGCAGAACTGTGCACGGGATTCATACATCAACGATGGCAGTGATTATCCTAGCTACGACTTATATGGTTTGAAAGTCATCTTAATCAGGGCCCACCACTTGTATGGTTTAATTTGAGTTTGTTATATGGCATATGAACAATTTCTTAGTGCTTGTGTGTCAAGCACCACACTCTATTAGAGTATCAAAGTCTCCTCATACATCACTTTGTAATGTAACCTCGTCTATTAGTGATTGTATCTAACTGTTTGTATGCCATCTAATCGCACACTGCTGGACCGTTGGATTATTGGATCAGTGTGTGTGTGTGTGTGTTTTTTTAATCAACTGGGGCAGTGGCAACCACCACATCGATGGTTTGGATGACTGTCAACATGGCCACATGCCTAAGTACGCCCATCATTAATGACTTAAAAAAAAAAAAGAAAAAAAAAAGGAAGCTCTATCAATCATTTCAAAATAAATAAATAAAATCATTTTAATTTCTGATTTTCATCATTTTCTTTCTCTTTACCGAAAACATACATGTGGCACATCATGTGTATGGACCATATCCTGGGAGTGGAGGGGATTGGAGTCGTGCAAGTTTTGCCCATTAACCATCCACATGGTGGAGCCCACTGTACCGTTTGTGCCAATCACTACACGTGTTTGCCATGTTTGTGTGGAGAGAGTACCACTGCATATAGGGGGAGACAAAACTCACAGCCAGGTGGTCAGAGTTGTCCAATCACTGCAAGTTTGCTAATTGACCTACTTGGTGGCCCACCAGATCAACTGTCCTTAGGACTAGACTTGTCTGCCATGTGTATGGCTTGAGATAAGACTGCTGGAAGTATTAGGATTAGGGAAGCGGATATCCCTCGGGGCAGGCCTTGTGGGGCCCACCTTGATGTATATGTTTTATATCTACGTTATCCATCCCTTTTCCTGTATCGTTTTAGGGCATGAGCCCAAAATTAAGTGGATACAAATCCCAAGTGGACCACATCATAGGAATTAAGGAGGATAACCACATTTACGGTTGAAACCTTCCTGAGGGCCACCGTGATGTTTGTTTGCTATCCAACCTGCTCATGAAGTCACATATTTCTGGATGAAGGGAAAATATAAATTGTTACTCAACTAAAAATTACATTACAAAGTGACCTGGTTCACTTATACAAAGTAAAGGGGTAGCAGTGCAAAGTGACGGGGTTCACTTAACAAAGTGACTAGGTTGCAGTGCAAAGTGACGGGGTTCACTAGATAAAGTGATAAGGTTGGAGTGCAAAGTGACGGGGTTCACTAGACAAAGTGACGAGGTTGTAGTGCAAAGTGACGAGGTTCATTAGACAAAGTGATGAGGTTGCAGTGCAAAGTGACGGGGTTCACTAGACAAAATGACGAGGTTGCAGTGCAAAGTGACGAGGTTGCAGTGTAAAGTGACGGGATTCACTTAACAAAGTGACGAGGTTGCAGTGCAAAGTGACGAGGTTGCAGTGCGAAGTGACGGGGTTCAATAGACAAAGTGACGAGGTTGCAGTGCAAAGTGACGGGGTTCACTAGACAAAACACAAAACCTGGCGAACTTCCCATCCCAATCATTGGGTGTCATGTGAAACGGTTGTGTTTTGGAATGGTTTGATTTTCTGGATATGGGTGAACTTATGAATGGATTGAATGACAAACACAACACAAGCCGCAATGAAAACAGAACTGAATTAATCAAAACAATATCTTTAAAATACCTGCTACAATCATACAAATGAATGAATAGTACGCAACTCACCTTGATGCCCATTCTCCCTCCTCCTTTACCCGGGCTTGGGACCGCCAATGCAAGGAGTTGCATTGGCGGTCCCACCCTTCCTTTGGATTGATGCATATTAGATCAAAGAAGAGAAAAGACTTTGTTTAATGAACCCCGTCACTTTTCACTGTAACCTCGTCACTTTGTCTAGTGAACCCCGCCACTTTGCACTGCAACCTCGTCACTTTGTGTAGTGAACCCCATCACTTTTCACTGCAACCTCGTCAATTTGTGTAGTGAACCCTGTCACTTTTCACTACAACCTCGCCACTTTGTCTAGTGAACCCCGTTACTTTTCACTGCAACCTCGTCACTTTGTTTAATGAACCCCGTCACTTTTCACTGCAACCTCGTCACTTTGTCTAGTGAACCCCGCCACTTTGCACTACAACCTTGTCACTTTGTGTAGTGAATCCCATCACTTTTCACTGCAACCTCGTCACTTTGTCTACCGAACCCCGTCACTTTTCACTGCAATCTCGTCACTGTGTAAGGAACCCGTCACTTTTCACTGCAACCTCGTCACTTTGTCTAGTGAACTCCGTTACTTTGCACTGCAACCGTGTCACTTTGTTTAGTGAACCTCGTCACTTTGTCTAGTGAACCCCGCCACTTTGCACTGCAACCTCGTCACTTTGTGTAGTGAACCCTGTCACTTTTCATTACAACCTCGCCACTTTGTCTAGTGAACCCCGTCACTTTTCACTGCAACCTCGTCACTTTGTCTAATGAACCCCGTCACTTTTCACTGCAACCTCGTCACTTTGTTTAATGAACCCCATCACTTTTCACTGCAACCTCGTCACTTTGTCTAGTGAACTCCGTCACTTTGTACAACAACCTTGTTACTTTGTTTAATGAACCCCATCACCTTTCACTACAACCTCTCAACTTTGTCTAGTGAACCCCGTCACTTTTCACTACAACATCGTCATTTTTCACTGCAACCTCATCACTTTGTTGAATGAACCCTGTCACTTTACATTGCAACCTCGTCACTTTGTTTAATGAACCCCGTCACTTTTCACTGCAACCTCATCACTTTGTTTAATGAACCCCGTCACTTTTCACTGCAACCTCATCACTTTGTTTAATGAACCCCGTCACTTTTCACTGCAACCTCGTCACTTTGTCTAGTGAACCCTGTCACTTTTCACTGCAACCTCGTCACTTTGTTTAATGAACCCCGTCACTTTTCACTGCAACCTCATCACTTTGTGTAGTGAACCCCGCCACTTTGCACTGCAACCTCGTCACTTTGTGTAGCGAACCCCGTCACTTTTCACTGTAACCTTGTCACTTTGTCTACTGAACTCCGTCACTTTTCACTGCAATCTCGTCACTTTGTATAAGGAACCCCGTCACTTTTCACTACAACCTCATCACTTTGTCTAGTGAACCCCGTTACTTTGCACTGCAACCACGTCACTTTGTTTAGTGAACCCCATAACTTTTCACTGCAACCTCGTCACTTTGTCTAGTGAACCCCGCCACTTTGCATTGCAACCTCGTCACTTTGTGTAGTGAACCCTGTCACTTTTCATTACAACCTCGCCACTTTGTCTAGTGAACCCCGTCACTTTTCACTACAACCTCGTCACTTTGTTTAATGAACCTCGTCACTTTTCACTGCAACCTCGTCACTTTGTTTAATGAACCCCGTCACTTTTCACTGCAACCTCGTCACTTTGTCTAGTGAACCTCGTCACTTTGCACAACAACCTCATCACTTTGTTTAATGAACCCCGTCACTTTTCACTGCAACCTCGTCACTTTGTCTAGTGAACCTCGTCACTTTGCACAACAATCTCATCACTTTGTTTAGTGAACCCCATCACTTTTCACTACAACCTCACTACTTTGTCTAGTGATCCCTGTCACTTTGCACTGCAACCCCGTCACTTTGTCTAGTGAACACTGTCTCTTTGCACCGCTACCTCATCACTTTACTGGGTGCGACCCTTGCCATCCCTAGTCAAGAACGTATAGGGGCTAAGGCGCCAAAGTAATGTATCTATTTTATCCACACCATTCATCCATTTTGCCATATCATTTGGATACAAACCTAAAATTGAGGTAAATCCAAGGCTCAAGTGAACCACACCACGGGAACAGTGGTGATTATGACATTCAATATTGAAACTTCCTAGGGCCCACCATGATGGTTAATTACCATCAAACCTTTTCCTAAGGTCGTATAAACCTGAGAGGAGGGAAAACAAAAATATCAGCTTAATCCAAAACTTCACTAGCCCCCTGAACGTTTCAGCAATGGGTGTTTAATTGGTGTTGAATGGTTCACCTGAGCCCGGAACTCTTCACTTTTTGGCTTGTAGCTTAAAATGGAAAAATGGATGGACGTTGTGGATAAAACCCATACAACAGGGTGCCCCCTCAGAGGCCCTGTGCTCTTAGCTAAGGACCGTGGCAGGTAGTACCCAAACTGCATCCCACCCTTTTGAATGGATATGATACTCTTCTCAAGTAAGATGCGTCCACGTATGGTGCATGCATGTTTGAAAATACGTTATTGTTACTATACGTACCTATTTGTCATTTTAAGAGAAGATTTGGGTATAATTAACATCTGTTATTGTTACTACGTCAGTCGTTGTGTTTGCCAAACACGTATGCTCAGAGAATAGGAAACATGATAAACGAATGAGACCGGATTCTCTATAACCCGTTTAGAATAAGTTTATTGTACAACTCCTTTTCTTGGGGCCCATCGTGATGTTTAATGCTATCCAATCTGTCCAATACAGTCTATGAACCATGAAATTAGGACATGTAAAAAATCAGATCGATCCAACTATGATGCAGGCTACCATAGAAAACGATGGAAAACCACCCAAAATCTTCAAATTCTTGTGGTGGCCTACATAAACCCGTAGCTAGGATAATCACTGCCATCGCTGGTGTATGAATCCTGTGCACGGTTCTGCAGTTATAACAATTTGAATTGTCAAATTAAATCCAAAACACATTTAACAGGCCACCACAAAAAAAAAAAAAAAAAAAAAAAAAAAACCAGAAGCCTGTATTGATGGGATGATCCAATTCATAACTTGGATACTCCAATTGAACAATCTAAACTGTTATTTTTAACAGGCTACCATGCAACAATTGCATTCATAACTTGGATACTTCAATTGAACAATTCATGTGGTGGCCTACATAAAGCCGTAGCTAGGATAATCACTGCCATCGCTGATGTATGATTCCTGTGCACAGTTCTGCAGTTATAACAATCCGAATTGTCCAATTAAATCCAAAACACATTTAACAGGCCACCACACACACACAAAAAAAAAATAATAAAAAAATAAAAACAGAAGCCTGTATTGATAGGATGATCCAATTCATAACTTGGATACTCCAATTGAACAATCTAAACTATTATTTTTAACAGGCTACCATTCAACAATTGCATTCATTGGACACCTTGACAAAGAAAAAAACACTCCTGAGAGGATCATCCCCGACCACATATGAGCAGAAAGAGCTCCATATATCCATTATACTCCTTGCGATTTGTCATCAATCGACAAGCCTGTCAAAAGAAAAAAAAAATGAAAGAAATGAACTTAGAAACATGCGTCTTAAGAAATGATTTATTTTGCACATGATTTTCTTCCTGCTTATGAAATGATTTATATTGCACATGATTTTCTTCCTGCTTAAACCGTAATTCAAGATACAAAATTGAAGATTAAGATGATCTAATACTAATGCACCCAATCAATGAAAGAAATAGTTTTCAAACATCCACCTAGCAGGACCTACCATGGGAAAAATAAAAAATCTTAAGTAGATTCTCCCTCTTACAACCTTCAATATCAGCTTGGAGCCATGAACATAGATTCTCCCTCTTACATTACCTGTAAGATACAAGAACAGCAATCATATGACAGGCAGCCCCCAATGCTTTCACTGATAAAGGAGAATTTTGGCCTGAATTCCATCCACAACAAGACCCATCATGAATTCAAGCAATAAACACAAAAGTTATATGCTAATGTTAGGGTCGAAAAACTGATAAGTATTGCCGATACACATCGTATTGGACAATATTAAGAACCCTACTCAAGAGTAAAGGCAACTGACACGAAAGATAGAATATTAGGTGCCTAAGCCCATGAAGTAACCCCTACTTGTTAGGACTAAAACCAGAGCCAATTCATATGGAGTTTTGAAATCATGTTTTGGAGGGATTCGCCAGTATGCTGCAAGAACATTATAATTGTGATCCATGGAGTTCTATGATAGCAGTAGTGAAAACCATGCTTGCATGCATACCACATGGATCAAAGGTCATGCAATGCTAATTTTATGGAAAATTTCACTCTCTCAACAAAGTTTTAGAGAAGTTACTAATAAAAATTCTGCACATGTGCTATGACTGGTGCTGCATTCTTTCCACAGTATCTGGATTCTTGAGATAAGAACTAAGAACCTTAAGTGGAAGTTCAAAACTGTAACAGAGTACCTTATTCTTTATGATTATTTAAATTGATCCACTCAAGAAGCCAACTCAAAAGAGAATATATGGGGAAGAATATTATCTCTAAAAGTTTGGTGCGTGCTTTTTTTTTTTTTTTTTGGAAGAAGTTTTTTTTTTTTTCATTCAATCCAGAGAATTTACAGCCATTCAGGTGGGCCCCAACAAAATCAAGGGCCACACCTATCATATACGCACCTGCTATGCTAGACAAAACCAAAAAATTACAAGAAAACAGGGTCGAGGTCAGGGGAATCTGATTGCTCCTAAACCAGCACTGAATATGGAAAAGTGGCGGCAAAAGAAACAATAACATATGTCCAACATTCTCCCTCAAATCCATGCACTGCCTGAATCCTGAATTCAGGTTTTGATGACCACAATACATGATACTTCCCATACTCAAGACTCATAGCATTTCCTTATTAGCACAAGTAATTTATTCTCTACCATGTGAAAGAGATGATGATAATGGTGCAATCTTGGTCCCTTTTCTAACATACATAATTCACTAACTTCACACCTGCCATTGCTTTTTTACCCTTCTAACATAGAAGGTAATGCTGTTGATACTCCATTAATCAATCCATGACAATGAGTTCTTGGCTCCCTGTTCTACATGTGCAAGAGGCTAAAATTCAAGCACTTTTGGTTCTTCCCCCTTATTTCCAGGCATGCAGTCCCCACCATCTAGAACTTTTCACATGCACTGGTTGAAAATAAGATTTCCACAATGAGGGTAAACAAACAAGACATACTTAGAACGTAAATGTGCCATAGAAATCAATCTATCATCATCAATATAAAACCATATAAAATAAAATCTGAAGAAATCTATCACCAACCACGTTACCTATCTTTATATCACATTAAACAATGCATGAGTAGAAACAACTTAAAACATAAAAAATTCAGATTCACCATAGGAAGAATTCTGAAATCTACATGCATACAGCCAATTCAAAAACAACATCCAATGTTCCTCATTTAATAATCTGCATTAGAAAAAAAAAAAAAGATATACCGCAGGCATTGGAGGCAGATCATAAATAATGTGTAAAAAATTATATAAAAAAAATTAAAATACCTGTGAGGTGGGGTGGATCTTCGATGGATGAATAGACGTAATAGTAGAAATCGACTATCGGCTGCCCGGTGGAAAATGGCCGACAGAGATTGTGAGAGATTGGGGAAAGGGGGCCTCGGATCTTCAAAAGAAAAAACCCCTCTTTTTCTTCCGCGTTGATGAAATCCATCTGTAGAAGGAAAGAATTTGAAATTAGAAATGAGGGGAAGAGAAATCTTGAAAAATCACCGTGAACTGGAAATGGAAAGTGCCGTTCGTGGTGCCGTTGCCGTTAGCGAAGACGGCAGAGAGAAAATCTCGTGGTGCCGTTGCCGTTAGGGAAGACGGCCGAGAGAATTTTTTTTATTTTTTTAAAAATATGAAACGGAAATGGATTTGCTAGTCCGACGTGGCAGGGGCAGTGAGATGGACCAATAACAATGCGGGAGGCAGAAAGTCTTTGCCTCCGACGTGGCAGGGGCAGTGAGATGGACCAATAAGAATGCGGGAGGCAGAGAGTCTCTGCCTCCGACGTGGCAGGGGCAGTGAGATGGACCAATAAGAATGCGGGAGGCAGAGGATCCGGACTCATAAATATATTAATGTGGGCCCCACGGTAAGGGCCGCACCTATTCTGCCCGCTACATGCAGGAAACGGATTGGCTACTCCCCTGCCAGCAGCCCGATGGCTGGTTCTCAGTACTCTGTGGGCCCTACCATGATGTATGTGTTTCATCCATTCCGTTCATCCATTTTTGCAGATCGTTTTAGGCCTTGTTACAAAAAATTAGAGGGATATAAATCTCAGGTGGACCACACCACAGGAAAACAATAGTGATTGGAGATCCACCATGAAAATCCTCCTAAGGCCCACCGGACTGTTTATTTGACATCCAATCTGTTGATTAGGTCATGCAGACCCAGATGAAGGGAAAAAACAAAGATCAACTTGATTCCAAAACTTTTATGGCCCCCAAAAAGCTTTTAATGGTCAACATTTATTCAACACTGTTTCTTGTAACGTGGTCTACTTGAGATTTTCATATAACTAATTTTTGGACTCATTTCATAAAATGATCTAGAAAAATAGATAGACGGCATGGATGAAACACATACATCATGGTGGGCCCACAAAGCACCGACCACCAGCCATTAGCCAATCCGTTTTCCCACATGCAAAATGCAACGGTAACTTTGTTTGCTTGCATCCCAAGTCTCCTCAACAGGAGAGTCCTTCTTTTAAGTGATGGCCAGCAAATAAAAGCACTCCTCCAAGAAAAGTTCGGAAAGTAGCCTATGAAAGCACTCCTTAAAAGAAACGTTCGAAAAGTAGCAAATTTTCGTGTTAAAAAGAATGGATGGCACGATCCGTACATGGGTTGTATGTATGTGGGGGACCGATCACTGAGATGCAACACCACCACAACTTGTGGCATCAATCCATATTCCCCACAAGGATACCATATATTTAAGAAACAACCGAGCCATGAAAATCGTGGGCCCAGATGAAGATCATACCATGCAGGTCCGCTCATCAGATAAGCCACAGCGTCAGAGAGAACGGACCCTGATGGTTGATGCCCATTGCTGGTATGGCCTACCTACAGAGTGGATCAACCTGATGTTTAAAAAGGGTGATCTTCATAGTGGGGCTACCGTTTTAATGGCACATATATACTACAAGTTGCGGTGGATTGCTTGTAGGTGATCTGTTTCTGGGTTCATGGATGGCCACACTTCTAACATTTGTGCTCTTGTTAATGTATTAAATTTGTTTAAAACAGGGTTTGTGTATACTATCGAAGTGGCATCAAAGAGGTGTCAATGCCATTGAAGTCCCATAGAAAAAATTCATGTTGGTTGATGAAACTTTTTAGTGTTGCTACAAAGGCCTATTGAAGATGTGTGCAAAATTGCATTAGTGCGGGATTTGTTTCCTATTTCGGTTGTAATATATATATATATATATATATATATATATATATATATATATATATATATATATATATATTGGATGTGATTAATTGGGATTATGGCGGGGAAGAGGTGTTTTAGGGCTTTTTAATTCGTTCATAAGGGTTTCAAGTGCATAGCTAGGGCTTATGAAGTGGATTTGGGGCTTGTTCGAATCGGTAATACTCTATCTCTTGTAATGTATGCTTTTATTGTGCATACTTGTCACTTTGTGCCATGGGCTCCTTACTAGGACGGTTGGTGAGGTTTGGCTGATGGACCTCGTTAGTAAGCTTTGCATTTCGAGCATGAGCTCGGCGTGCTTGATTTGAATCTCCTTCATCGACTAGTCCACCGAAAATGGTACAGATTTCCCCTACTGGCACGTTGTCATTGTATTCCTCTCGCTGTTCTTGTTGAGGAGTTGGTCGGTCTTCCTCGCGTCTGGTGATGAACTCACACAGGTAGCCCCTCTGAATGAGGGACTCGATCTCCTCCTTGAGGTCGAAGCAATTGGCCGTGATATCGATGAAAGTGGTAATATTTGGTTCTGTCTCTTTTCTCTTGAGTGACCCTTATCTTGTTAGGCCACTTTCGAATTCCCTTATCTCTGACTTCCATGAGTACATGGTTGGGCGTGGTGTTTAGTAAAGTATACCAGTGAAATCGACTTTCCAGAGCCCGGGGAGCGCCACCTTGGTCGTCATCTCTCTTTCTCTTAGGGCTGGAGTTGGGTCCCTCCTTGAGCTCCTTTTTTTTTTAAAAAGAAAATCTTTTGTTGAGTTGCTCTTGCCCTTGATGGCTTTGCGACGCCAAACAGTTCCTCAGTGTTCGTGTACTAGTTCTGAGCTCGATTCAAGAGGCCAACCAGGGTGTTTGGGGGGTTTTTACTAAGTGAGAAGAGGAACCTCCCTTACTTGAGTCCAACCATCATGGCCATGAAGGATACCTCGTTAGAGTAGTTTTCAACCTAGACAACCTCGGCGTTGAATTGGATGATATAATTCTTTTGCGACTCATTGTCCTTTTGAGTCACTGTAAGAAGGTGATTCGCTGACTTGTGAATGTCTTTGCCCCCAATAAACTGTGTAGTAAAGGCTCTACTGAGCTAAATGAAAGAGTTGATGGACTTCGGCTTCGGGTTCTTGTGCCACTTCCACGTTGCCCCGGTGAGTGTTAGGGAGAATGCCCTACACATTACGAGTCCGATAGTTCCATGAGGCTCCATCCATGCTCAGCAAGGTTGCACAAACTTGAATATGGTTGTATCTACGACATTATAAATATGTGCAATAGCTGAGCCCTCATGATGTCATCAGTGAATGATAGCTCAGTTTGCTCAAGGAAGGCGTCAACAAATATCAGGGCCTTTGCTCAATATGCTTGTTGGATATTACCCAGCTCACTTTGGTTCTCTTTGATGTTCATCCCCTAGGGGACATCACTTTCTTCCATGGCTTTTGGGGCTCTCTTTCTCGCTGAGCCTGTCACTTCTCATTGAGGGTATGACACAAGTTGGATTCAACGAGCTCTGTAGTCTCCCGCGCCACGTCTGGGCTGGGGCGACAAGGCTTTCTCTATCTCGTACTTACCACTGTTGCTGTTCAGGTCACAATTATTCAGGGTGGGACTGCTTAGTTGCCACCTTCACTATTTTTTGCGGGTTAGCTGGGGACGCGTGTTGCCTTTCCAACAACCTCAAGATACGATTTATATTGTCAGTCAAGGTTCTGACCTGGTTCTCAAGGGAACTAAGTCGACCTCCTCGATTCTGTGATTTGTGAACCACAACCTACGAGGGTCGCTAGGACTGGGGAGGTGACAACGAAGCCTACTCCTCTCCGGATTGAGAGGACCAGACTACAGTTGGGACCTTCCCTTTTCTCTTTGCCATCGAAGGGAGGGCTGGGAATGGTTGTAGCTACTCAAGATAGTGAGAACACAACTCCTCATTCCCACTTACGGCACCAATCGTGGTTGGGGCCTTCCCTTTTCTCTTTGGTATCAGAGGAATGACTGAAAATGGTTGTAGCTACTCAAGATGGTGAGAATATGGCTCGTCATTCCCACGTAGGACGCCAATCTGTTGTTGTCGGAATCCGGTCAACATATGAGATTGATGTAGAATTGAGACAGCTTTGGCTTTATTATTGCCCTCTGATATATCTGCAAAAAATAGAGAAAATATGAGTAGTGGGGCTGCCGGTAGCCAGTTGTGGACCCTCCGATGCCTAAGTCAGGATTGTAGAAGATGATCGCAAGGAGCTAGATTAGGGCTTAGATGCATCACCTTTTTTCCTCCTTTGGTTTAGAGTCTGTGATCGTATATATAGGGAGTGAGAGAAGGTTCTGAACCTTCGTATCCTAATGTGCTACGCTAGTGAGTGCCTGACCTGGCGAGGATTCTTATCTCGGATATGCCGGACTGATATTTGGCCAAGCCTGAATATGTTGGAGTGATGTTCGATTGAGATCAGACTGGATCCATATCTCTTTCGGATTCGGGTTGAGATTTGCTCTAGATTTCTTCTACCACCTCTCTTGCAGTGGTTGACCTGGTTAGCTCGAGATATTGGGGAGCTCGGAGCCCGAGCTCGTTTCCCGCGAATTCCTTACTTGTGTTGTGGACATTCCTAACGGGGCGGGTCTTCTCTTACTTAACTCCACATCTAACGGTGCAGCTCAGCTGCTCGTCTCTGAGCTGTAGGAGCTCCTCTTTCCGTGTCGATTGTCCTTCTACTTGGACCTCAGTCACTCCAGCTCGGAGGAATAACACTTGTAGATAACTGTTACTCTTCTCGTGCGATGGACCATTTTGATTTTCACCACAACAGGCCTCGCACTCATGTTTAGTGTACATCCACATAATATATTTTGTGGGTCTCCTCTAGGTCACTGTATGTCCCAAAAATTAGCCATATTTGAAACTTGAATGGCCCATACAATCTGAAACTACTTAAAACTATGCCCAAAACATTTAAAACCATTGGTGGGGCTTACTTGAGTTTTGAAATTGCCTGAAATTTGTAGTGATCCTACATCCAAGTGGGACGCAGTAGGTGCGTTACATGTCTGAACCACATCTCCATGGGCCCATTAACAATCATGAATATTTCAGTGATTGGTGTGGCTCTCCTACATTAAGGATTGGCTTGATTTTGAAGCCCATGGCCACCATGGAAAGGTGCATCTAATTGATGTTGTAGATCTCCGGTATATATTATGGTATTCGGTGCGTTCACATCATAGTTCAAAACTTCCTTGAGTCGTTGTTGAGTGCGCCCAACCCCACCCAAGATAGTGTTGCCCTTTCAACGGGGCTGACCTTGATGTATGTATTGCCGTCCATCTATTTTGCAGGTCATTTTAAGGCATGAGCTCAATACTGAATCATATCCCATTCTCAAGTGTGTTGTACCATAGGAAACATTGGTGATTTGCCACAAAAGTTTTGGATCAAGAGTTAACATTTATTTTTTATTTTCATATGACCTTATCAACAGTTTGGATAGCTAATAAACATTATTGAAATATTATGGTGAACCCTTGAAAAATTTCATGGAAGGCCATTCAATATCCACTATTTCCTATGGTATGGTCCACCTAAGGTTTGGATCTTCTTATTTTTTGAGCTCATGTCCCGACATGATCTCGAGATTAATCAAGGCCGACCTATGGTCAGCACCTTCTTGGTTGTGGCCGGGGAAGCGGATTGCGTTCTGATTAACTCATTATGCTGAGAGTACGGAGTAAACGGTGGGGCCCACTTTGATATATGTATTTTATCCGCTCCGTCCATCAATTTTACCAGTAGTTTTAGTGCTTAAATTAAAAAAAATTAGCATATCCAAAACTAAAGTGAACCACATCAAAGGAAACAGTGTTAATTGAACGTCTACAGTTGAAAAATTCATGAGGGCTATAGAAGTTTTGAATCAAGCTGATATTTGTGTTTTCCCTTCATACATGTCCATGTGATCTTATAAACAGGTTGGATGATAAATAAACATCACTGTGGGCCGTACAAAGGTTTCAATAGTGGAAATCATTATTCTAAGAGTTTCCTATGGTGTGGTTCACTTGAGCTTTAGATATGCTTCGATTTTGATATCAACCCCTAAAATGAGATGTAAAAACGGATGAGAGGCGTGGATAAATCAAAAAAATTCATATTAGGGATAATATGGTTTACTTGGTACTTGTAGACATCCCACCCAGGCTAACATCTTGAAAAGGCAAGGACAATCCAAACCATGATCAATAATCCAACCCCAAAACCTAAACCAATCCTCAAACCCTGATCTAAACCCTAACCCGAACCCAAACCTATAATCTGAACCCTTAGGACCTTACAACCCAACCTGAAATTCCAAACCTAAAGCCTACCATAACCAGGTCAACACAGGAATGCACCTATTTGAGCTTAAAACGTGAAAAAAGGACCTTCGGGCGAACTAGCGCACCACATGAGGCCCACACGCTCGGGCCCTGCCCGGGCGGTACTTTGACTACCGTCGGCGGTACTTCAAATATCGCCGCTCATGAGGTGCGTGTGTCCTCCGAGCAACAACTGTCCCAATGTCCAAAAATCAGCTTTAACCCCCTATCCGACCTTATTTACTGTTTTACCAGCCTCAAGAGCCAATAAGAGTGCGCTATGTGGCATTCCTCTCCCTTCAACCACTCACAACTCATCGCATCAGCTTTTATTCCTCATAAGCCTTACATTTACCATAAGACCATTGGAGAAGGCTATAAATAACACTCTCCTCTTCACATTTTCACAACAACACATCCGCATCCAAGAGGGAGAGAGGAAGAGAGAGAAAGAGAGAGAGAGAGAGAGAGAGCTCCCAAACCTCCAAGTTCTGATATTTTAGCCACCTCCTAGCCCTACCTCTTAGCCTTTTTAATCCCCAAACCTAGCCCAGATTAGTTATGGTTCGGCCCATGTCTTAGCATATTAAAGTTCAAGCCAAAGATAAAATCATCTCATACAAGCATCCACCATTATGACATCTATTCCCTTTTCAACCCCCCTGCTTCTCTAGATCTCTAGTGAACGTATGCTCTGTAACTTGCCATGCTACGGATCTCGTCACATTAGAAATTTCTAGTGACCTAGTCCCATTTTTTTTTGTCTTTTTGCATAAACATTATTTCATCTGCTTTCTAGACACGTTGTTGTACGTATGCTCTGTGGCTTGCCGAAACCTTAGATATTTTCACATCAGAAATCTGCGTGTGTCTAGTCCTATATTGTCTCCTAGCATCCATCATCCTTTAAGATTATTTTACCACACGAAGTAGAGATCGTACATTTGTACGAGAAGAGAGGGTGCCTAATACCTTCCCTCTTTGTGAACGAGGTCCCTTACCCGGAATTTCGGATCGCAGATCAGGAGTCAACTAAGGTAGGAGAGTCTTAGGATTTCTCCAACCTTATATATTCCGCGGGTTCTATCCAACTGCGGGATTCTGAGATTTATTGGCTAGTGGCGACTCTAACATCCACGAATCACCCTAATCACCCCATACAAAATTAAAATGCCAAAACACGCCAATCAGCATGGGTGCCGATTTCCAGCGTTCACAGAATGGTAACTCCACTAGGGAGTTTTGCTAGTTCCCACTAGTCGAGACCCAATTCAAAAGTGTGTGGTACTTCAATCTTAAGGGACAACATCACTGCATTCATTAAAAAAAATCAGCCTTTGGCTTACACTTGTTTAAGCGTTAATTCGAGCTATGATTACTTGATCTCGTGCAGCCTTGGTTACCCATGAAGAAGAGTCGGCAGCTCCGCTAGCTCCCAAAGCGTCAGCATCAGAACTAACACCTGTACCAGCATCGGCACCGGCACTAACAGCTCTAACAGATGTGCTAGTCACAACAGCCTTGAATGAGATGTCTCGGAACTTCAAGGCATTACAGGAGTTGTTACGTCGCTTGGTATCGAGCGTCATATTAAACACATTGGCAACATAGCCTAGTGTCCAGAATAGCTCAATCCCATAAACTCCTTTCGCTTTCTCTCTCGTTCCTCTAGCTAACCCTGCTCTCCCCCTCCCAGAGGAGTGAACATAGTCACAACAACAACCAGAAAATGGGAGCAATCCTCTCACACATCATTACTTAATACATCACAACAATCAGGTTACAACACAGGTTCCTCCTAACGGGAATCATGGACAAGAACTAACGGATGCCCACGAAGGGGATTAGTTTCGCATCCAACATACTCCCCCTAATGGGAATAACATTCCGGAATTGACAGATACCCCGAATGGAAGTTATTTTCATACATCACACCCTTCTCCGAAAGGGAGTGAAGTTCAATTTCAACTACCTCCCGCCATTGGGAGTCTATCTTCTTTCCAACAACCCTCCATTCTTAGAAATCAAAGGGTCGAAGAACTCGACCCTTATGAGGAGAAAGAAGCACAAGCCTTACATTAAGGGGGAAGATATCTGCAACCCCATAAATCTAAAATGGATGAAATGTGGGAACAGCTACAAATAGTACCAAATCAACTGCAGAGGCAGCAAGGAGTGGATCTCCCATCCACCAAGTTCAAAGATTTGTGTCCTTTTCCAGATGCTCGGGTGCCTCCAAACTTCGAGGTACCTAAATTTAAAAGATACAACGGTAGCGGATGCCTCACAGCACATCTAAAAGCCTTTTGTGGGGAACTCAACGTAATAATAGGGAAGGATGAAGCCTTGACATGACTTTTCCAGAAATCCCTCTAGGGCGATGCCCTGGACTAGTATACCTCATTATACAGTCATCAAATTAGGAATTGGGAAAGACTCTCCCAAGCATTCATTAATAGATTTTCCTATAATCTGAATATGGCTCCAAGAAGAGCTGATCTGGCTGCCTTAAGACTAAAATGATGAATCATTGTCAGCATATGTGGGATGATGACAAGCCATGGTAGCCCGAATGAGAAGCCTCATCGAGATGAGGAACAAATATCCATGATTGTCTACTCGACAAATCCAAACATCTCAAGATACCTGATCTTATACCCATATATAAACCTCCTAGCTCATCCGAGCTAGAGAATAGGTAGAGGCCGGAATAAGAGCTGGAACCATTTCACCATGGCCACATCAGGCCCCCATAATCAAAAGAAACAGAGTCGAGTAGAAACCTATTGGATATATGAATGGAAACGATGCGGCTCCTATGCAACGTACCACTGAAATTAACAATATCGTCGCTAACACTCAAGGTAATCAGTACGCTCTGCAACCGGAACCACAATCACACAGTCAATACCAACCAGAGCAAACCCAACAGGGATATCAGGCACAACCGCTTCAACAGTAACTGCAAAAGCCATAGGTGTGGGGGTAGCATGAGTAGTACTTTGGTGCGGTGGAAGCACCATCTTGCAACAGAAGGGGAGGATTCTGACCGCTCATTGGAATAGACATCTTGGGGTTGAGGAGGGTATTTTTATCAAAGTTAGGTTGCATGTAATCAAAGGAGAGATTTTCAAGGCTATTGTAGAGATTACCAGTGCATCTCACCATGTGTTGCTGTGTGAGGAGCTTTGAAACATACCCCATTGGCAATGCTGGGAGGGTGAAGAGAAAATCTATGAAATCTTTTCCAACTTCTCCAAATAAAACCTCGCCTGTGTTCTTGTTTAGGACAAGCTTTAAGCTTAGCTTGGATGCCATGGTTTGGGTGGGTGAGTTGGGCTGTGGTCTTGTGTTAGTGTTGATGCAAATTCTCGATCGTCTGAAATGGTGCAGATGGGCAGTTGATTGCATCACCTTGTCCAACCTATTATGGAAATCCTTAGCACATGCAACATATGAATATTGATAGCCATACCTTAACAATAATACAACAATCAGCCCTGTGAGAACAAAAGGAGAAAATGGGGTTACACTTACAACCTGCAAAGGTAAAGCACCGACTGCATAGGGATACAAAAACTCATTACCCCATGTCCCCAAATACAACTAAATTACAATACCTATGTCACACATCCATGGATAACCATGATTGCTAGCAGCTGCAATGGCCTATCAATATTTTTAAAATTTTATGTTGTGTATTATTTGCCTTCGTCCCATTCATTTTCATTTTCATTTTCTTTTTTCTTTAAAAAATAAATAAATTTATGGCTACAATTGTAACATCCACTTTTGATACCAACAACCTTTGTCATTGTCTCCTCATTTTCTTATATTTTTGGTGACGGTCATGTCAAATTACACATTTACAAATTTATGCAAAATAATAAAGAAACTAGAAAAATAAGGACAGGTTGAAGCACGTGTGATCATGTTGTCCTTTAAGCATTATTCACCTATTCTCAAAGTGATTGAGAATGCTGAGGAGTTGCAGGTAAATAGCTTGTAGGATATGATGAGCATGTATGTGGTTCTATGTTCAGTAAACACAAAGAATCATGGATAGAATTATGTGTACACACATGTCTTTCTGATAGATAAATGAAATAAAATTTCATATTAGAGAAAAAAGTAGAAATTTTGTTACTTGTTTAGATTATTGCTTTGGTTTATTTCTTGAAGACTATTAGCTAAGGTTCGTATTGAACCTGATTGGCTTGATCTTCCTTTTCTCGTTGGGTCGTATGTGAGAGTGGTTTGTGTTGTTAGTGATGGTCCAGTGAACCACTCAGGCACTATTTCTATAAGATGGGGTTGCTAACCGTTTTTGTCCAGGGTTATAAATCAATCTGACCGTTTTATGGCAGTTGGTGAGAAACTAGTCGTTATTGGTTGTTTCTGATTGTTATGCATGTGGGACAACCGGCTGTTGCATGCTAGCCATTTAGACTAATTGACTAGCTGTTTAATGATCATCGGGGCTAGCCACATGCAACAGTTTATGCATGGTTTAGTTTAATGTTGAATGTGCAGTTAAATATCTCTAAAAGGGCTATTTTCAGCTTCTATAAAAGACACACTAGTCTCATTTAGACCACTCGCCCACTCTAGGTACCTGACCCATATTCTTTGTCATGTCGCGACTAGCAATCCTCTTGCATCGTTACATGTATGTCGCAAGGGAGCGACCTATCCACGATACAATGTGCATGTGTGAAGTGCGCCAATACAATCACACTGCCTCACGTGCTCACTCTCTCGCATTGAGCCCGAGATCATGACCGAGACTGTGTGTGCGCATAGGTGTTCCACTGGAACACGAAAGTCCTGATACTCCACGATTCAACCAAGCAAATAATAAAGTACTCCATGCTTCATATATAAACACAATATTTTCTTCTCTCCTTTTAACCATTCCCAAAACACCAAAAAATTGAAGTTTTTCAAACAAAATTATTTTAATATACATATATATTTTTATTTTAAAAATATTTTTCACACAGGTCATTGCCATTGCCATGTAATTCACCATGATGAGAAGAGTTTTGGGTTTTAGAAACTTAGGTAGGGGGGAGGGGTGTGCGGTCTCTGATAATAACAATTACCGTAATGATTAAAAATTAAAAGACATTAAATAAAAGATTTAACTAAGTAAGATGGTAGTTACTTCTATCCAACGTTCAATGTTGATCCTCATAAATCCGAGATCAGCTGAAGTCACTTTGATACCACTTTAAAAGGTCCGAATAGGTGGGCTAATAGAATCAAACGACATCTACATCATTTTTGAGACATTTGCAAAGCTAAAGATATGGACAGCTACCATCCTACTATTCGCATAAATACTATAAAAGCTAAAAGGAAATAATCACTTTAATTTTATATATAGGGATCCCAATGGATAATCAGATATTCCCTCATTATTTGTCATAATTATTTCTCACAGGTGTTTGCAGGGACACTTTTGAACCGATAGACTTCTTCTAAAGAGAGCAATTGAAGAGGGCCATGAGTTGATTATGATAGGGATAAGGTCTTAATTCTAGCACATTCAACCTCATCTCTATCTACTCTCAATTATTTGAATTCGAGAGTTTACATAAGCGAAGAGAAGGGATATCAACACAGAGGTTATCTCCTCATTGATTTGAATTTGAGAGGATAATAACACGGAGAAAAGTGTTATCCACCCCAAGGTTATTTGAGGGAAAAGCATGTTGGTAGTCATATTGCTTACAAGTGGGCCCCACAAACCCATATCCAACATTTTCTGCTTGCAAAGGCAATTTCCTTTTTTACGAGCATGATTAATATCTCATGTGAGCAACACGCGTTCTGCACTAATATTTTCTTGGTTTTTCTGATATTTTAAAGCTCTTAATCTGGTATGCATGTGTTATCTTCTGCTACTAGTTTCATCAGACCCCAGCTTGCACTAAAATTAAAACAAGATTTTTAGCCGTCCATTTGTTTCACATGATGTGACCCACCTGACGCGTGAAATGGCCTGATTTTTGGACCATAAGATCAAAAAAGTGCACCCCAACCTGCTGGAAAGATATGATCAAGCACTACTGTTATAAATTCACATGGGCAAGCAGGGCTACATCAGATCAATGGCTTGGATAAACCACACGGGCCCCACATGTACGGGTGGGTACAAACAAGAAACTTCCTGGTTCAGCACAAACAGGGAACTCGGCTTCTAACACCAATAACAACAACGAGAGAGAGAGAGAGAGAGAGAGAGAGAGAGAGAGAGAGAGAGAGAGAGAGAGAGAGAGAGAGAGAGAGCACGTGCGAAGAACGTGAGCATCACGTGATAGGAAGGGAGAATACCTGGAAGATGCGGAGCGAGCGGCGTAGAGTCTGCTGCGGGGGTTCTAGGGTTTAGAAGAGGAAGAAGAAGGGAGAAACTGCCCATTTATTTACAATTCGTTAAAATTACCAAAATGAGGATGTATTTGTTAAAGAGGATCACCACTTCTGCCAACCATATGATGATCCAGACCGTTCATTGAAAATTTCGATTTGTAGATTGCCCCAGTTATTAAAAAATCTCATCCAGCAGAGATCTAATCATCAATTGGAGTTTCTAGCTCACCTTCGCATCAAAACCGTCTTGATCATACGCTGGATGAGCGTCTAGATGAACGGTCAATATCGTCAGTCGGTGCAACAAGAGACGGGCTTGTTTGATTTTCCAAATAACCGGCAAATAGCTCCTAAATGGATAATGATCACAATCCACAGCCCTTTGATTTCATCCATTTTTCAGCTGTTTATTTCGCATCGTTTGTAAACACCAGGAAATGAGTAAGCACGCGGGAAATAGGGAGAGAGGTCATGCGGGCCCCACCATGATGTACGTGTTTCATCCATGCCTTCCATATATTTTTTTCAGATCATTTTATGCTATGAGATAAAAAATTAGGTATATCCCAATCTCAAGTAGACCACATTACAGTAAACAGTGTTGAATGAGGGTAGACCAGTAAAAACTTTTTGGTGTACATAAAAGTTTTGGATCAAGATGATCTTTGGTTTTTACCTTCATCTAGGCCTCTATGACCTAATTAACAGATTAGATGTCAAATAAACAGTACAGTGGGCCTTAGGACCATTTTAATGGTGGATATCCAATCACTATTGTTTTCCTGTGGTGTGGTCCACCTGACATTTGTATCCCTCTATTTTTGGAGTAAAACCCTATAATGATCTGTAAAAATGGATGAACGGAATGGATGAAACACATACATCATGGTGGGTCCCACAGAGCACCGACCATCTGCCACCGGGCTGGTGGCAGGGGGAGTAGCGTATCCGTTTCCTAAGGACTGCAGTTTTGAAAGACATTTGAAAAGTACACAGTAGTCCCAAGGACCACCATTTCAAATGCACACCTCCATTCGTGCAGTGGGGCCCACCTTGATGTCTATACCAGATCCGTTCACACAGATGTGAATCTTGGGAAAACATGATACCAGCTCTATTTGAAAGGGTTGTTGGCCGAGTAAGTATTTTATGGTAGGCTTATAATATCCACTACTTTTTTTTTTTTATTGAGTTGCCATGGCTCAAATTGGACCCATTGCATAAAACAGTCTTGAAACATAGATGGGCAGTGTGGATTAGACACGCACATCACCGTCTATCCGCACCAGCGTACGTTAGCAAGGTCTCTCATGGACGTTGACATGCGTGGCCCTTAGTTGGAAATGCTGAATCACGGAAACGGATCGGCTACTCACCCTCCCACCGGCCAATGGTTATGGTCGGTGCTCTGTGGACCCCACCATGATGTTTATGTTTCATCCATTCCGTCCAGCCATTCTTTCGTATCATTTTATGGTATGCGCCCCAAAATTAGGTGGATACAAATATCAAGTGGACCGCGTAGTGTTGATGGAAAGCCTACCATTAAAAACTTCATGGGGCCCACTGAAGTTTTGGATCAAGCTGATATATATATATATTTGTCTTCATCCGAGTTTGTATGACGTAACCAATAGGTTAGATGTCAAATAACCATCAGGCCCTGGGCTGTTTTTAACGGTGGACATTCAATCAAAAATGTTTTCCCACGGTGTGATCAAAATAAAGTTTAGATATATCCGATTTTTTGGAATAAGCCTAAAATTATATTTAAAAATGAATGGACGGCGTGGATAAAACACATATCCCTGAATAGACGAACTAGTACATCTTAAATTCATTGAAAATATTTAAAAAACAAACCGCGAGAATATATCATTATTGCATATTTTCCCAATTTTAAAATTTTTTCAAACGGTATTAAGTAAAAATAATGAAAACTAAAATTAAACAATATTTACCGAAAATAAATAATGAATACTATTTACGTTGCATTTATATTGGAAATCAAAAATCAAACAGGACCATATTAAATTGGGCTGGTCTTGGGTGTCTATAAAGGCCCATCAACTTGCCTATCCAGCCTAGATTGGCACATTTCAAGGGTATCACTAAAAACTTCAAACTTTTTTTCAACATACATTTCAAATATTTAATGACTGATGAAAATTAAATAGCTCATTCATGGTAATTAATATTTTCTTAGATTTAAATTTTATTTTAAAAAGTAAAAAAATATTTTATTATTGGGCTTTGAATAACAATCTTAAATATAGTAATAAGTCAAGGGGGAATTAGTTTGGAGACTTGAGTGGGATTAGGATGGATAATACTCAAAATCCATCATTGGGTGCTCACTGAAGTTGGGATATAGTCTATTCATATTGGATTTGGGACACATATTCATATTCCTACATAGGAGTGCTAGGTGGGGCCAATTGTGATGTTGATGTTCATGATGAATTGGCTCTATCCATCCATCCATTTTGCAAGATCATTTTAAGACATGTAAGGAGAAATGAGGTGATTCAAAACTCAAGTGTGCCATGCGAGAAGAAACAATGGGGATTCAAAAAACACTGGTTGTCATGCAAACATCAAGGGGGATTTCATGAAGGTTTCAATGGTAGGAAACACTTTTCCAGTTTTTCCTCTTACATGGCTCGCTTGAATTTTGGATCCAGCTCATTTTTTCTTGTATGTCATATCGTAAAATGGATGAATGGGGTGAATTTCACACTAACATCACTTTTTTGTTGTCCTAAAATGATATATCATTATTGCATATTAAAATGATATTATTTTTTGTTGTATGTTGTTGAGGGTCAAATAGTGCATATTAGACCCCATTTATTACTTGGATTTACGAGCATAATATTGTTTAATGCCCAGTTTTAATCGTGTTTTGTTGCAGGGTGTGATTAGGAGAGTTGACTGAAAAAGGATGCCAAAAGCTTGGATTTAACGTTCTGATGATCACTAGGGCAAGGGACGGACTTCAGAGGACCAAGATTGACGGATATACACGGTCAGAAATCCGAGAAAACTAAGAAACTGAAGCTCAAGTGGTTTGAAACGCATCCAGAATGCAAGATCACATGGTTCCCGACATCTGATCGGTTCGAAACTTTATACATGAGATAAGGGCCATAAATTAACCGTACATTTCAAATTTCAGCTCTTGGATCACTATAAAAGTGCTCCAACTGACCGATTAGCTTATAAACAGTCGATTCTGGGCCCACCTGATATCTGGAATTGCCTCGAATTTGGAGTCAACGCCTTAAATGAGGAGTCAAAACAGATGGACGGTGCAGATTTCTCCGAAACAGTGCAATGGACCTCATATGAGATGAGTGTGTATAGTGTATATGTACTCTAGCCGTGGATGGCAAGTGTCAGAGACCGTCTCTGACCGAAAGAAAAAAAAAAAAAAAAAAAATTTCTTACGTGCAGCGAATGGATGGCTCTGGTCCATTTTGTGGACCTTTGTGAGACCCACACGTCACCCGTACGGAAAATCTAACCCGTTCACCGTGTAGAGGGGCTCGAATACTACAAAAACATGTTGACTCTTTTCACCCATGCATGCACACGTGTGAGATACAGAGGCCACAAAAGGGCTGCCCGGTAGTGTTCAAATATGATCTTTTAGTTATTTTTTCTCTGGGCCACGTCAATGGACGTTCAAAACCACCCATTCTTTACTTAAATTTAGTTCTGAATCCAATGGACGGGGTGAATTTTCTAAAAAATGCTTCTGTGGGGCCCACCGATCACAACCGTGAAATGGTGCGAAAGATTTCGTACATCCGCGAAAACCAACTTTTTCAGGCGGTTTTGGCCCACCATCTTTGATCATATGGCAGATCTGAACCGTCTATCATGTAGAAGACCCAATAAAATCCTAAGGGACAGTGTTTATTTAAAATTTGAGTGAGAAAAGTGGCGTGTTTCGAGGCACCAAACTTGGCTGCGAAAAAGCTTTCACTAGGCATGCATAGCTTTCCAAATCCGATTCAAATCTGATTTTCACCACTCCAGCAGCTATATAAGGAGGTTTTGAACGTGAGGAGCATTCATTCAGACCTGGGGAGGAAGATTCAGACCCGTGGAGGCTTGGGCTTGGACGTGGGACGGCTTAGAGAGAGAGACAGGGAGAATTTTTAATTTTTTTCTTTCTTTCTTATTAATTTATGAGATTTAGCCTAATCATGTCAGGCTAAACCTCTTAGTTAGGGTTAAGAGGTGAAGCTTGTGGTGAGATGAGAGATTTTATTTTATGTCTTTAATTTAATTTTAATTATTGAATTGACGTTGATTTTAGTTGATTATTAATGGCATGTTTTGTTTAGTCTTTAATGGTCTGTTGTAACTAAAATTACAATGGGTCTGCAATGGCTTGGAGCATGTCCTTTTTCCCTTTATGTTTATGACGTCAGGAAGCCCTGTTGTTCACCATAGTCTCCTGGGCATGGTTGGATGATGGTACCTTTCCTAACTTGCATACATGTGATTGGGTGGTAATTAGTTTGATTCTGTTGTTTGCTATAGTCTTTGGGCATGGTTTGGTGATGGAATCCATTCTAATTCATCTTCCTTTCATCTCTTTGAAAACTAGATCAATGGCAGTTCAGTAAATTCCATGATTCATGAAACAGGCATAAGATCTCCCTGATCTCTACAAGTGGATCCTCTGAATCCTTAGTTTCCTTACCTCTGATTTCTCTTATAAGTTTTAGATTAATAGTTTACAATTATTCCTCAATTTATAATTCGATTCAGATTTCATCTCATTCTAGTTCTATTTCCAGTTAATTTTAGATAACGTACAAGTTTCAGTCCCTTGGGATTCGACCTCGGTCTTACCGAGTTATTACTACATCACAACCCTGCACTTGGGGAGTGAACAAGTTTTTGGCGCCGTTGCTGGGGACTGTCGGCTACGTTTTTCTGAAATTAATTAGTTTTAGGATTAGTTTAGGATTAGATTTTCTTTTTAGAAATTTTTAATTATAGGTTTAGAAGCTTAATTATTTTCCTTATTAAATTTTTTTTCTAACTTTAGAAACTTTTTATTCTTCATTATATCTGATTTTTAGAACTAACCTAATTTTTTTTTTTTAGGAAACTTCCAATTTAGTAAGCTCTTTCTAATTTCTCTTTCTTTGAAAATTCTTATTTTCTCTAGAAATTAGTTTACTTTTAATTAGGACTTTCTACTCTTAGAAACTAACTTGTTTTGGTTTGTTTTGCAAGTTTTTAACTTAGGAACTCCAACTTTGGTAACCTCTCTCCAACCCTCCCTTTTCCTAGATTTTTATTTCCTTTCTCTTAGGTCTAAGTTAGAATTTGAGGGCTGAGTGTGTTTTATGCCCCAGTGGGCACGCGACAATACTCGACGTCTCTTGACTGAAGGAGGATTAGTTGAGGGGTTGACTGTCCATCGCAGGACTAGACACCACTTGAATTCACCTGAGTTAGAGGACTTTATGACTGAAAATCAACCTCAAACACTACCCCAACCAAGGGTTGAGGAAGTATATGATGAGAATGAGGTGCATCAGACACTCCCGCCTCGTACTTTACGAGATTATTTACAACCGGCGGGGGTGAGTATGCCCTCATGCATGATTTTTCCTGAGAATACAGGACATATGGACATCAAGCCAGGGGTTATCCAACTCTTTCCTAAGTTCCATGGGCATGAGTCTGAAGAACCATACTTGCATCTGAAAGAGTTCGATGAAATCATAGGCACCTTATACTTTCCTAATGTATCTGAGGATACTATTAGGCTGAAACTCTTTCCATTTTCCTTGAAAGAGAAAGCCAAGACGTGGTTACATTCACTGCGTCCTAGATCCATTGGCACATGAAATGATATGCAGAGGGAATTTATAAAGAAAATTTTCCCACATCATAAGACAATTACCCTCAGGAGAGCAATCATGAACTTTGCCCAAAAGGAATATGAAACATTCTTCCAATGTTGGGAAAGGTTCAAGGATCTGGTTAATGCATGCCCACAACATGGCTTTGAAATATGACGCATTACAATTTTTTTCTATGATGGGCTAACATCTTCCATGCGCCAAATGGTCGAGACAATGTGTAACAGAGAATTTATCAATAAAAATGTCGACGAGGTATGGGATTACCTCGATAGTCTCGCTGAAAAAACACAATCATGGGACTATTACCCAAGGACGAACACTACGTCTAAGCCGACTCATTCAAGGGAAAAAGGAGGTATATATCTCCTGAAAGAGGATAATGATCTTAACGCTAAGGTGACCAATCTCACCAGAAAATTTGAGGCCATGGAAGGAAGGAAGGAAAAGGTTAATGAAAGTGTTTGCGGCATCTGTGATTGCAACATTCATACTACTGAAAATTGTCCTTCAATACCTGCCTTTCGAGAAGTATTGAATGAACAATCTAATGCCGTAAATAACTATCAAAGACCTTTCAATGGACCACCCTCTAATACGTACAATCCTGGCTGAAAAAATCATCCGAATTTTAGTTGGAGGAACGGACAAACTGCTACCCCTCAACGTTTTTCAATCAAAATGCAAATCAGGGAAAACCTCAAGAAGAATCGGTTCAAATTTCCATACAAGAGCTGGCTCGGACAATGCAAGGAATTTCAGATTTTATGCAAAAAAAAGATTCACGTATGACGACTATGAAAAAAGGGATGCTTCCTGCACAATCACTCCCTAATTCGAAACTGCAATACGAGACAGGTGATCCCAGCTCTTCAAATCAAATGGGGCACGCTAAATCCATCACCACTCTTAGGAGTGGGAAGGTTATTAACAAAATCCTTCCGGTTAGGCCCGAAAAGCCTCAAGAATCAGAAGAGGACAATAAGGATGGATCTAGTGGCGCCCCACAAAAATTTGAACCGGAACATCTAGAAAAGCCAGTTGCTCCGTTTCCCTAACGGTTGGTTGAACCAAAACGTCTATCTAACTCTCAGGATATTCTAGAGGTGTTGAAACAAGTGAAAATCAACATTCCTCTGCTTGACGTTGTAAAACAGATTCCTTCATATGCTAAATTTCTAAAGGACTTATGCACTACCAAACGACGGAAAAGTGTTCAAAAGAAGATCTCCTTGACTGAGAAAGTGAGTGCTATCCTGAAACAAGATGTGTCGTAAAAATTCAAAGATCCCGGTTGCCCAACCATATCATGCGTAATCGAAAACTATCGAATTGACTACGCACTTCTTGACTTAGGAGCAAGCGTCAATCTGATTCCCTACTCGGTATACCAACAGTTAGGTTTGGGTGAATTAAAACCCACTCGAACCACACTACAACTTGCTGATCGTTCTATTTGTATACCAAGAGGGATCATCGAGGATGTGTTGGTCTAGGTGGATAGATTCTACTACCCTATTGATTTTATCATCTTGGACACCGAACCCATCAATGACACGAGTACTCAGATTCCCGTCATTCTTAGTCGCCCATTCCTGTCCACTTCAAATGCAATTATCAACCGCAGGAATGGTGTCATGACTATGTCTTTTGGAAATTTGACATTGGAATCGAATATCTTTTTCAATAATTGCAGCAACTCAGAGGATGATGACGATTTCCACGATGTTAACATGATTGATTCTTTTGTGAAAGATAGAACACCTCTCACCTTATCCTCTGATCCTCTAGAGACGTGCTTGGCCCACTCCCATAATTTTGATGATGATATAATTAGGGAGACGTGTGCCATGCTTGATACTGCACCGGTACTTGAAGTTAACCAGTGGAGGCCACACATTGAAGAATTGCCCCAAACTTATGTAGTGCCTATACCGTCTAACCTCAAGCCACCGAAGCTTGACCTAAAACCTTTGCCTTCTGATTTAAAATATGTCTATTTAGGTCAAGATGAGACATACCCGGTGATGATCTCTGTCCACCTGGAGAAAGAACAGGAGAGTATGCTGATATCTACTCTCATTGAGCATAAGGGAGCTCTTGGATGGACGATAGCGGACCTCAAGGGAATTAACCCATCGATTTGTACTCACCGTATATATCTTGAGGACAATGCAAAGGCTGTTCAGAAATCACAACGTAGACTAAATACAAACATGAAGGAAGTGGTTAAGGCCTAGGTTCTCAAACTATTGGAAGTGGGGATCATTTACCCCATATCCGATAGTCAATGGGTGAGTCTAACTCAGGTGGTTCCTAAGAAGTCCGGGATCACCATCGTAGCCAATGACAATAATGAACTCGTGCCAACCAGAGTTACTACTGGTTGGAGAATGTGCATTGACTATAGAAAGCTGAATACCGTCACAAGGAAAGACCACTTTCCTTTGCCCTTCATTGATCAAATCCTGGAAAGGCTAGCTGGTCATTCCTATTATTGTTTCCTCGACGGGTATTTAGGTTATAATCAAATTGAAATCGCCCCTGAGGATCAGGAAAAGACCACATTTACATGTCCCTATGACACCTTTGCTTACAGAAGGATGCCATTCGGGTTATGTAATGCCCCTGCTACCTTTCAGCGATGCATGACGAGTATCTTTTCTGACATGGTGGGGAAATATTTAGAGGTCTTCATGGACGATTTCTCTGTTTTCGGTTCATCTTTCAGCGAATGCTTAGCAAGTCTTAAATGTGTGCTGAAAAGATGTGAAGAAAAAAATTTGGTACTTAACTGGAAAAAGTGCCATTTTATGGTTCAAAAGGAAATTGTCCTTGGGCATATCATCTCGTCCAAAGGAATCGAGGTAGATAAGGTAAAAATTGATCTTATCTCTAACCTACCTCAACCCAAGAATATCAGAGACGTGCGATCCTTCTTAGGACACGCAGGCTTTTACAGACGATTCATAAAGGACTTTAGTCTCCTTTCTCGTCATTTATGTAATCTTCTTCAAAAGGATACACCATACGAGTGGACTGAGCAGTGCCAAGAAGCTTTCACTAAGCTTAAGGGCATGTTAACCACTGCACCTATCATGCAGCCACCCGACTGGAGTCTTCCTTTTGAACTTATGTGTGACGCCTTTGATTATGCTCTTGGAGCGGTTCTAGGCCAGAGAAAAGATAAGCGGCCTTACGTTATTCACTACGCAAGTAGGACTCTAAATCCTTCCCAAGTGAACTACTCGACTACGGAAAAGGAACTCTTAGCCGTAGTGTTAGCTTTGGACAAATTTAGATCCTACCTGATCGGATCCAAGATCATCATTTACACAGACCATGCGGCACTTAAGTATCTTCTTTCTAAGAATGATTCTAAGCCTCGCTTGATACGATGGATCCTTCTACTCCAAAAATTTGATTTGAAAATCAAAGATAAAAAGGGAGTAGAGAACGTAGTGGCCGATCATCTTTCTCGCCTTAATACCTCTGATTCCCTTGAGGCAACCCATATCAATGACATGTTCCCTGATGAACAACTGTTTAGAGTCTCCCATTCACCTTGGTTCGCTGATATTGCTAATTATCTTGCTACAGGTGCCATACCGACACACTGGACGTCACAAGATAAGAAGAAATTCTTTACCAAGGTGCGTAACTTTTTCTGGGATGATCCATATTTGTTTAAATATTGCCCAGACCAAATCTTAAGGAGATGTGTGCCAGACGATGAGCATCAGAGTGTCATCTCCTACTGTCACTCACAGGCCTGTGGTGGTCACTTTTCTGCTAAAAAGACCACGGCTAAGATTCTACAGTGTGGCTTCTACTGGCCCACTATGTTCAGGGACACTCATGAGTTTTGCAAGGCTTGTGAGCGTTGTCAGAAATTGGGAGCATTGTCCCGTCGAAATATGATGCCTTTGAATCCCATCCTCATTATTGAAGCATTTGATTGCTGGGGCATTGATTTCATGGGACCATTCCCCCAATCATTTGGAAATCTGTATATTTTGCTCGCCGTAGACTATGTCACTAAATGGGTCGAAGCAATTCCGTGCCGCAAAAATGACCATCGCACGGTCATTAAATTTTTGAAAGAAAATATCCTGTCGCGGTTCGGAACGCCTCGAGCCATCATTAGTGACGGGGGTTCACACTTCTGCAATAGAATATTTGAGAGTCTAATGAAGAAATACGGTATCTCTCATAAGGTGAGCACCCCATACCATCCACAAATAAGTAGACAAGCTGAGATTTTCAATAGAGAGATCAAACATATCCTGGAGAAAACGGTTAAACCTAACCGTAAGGATTGGTCAATTCGATTGACCGATGCCTTATGGGCGTACCGTACTGCTTTTAAAACTCCTATTGGAACATCTCCCTTTAGACTTGTCTACGGAAAGACTTGTCATTTGCCTGTGGAATTGAAACATAAAGCATACTGGGCGATCAAAAATCTGAATTTCAATCTGGACAACGCTGGCTCGCTGCGCAAACTTCAATTAAATGAACTTGAAGAAATCCGGAACGATGCATATGAGAACTCGAGGATTTACAAGGACAAGATGAAGGCGTTTCATGATCAGTATATTCTACGGAAATCATTCACTCCAGGTCAGAAAGTCTTTTTGTACGATTTTCGACTACATCTCTTTCCGGGTAAGCTTCGATCTCGTTAGACCAGCCCTTACATTGTTGTCACTGCTTATCCTCATGGGGCCGTCGAGATAAGAGATCCCGACAATGGCAAGGAATTTAAAGTCAATGGACATCGATTAAAGCCATTTGTCGAGGCATTTGATTCAGAGGACATGTCCATGCCTCTGATTGCTCCTGTTTATCAGGACTGATCTCCTATTCTGATGGAGGTATAGGTAGGTTTATCGATTTCATAGGACTAGGATTGTTGTTTTTTTTGTCTGGCTGAAGACGGTAAATTTAGCGCTCCTGGGAGGCAACCCAGCTTTTCATTTCATTTTTTTAGTTAGATGATTCAATGTTTGTGGGTAACATTACTGCAAACCCTCACGAGACTTCATCTCGTCCACTAGGGGTAACTTAGGGGTTTAAAGGCTTGTTGCATACGTTAAATGAAATCGAGAGCACTTGCGAAAGTGGTATATGTAGGATTTTATTCGTTGTTATTTTTGTTCTGCTTTTTCTCTCGTGCTAACAAGCTTCCATGCCGTGATCTAATGGAAAAACTCTCTTGATTTGTTATTCAGGTGCTATCTTTCCATCACTTTACTTTTGTTGTCCCATGTGCATTGCATGTTTATATCTTTTACATTGAGGACAATATAGATTTTAGGTTGGGGGTGGGAGATTAGGCTTCTTAATCAGTATTTTCTTGGTCTTGAGCAAAAATTGTGAAAATTGTGAAAATTTTTAAAATTTTTCTGACAATTCTTGTAAATTCAATGTGATTTTGACATTTATCTTTGATTTAGAATTACGAGATACGTGATGTTGGTAATTTATGACTCTTGAATTTAGCTACTTGATAGATTCCACAGTTAAGTTTGAATTATCAATTCATGATTAGAGATTTTAAACATTGATTGAATCATGATTTTAGGACACATCTTGCTTACACATTAAGATTTCAGTTCCATATCGAAGGATTAACTTGGTAATCACTAAGCACGAAAGGAACCAGCCTGAAATATCTTGCCATCATGGAAATTGAAAAGTTTGGATAATTAATCTTCACCATAGGTTTGCTCCCTATAGGTGTAGAGTTAATTCCCCATGAATGATATGTGAAAAAGAGTCAGGTGTACGATCTTCACCATAGGTTTGCTCCCTATAGGTAAGGATTTGATTCTCCTTCCTTGGCATTACTTTGAATAGAAAAATCACAAGTTAATAGGTTAATCTATGAGGCAAGTTTTGGATTAGGTTTTGGTTGTCATGAATTTTCTTGTTGGTTACCAATGATATCATGAAATTGACGATTGGATCTCTTAATGATGATAAGCCGAGATTAGACTATACATCCATGGATCTCAATGTTTAAAATTTTTCTAATTGATGGATTAATACTTTACACTTGATTATGAAGTCTACCGTGTGCTTGAGCTCAGGAGAAAACAATTTCTAACATTTATGAATATTAAATTTCTCGTATCTTGTTCAAAATCTCACTCGATTTCATAGAAAGTTCTCCTATAATTCTCAACTTATTTTTCGCATAATTTGCTCGGGACTAGCAAAATGCTGGTTGGGGGTTGGTGTTGAGGGTCAAATAGTGCATATTAGACCCCATTTATTACTTGAATTTACGAGCATAATATTGTTTAATGCCCATTTTTAATCGTGTTTTATTGCAGGGTGTGATTAGGAGAGTTGACTGAAAAAGGATGCCAAAAGCTTGGATTTAACGTTCTGATGATCACTAGGACAAGGGACGGACTTCAGAGGACCAAGATTGACGGATATACATGGTCAGAAATCCGAGAAAACTAAGAAACTGAAGCTCAAGTGGCTTGAAACGCATCCAGAATGCAAGATCACATGGTTTCCGACATCTGATCGGTTCGAAACTTTATACATGAGATAAGGGCCATAAATTAACCGTACATTTCAAATTTCAGCTCTTGGATCACTATAAAAGTGCTCCAACTGACCGATCAGCTTATAAACAGTCGATTTTGGGCCCACCCGATATCTGGAATTGCCTCGAATTTGGAGTCAACGCCTTAAATGAGGAGTCAAAACAGATGGACGGTGCAGATTTCTCCGAAACAGTGTAATGGATATGAGATGAGTGTGTGTAGTGCATATGTACTCTAGCCGTGCATGGCAAGTGTCAGAGACCGTCTCTGACCGAAAGAAAAAAAAATAAAAATAAAAATTTTCTTACGTGCAGCGAACGGACGACTCTGGTCCGTTTTGTGGACCTTTGTGGGACCCACACGTCACCCGTACGGAAAATCTGACCCGTTCACCATGTAGAGGGGCTCGAATACTACAAAAACATGTTGACTCTTTTCACCCATGCGTGTACACGTGTAAGATACAGAGGCCACAAAAGGGCTGCCCAGTAGCGTTCAAATCTGATCTTTTAGTTATTTCTTCTCTGGACGACGTCAATGGACGTTCAAAATCACCCATTCTTGACTGAAATTTCATTATGAATCCAATGGATGGGGTGGATTTTCTAAAAAATGCTTCTGTGGGGCCCACCGATCACAACAGTGAAATGGTGCGAAAGGTTTTGCACATCCGGGAAAATCGACTTTTTCAGGCGGTTTTGGCCCACCATCTTTGATCATATGGCAGATCTGAACCGTCTATCATGTAGAAGACCCAATAAAATCCTAAGGGACAGTGTTTAT
The DNA here is from genome assembly GCA_037074715.1 of Magnolia kwangsiensis. Taxonomy (NCBI): domain Eukaryota; kingdom Viridiplantae; phylum Streptophyta; class Magnoliopsida; order Magnoliales; family Magnoliaceae; genus Magnolia; species Magnolia kwangsiensis. The sequence goes on along the minus strand of CM073575.1, from coordinate 144,114,887 downwards.
TTGGAATTTGAGTGAGAAAAGTGGCGTGTTTCGAGGCACCAAACTTGGCTGCGAAAAAGCTTTCACTAGGCATGCATAGCTTTCCAAATCCGATTCAAATCCGATTTTCACCACTCCAGCAGCTATATAAGGAGGTTTTGGACGTGGGGAGCATTCATTCAGACCTGGAGAGGAAGATTCAGACCCGTGGAGGCTTGGGCTTGGACGTGGGACGGCTTAGAGAGAGAGACAGGGAGAGTTTTTAGTTTTTTTCTTTCTTTCTTATTAATTTATGAGATTTAGCCTAATCATGTCAGGCTAAACCTCTTAGATAGGGCTAAGAGGTGAAGCTTGTGGTGAGATGGGAGATTTTATTTTATGTCTTTAATTTAATTTTAATTCTTGAATTAACGTTGATTTTAGTTGATTATTAATGGCATGTTTTGTTTAGTCTTTAATGGTCTGTTGTAACTAAAATTACAATGGGTCTGCAATGGCTTGGAGCATGTCCTTTTCCCCTTTATGTTTATGACGTCAGGAAACCCTGTTGTTCACCATAGTCTCCTGGGCATGGTTGGATGACGGTACCCTTCCTAACTTGCATACATGTGATTGGGTGGTAATTAGTTTGATTCTGTTATTTGCCATAGTCTTTGGGCATGGTTTGGTGATGGAATCCATTCTAATTCATCTTCCTTTCATCTCTTTGAAAACTAGATCAATGGCAGTTCAGTAAATTCCATGATTCATGAAACAGGCATAAGATCTCCCTGATCTCTACAAGTGGATCCTCTGAATTCCTAGTTTCCTTACCTCTGATTTCTCTTATAAGTTTTAGATTAATAGTTTACAATTATTCCTCAATTTATAATTCAATTCAGATTTCATCTCATTCTAGTTCTATTTCCAGTTAATTTTAGATAACATACAAGTTTCAGTCCCTTGGGATTCGACCTCGGTCTTACCGAGTTATTACTACATCACAACCCTGCACTTGGGGAGTGAACATATGTCCAAAAATGATATTATTTTAGGACATACAACAATGGGGTGGATTCAAAACTCAAGTGTGCCATGCGAGAAGAAACAATGGGGATTCAATAAAACATTGGTTGTCATGTAAACATCAAGGGGGATTCTATAAAGGTTTCAATGGTAGGAAATACTTTTCCCAATTTTCCCTATTACATGGCTCACTTGAATTTTGGATCCAGCTCATTTTTTGTTGTATGTCTTAAAATGTAATATCATTATTGCTTACTAAAATGATATCATTTTTTGTTGTATGTCCTAAAATGATATTGTAAAATGATATGCACCACCTAGAATCCCTCATAGGAACTTGCAAATGGTTATAATCTGCTGTGATGCATGTTGATGTAGAGCGGGTCGCAGACAGTTTCATGGTGAAAATGGATCAGAAAAGGCTCGGACGACAGAAGTGATCTGGATCGTCAGACCTTAAATTGGGCGTATCTCACAATCCGGAATGAGTTATCGGGCATAAAATATATGATTTTGGAGTAGAACGAGCTACTTTAGCCAACTAAACCAACTTCGCTAGGTTGTGTAGCCCGGATTTGCGAAATACCCCTGGATCGACGGTCGTTTTTCTGTTTTAATTTCGTTTTTACTATAAATAATAAGTTTTAGTTTGATTATAACTCTTCATCCGTCGGGCTTTAGGAGTTGCGTCCAACGTGAAAAGAGCTTAGAATAATTAGGCGAATGGTTTGGTGAAGCCAAATAGGACACTATTTTTGACCAAAAACCTTGCGCACTAGTAGACATCACGACCGTCTATAAATAGTAAGTTTACTATTTATAGTAAGTCGCAGATTCTAGGAGTTTTAGTTGTAGTTTGATTCTGATTTCTTTCCCATTGCTTGGTACCCCTATTTAAAGGGTTGTGAACTCATTTTTATTCATCAATTAATCAATTTCAAATTTATTAGAATTTATTTCTATTTTCTGCTTTTGTTCCTCGTGAATTTGAGAAGTTTCTATGAGGAGTACAGAGAAGCTCCATGGATTCGGAGTAGTTATCCTCATCACGTTCATCCCTGCGACACATGTCTCAAACACACGTACGAGGTTTGTCCTGTATCACTATCTAAAAAATTTACATCCTAAACATGAAATAAAGTTTCATGTGTACATCTAAATCCTATTAAAATCCCTGACATTCCCTAAATTAAATATGACCTTCATTGCAATTCCATCCCACTTAAGCATACTTAAGTCCACCTACCAAACACCCCCTAAGGATGAGACTATCAGCCAACTCAAGATGGGTGAGTTATTACTTACAGAGCTGGTCTCAGGTTGGTCCCTTTTGGACCATCACAAGTTCGACCTAATTTTCTGCAGTGGGGGTGGCTAACAGTGAAGTGTGAACTGATAGTGAGTGTACTAACAAGCTAACAAAAAAATCAAAAAAAAAAAAGTTCAACCTGATTTGGGCTAAGGTCTACCATGCGGGCTAGGGTAGGATTGACTAGGGTCCAATCAATGCCCACCCATTAACAACCCTACTTGGGAACTAGGTTCTTTGACTCACCATTTACAAAACGACGACGAGTCATTAAACACACATAATTAAACACGCACATAATATAGTTTGTACGCCAATCTACATTGTCCAAATCTATTATCCAACTATATAAATTAAGCATTTATGAAATTTTAGAAATTAATATTAGCCATCCCAAATTTCCTTCAATTTTGGATCACTCGCAAATTTATCTTTTCCATCCATTTGATAGCCATTGATTAAATGACTAGGATTCTTTGATTAGTATGATTTTAGATATGTGCACGGTTCATATAGAAACCCGACGTATAGTTGGTTGTAAGCATTGCATGTATGGAAAATTATCGAGGTTGCATTTTGAAATTGAAAAAATATGTCAATAAAAGACAAATTAATTACATACATTTTGTTTTGTAGGGAGTGTCACCATTGTTTTTGAAGGACGATGTAGATATAATAAATATATATATCATCATGGGGCTCACATAAAGTTTAAGCCTCAATAAATTCCATTACTTGTCTGGTGCAAGATAATGTATTTGGTGAGACCTCCACCTAACCCAAGACATGTTGCACTAACCTTTGGCATACCTTGATGTTCTACAAATCATTTGAGAGAATTTTACCAAAAGGTAAGAATATACAATTATCAAGTGGACCATATTCTAAGAAACAGTGGTTATTATTATTATTATTTTTTATTTGGGAAAATCACCATGAATTTCATTAATCAACAGGATTTACAGTCATTCGGGTGGGTCCCTACAAAAAGAGAGAAGACCACACCTATTGTGTACCCACAAACAAAAGTGGAAAAAGTAAGACCAAAAGGGACCCCATAAGGGACTCTGCACAAAACTACACAAGGCTGGCGCTCAACACCGAGGAGAAGGAGAGAGATAGGTCAAGGGAATCTAACTGCGCCCAGACCCGCATTGTCCAGCACAAGCTCCCCTCTAACTTGCCTCGGGAGAGATAAACGACTTCTGTAGATTCTATCTGGACACCCGCCACTTGTCAGTCTAGCTAGAGCATCCGCTATTGCATTCCCCTTATGGAAGATATGTGAGAAAGATAGGTTAAGGCTCCATTTTTTGAACCGGATTTCTCCCATAGTATACCATATTTTCCAAGGTGTGGATGATGTTAGGTCGTTCGCTGCTTCCACAATTAGCTTGGAGTCGGACTCTACAACAATGTTGGCGAGCCCCAGGTCGGTGCAAATGTTTAAACCATAAAGCATGGCCTGGGCTTCGGCAATCATGTTGGATGCAGTCCCATAATATCTATGCAATCTTGTTGGAAGCAATGGTTATTGAACAAGAAACCAGTAAAATCTTTTCACGGCTCACCGTAATATTTCCTTATTTTTTATTTGCCATCCAATCTTTTGATAACTTCACATGATCCAGCCTCAGGCCAATAGAGCATATGCAGGTCATGAACTCATTTATCTTATAGAGGTCATCGGTTCATGTGGCCAATTTGGTGTTGGTGTGGACGTGTAAAAAAAAACCAGGGGATTTCACGTTGATGTGACCCTTAATGTGGTCATTGTTAAGGGAGCAATGTAAAATCATTTAAAAATTATAAATTCTCATGGCAGAAACTACTGTTAAGAGATCCAAAACATCAAAGTAATGGGTAATGCTCGATATATACACGAGCTAAAATCACATAGAAAAATCATTTTTTAAACATGCATCAAACCAGAAGGAATAATACCTTAACAGCAATAGCTTGTTGGATGCAATTTTCAACCATGGCCAATTCACAGATAGAAACCAAAGATGGAAGGTCTGGAAGCAACAAGGCATTTGAAACGCAGCCATTGCACTCATCGTCATTCGCAGCAAGGGCAAGGCATTCGTGTGTGTGATTATGAGGGAGACGTATCATTCGTCAAAAAAATAAAAATAAAATCCATAAATATTATCAACTATATTTTAAATAATAAGACATTGGATAGAACAACCAATATTATCAAAATAAAAATATGAAAGCATTGAAAGTTCACCAAGATTAAAATACCTAAGTAATTAATAGTAATGTAAAAGAGTAAGAAGTGTTTTAGTTTGTCATGACTAAAGTCCAAGTCATGAATAGAAAAAGTGTGCGCAGAGGCACAGATAAGAAAAATATATAGAGTCTAGGCGACTAAACTACACCAGCTTTTCCAAGGAATACATCCGTGAGCAGAGTCTTCGACTTCAAGGAAGCCTTTAGTAACGCCAAACCCTAGCAAAATCAACCAAACAAACTAGTGTAAGGAAATGAAAAGAGTTTTGATAATTTCGAATGATTGGAAATGCAATTCCTCTCTCTAAAGGAAAACCAGTCCTGTTCCCTCAACCATTGAATTGTGATCTAGGCTACTGCAATTGTAGGTTATTTACAACGAATGGCAACCCAATTATATATATATATATATATATATATATATATATATATATATATATATATATATATATAGAAAAATGTTCTTATAACGACTCGAAAAATTTCATACCAAGACCCGAGTACCGCCTCGATCAGAAATCACTTAGGATTAATTCTCTTAGAAACTAAACCTAAGTTACCTATCGCTAAGTTAAACTGGCTGTGAAATTTGTACTGTTCGCTTTAAATACGTTCTGCAAGACCTAAAACTTGTAAAATCAATGATGCTATAATACCCTGAAATCTAGGATCCAACTCTAAACCCAGTTGTTCTAAAGAATGTTTGGTAACTTTGTATTGGATATATACCGCACGTCGAAAGTCCGATATCGACAATCTTAGACCATTATAACCGCTTAGTTGGACTTGACTATCCTTTCAAAAATCAAGCCCAACTGATGTCCTGACACCATTTTACTGAGTTTGGAGTGAAGAGAGTGAGAAAAGGAAAAAATTTAGAAAATTAATTCTATTATTATGAAATCTGGCACGGTTCATTTGCGCGTTATTTTTATGCGTTCTGACCGTTAGAGTTCGACCAAATTTCACCATCCGATCAGGAAAGTTGGCCCTTACATGTCAAAGTACTTGTGGCATTGATCGAGTTTCGGTAACCGTTGAATTGAAACTGGTCCGCCACGAATGATCTGGAAATCCGATCGGACTGAAAACTTAACTTACTAAAGATCCGACGCTAGTGAGCTTAAGTCCGACCGCATTTAATAACAGGACCTCCAGAAATGCTCCGTTGGATCGAAACAGACCCACTTTGGTTATAACCTAAGTATACCTTGACTTAAAGTTTATTTTCATTATGTTTGGGCTTATAAAATGGCCTTAAATCCTTAGTTTTCTAACCCATACGAATTTTTCAAACCCTAGAGATTTGAGAGATAGAAAAAAGAGAGAAAGTGTGGGAGAATCAGGTGAAACTCTGTCGGATTTTTCCTAACCCATCTACACATTGCACCAGCCTTTCTGAATCGTTCTTCCGGCGATTCTGATTCCGTTATTGGGTAAGTTAAGCTAACCCTAACCTGTTTTGAAGCTTAGACCAGCTGTAGTAGAGTTTTAGCTAACCTGTTTCTTGCCATAGGTAGTGTATTCGCCGTTGACGAAGACACATCGTCTGAATCATCTTGAAAATGACTTTTCTAGTTTAAGGTGCGGACTATATGCGCTTAGGTTATGGTTTTCAACCCTTTCAATGATAGTTAATGATTTATTCATGTTGTGAATGAAATTACACATGCCAAATATGCTATCTATTTTGCTTTCCGTATACGTATGTTGTATATTATAAATACCGTATTTCATGTATATGTTAGAATATATGTATGCGTATGGAATTTGCTGATTTGCTTGCCATGATAAATTGTCATTGTGATATGCCTAATATGTATGCGGCAACTCCTTGGTGAGAGGACTTGCCAAAATTTGCAACGGTGTCGACATACGTGATGTATGTTTAATAGTGTAACCTAAATGTTTGAATAAATGCCTAAGTGAGTTAGTAGTTAGTAAAGTGTGATTGTTAAGATGGTTGAGATATGAATTTCAACCGTAGTATCTGTGTGTATGATTCCCTCCATGAATCATGTAACTTAGGTTATTTATGCTAAATGAGTGCATGATTTCCTCCATGGATTGTGTACTTAGTTAAATCATGATAAATGTGTGCATGAATTCCTACATGTACTGTTTACATTCAAGTTATACTTCATGATTGCTCACATGGATGCAGAATATGAATCATATGCTAGTTATTCTCCTTGTTCGTGAATGGGGCTGTACTACAGTCCAGGTAATCGAAAAACGTTCCGTAAATAGTGGTTGAGGTTGCTTTCGCCACACGAGATAAGTTTAGCGAATCTGAGTCGTGCTTGGGGTGTTCGGCAGTGGTCAGGCCACACGGAGTGCTTATGCATTCCATGTCGTTCAACTTAACGTGCGCTTGGCCTAGCTGAGCTTATTAACTAACCCGATTGACCGATGCTTGTTCACCATGTTTGGTCGCCACTGTTTGAATCTAAGGCACTGAGCTTACCAGTGAAACTCCCGTAACCATGGTACCAAGATCTCCTAAGACTCATGAGCCGGGTATGGTGGTATGGGATACCGTAGTCGTGCTGTCGGCCTACGCTGGGGCCACAAACCTCCCAGTAGTGACCAGTGAGCATCCTACTCTGAACAGATTATGGTGGTATGAGACACTATATTCTCACTGTCGGCCTACACTAATTGGTGACGAGCCCTCTGTAGTGACCTTGAGTTTATCCTGACACTGCATGGGGGTGACGAGTCCTGATGCAGTCTTAAGGATATAAATAGGCCTGTATTGATAAGGTGATGGGGGAGTGGAGCAATGATTGCGCGCAACAGCCCTGACAGCCCTTACAGCGACCTAGAACCATAACATCGTATAAGATATCCTAGGATTGACGACCAAAGAATGGATCAATGTTGGAAAATGATACAAGGGAGGTGTCTTAGCTTTCCAATCTTACTGTATGAAAATGACTAATAAGAACTTGGTAATCATATTCATAACACCGCATTGCCTGTACTAACGGTATTGGTGATAGAGCACTGAGGAAGTGAGTCATGTCACGATCATTAGATGATGTCGCAGAGGGAATTGTGGTGAGGGCATGTATCATTCTTCATTGCATCCTTGCATTAATAAGAGATCTAGGACTTGTGTGATTGTACTGCCTTATCATTACTGCTTGACTGGATTGATAACATGTTAACTTTTACTATATAGTACCACTGAGTTGATCACTCACTCCCACGTTCTGGGATAGTGTTTGAACATCAACCAGACTCTGCTTTAGATGCAGGTGATGGCGATGCTGGCGAGGCAGAGCCAGACTTTGATGAGGACGAGGAGGCGTTCTCATACATGCAGTTCTCAGGCGGGTTCGAGTGAGCTTTGTCCTGACCAGCAGGAATTTTCTGGGATATGTACTTGATGATTTTTGCACAGTGATACATGTATTTTTGAGACACAGATATATCTATTGCCCTGGACAGAGCACGCATCATTTGGAGATTTATTTTGAATTCTATATGTATTTAAGTCTTCCGCTGGTTTATTTCTCAATATCCCTGAATTATGTCTGCTAATCTAGTTTAATCTATTTCGTGTTTTATGTATTAATCCAGACAACATACAATCATCATCACATATGTTGCATAAGTGATGTTTTGGAACTCGAGAGCTGAGTTATGCTCGACCCCCAAATTTCAGGGCATTACAGTTCTATACGGTCGAGCTCATGGGAACTCCCCATGAGGTCACCATGATGTATGTCAAACATAAGTGATGTCACCAAGCTCTGTGGACCCCACCGTGATGCATGTGTTGTATCCATACCGTCCAAACATTTGTAGAGATCATTTTATGGCATGAGAAAAAGAATGAGATAGATCTAAAGTTAAAGTGGACCCACCACATAAAATCGTGGGAGCAATCACGCTCACAGTTGAAACATTTATAGGGTCCACCATGATGTATTTTTGAGATCCAACCTATTCATAAGTTAACATAGAGATAGATGAAGTGACAAAAAAAATATCAGCTTGATCGGAAACTTCTGTGGCCCCCAAGAAGTTTTGAACGGTGGATGTCACTATCCCCACCATTTTCTATGGTGGGGTCCACTTGAACTTTAGATCTATCTCATTCTTTCTCTCATGCCATAAAAAGATCTCTCCAAGTTAATGGACGGTATGGATACAATACATGTATCATGGTGGGGTCCACATAGCTTGTTAACGTTACTTCAATAGCGATTTGGCTCCTGACCTTGTCAATATCTAATTCGCATCTATCCAGCTCATCCATCATGTGTGTCCCACTTGAATGAGGGGTCAAACCAAGTTTCAGACCCATTCAAATTTAAGGTGGGCCCTACCAAGTGCTTTTATATGTTTTAGGCATGTCTTCGCATGATTTTAAATAGTATGGCTCACTTGGGTTCAGTATGCAACTAATTTTTTGGATATCCCATAATTTTAAGGAGATCCATCAAATGTACGGTGTTGATATTCGATATACATCATTATGGAGCCCACACAGCTCGATCTCATGGAGAGTTCCTACGACCTCGACCGTATAAAACCCTTATATATATATATATATATATATATATATAACACAACTGGTACTATGAGGTTGACTTAACGGGAACTTCCCATGAGGTCGCGGGCTGTGTGTGCCACAGTGATGTGGATCGGGCGTCAACGCTAGTCAGATGCACCATTTGACAGTTGAGAAGGGTTACCCACATAAATAATTATTTATTGGGCCCATCAAGATGTGGTTAACAAATCCATATCATCCAGTGTGTGTGTCTCACTTGGATGAGGAGTCAGCACAAGTCTCAGCTGAATTCAAAAACTCAGGTCGCCAAGTGCTTTTATATGTTTTAATTGCATGTCTTCATGTGATTTTAGATGGTATGGCCCACCTGAGTTCTATATAAGGCTGATTTTTGGGATATTCCATTAGCTAAAGGGTACCAATCAAATGCATGGTGTTGTTGCTTGACACACATCACAGTGTGGCCCACACAGCTCGACCTCATGGGAAGTTCCCTTGAATGGACCTCAAATGGACCATGATTCTAAACAAGCTGAAATTCCATGAATACATGCTAAAGGTAAGAAACATTCAAAAGGGTTAAAAAAGGAAGTGGACAGTTAATACACATACCTCATCCATGCCCACTTCCACCACCTTCTCTTGAAGTGCACTCACTTCCTTAATTTTGAAATTGTTGAGTAGAGTAATTGAAGAAATGGTGGACATAGGCGTCACCACCAAATCATCCATCACCATGTAAGTCACCACACCTTTCACATATCCACCTTCTTCATCACCATCCGATCCAACTGCTACATTTACGGAACCAACATAGGTTATCTCAGTAGACATCCTATGGTTGCAGTTGCGGCACAGCGTGCCATTAACATCCGTATAATACCGTTTTTGGTTGCTGCAACGCGTGCCATGAACTTGTATATAAGACTGATTGTAGGTGCAACTGGTGCACACGCAGAGCTTCTTTGTTGCTGTTGAAGTGATATTTTGTAAGAAAAGAGGCGGATTTTTGCCCTTTTGAGGTGATGATGTCTTGGGATTGAGAAGGTCTTTTTTGTTTTGGTTGGGTTGTATGTAAGTGCCACTTAGATTTTCTACACTTTTATACAGTCTTCCTATGCATCCAACCATGCCTCCTCTTGTCAGCAGCTTTGTTACAGAGCCGAGGGGTAATGTAAGGAGATTGAAGAGAAAACCAATGAATTCCTTTCCTGCTTCTGCGAACAGGACTTTGTTGGATTTCTCGTCTACCAGAAGCTTCAGGCTCAGCTTCGTTGCCATGGTCTGAGGTTGTTATGTTTACAGGCATTTACAGTCAGGGTTTTCGCACTATTTATAATTATAGATGTTTACTACTGCCAGAGGAGGATTTGAAAGGATTAACTGGACTCTTATGCTAGTTTATCACAATTTTAAAAACGGTGGAAAATCATTATTAAAATTGATTATTGTGGTGTGGTCTACTTCAGCTTTGGATATGATTTAGTTTTGGTCTCAACCCCTAAAATGACCTGGAAAACGGATGGACGGCATGGATATACCAATACATTTACAGTGGGCTCAGCAGAGCTTACCAGGTACGATAAAAGCCGACTTAGTGACTCAGCAATCCGATTACTGGAATTCTAACAGGACGTGAACGGAAGCGGATTTCCTACGTAAGCCTTTCGCATAAATTTCCCATGTTGGAAACTTAGGTGGTCCCACCGTCGTGTTTTTAAGGAATTCATCCTGTTCATCCGTTTTGTGAGCTCATTTCAAGCAAAGAGACCAAAATTGAAACTGAAAACACGAATATTAGCATGATTAAAAACTTCTGCACCCCACTGGTATTTTAGACATGGAAGTTCAATTCTCACGATTTTGGCCCACTTGAGCATTAGATACGATTTATTTTAGACCTCTTGTACTAAAATGGGGCTGAGTCACTGGCCAAACCGATTCTAGCATGAGTCCGGATCCTCTGTTTGAGAAAACACGACTTTCCTGCTTTTTTTACTCCTTTGTTGTATAGCCATTGGTCCGTCTCAGTCAGCGATGCAAAATCAATGCCTTCTAGCAATGCGTGATGCTCTCTATATTCAGGCACACAGAAAACTGTGCACGTGTTATACATGTACCTAACATCAAACCGTCCACATAGTTGTATCGATGGTATGAATCCTCCCCCTAAAATAAGATTGATTATACCATCCAGACTTACGACTAAGGGCATTTATATATTGAATTGTGATGATTAGTGATACTCCATTCTAACCGTCCAATTGAAGTCCAAAAATATCGAATATGCATGGATTATAGATTCAGCCTAGTTTTGGAGTTATGAAAAATATTTACTGGGCCCCACGATTTGGACGGTTTGATTTGGAGTGCAAGCGGGTTAGGTATACAATAGATGTGTGCATGCGTACTTTCGCTGGAAATCCTTATTTTTCTCGACTACGGTTGGCCTTCCGAGGATTGGGTGACGTTCGCATGGCCATGCTACGTGATCTAAGTGCGTATTTACTGGGTGCATGCGTGGGAACACGATGAACGTTCTTTATTAAGTTCCCTCCATTGGAGAGCGTGTAAGAAATCCAAGCGGCCGTTCAGGTGGGTCCCACGGTAGACGCCTCTTCTATCGTCAAAATGTAGGCACGAGTCAACCCGATTCGGTGGGATTTCGTGTCCAGCCCGAGTTACTCGCCTTGTCAGAGCCCTTTTTAAATAAAAAATAATTAATTAATACATGGAATGGATTTGTTCTCGCGGCGTCTTTCGGGGAAAGAAGAGCACTTACCAACTAGTTATAAATTTTACAGTACGAGTATACGTGGCAAAGATGTGTGGGTCCCACCATGATGTATCTATTTTATCCACACCGTCCATTCATTTTTAGATCGTTTTAGATCATGATACCAGAAATAAGGCAGATCAAAATCCACAGGAAACAGTGGGAACAATGGCGTCCGCCGCCGTTGAAACCTAATCATATTTATTTACCATCCAACTTGTACAAGTGTGACCTATGTTAGTTTGAAGACAGTAACGGTTCTTTTGATAGCTCCTGAGAATGGATATTTGTAATAGCCTACGTCAAAACGATTAGGGCCATCCAATTGCATGAATTTTTCAGATTCATGATGTCTAGATTGGGGGTGACATGCCATACGTAACTTAAAAAATACATACGGCCGGGATGTTGTTGGGACGTTAGCTTTTCCCAATATCCTAAATTTTTTAAGAGAAACACGGCACGTACAAACTTGAAATTGGACCATCCAGTCTCTCATATTGTTGGTTCATATCAATGATCAAATTTTTTGTAGAATGATCAGTATGTACCATACATTTTTCAAGCTATAAATAGAAAGGTTAAGATTATTTAAAGAAAATGACAGAAAATTAGTGGTAGGAACCACATATTGGATGGTTTATATCAATTTCAATACTCATTTTACATGTGTGGCCCACATGTAAGTCCATTTCAGTCCGGCCACCATGTTTATGTTGCAATTGCAAGCATATGACGCTTTTAGCATGTGTAATCCGTCAACTGTTTTGCAGCATGTAAGAAGACTTCACAATTTTGTCATCCAAACACAAAATCTTGATATCCATTTAACTCCAGAATTTTCGTCCAAACAACGTTAACCCAGCTTCTCGGAAAATCTTCTTCCAATAATCTGACATTTGAGAATCCCAATGTTTCCCTTGACCTGATTTTCCAAGCATCCAAACAACATCACCCAGCTTTTTGTGTCAGGTGCCTTCCATTTTAGATCCAACCATTTTGATGGCTTGAAATTCAGGTGACACACATTCGTGCTAGTTTAAGAATAAACTTATTGTCTAACTAGTTGTGTGTGAGATCTCCATCCCATTAAACGATTTTGGGGCTTAAAGGTCTGCTCCTCCACAAACTTAGAGAGTAAGAGAGGGATGCCATACCTCATCCATGCCCATTTCCACAACCTTCTCTTGAGTGCACTCACGTCCTGGACATGGAACTTGTTGAGTAGAGCAATGGTGGATATGACGGCCGACATGGGCATCAGCACCAAATTACCTATCACCATGTAAGTCACCACACCTGACGCATGGAGCTATCTTGACCAATGTGAAGCTTTAAGCTTAGCTTAGGTTTGGGTGGGTTACTTGGCCTGTTGTCCTGTGTTAGTGTTGATTAATAGGAATGTCTTTGCGAATGTTCAGTAGTGGGCAAAATCTGGACCATCCAAAATGGTGGGCTCTACTGTGTGATGAAAATAGGCTCCAGAATATATTTATAGGTATCCTCTCAGGATTTCAGTTTGTTCAAGTGGGGATGTGCAGTCAGTTGGATTCATAGGTCAAAAACCTGAAACTCAACTTGACTCCTTTGGTCTACTCTAAGACTTGAACGAGTTTTGAAGTGACTCGACTAGATATTGTAATATATAATTGAAGCAATATGTGGTCTGAAAAAGTAATTGAAATTATTATTAATAAAATTTATTTATATAAAAAATATATATAGTTCTTGTTGTGGAATATTGTTAACAAGTCTATACTTTCAACAGATTATTATGGTTCAACTCTCTTTAGCTGCAGTTTTAATATTATCATTATTAGAAAGTCTCTATCTGGGCTGCTGACTTGGTTTGAGGCACGAAAAGTCATATCGAGTCGACTGGTCATCAAGCTGACTAATGAGTCTTGTTGAGTTTAGACCGAGTCAAGTTTGCGACTGAGTTTCTCCAAGACTTGGATTCAAAATAACCATAAAATAATGCTTCAACGCACAATGACTTTGAAGTAAGCAAGCAATGGCTCAAAATCCAGTCAAGTCAAATTGCCTTAGCTGAGTTTTGAGTTAAGAAAGTGATTTTTAAGATTATTAATTGTTAGCATGATACATGGTCTAAAGGACTATTTGGATTCAAGCAAAATTGCATTTGGGAAACAGTAAACCGGCAGTCAAAAGCTAGGCGGGGCATACCATGATATCTTTGAGAAAACCATACACCGCCCATTGGTTTTTCCAGCTCATGTCAGGTCATGACACCAAAATCGAGACATATCCAAAACTCTAGGAGGACACATGTTAGGAAATAGCGAGGAATATTGAACGCCAACTATTGAAACATCTAAAACTCAAGTCTACTAATCAAATTACAGTTTACTGTAACGTCTGAAACTCAAGTCCACCAATCAAATTACAGTTTACTGTCCACCCAGTGGACAACTTAACCTTTGAAATGATTGTGACATAATCCTCCTAATAGGTTAACCCTACCACGCAGATTACCCGTTGCAAAAATCAATGCTAACAACTCATGAAGGGCTATACGTTTATTTTGTTACTTATCAATTGTTATATATTATTTCTACATTGTCTCATTTAATGAGTGGATACATGACATGTCTAGATCATAAGTCATTTTGCTTAAGCCATCTATGCCTAAAGTAACTTATCTTGATTTATATTTATCCAACAAATAAGCATGTCAATCAATAAAAGGTAGAAAAGTTTGTTTGGGTCCAATGAGTCGGAGTCGACTTGTCAGAGTCGTCATAAAACCATGATTCCCAAGGTTGGGATTACAGCTCGATATATGCAACATTTAGAGACATTGTCTTCAGAGTTATTTTGAAGAGCTCTATTACAGATCAACCACCATGAACGTTTCCATACAAAACGTTTCAAAAAAAGAAAAAAGAAAAAAAGAACAGTGCTCAAAATTCCAGCTACTCCATGGGTTCAAGCTTTACTCCGAAGCCACCAGTGAATGCTCTCTTCGTTGACGCCAGGGATGATTTCACTGGGGCCAAACCCTAGAAAACAAATTTACCAATAAAAAAAAACATCAGCATAGTAGAAAATTGCAAATGAATATGACTTCGGTGATCCACACTTAAGATATATATGATCAGTACCCCGGATTCTGTTATATGTACTCTAGCCTTTTTATGCATTACCTACAAATAGATGGTTAAAAGCAGAAAAATGCAACATAACTCACATTCAATGAATAAGAGTCCCAAGAATGGTGGTGTGTGTTTTCCGATACCCGGGAATTTTAGCGCATGGACTATCAATGGAAGAAACAACGTACAAAATCCTGGATTTTGATTAACGATCCTAGTATTATTGGTTGAGTGAACATTTCACACCCCAAGTTGATCCGAATCCTGTAATTCCTTCTGGAGGGAATAGAGGTTTTATATAAGGCTATGGCTGAGAGATCATATCACGGGATTTACAATTATTACAACTACGGTCATGGTGGTATATTATGGTTACTTTGTGTTGCTTGAGCACCCAAAATTCCTAAATGAAACGAATTCTAATACTTTATCAAGTGGCTCAACAGTTAGGGGTGGGAATTAATGGGCCTGGGTAGATCACGGCTAGAATTTGATCCTAGCCCTATCCCTGATCAAGCTAAAAAGGTTGGCCTTGGCATTATAGGATTGGGCCAAGTCACGGCTGGGGTCAATATGGGTTAGGGCCGATATATGAGAAAAGTGAATGGTCATGGGTTTAAAATAGTCCAATCTAAAAATCTTATAGGGGTATCACATTCATGGATGATAAATCTCATCATATAAATGATTTTGATCATTGAAACAAAACCAAATCTAATCACATTTTGTCTACAAAATTTAACAATTACATGTGCGCTTCGAATACAAGAACTTACAATTTGCTATGGTAAAAAAATAAAAAGGGCAGAAATCTATCAAGTTCGATGGCATCGAAGTGTCCTTTCATTGTCATCGCGAAAATTAGATTTTTAACTTTGAATGTTACTGAACAGTTTTAGTGCCTGAGTTTGATGTCATCGAGGAGGTCCTACAATGACATCGAGGAAGTCCCTCGATGCCATTGAAGGCTTCCTCAAAGTCATCGAGAAAATCAATATTTTCGACCTAAGGTTATTGGACAATTTAGAGGTTTAATTCGATGTCATCGAGCTAACTTTCAATGCCATCAAAATTTTTTAGAAATTTGGCTTTAAGTTGTTGGACATATTTGAGCTCTTGTTTGATGTCATCAAGGAGAGCTTCGATGCCATCGAAGTGACCCTTTAATGTCATCAAGAAAATACAAAATTTTGAAGTTTAGTTGCTAGATAGTTTAGGCTTTAAGCTTGAGGACATCGAGTTGTCTTCGATGTCATCAAAGGTAGTTCGATGGGACTTCGATGCCATCGAAATGTGTCTGTTTTTGTGATTTTCTTTTTGAACAGTCTTCTTTCCACACTTTTAACTAGCATTCTTTAAGATGGTTTTTCCCACGAGGTTTGGGCTAGATAGAGGGTTTTATTTAGTGGGATTAGTATAGGTTTTCGAAGAGTTCTTTGCCATTTTCTTAATTTTTTATGCTTTGGATGCCTTCGATCTTTAAGTCTTCATACTTGAATCTTCTTGGGGACTCTCTGGACTCTAAAACTCATAATTCACGCTAATTGACAAATTAGGACACTTACACTAAGAACTTAATCTAAGGATAATGGTTGGTCTAGGTTTTTAATCCAATAGAATAGAAGTGTTGTAAAAATAATTAATAGAAAGAATTAAGGATCCAAGATTGTATTTGGGCACTTGTTTAATTATGATTATGTGATTGAATGTTTAATTATATGTATACATGGTTAGATGAATGCTAGGATTTAATAAGTAGCACATCCTACACACACATGTACATTATCATGTCCATATATTAATTGCTTTATTAGCATATCTTTTGTAGCCTATGTGATTGGACTGACTAATGGCATGGAAAGCTTAATGTTAAATTACTTTATTTAGTTTGATTTGCACATTAGTTTAAGTTAAGCAATTGTATTTTCAAAGGCATAATTTTTATTTAGTCCTAATCAACCCCTTCTAAGACATAGCCATCATTCCTTAGCTTCATCAAACTTCCACGCATATTCCGAGGGCCCCCTACATGCAATTTCAATCAAGCCAAGTCCGTAACCCATTTTTCCCCAAGTACATTCTAAAGCTCAATTTAGGGAAGATGGGAGACATCAAGGCAACTTTGGATGATCAAACTTGTCCACATGTACAGGAGGAACCTCCCTTCGAAACTGGAGCAAAAAGAAAGGACGAGTGGCACTTAGGGTGCCACTCCCCACGTGGCACTAGCCGTACTTTGGTCAACTGCTCACTTATGTGCTATTGTTCTCCTTACCTATTTCATGCATGTGAAAACTTGAAAATTATTAATGAAAATAATATTTCCAATCAAATGTTCTTAAAACATACATAAAGGAAAAGAATATACAGTATATTTTCTAACTAACATCTCCCAACAAAAGTTAATGTTGTTTGGAAATTTCAAGGCATAAAATGCACATAAGATTACCAGTACTTTCTTCGACTTTTCTCCAAAGACGTCAGTTGAGGGGTTTTTTTGACCCGTCGTCCTTTCGCAACTGGGATGCGCAAGTCCTTTCGCAACTAGGATGCAGAAAGGAGTTTCCTAAAACTATAAAAGGGGGTCTCTAGGATTTTTCTAGGGTATATTGTGTGAAGAAAAAGCACAAGAGATTTCCTAAAGGGTTTAGGGATATCAAAGGTGAGAGAGTAAGAGAAAAGAGAGAGGAGAAGCTTGTGGAAGGGAGCCGTCGTCTCAGCGCTTCTACGTCCTCGTGATCGGTGAGATTTCTATTTTCGCTTTATTCTCTTATTGTTTATCCGCTCCTGTGTAAGTGACGAAGATTGTATCTTTCTACTTTATAGTGGATTGTTGATCTAGATGAGGTCCCGTGGTTTTTACCTCTTTGAGGGTTTTTCACGTAAAAATCTCTTGTGTGGTGTGTGATTGTGCTTTGATTGATTTTCATTGCATTGTTATTCCATAATTCTGGTTTGTTCTGGAGGGCTAGATCCTAAGGTTTTGTGCAAGGCCCCCAACAAAGTGGTATCAGAGCACTAAGTTCATTGAACGGGTAAGATCGGTTTGGAATTATGAAAGGTGGCTCATCAAGGATGATCAGCCTCAATGGTTCTAATTGGACCATATGGAAGGCGAAGATGGAGGACTTGCTTTATTGCAAGGATCTATATTCTCCAATTTTAGGCATATCAGCAAAATCCAAGGATATGTCTGATGATGATTGGAAGAAGTTGGACCGAAAGGCGGTGGGGTTTATTAGACAATGGCTGGATGATTCTGTATTCCACCATGTGTCTACGGAAACCTCAGCCGCTAGGCTATGGCTGAAACTACAAGGGCTGTATGAGAGGAAGACAGTTGGTAATAAGATTTTTCTAATAAGGAAACTTGTGAATCTCAAGTTCAAGGATGGTGGTTCTGTGGTCGAGCACATGAATGAGGTTAGCAATATAGTGAACCAACTCTCCTCTATGAAGATGGTCCTGGATGATGAATTGCAGGCTTTACTATTGCTTAGTTCATTGCCTGACAGTTGGGAGACATTGGTGGTGTTTCTAAGTAACTCCGCGCTAGACGAAAAGATATCCATGGAATATGTTACCAGTTGTCTCTTCAATGAAGAGACAAGGAGGAAGTCTCAGGGGTCTGCTCAGCGAGAGGCACTTGTGACACAGGAACGGGGGAGAGAAAAAAACAGGAAGGGCGGGAAGGCTCGAGATAAATCAAGAGGTAAGTCAAGTAACAGAAAAGATATTGAATGCTGAAATTGTGGCAAGAAGGGCCATTACAAGCATGAATGTCGTAAGAATAAGAACGGCAAGAAAGGAAAAGGAAAGGAGAAGGAAGATGAATCTGATTCTACTTCGGTCGCTTCAGATGGCGACGTTGTTATTGTTCTTTCCATAGATCACGATGTATGTCTCACAGCTACGAGTCAGGACACCAACTGGGTGATTGACTCAGGAGCTTCTTTTCATGCGACTCCACGCAGAAATTTCTTCACAAGCTACAAGTCAGTTGACTATGAGACCGTGAAGATGAAAAATTTTGACATATCGAAGATCATGGGAGTTGTTGATATTTGTGTGAAGACCGATGTGGGCTGCACGTTGGTTCTTAGGAATGTGAGGCATATCCTAGACCTTCGCCTCAACTTGATGTTGACGGGAAGGTTGGATGATGATGGCTATGAAAGTCGTTTTGCTAGTGAGCGCTGGAAGCTCATCAAGGGTTTGTTGATCACAGCCAAAGGAAAGAAGTGTTGCACCCTGTACAAGGCAAGTGTCAGTGTATGCAAGGGTGGGTTGAACGCAGCGGAAGATTCAACTATTGACATGTGGCACAGGTGTCTAGGCCACATGAGTGAAAGTGCTTCACCTACTAGCGAGGAAATGGCTCCTTCCAGACGTGACAGGTATACCTCTGAAAACTTGTCTTGATTGTTTATCAGAGAAACAACATAGAGTTTCATTTGTTAAAACTGCTTCTCATGTTAATAAAGTGCATGCATTAGATTTGGTTTATTCTGATGTGTGTGGTCCTATGAAGACAAAAACCTTGGGTAGGGCATTGTATTTTGTTACTTTTATAGATGATGCATCTAGGAGGGTTTGGGTTTATGCATTGAAATCCAAGGACGAGGTCTTTGGTGTGTTTAAGTTATTTCATGCTATGGTCGAGAGAGAGATAGGTAGATCATTGAAGTGTATCCGTACTGATAATGATGGTGAATACATCGGTGACTTTCATGAGTACTGTAAGTCCCTGGGTATATGGCATGAACAGACGGTTGCCAAGATCCCCCAGCAAAATAGTGTAGCTGAGCGAATGAATTGCACCATTGTTGAGAGAATCAGATGCATGTTATCCCATGCGAAATTGCCCAAGACGTTCTGGGGAGAAGCAATGCACATGGCAGTGTATTTGATAAACAGGTCTTCATCAGCCCCGTTGAATGGAGAAGTATCCGAGAAGGTGTGGACTGGACAAGATCCATCGTAAAGTCATCTCAGGGTGTTTGGATGCAGGGAATCCGTTCACGTACCAAGGGACGAGAGGTCTAAGCTCGATATGAAGATCAGGAAGTGTGTGTTCCTAGGGTATGGTGATGAAAAATTCGGTTACAGATTGTGGGATTCGACCGAGAGGAAGCTCGTCAGGAGCAGAGATGTGATTTTTTTTTAAGATCAGTGTATTGAAGACATTGGTAAGCCAGAGAAGAATCAGCCTAGTTCAGGTGAGTTAGAGGACATGGATCCAGTTATTCCTCTCGTGGTGCCTGATGACGGGGGAGTACAGTAAGGTGTAGAGGACGAGGGAGTTCCTACAGAAGATGGACAGGGGGAGCAGCCCC